>CAMTZB010000015.1:1965000-3215000 GCA_947086495.1 Morpho achilles
ATATCGAATATCGATTTTACGACTCATTTTAATCTATCTATTCGATAATTTTGAAAAAGAACATCCCCTTTTTTTAATGGTAATTCGGTATACTTTTACTTTTATAATATTTGTCGTAGTAAAAATATAGGATACAAGCTAAAGTAGCCGTATTCGACGAGGTACGAAACCCCCGAAATCAGTTTTAGGGCTCTCAATCATCAGGAAATACGCCGTTTGGTATCCGGCTGAATAGAATAGACCAACCTCATTTCTTACCGAGGTGTCGTAAAAGGCGACTAAGGTAAGTTGACCCGCCGTGTGGTATCTGGCTGAGTAGAATAGACCAACCTCATTTCTTACCGAGGTGTCGTAAAAGGCGACTAAGGTAAGTTGACCCACCGTGTGGTATCCGGTTTAGTAGAATTGACCACCCTCTTTCTTACCGAGTGGTCAAATACGACTGAGGTAAGTTGACGTCAGGCAGGCGGCCGGTCGTAAAAACGCAGCCAAATCATGTGACAGCATGTTTACAACATGGGCCGACCCCACTTAGAGTGGGCATAGGGGCAGGAAGATGATGAATCATCAGAAATTGATATCTATCTATCTATAGAGGTATGTATGCACCTTAAAATCTTGTTTTACTTTGACCATAAGTGTTAAAGAAAATACTTGTATACCCCAAGCTAAAGTTGCCGCATTCGACGGAGTACGAGACCCCCAAGCTGCTGTTTACGGGTTCGTGGAAGTTCTCCAGCTCCTCGTCCTCGAAGCTGCCAGAGTCTGCGAAGTACTCGTTCGCCCACGAATCGTACTCGTAGCTCGTTGCGGGCGTGTTTTCTGCTTCACTGGAACTGGCGACCGAGATTGTGATCATCTTCGAGAGAATTATCAAGAAAAACTTCAGTACGTTTCGGTATTCAAGTCGAAAAGTCTTTGAAACATCCCAATTTCGTGTAAAGTAGAGGCCTGTTACTCTCCCGCTGCTGGGAATAGGCCTGATCTCTCCGTTTTTTTGGAGAGAAGGATTGGAAAACCTACATAACAAAATTCTACATACAGATGACCGATAGATTAAATCCGATTAGGAAAAAAAATAAGGTGGTAATTTAATTCATTAAGCTTGAAAATCCAATAATCTCCCTATCCCAAGATGCAACATGTCAGCGAATAGGAAATGAAGCTAAAAATTGTCTGACGAAAAGTTTACATATATACCTTGAAAAACTATAATCACAAATTGAAGTATGAAGTACCTTTGTAGAAACTTTTAGAATTTCTTTGCCAACATACCATATTACTACTCACCTATTTACCGTTGATAAATTCTCATTCAGAAGAGAACTCGATCTTCGTCTCCTAGGTTCTTGAGTAGTATTCATTTCATTTTGGTTACATCTCTGTTAACAAAGAGATAAATATAAGAGGCTGAACCTTTGGAGTTACCAAAGGAAAGGATCGTTTTGATTCTGAGATCCATGTCATCGGTTAGTCAAAATATGTGCCCCGCCAAACATATCTGCAACATCACCGCTGTTCTTGGTGGGTTTTTTAAGGTCCTTATTCCTTTTGGGTCAAAGAGACATAAATTCAATTTAAATGGTTATATCTATAATTCAATTTAAATGGTCGCTAACTATGGGCATCATAAGAAGACACGAGTCGCTTAGCGAGCGATGGAGCGAGCTAAGCTCGGATAATCTCTACGTGAAATGAGGAGATCTGTTGAAGAACGGTGTCACCGGTGTTGAACTCAACATTCGCGAAACTAAAGTGGCGATGGGTGGAGCACATAGTGTGGAGAACTAAAAAAGTTAAGTCGCGAAAAGACGAAACTTTCCAACTTAAAGTGTAAAAAGTTGCGAATGATTTTAACATTAAGTCCAAGCTTTCGTAGTTTTTTATCGATTTCCATTTTAGTTTAAAAATTGCCATCATTGGACAATAGTTTATACTAATGTATTTATAAAGTGCGCATCAAATCATAATTAGAGCAGGTGAAGAATGTTATGCCTTCTTTATACGCATTCTATATTCATAGGAATATATGTACTTAGGTACAAAATTTTCAATGCCATCTTTAACTTGTAAATAAATACAAGTCAAGTTAAGAAGATTTAAAAAAGCTTTTAACAAAATTTCATGTCTCTACTGTTAACTGTTGAGGAGTTCTCTCGTCTGGAGCATATCATCAGGTAATGCTTATAATAAACATGCATTGTCATCGGAACTGGAGCAGTATATTATATTTCAGCTCAATCGGACGCCGGTAAGTGGGTCAAATTTAACTCGCAAGATTCCACCTTAACATACATACATTGCGAGTTGAATAAAAGCTTTTAAACATAGAAATCGGACGGCTATAAGTGTATATAATATGTAGACCTTGTCTAGTCTATGTCATGTATATCAGATACATATAATTTATTACGGGAGCTCGTCAATACGAGACGTATTGATTTTCCTCCCGCCAGACTCCCGCTAGCGCAAGTGCAGGAATCGTCCTTTCCAATCAGTTTAAAATCAGATTTATACCTGTTCACGTGAGAGCTATTAATCATCTTTAATGTGTTTGGGTTTTTTAAAATATAATAACCGACAAGGTTTATACTCGATTCATGTTTAATACATTTCTCTATTCTCTATATGCTGCTAATTATCCGGAATTATAAGGTACGTTTTATTTTTTTATTTTATTTATGTACCATAAAGAACGTGAAAAACATCATTAATATTTTTTTTTACAAAGATCATCTTAACATTAACTTAACCTTTAATCCTTTTTACAAGTGAGTGAGGACTTTGCCCAGTAATAGGATGGTAAAACGCCCATACTATACTTTTTATACATAAGGTAACATAGTTTATAGATTTTTGAGTTTTTTTTAATACATTAAAGAAGTTCATTTTTTGCCTTTCTTTAAAACATTTAAAAGGTTTTATTTTGTTGTGTGTTTCAATTTTAATATACTTATTTAAAAACGGAATACCAAAAACGGATTCGACAGATGTTATGTAGAAGCTATTTTTTTTGGGTTTAGGTATACGTTTTGGGTTTTTAGCGCAGTGCGATTGCTTGAAAGCCGACCTTGGGTCTACTTTGGGTCTACTATTATCAGTAAAAACGATAGAAAATGATTCAAAAAATAACACCTGTTTTGCGAATTGCGAAATATGCTTATAAGAACGTTTTTGCCCTTGTATCTGTGGTACTATTAATATGGTAACATTTTTAACTACTATTAATTCAATACAATAACTTTTTTGTTTTCAAACAATTTACGATTTTTTATGTATAATATTTTACAGTTGTCGTGTATTTTATATAAACTCTTTTAGTTTGGGGCTGGGAAACTTTGTTTTAGATCCCGAAATGTAGGCTACGCCTGTGCTTTACATAGCGCATGCGGTCAAGCTACGTGTAAGATATTGATCGGTAATAAGGGCGCCTAGTTACGCGTAGTGTTGCCAGGTTTCTGGCTTCGTAAGAAACAAAGAAAAATCATATATTGGAACAAAAAACCCAGAAATACTATAAATAATCTTATCTAATTCTAACAATGTTTATGAAAATCTACATACAAAAATATTCTTTCAAAAAAGTTCAGTTCGCTCCCTAAATAATGGTAATTTAATGTTTGAGTAGTAGGTAGCCTCAGTAACTTCTAAGAAGCTAGTAAGTCCTTTTTTTAACTATACATAGGTACGTGTATGACACAAATCATAAATATGTGTTAATTTTAATAATGCCTTATGTAAAGAAGGTAAGTTAGTTATTAAATTTTAATTATTTTTAAAAGGTTTTATAAATGGAATTAAACAGAATAGCCATTAAAAAAAGATCAATTGATATTGAACACTATCGCATCAGCTTCTTTTCTAAAAGTGAGAAAGCCATGTAGACAGAAATATAGCCACAAAGTTAGGGACAAGGTTTTCTCTACTTATCTAGAACCGATGAACATTCACTATCCATGGGTCTCTTCTATTTCAATTAAGGAGTTTCAAGCAATCTTGAGTTGGTCTAATTCCCAGTCTGGAAGCCCTAACGAAAGGTTTGACACTACAAAAGTAATAATAAAATTATTTTGCTACAATCCGCGATGAAGAAAAATAGAAAATATACATAATGCTAAATATAGCTGATACATGCAGGATTCGTAAAAACACTTGCACAAACCTCCACCACCGCCACCACAATACACAAGCACTATATACGTTCACTATCACAAACTCAACAATCGTTTCGCCCCGCAACCGAAGTATCATCAGGAGATAGGCTCCACCAAAATCGCAAAATCGCTTTGCGATTTTGGTAGGATTTTTGTTTGTGTATGTCTTTTTACGAATCCTGCATGTATCAGGTATGAAACGGATTGTCCACTCTACATTTAGCATTATATATATTTTCTATTTTACTTCATCGCGGATTATAGCAAAATAATTTTATTATTACTTTTGTATTATGGATCTCCGCAAAGTACCGCCTAATTCTATAAATTATTTGACACTACAGTCATTCCTCGTTATCTTTTAGTTTCGTTCGGGCTCACAGTCTTTTTTTTCCTATTTTAAATGGACCTCTTGTGTGATCTTTTGCTCCAGTTCACCAAGTCTTGTGTTATATATATACTAACCTGTTTTATGAAGGCGACTTGCGTTTCATACAGCTTATGCCGCGCGGGGTTGTGTCTCTCGGGGAATTGGAATGCGCAGCAGTGGAAGTGGTGAGTCAAATAGGCCTCCTTTAGGTTCTGAAGATGTTAATTTATAGAATTAGGCGTTTCTTTGCGGAGGTCCATAATACAAAAGTAATGAGAATATTATTTTGCTATAATCCGCGATAAAAGAAAATATATGTAATGCTAAATGTAGAGTGTACTATTCTGATACATGCAGAATTTGTAAGAACTCATGCACTACCCGACACCGATGGCACAACAATACACAAGCACTGCACAAATTCACCACCACAATCTTAACAATTGTCTCGCCCCATAACCGAAGCATCGGCAGGCGATAGATTCACGACAAAATCGCAAAGGATTTGCGATTTATATTTTCTACTATCGCGGATTATAGCAAAATAATATTCTCATTACTTTTTTTTTCTGAAGATGTGGAAAATTTGGTTAGATCTGTCATTATGTTCAACTAGTTCTCAGGATCTCTTGAACTTATTAAAAAGCTTTGTAATTTCAGCTTTAAAAAAAAGAAATGAGTTCCTTGAAATGACAAATTTCCTAAAGTATTACCAAAATGAAATCTATCGTGATCTTTATAATAGTCTATACGCCGTGTGGTATCCGGTTGAGTAGAATAGACAAACCTCATTTCTTACCGAGGTGTCGTAAAAGGCGACTAAGGTAAGTTGACGTAGGTAGGCGGCTAGTCGTCAAATAACTAGCCAATACATGTAACAACATGTTTATAACATGACCGGATACCACACGTATCCGGTTTAGTAGAATACACCGCCCTCTTTCTTACCGAGGTGTCGTAAAATACGACTGAGGTAAGTTGACGTCATACAGGTGGCCGGTCGTAAAAACGCCAAATCATGTGACAGTATGTTTATAACATGTTGTGCCGACCCCACTTAGAGTGGGATAAGGGCAGGAAGGTGAAGATCTTTATAATAGTCTATTATATACGCACCCTAAAGTCATAAATCGATGGGATGTATTTTAAACTGGGAGTTTTTTCAATCTTTAGAATCTCCAGGTTCTCTAATCCTTTGGTAGGCAGCGAAGTAACAGCTGTGTTGCTGAGATCTCTGAAACAGTTAAGGCTTGTATACATTTTTAGATAAGACAGCAATTCCTTTGTTTTTTTTCTTTCTTAATGTTCAGTTTTTGTATTTATTGTTATTAATTGTGACAGTGAACAATCCAGACAATGCTGTGTACATCTATAATTGGTGCATGTATCAGATGTTTTCTTATTTTTGTATTTAGCTGAATAAATGTTTAATATGTGTGCTGTTGATGTTCCTTAATAAATAAATAAAATAAAAATAAATACATCTAAGTGTGAAATATTGAGCAAAATGTAATTAGTAGATAGAATAAAAACGAGTATTTTTCCCATGTTAATTTAAAATCTACCTTTCAAAGAAAGAATTAACCATTAATAAATAAGAACCTGGGTGACCGAACCTTGCTCGGTAATTTTATTAATAATTAAAAAAAAAATTAAAAATTAATAGGACAGGTGGGGCTCGATCCTAGGTATTTTCACCTTTCTAGACCGCCCGTTACTCAAATGAACCATCATGAGATTACGTTTGACAGCGAAAAATTGTGATTGTATTCAACGTAAATTTCAAAAATATTTTAGAACCCGAAAACAGGGATAAAACGATTTTTTTTTTAAATAAAACGATTTTTCTCCCCCAAAACCCCCTACATGCTAAATTTCAGGAAAATCTTTGGAGCCGTTTCCGAGATTCCGAATGTCATGTCCGAATGAGATGTCTTTGAAAACTTGCTAAACATTGTGAGGTTGAATATCTTGAAATTTTGCTTATAAATTATGATTTTTTGTGAAATTATTATTTGATTTTAAATTACAATTGATTCTTCCCTTTAACAGGCATGGTGTATGTAGATTATATCTTTCATCGTGTCTCATTATTATGTTAAAAATAATGCTTACAACTGTCTTAACACAAGATTGCCAGCGAACGCTAATTCGTCCAGATTCCGTAGATTTGTGTTGCCTTTGAAACTTCTGCAAATTGAAAAGATTAATAACACAACAAGTATATTAACAACCCGCGAGTTTATTCGCGTCCACGTTACGTTGAAAGTACCTTAATTATGCACCATATTTCCCTGTTCCCGTAGGAAAAACGGGAAGGATCATCCCATTAATGTTAGCCCGGTATGTAAGCTTCAATTGTACCAAATTTCAACAATATTGCTTCAGCTGATAAGACGTGTACATCAAAAGATTGATTTTATATCACTCTTTCACCACTCACATGCTCTTATTTGCACACGGTGTTCACCGTACATTTGGTACAGTCGGAGATCAAATGGTTGATTAAATGTTTGGCTCAATTTTCAGTAGCCAATAGAAATAAATAGATAAACCATAGCTGGATGAATATGTTGTATAAAAAATTATATCAAACTTTATTGTTTCGTGAATTTCATATATCGTATTAAAATTTTGGAAAGATCAAAATGTTTCGTCACTAACGATAAATGTAAGTTATTATTATAAAATTATGCATAGTATTCCATGGGAAATTTTATCTAAAAGAAAATGTATGCAAATCATATGCATAATTACTACATTGTAAAAAAATAAAAAAAGAAAATTGTAAAAAAAAACTTGTTTTTATGCAATGAAATGAACACATGTTGCACATAGATTCATAATGACATGTATAATACGTATCGTTATAAAAGAGTTATCACTAGAATAAATTAATTTTAAAGACAAACTGGTTAGAGTTATAATTAATAAAGGGCGACCACTAGAATAAAAGACTATTGAGGGTGAAGAAAGAAAGACCACGAGAATGCAAGACTATTTAAGGATTCATCATTCTCCTGCACTGATCCCACTTTAAGTGGGGATGGCACAACATGCTGTTAACATGTTTTTACATGTTTTGGCTAGTTTTTGGCGACCAGCCACCTGCCTAAGTCAACACACTTGAGTCGACTTTTACGACACCTCCGTAAGAAATGATGGTGGTCTATTCTACTCAACCGGATATCACACGGCATAAGGATTCAAGAAAGTTATGGATGTCATTTAAAATGGTGATGATGTGAATAAAAGATATGATTACTTACAGTTTTGATATCTGCGAGTTTTTGAACGCGTGAGCGGGCACTTCTTCGATCAAGTTGTAGTTTAACGAACTGCAATGATATAATTGTTACTATTATACTTGCAATCGTCTACTATACGAGAAAATATATGTAATACTATCTATAAAGGCAGTAAAAGCCTTAAATGTAAATTCAAATTCAAAATATTCTTTATTCAAGTAAGCTTGTAATCAAGTGCTTTTGAATCGTCAACTCTACTGCTGCTTCGGAAAGCTATTCCTACCGAGAAGAACCAGCGAGAAACTCGGTGGTTGCTTGTACATACTAGAAAAGTAGCTAGTCCACACATTCCTATCATCTAAGTAATCGTCAATAGTATAGTAGGCTTTCTGTATTTGCCTCTTTTTAACAGCATTTTTAAACTGCTCTAATGGCACAGCTACAATTGATTGCGGAATTTTATTATAGAATCTTATACCCAAACCCACCAACTGTTTACGTACTTTTGCAAGACGCAAAGCAGGAGCCGCAAGCTTATGTCGGTTCCTACTTTGTCTATTATATACATTACCAATTTTTTTATTATTATATATATTCCTATTCACGAAAATTAAAAAGATACGGACCGTGTTATCATAGATAATATCTGTCTAAAAATATCTACAGTTATGCCTAAGTTGCACCTAAGAAGCTTAAAAAAATCAAAAAAATTAAGAAATTGAAGAACAATCGATGTATATACAGCCGTACATCAAATAAACACGGTAATTACGCATATAGATAATGTTCACATGCTATTTATCTTGGTCAAATATTTATTGCACCGTGTACTATAATTTGCATTTCTAATTCAATAAATACAAGTGAAGTAATTAAATAAATAGAAGAATATCTGACATTTCCGGTAACTCGATACTATTTAAATGGTTCCAACGATTATCATGAAACTTAGTGCATAGGGATTTTAAGGAATGATAATCGATCTAGGTTTCAATGAAAAACTGCTATAATTATTATAAAACATAAGTTAAATATACTATCATTTGTTAATCTGTAATAGCTCAGCAGGCGGTCCGAAAAATTAGAATACCCCAGTACGAGTCCAGGTATCTCATATTTCTTTTTTTATCATATTGCGCCTTTTTATATCTTCTAAAAAAGTTCCATGCAGAGCTCTTTCACCCAGATACTTTTTTGATTAAATGTCCAAATAAAAGGTAAACGATAACTAACAGAAAATTTAATTATAGCAACATAATATGTAAGAGAAAATATAAACTAAAACATAGAGTTAATATAACATAGAGTAGGAGAGACATAGGCAAGACTCAAATGACCGTGTCCCGAAGGGAGGGAAGGGGAAGTATGGAAAGATGAAACTTTTATCTTCGTCTAATCACACATTAAAAAGGGAGACAGATAATAAGTCTCATTTGCTTTCTCTATATTATCTATGGACACATTTAAGGCTGGTAAAAACTCATGTCTATTTTTGTCTAATCACATAAAAAAGAAAGAAAAATAGGTAGCCTCATCTGCTTTTTTTATATTGTCTATGGGCACCATTTAGACTGATTCCCACTTCACTTCACACTTCAGTAAAATAACTCTTTGGAGGCCGGCCTGTGAGTGCGAATGTCCAATAAATAATAAGAGGAAACATAAGAGATCCCATCCTATCTTTGTCTAATTATACAAAAAAGAGAGATAGGTTATAAGTCTTATTTGATTTCTCTTTATTGTCTATGGACAGTTTTTATAATAGACTACGCCGTGTGGTATCCGGCTGAATAGTACCACCCTCTTTTCTTATCGAGGTGTCGTAAAAGGCGACTAAGGTAAGTCGACCCGCCGTGTGGTATCCAGCTGAGTAGAATAGACCAACCTCATTTCTTACCGAGGTGTCGTAAAAGGCGACTAAGGTAAGTTGACGCACCGTGTGGTATCCGGTTGAGTAAAATAGACGACCCTCTTTCTTACCGAGGAGTCGTAAAATACGACTAAGGTAAGTTGACGTCAGGCAGGCGGCCGGTCGTAAAATACGTAGCCAAATCATATGACAACATGTTTGTAACATGTTGTGCCGACCCCACTTAGAGTGGGATAAGGGCAGGAGGATGATGACTCTATTTAAAGTTGGTTCCCCTACGAGAACCAACATAAAATAGAGTAGTCTTTTATAAAAACTCTTTGGAGGTAGGACTGTGAAAGAGAGTGTCCAACAAATAATAAGAGAAGAAACATAATAGACCCATGTCTCTCTTTGTCTAATCATAAAAAAAGAGAGATAGATGGGTCTCATTTGCTTTCTCTTATTTTCGAAGCATTTCAAGCCAGCTCCTCTATTCTAGGCTAACTCTATGAACAAAACTCAAAAAGTGCATAAGTGGTATGTACCTAGGGACTTACACTTGGTCAGCTCGGATGCGTAACGCGTGCGATGGGATACGTCTTATGTGATTTGCTTCTAAGTCCCTGGAAAATACGGTACATTATAAGATTTCTGTCTCTACCATAGCACACAGAGTGCGAGCCATATTCGTTTAAAAAAAAAACTCCAGTTTTTATATACTGGTATATACCTACAATTTCTGCCAACATGTTTTAATTGCAACTTATATGTTAATCATTTAGAATTTTATTTTTTGTTAACTGTTACAGTTAACATGTAACTTTTATCTATGTTGCATCTTTTTTTTTGTCTAAAGCGTGCAAATATTAGTTTTTATAGTTTTTCGATATTTTTCTTTTTTCTTCTTTCTATATTACCCGCATTTTACTTCTCGTTCTTTTCCTCAAAGGTTGACTGGAAGAGATGCTTCTTAGAGATAAATAAATAAATATATAAGACACTTACACAAACGGTCGTCCGTCCCCAAAGTAAGTAACTTAATACTCGTATTATGGTTGACAGACAACTGGTGAATATATACTTATATAATTTTAAATACATACTTAAATACAAATATACAACCAGGCTCAAAGGCCAACAAATTCATTTATAGAAAATGTTAGCCCTCGGCGGGAATCGAACCCGCGACCCGCGGAGATGAAGGCAGAGTCACTACCCACTGCTCCAACGGGCCAGTCTTAGTTCAGTTCTTTCACCACTCACATGCTCTTATTCGCACACGGTGTTCACCGTACATTTAGTACACACCCAAGCTCGTAACCAACAAATTGATTTATACAAAATGTTGAAATTGTTGTGAAAATGCCCTCGGCGGGAATCAAACTCGCGGAGCTGAAGGCCACTACCCACGGGATCACTACCCACTGAACCAACGGGTCAGTCAAATAAGTCAATATTAAATAGGGACAAGTTCACCTTTGTACATGTGCTATTATATTTTTTCTTTCTCTTTTCTAACAATATGTATGTACAATAAAGAAAGAAATAAATACATAGTTACATTTATTTATTCAAATAACCCCTTGTGGGGGTGTTGACTCCACGTCGGAACACACTGTATCAGAGGTGAATATAAACTCACACAGCCTGTAGATATTGCTGTGACCGGATCGCGTCGTCGTTGTCATGGACGTGGCTTAAATTGGGCACCTCAATGAGACCCGACGTTGTGATCATCCTGAAAATATATATTAAATTATTTATAATATTAAAATTCGAATATAATAATAATAAACATACCTATCCTAATATATAACGCCGAAGAGTTTGTTTGTCGTTTTATAGTTTGAACGTGCTAATCTCATGAACTACCGGACCTATTTGAAAAATTCTTCCAGTGGAAAACAGTCCATTTATCGAGGAAGGCTATATAACATCACACTAAGATTAATAAGAGAGGAGCAGCAATAAAAAATAATAAAAAAAACGACAAAATTTAAGCTTTCATTTCGTGCGCCGAGTAAACGGTGATAATTATTCAAAAATCTTCAAAAGAACAAGAAGAGTTATTCAAACGGAACTTCAAAAAAAAAAAAGCAAAAAATGGGGTAGTTGGGGCTCAATCCTAGGTATTTACATTTCTCGAAATCGCCCGTTCCCCGAACAAACCATGCTGACTTGACATTTTACAATAAAAATATTTTTATGTTCAATGTAAACTGTAGTATTTTTTAATGCCCAAAAACAGGAATAAAACGATTTCTTTTTTTGTAAAACCTAGCTAGATCGAATTTTCCCCAAAACCCCCATTAACATACCGAATTTCAGGAAAATCGTTGGAGCCGTTTCCGGGATTCCAAATATATACAAGATTAACTCATTTAAATATTATAGATTAAACCAAATTGTATCATATATCACGTTAGCTTCCTTATAAATAAATATTATATATACCTATTTAATTTCTAAAGATAAATATGTCTGAAAAAATACATACGTACAAAGTGCGAAGCTCGCGCAGCGCGGGCAGTGGGGCCAGCTTGTGCAAGAGCGGCGCTTGGGTTATGCTCCTGAGAAAAGGAAAGTCCATAGTATAACATTGACACCGCCGTGTGGTATCCGGCTGAGTAGAATAGACAACCGTCTGTCTTTTGAGGTGTCGTAAAGAGTGACTAAAGTAAGTTCAAATCAGGCAGGCGGGCGGTCGTAAAATACCTAGCTTAATCATGTGACAACATGTTTAAAACATGTTGTGCCGAACCCACTTAGGGTGGGATAAGGGCAGGAGGAGGATAATGACAAATTAATAATTACTGTTGTGAAGTTTATTGATGATAACTAACCACATAATCTGGTAGAGACACAATTAGCCCAAGGGAAGGGGAAAAGCTGATTGTAAAAAACAAGGAAAGAAGCGGTCTGTTACCATCCCACTGCTGAGCATAGGTCTCCTCTCTGTCTTTTTGGAGAGCAGGATTGGTATTAAGACCTACCACGCCGCTCCAATGCGGATTGGTAGGTTATACATATCTCCAGAATTCTCTAGAAATACGCAGGTTTCCTCACGATGTTTTCCTTCACTAGAAAGCGTGTGATAAATAACCATTATCAATTAGATACATAAGTTTTAACATAAAAACTCATTGGTGCCTGCCTTAAACCCGTGTCCCCTCGAAAGAGTCCTACGATATTACCGCTAAGCTATCACAACTTTTTCAAATAGGAAAATCCCTTTCTTATTAATGTAGTAATTTATCCAAGGCGGTAATCCACTAAGTAATAAACCTTATCCTTACACAGAATAGTCATCAAACAAAGGTTCATACATCATAACACGCTCCGGCAATATATATAAGTAATCGGATTTATGACTCCATTGACGTAAGTACAATATTCATGTATAGTCTTGTACATCTTTAGATGGTTACAAATAACAATATCGTTAAATTAGTATAACCATAGAGCTAGGTACCTGGTTGACCGTAATTTTTTAAAAGATATAAAAAAATGCAATAAAAAAGAAAAAAAACGCACAGTGAAATGTGGGAATCGATCCCAGGTTTTGAACTTTTTTGGTTCTCTCGTTACCATTAGGCTATTACAGATTTGCATTTGGCAGCTCAAATATATATTTGCTTTCTGTTCCTATTTTAGTAGTTTTTTTAGCCTAGCCACCTAACCAGATCGATTTTTCTCCCCCAAATCCCCTACGTGCTGAATTTCAGGAAAGTCGTTGGAGCCGTTTCCGAGATTCCGAATATATATACATACAAGATTAACTCATTTAAATATTAAAGATAACGATAGACGCTTAAAAAGTATTTTACGTACACGCCTTAAAAAGTATTTTAGCTAGAACTTACCTTATGAAAAATTGTATTAATATTTAATATAGAATTTAATCGAAGTGTATTAGTAATTTAAACCTTACAAAAACCGTCAAAAATACCGACAAAAATCCATTCAGTAGATTCTGAGAAAATCGATCACATACTTACAGGCGATTTTGGGGACTTTGTTTTATAATAATACTAGCGGCCTGCCCCTGCTTCGCACGGGTATAAAATATATATCCCATGTCAGTCAGTGTAAAAAAAATGATTAAAATTGATCCAGTTGTTTTGATTTATTTATTACTGCCCGTGGCCGTAGCGTTAAATTTGGAGAAAAACAATTTCCTTTCCCTATACCAAGAAGATTTCCTGCTATCTTTTCATATAGTACATTATTACTTATTTACTTTTATATTTTCCCTATGTATTTTATTTTTACAATTAATTACAGAATGTCTTTAAACAAACTCTTGAAAGAGCGACATCGCTGCTAAAGTCGAAGTGTTATAGGGCGAAGCGCGGCCTCCTCACGGCATTTTAAATCTGTAATATCTCCGAAAATGTTCACTTAAATTACATGCTGTAAACGGCCATATTGATCTATATTAAATCAACTATTTATTTAAGGTACTTAATTGGATAAGGATTAATGCTGTATTGTGTAAGAATTGCTTCAAAAATAAGGCATTATTTAACGTAAAAAGTAAACGACAAAAAATGCTTTAGTGGGTTATCCATAAGCGATAGACATATACCATCGCGGACTTTTCTGTAGACCTTTTCAATGTGTACAAATACTTAGTACATTATTTTGATAAATCTCGTAGGGTTTAGCCTGCGTTTGCAATGTAAGCGGAAAAAAATGTAATTATTTACAGAAACCTCAAAAATTACAGTATTTCTCTACTCCGTATTGAATGTTATTATACGTACAAACCTTCCTCTGGAATCACTCTATCTATTAAAAAAACCGCATCAAAATCTGTTGCGTAGTTTTAAAGTTTTATGCATACATAGGGAAATATGGACTTTGTTTTATAATATGTAGTGATTGTTATTTTCCTCGCTAGAGAGCTCCGATCATAAATGCGTCCGATCGCTGTTAAATTCAAATGGTTAAAGGACGAACCGCGTTTTGTTTTTTTTTTCGAATTTGACTAATGCTGTTAGCCCTAATGGCTTTGACAGCGTTACCGATAAGACGGGCGAGAGCGGAAGCATCGCCGAGAGGCGAACCGTGACCTCCGACGCGCTATTTATAGGCTCGCGGCGCGGCCCCTTCATTTTAAATCTGTAATATCTTCGAAACTGTTTATTTAAATTACATGCTGTAAAGGGTCATATTGATCAATATTAAATAAACAATATATTTAAGGTTCTTAATTGGATAAGGATTAATGCTGTATTGTATAAAAATTGCTTCGAACATAAGGCATCATTTTTCGTAAAAAGTAAATGACAAAAACTGCTATTGTGGGTTATCCATAAGAGATAGACATATACTATTGCGGACTTTTCTGTAGACCTTTTCATGGTGTACAAATACTTAGTACATCATTTTGATAAATCTCGTAGGGTTTAGCCTGCGTTTGCAATGTAAGCGGAAAAAAATATAATTATTTACGACATCACATTAGAAACCTCAAAAATTACAGTATTTCTCTACTCCATATTGAATGTTATTAGACATGTAAACCTTCCTCTAAAATCACTCTATCTATTAAAAAAAAACCGCATCAAAATCTGTTGCATAGTTTTAAAGATTGAAGCATACATAGGGATATACGGACATAGGGACAGACAGAGAATGCGACTTTGTTTTATACTATGTAGTGATATTATTTATTTTTACAATTGATTAGACAATGTCTTTATATACAACATTCATAACTTTCTTATCATTAGACAATATAAACTTGAAAGTTGCGCCTCCGGTCGCTGCTAAATTCGAAGTGCTTATAGGTCTAAGCGCGGCCTCCTCGCGGGATTTTAAATCTGTAATATCTCCGAAAATGTTCACTTAAATTACATGCTGTAAACGGCAATATTGATCTATATTAAATCAACAATTTATTTAAGGTACTCAATTGGATAAGGATTTATGCTGTATTGTATAAAAATTGCTTTGAACATAAGGCATCATTTTTCGTAAAAAGTAAATGAAAAAAACTGCTATTGTGGGCTATCCATAAGAGATAGATATATACCATCGCGGACTTTTCTGTAGACCTTTTCAAGGTGTACAAATACTTAGTACATCATTTTGATAAATCTCGTAGGGTTTAGCCTGCGTTTGCAATGTAAGCGGAAAAAATGTAATTATTTACAGAAACCTGAAAAATTACATTATTTCGCTACTTCGTATTGAATGTTATTATACGTACAAACCTTCCTCTGGAATCACTCTATCTATTAAAAAAAACCGCATCAAAATCGGTTGCGTAGTTTTAAAGTTTTATGCGTACATACGGAATTATTGACTTTGTTTTATAATATGTTGTAGTGATGCATACTTACAATGATTTAAGAAAAGGCATCCTCGTCAGATCTTCGACAGCGATGTGTTCCAATCTAGGCGCATTCATTACTACTCTGTGGAATAAAAGTATAGTTCAATACATGCTTCTAAAATAAGAATATTACCGTACCACTAAGTACACTAACAACCAATGTAACTCTGAAATGATTCTGATCTTGGAACAGCTTTACATTTTAACTGACCTAACAAATCCCTATAAATTGCCTTCATAAAATCTTTATAAAACTTAAACAATTTTAAAAGAAACTTAAACAATTACAACGTTACAAAAACTGTTCATCTCGACTAGATTGTAAAAAAAATCTTTGGAGCATGTCCTTGGAAACTACCAATAAGTAATGCGTATTGGCAGACACATTACCTAGATATTTATTTACAAGCAATCGCCAACGGCTCCACCCGCGTGGAAAGATTAAAACCTTAATATAGTATTTTGATAACCATAAAAAATGATTTAAATGGGTTATTCTTAAAAGCAAGATATATACTGTCACGGACTTTTATTTAAAACTTTTAGAGGGGAACAATTTTTTAATACATGATTTGACGTTTACTCAGCGCACGCAAGGAAAGCTGTAAAATTTTTCCGTTTTCTTTTCCGAAAGCTGTAAAATTTATTATTGCTGTTCCTCTTATATTCTTCTTATCATGATGTTACCAAAGAATTTTTCAAATCCATCCAGTAGTTCCTGAAATTAGCGTGTTCAAACAATCAAACAAACAAACACTTCAGCTTTATATATTAGTATAGATTTGTTTAATTGGCATCGTGAATGATGATTGACAAAATTTTCTGGGTATATACGTTTCTCCTCAAGACGTAACTTATTTTGAATTTTTCACCTTATTACTTTCTGTTGACCCGCCGTGTGATATCCGGCTGAGTGGAGTAGACCTCCGCCAGAATTTACTCTAATAGTCTGAGTAGAATAGACCATTTGTTACTGAGGTGTCGTAAAATACGACTAAGATAAGTTGATGTCAGGCAGGCGGCCGATCGTAAAATACAGCGAAATCATGTGACAATATGTTTATAATATGTTGTGCCGGCCCCACTTAGAGTAGGATAAGGGCAGGAAGATATACACCTAGACACACTATCTTTGAATGCCCAAGATGGGATGAGCAACGTCAAATGGTAGCAGATAAAACAGAGGTAATATTTTCACCAGAAACTTTCATACCTATTATGCTCC
Source organism: Morpho achilles (assembly GCA_947086495.1). Lineage (NCBI taxonomy): Eukaryota > Metazoa > Arthropoda > Insecta > Lepidoptera > Nymphalidae > Morpho > Morpho achilles. Next base: position 1,982,193 of record CAMTZB010000015.1, read on the forward strand.
GCGACAGGGATAGTTGGAGCTTCATGCTAAAGTTTGTGTCGGACATAATGGGTGAGAAAGAAAGAGAGGAACGGGCTCGAAAGGCCGAGCAATAGACACCGGCTACGGCGAAGCAATGCCGAGAGGTGGTCCCGCCGTAGAAGGAGGAGGAAATGAGGAGGGGTTTTGGTCCGTGGGAGTCGGCAACTCCCCTGTGGAAAAGTCCACAGGCAGTCCATAAAGGATTTCCCCTCCTCTAGGAAAAAAAAAAAAAAGGGCAGGAAGATGATGATGATGAACATTGCGTCTTCAACAGAGAGTTTGAGAGTGTGAGGGTAAACAAATACTGACAAATGCTCGACATCGTGGAGGCGGTAGCCGTGGGCCGTGATGACTCTGGCGTTGAGTCGCGTTATGTTTGTATTGAGGAACTCCACTGTTATACCGGTCCTTGATTCTTGACTTGTGCTTGATTTTACTGAAACAATACAATAGAGATAATTAGTTAGAGATATTTTCGTATGTATCAGAAGCTCGATTTTTAAGTAGTTTGGTTGGGCAAGTGTAGGAATTATAGCAATATCTACAGATATGTTAGCACACACTTTCTGCAATAACATGATATAATAGAAATACCACAATTCCCGCTCCGAGGTACACTGGAATATCGAACAACAACGGCACAGTGGTGCCACCATTTTATTCAAAAAGGGAGCGATACTTTTGTTTCATGTCTGTGTTGCTATAAAATATAAAGCGGAAATCATTGGCGAAAACAGATATAAGAGATTTAGATGTATTAGATGACACTATACAAAACTTGTAGACAACGGACTGCATAGTGATTTAAAGTACTAATTTTGTAATAAAAAGCTGAATAACGTTTTTTTAAGGAGTCGCCAGGTATATTTATCGAAGTCCACGAACCCCCGTACGTACCATTATAGTCTATACCAGGGCTTCTTAAACTTTTTTATATAGCGACCCCCTTCAAGCTTAGGAAATTTTAAACGACCCCCTCCTCCATATAATGAAATATATATTAACCGTAAATGTAGATGTAATATCGCACTATTTTACAATGTAAGTAACAGTTTTGCATTGCCACTTTTTCAAAAAATAGTTATAATAAAACTACTAGTATTTTGTATGATTTTTATTTGTATTTATATTTGTACGTAGTGTGTTTACTAATTTTAAAATTTTATGTATAATTGTTGTAAACTAACCAATCATAAATTAAATAAAATCTATTTAATTAAATTTAATGGAAAGGGGTAATGAAGGAACTTAGGAGGAGAAATATCAATAAATCTTTGTTAGAAAAGTTCTTTAAAGGACAGCTGCAGCCATGTAGTTGTATCAATAATGATTGAAAAGTATCAGATCTTTGCGAAGCATTTTGCTTTCAGTAGTCTCGCGACCCCCCTGGGTGTCGCGACCCACAGTTTAAGAAGCCCTGGTCTATACTATAGTAGTATGGTATACCGTCTGACAACGAAATCGAATTACTCTAAATATTTCCGCGCACTATTTTAAATATTTCAGACACCCTTTTATTTTTATTTTTTTCGACTATAAGCTGTTAACCCTAACGGCTTTTACAGCGTCACCGGGTGGGACGGGCGAGTGCAGTAGCATTGTCGAGGTTGCGAAATGCGGAGAGTAGAGCGCAGAAGCTCTACTAGCGTCGGTGAACGTCATTAGGCGTGCCTTCTGTGAGGCCGGACCACGGCTTAGTGCGACGTGTAGTGGAGGGCTGATGGTATAACTTTAATCAGTCATTACGACGTCGGAAGGGTGGCAAGAAGCCACGAGCAACCACGAATCGTCTTCGCCGGCGAAGACGCGGTCCTAGATTTCTGACTTACTATTACTTATGCGAAAATGGGAATATACTTTCAGTCAAAATAGACGCAAAGACTAATGCAAAAACTAATTTTAATTGTCATTTCAGCTTACAAAAGTGAACGTTTGTTTTATTGCTGCCATTAACGTTAGGGGAACATCAAAGGGGAGCGTTTCCGATTTAAAAACAGCACCGACTGTTTTCGTTTTAACGTGTTTTGATTGACGAAGGCATATCCTCTCAGAACTAAAGAGGTTTGGTACGTGTAGTATATACAAGGAGTATATTTACATTTCTTTAAATAGTACTAGCGGAGCGCTCCGGCTTCGCACTGGTATAAAATGTAGCCCATGTCACTCAGTGAACTCAGTCACTCAATGCCCTCCTCGCGGCATTTTAAATCTGTTATATCTTGGAAAATATACACTTAAATAACATGCTGATTGCCATATTGATCTATATTAAATCAACAATCTATTTAAGTTACTTAATCGAATAAGGATTAATGCTGTTTTGTTAAGTTCAAGCTGTGGTAGCCCAGCGGTAACTCCATGCGACTCTTTCGAGGAAGTTACGGGTTCGAACCCGGGCAGACACCAATGAGTTTTTCTGATAAAACTTATCTTTCTAATTGATAATTGCAATTTATCACACGCTTTTCGGTGAAGGAAAACATCGTGAGGAAACCTGCATATCTCTAGAGAATTCTGGGGATGTGTGTAACCTATCAATCCGCATTGGAGCAGCGTGGTAGGTCTTAGCTCAAATCTTTCTCTCCAAATACGGAGAGAGGAGGCCTATTCCCAGCAGTGGGATAGGAACAGGCCGCTACAGGCTGTTTTGTTTAAAATTGCTTCGATAATAAGGCATTAATTTTCGTAAACAGAAAATGACAAAAAAATGCTATTGTGGGTCTATACTATCTCTTACGGACAAAGAGATAGACATATACCCTCGCAGAGTTTTCTGTAGACCTTTTCAAGGTGTACAAATACTTAGTACATTATTTGATAAATCTCGTAAGGTTCAGCGTGCGTTTTCAAAGTAAGCGGAAAAAAATGTACGAAATCACATTAGAAACTAATATAATATTTATTATATTAGTTTCTAATGTTTTATTAAATTATAATTAATTTTATTAAATTTAATATTTATTAAATTAGTTTCTATATTTATAATTAGGCGGACTTTGCGGAGTTCCATAATACAAAACTAATGAAAACATTATTTTGATAATCCGCGATTAAAGAAATATATGTAATGCTAAATATATGTAGTGCAGTGCTTTTTAATCTTGGAACGCGGGCGGAGTCGCTGTCGATTGCTTGTATTAATATATATAAAAGCGCGTCAAATGTATTACACTGTCTAAAATTTTATTTAATCTACACAAACATAATAAAAGAGATAAATGTAATTTCATAATAATAAACATCCGCGCATTTCGCCTAATGTAAATTAAAACATTAATCAGAACGAAATTAGCGGGCCGGCTCGAAACTGACGGTAATAATGTTTACTTTAACATATAGTAGACGGTTTTACGACGGACCTGTGTTTTGGGGATACCATATGGGATGGAATACGGGCTGATTCATCAAAATTGATTCATGTACTACTACTTCGCGATCTATTTCATATACACAGCATTATGTGATATGGAATAATGCTGTGAGGCAAAGCGGACGATACAGAAAAGATTTTTGTTGCTTCCAAAAAGAGCCATACGGGCTATCTATTTTATTAAGCAACGTGAGTCCCTTCGTGAAAAGTTTAAATAAATAGGCATACTTACTGTAGCATCACTATATGATATTGTAAATGCGAAAGTTTGTGAGTATGGATGTATGTTTGTTACAGAAGTTACAATGAAATTTACGATTATGTTGCTGTAATCCGCGTTTGTTAAGAGAATATATGCAATGCTAAGTGAATGAAACAGGCAACAAATTACATACCCTATACATGTAGGACACGTCACCACAAGTATCACAAAACGACGCCAACACCAACACTCCACACAAGCACTACACACACTCACTCCAACAACCTCTATGATTCTACAAAAAAATTCTGCCAGTTAAAAAAAGGTTTTAAATTAAGTGTTAGAAACACACCTGTACTAAGGCATATAACGTAATTGATTATTTGGATGGTAAAATGCCTGGATGAAAATCCTTTCAGCTTTATACGCGACTGGGGTTTTATAATGTAAAACTGAAAATGTTTAAAAGATTGACCGCCGAGTTTCTTTCTGGTTCTTTTCGGTAAGAGCGACATTCCAAACTAGTTGTTGCTTCATTAATCATATTGATCCTTGACGATTTAAAGTGCCTAAAAGAGATTATTTTAATATGATTAAATGGAAGCTGTGATATCGACGATGAAACTATATGTTTTTTTCGATGTCAAAGGACAATGTTTTTTTTATCTTATGTTAGCCCAGTATATAATGCTCAATTGTATAAAATGTTATTACTATTGATTCAGCAGATAAGCCGTTAAAACGCAACGGACAGACAGACTTTTGCATTTATAATATTAGTACCAAAAACTTTAAAGCAAGTATTTCTTATAGATAATTATAATTTAGGCAAAATTTCAAGTCGCTAAAAAAATATGAAAGTTGTCTTTATACCCATATTTTTTCATTTTCCTATTCTACCCATAAACACTATTAGAGATACTGAATATTTATTCGAAAAGATTTATTATTTTTACCGTGGTGTGTGTAAGTTCTGCGAACATAATTAACTCTGAATAAACATACTGTCAATCTGTATAGTCGAACCACTTTAATTATTACTATTACACGCAGAATTAATAGTCATACGTTGGCGATTAGTTTATCTTGATATTGATATATATTGTTTGAAAATATTACGAGATTCCAAATTCGAAAATGTTTTATGTCAGTATGTTTTTTTTTATAAATATTATGGATGTTGAATCATAAAACTCAGTGCCTACCGCTGTTATAATAATTAATTATCTAAATCAGCAATAAAAAATATTTGACGGGGATCGTACACACAATTTTTAAACTAAACATTATTTCTTAAAACTTATTACATACTTTTATACCAAAATAAAGGTTGCTGCGTATTCTATCGGAAATTAAGTAAAATTTACTGTCTCCTTAGAAAAAAGAGTATTAAGCTAAAACCAGTATTACTGTAACAAGTACTACTGATCCAGCGATGATTTGCAGATGAATTGCAATTATAACAACAAAAATAATGCCTATAATATCTATATATCTCACGACAGAGCACCTTATCGTCGTACTGAATTGATGTTCATCATTTTCCTGCCCTTATCCCACTCTAAGTGGGGTCGGCACAACATGTTATAAACATGTTGTCACATGATTTGGCTGCCTATTTTAGGACCGGCCGCCTGCCTGACGTCAACTTACCTCAGTCGTATTTTACAACACCTCGGTAAGAAAGAGGGTGGTCTACTCTACTTAACCGGATACCACACGGCGAGTCAACTTACCTTAGTCGCCTTTTACGATACCTCGGTAAGAAATGAAGGTGGTCTATTCTATTCAGCCGGATATAACACGGCGGGTCGACTTACCTTAGTCGCCTTTTACGACACCTCGGTAAGAAAAGTGGGTGGTACTATTCTATTCAGCCGGATACCACACGCCGTAACTTTTACATACTTTTATACCAAAATATATTAAAGGTTGCTGCGTATTCTACCGGAAATTAAGTAAAATTTACTCTCTCCTTAGAGAAAAGAGCTATTAAGCTGAAACCCTATACTTATCCAGCGTGTATTGGCAGATGCATTGCAAATATAACAACATAATACATTAATTAATTTCAATACAACTTATGCCAGAGGACAAAAGTAATAATAAAATAATTTGCTATAATCCGCGATGAAGTAAAATAGAATATATATATAATGCTAAATGTAGAAAAAATGTGTGTAAAAATGCTAAATTCTACATTTAGCATTATATATATTTTCTATTTTACTTCATCGCGGATTATAACAAAATAATTTTATTATTACTTTTGTATTATGGATCTCCGCAAAGTAACGCCTAATTCTATAAATTATTTATGCCAGAGGACTTTATCATCGTACTAAGTCGACGTTCACAATGAAATTGTCTCTAATGACATTATTATTATCACGTGATAACATTCCACGCAAACGAAATTGCGCGTAAAAGCTAGTGGAATAATAAATAATAGTGTTATTTTTATTTACAGCCGTTATCAGATAGATAAGCCCTATCTATATTGGTACAATTGATCAAATTACGGACGCTGCATTATCAGTGTTTATTATCAATTGTTGCATTGCGCTATTTATAGGTAAATATTACCAGATTGTTTGTTAGCTTGTTGGTAGCCACGAGTACGGCGCATGTTCTTTTCTGAAATATATCGGCTTTTATCTTGAGGATTATAACTGTGTAACCTTGGGGGTAAAAATGCTTAAAGGCGTCGTTTTGATTGATAACCTTATTGGAGGGGCGTAGGTTATATCTTTCAGTTCCAGGGTTCGCAGGTTCGATTCTCTCCGACGGCCAATATTTTCTCAAAACTTTATGTTGATTCTTCGAGTCTAATTTGAATAATCAATATAGAAAAGAAAAAATTATATATATATATATATATATATATATATATATATATATATATATATATATATATATATATATATATATATATATATATATTTATATATATATACTAGCGACCTGCCCCTGCTTCGCACGGGTATGAAATATATATCCCATGTCAGTCAGTGTAAAAAAAATGATTAAAATTGATCCAGTTGTTTTGATTTATTCATTACTGCCCGTGGCTGTAGCGTTAAATTTGGAGAAAAACAATTTCCTTTCCCTATACCAAGAAGATTTCCTGCTATCTTTGGAATATCTAAATTCATATAGTACATTATTACTTATTTACTTTTATATTTTCCCTATGTATTTTATTTTTACAATTAATTACAGAATGTCTTTAAACAAACTCTTGAAAGAGCGACATCGCTGCTAAAGTCGAAGTGTTATAGGGCGAAGCGCGGCCTCCTTACGGCATTTTAAATCTGTGATATCTCCGAAAATGTTCACTTAAATTACATACTGTAAACGGCCATATTGATCTATATTAAATCAACTAATTATTTAAGGTACTTAATTGGATAAGGATTAATGCTGTATTGTATAAGAATTGCTTCAAAAATAAGGCATTATTTTTCGTAAAAAGTAAACGACAAAAAATGCTTTAGTGGGTTATCCATAAGCGATAGACATATACCATCGCGGACTTTTGTGTAGACCTTTTCAATGTGTACAAATACTTAGTACATTATTTTGATAAATCTTGTAGGGTTTAGCCTGCGTTTGCAATGTAAGCGGAAAAAAATGTAATTATTTACAGAAACCTCAAAAATTACAGTATTTCTCTACTCCGTATTGAATGTTATTATAAGTACAAACCTTCCTCTGGAATCACTCTATCTATTAAAAAAAACCGCATCAAAATCTGTTGCGTAGTTTTAAAGTTTTATGCATACATAGGGATATACGGACATAAGGACAGACAGAGAATGCGACTTTGTTTTATACTATGTAGTGATATTATTTATTTTTACAATTGATTAGACAATGTCTTTACATACAACATTCATAGCTTTCTTATCATTAGACAATATAAACTTGAAAGAAGGACATTTAATTGCGCCTCCGGTCGCTGCTAAATTCGAAGTGCTTATAGGTCTAAGCGCGGCCTCCTGGCGAGATTTCAAATCTGTAATATCTCCGAAAATGTTCACTTAAATTACATGCTGTAAACGGCAATATTGATCTATATTAAATCAACATTTTTTTTAAGGTACTCAATTGGATAAGGATTAATGCTGTATTGTATAAAAATTGCTTTGAACATAAGGCATCATTTTTCGTAAAAAGTAAATGAAAAAAACTGCTATTGTGGGTTATCCATAAGAGATAGATATTTACCATCGCGGACTTTTCTGTAGACCTTTTTAAGGTGTACAAATACTTACTACATCATTTTGATAAATCTCGTAGGGTTTAGCCTGCGTTTGCAATGTAAGCGGAAAAAAATGTAATTATTTACAGAAACCTCAAAAATTACATTATTTCTCTACTTCGTATTGAATGTTATTATACGTACAAACCTTTCTCTGGAATCACTCTATCTATTAAAAAAAACCGCATCAAAATCGGTTGCGTAGTTTTAAAGTTTTATGCGTACATACGGAAATATGGACTTTGTTTTATAATATGTAGTGATATATATATATATATTTAAAGCCGTTTGAGTAGAATAGACCATCCTTATTTCTTACCGAGGTGTCTTAAAAGGCAACTAAGTCAAGTTAACCCGTTAAAATAGACCAACCTCATTTCTTACCGAGGTGTTATAAAATACGACTTAGGTAAGTTAACGTCAGACAGGCGGCCAGTCGTAAAATACGTGGTCATATCGTGTGACAACTGTTTATAACATATTGTGCCGACCCCACTTAGAGTGGAATGAGGGCTGGAGGATTTTGATATATATGTGGGAGATAATAAGTAATTTGACTTATTTTTGTGAATAATTTCTGTTTTGATTATTTCCGTTTCCGTAAGATATTGTATTTGACTAAAGGTTCATATCCGCTTGTGAGAACCAGTACTATGCCAACTGCAGTGTTGCCATCTTAGTGGATTTTCCACTAAAACTGGTGGTTTTAACTACCCATTTAGTGGCCAAATATTGCTTTTAGTGGTTAGTGGTTTTGTTTGGTGGTCTTGGTAAAATATATTAGCAGTTAAAAAGTTAGATTTACTTCCATTTTACGATTTTATATATCTGTTCGTTTTCCTTTTTGAATATGCGTATATACATTGGTGTACAAGCTTTAATCCACTGTTTGCTCATGGTTGGTGTTAAATGTCAATGAACATATGAATCGGATATGATGAGTACAACCTCGGTCAACAATATTGAGTCAACATTATTTGGCATTTCATACACAATATTAATTCATGAGAATCCTAAACAAAAAACCGTGGTTTCATCCCGGCCCACCTTTAACATCCACTCCAAGACAGAATCACTTCGGGCGGAGGACGATGCTGCGCGTATGGTGCCATCAGCGGGGCATAATTATCTATTATAAGTGCTGAAATCTGTTGAAACTATCGTAGTGCACCGTTACCACCAATAGATAATAAAATTAAGAGGTGCTATGAAGGAAAAAAGGCCAGAATATAAGCTAATTTTCCTCCATGACAACGCTCCGTCACACACATCAAAAAAGGTTCAAAATTACTTAGAGACGCTCAACTGTTAGATGCTACTCCATACCGCTTATTCACCAGAACTGGCCCCATCCGACTATCATCTGTTTTCGTTGGTGTGCCATTTGCTCGCTGAGCAGCAGTTCGATTCTTACGCGAGACGTCCAAAATTGGCTCGAAAAGTGGTTTGCCTCGAAAAACGAACAAATTTTTTTGGTATGTTATCCATATATTACTTGAGAGATGACAAAAATGTATATTTTGAATGAAGTTATCTTTTTTCCTTCCTATGAAATAATGGTTTTTTTTAGAAAAAAAAAAGCGAATTTTAGCTTTTATACCTGGTAGATATTTACTTTGCTTGAGTAGGCATAACTGATCGGCAAGAATTAGTCGTCTACGTTTCTCTACACGCGAGGATTTTCCACCTAATATTTTTCTAAACTTATACTTTATACGTGGGGATTTCTCACTTCATATTTTTTCTGAATACTTATACTTAGAAGTTAGAAGGGCTAATCGTTCAGTAACGCTCATGGGCTCATAATTATTAATTTTGGTTTGTATTAACTGAGCGAATTTATTAACGCGTGACTAACACTATGCTAAAATCACAATATACGCAACGGGATTCTTGGTTCGTAGGTATCTGAAATACTACGGGTCGAGTAGCGAATTGTAAATTTTGTGATATTATTTTGTTAATTTTTTAATAAGTAATAATAAAGGAAACTAATTATTTGTATATTTATTTTCTTTCATAAAACAAGAATTGTTTTAGTGGAAAATTTAGTGGTTAGCGGTCATTTAGAGTATAAAATTTCTGTTTGTTAGTGGTTTTCTGGTGGTTTTGAAAGTTGAATCTAGTGGGAAGCTTATTGAACTGTTGGCAACACTGGCCAACTGTCGACAGATCAGTCTTGGTCCAGATTTGGACACGGCAAGTAGTGCCCTGAACTGTCTCTGCGTGGTCGGGTAAATGTTAAGTTAAGTATTGTGTTTCTAGATTGTTATTATGCTGCATCGTGTACATATTCTGTTCCTACCTGAGTTGCGTTCGTTATTTGTGAATTTAAACGAGAAAGATATTTAAATAATAAAACTAAATAATTTAAATAACAATAAAACAGTTTAACTAACATATTGGTGTTATTTCTAAAGTACGCGCCCACATATATGTATATATTTACCCATAACACAAGTATTAAGTTACTTAAGAGACGAGCGACCGTGTTTGTATTTGTCCCGTATCTGAAGGACTCGAAATTTTGTTTAGGAAACTCTAAAAATTTGAGGTTCTAAATTCCACTCTTCAATACGCATACCAAAATTTGTCTTTTGTCTAATGTAGCTGCAGCCTTCAGTTTTCTATTATGTAAAACATATTACGCATGTTTGAGTGATTATACGTGTGCGTCAATTAATTGTATCTACGTACAAAAGTGCGATATTAATTATTCTATTCCTAATCCTATTATACGCTCCATTGTCTTTGGACGTAATTTGGGTTTTATTATTTTTGTTTATTTATACAAGCCCGTACGATATCCAATATTGGCCATATGCCTTCTCCAAACGCCTATTTAAAAAAACGTCTCTTCAACACAATTCACATAAAATAAATTGCACTATCCTTTAGTAATATCACGACGAATATTAGTTTATTAGATTTTGAGAAAATCTATCACATACACACAACTTTTCGCGACTTTTTATAATAAGTATAGATATACGAAGGAAAATTATTTATTTAAATATATAAAGCTGAAGAGTTTGTTTATTTGTTTGGACGCGCTAATCTCAGAAACTACTGGACCGATTTGGAAAATTCTTTGAGCGTAAGATATTCCATTTATCGACGAAGGCTATATAAGATCACGCTAAGATGAATAGGAGAGGAGCGACCAAATAATATCGCGAAAAAAGCAAAATTTAAAGCTTTCCTTCCTTATGTGCGCTAAGTAAACGTTGAAAGTAGTAGTAGTAGTATCGGCCTGATACTATCCCACTGCTGGGCATAGGCCTCTTCTCTCCGTTTTTGGAGAGAAGGATTGGAGCTGAGACCTACCACGCTGCTCCAATGCGGGTTGGTAGGTTACACATATCCCCAGAATTCTCTAGAGATATGCAGGTTTCCTCACGATGTTTTCCTTCACCGAAAAGCGTGTGATAAATTGCAATTATCAATTAGACACAAGCTTTACTAGAAAACTCATCGGTGCCTGCCCGGGGTTTGAACCCTAGACCTCCTCGAAATAGGCGCGCGGTGTTACCACTGGGCTACCACAGCTTATAGCAAACGTTGAAAGTTATTTAAAAAAAATTGTGAACTACTGATTTCCATGCGCGGGAAGCTGCTACAGTTTATGATGAAATAGTAATATCACGCGGTTTCAACCGCGTAATTTTTTTTTTACACCTAATTAATTTTTATATTCAATCCCTATTTTTTTTCAGAATAACCTATGCTGCTCAGTAAAGATGCAGCTTACCAATGGTGAAAGATTTTTTGAAATCGGTCCACTAGTTTTTGTGTGAAAATATTACGAACATACATACAAATTTTTCCTCTTTATAATATTAGCAAAGATTAAGTACGTTTAATGGTGTCACGAGGTAAATCAATCAGATCATCTTATCAATACTAAATCTAAATTAATAATTAATATAAAATATGACGTCACAAATGACGTCAGAGAGCCAAGTTTCACCTACGCCCCAGTCATTATCTAACTATACATCAATATAAGACTAATGTCCTTCGCCCGTTGGTGGTGAAAGTCGTGTTTTCAATTTTCCTAATTGTTTTTCCAAGGAATCATCTTTCCCGCCCTACATACACAACTGCGGCGTTTGAGCAATTAAATTATTATCATGCCATAACAAGTATGTTCTCACGATGGATTAACTTGTAACCATCAAATTGTATTTTTTTTTTGTTTAAAAGATTATCCGCCGAGTCTCTTGCTGGTTCTTCGCGGTAGAGCACACTTCCGAATCAGTGGTAGATTCTTCTCGGTAGGACTACCTACCTAGCTTCTTTAAAAGCATTTGACGATTCAGTACTGAAAATAATCCACTTGAATAAAAGAATAATTTGAATTTGATTCAACTTTGTCTATATAATCATTCTACTGTCTTTATTCCACTCTAAGTGGGGTTGGTACAGCAAGTTTTAAATCTTGTTACACGATTTGGCTAGTTGTTTATGACTGGCCGCCTGCCTTGCGTCAACTTACTTTAGTCGCCATCTACGACATTGTAATAACGAATGAGGGTGGTATATTCTACTTAGCCGGATACTACACGGTGGCTCAACTTACCTTAGTCGCCTTTTACCACACCGCAGTTAGAAATGAGGGTGGTCTATTCTACACAGCCGGATACCACACAACTTTCCATTCTTAAGATAAAAGTAAATTTAAATTTGCATTTCAATATAGCAGCCTTGATGCTAGCGCCCTTATTCTAGAGTCACACCTAACCAATGAAAGATAATGATTATGTCACGTAGAGCAGCGCTAAATGGGCGAGTCAACACACCACGAGTGTAGTCACGATTTCTTTTATATTTGTTTTATTTACGAGTCTGTATTATTTGAAGTGTTTGTGACAAACTACGTCAAGTGGGCGATTGCTTTTCACTTTATTTTCTATCCAATTTCACAAAACTCACATTATCATCCTCCTGCCCTTATCCCCCTCCAAGTGGGGTAGGCACAACATGATAAAAACATGTTGTCACATGATTTGGCTACGTATTTTACGACCGGCTGCCTGCCTGACGTATTCATGACTATAGTACAGTTATGTACAGCAGCGCCCTGATACTATCCCAATGCTGTGCATAGGCCTCCTCACTCCTTTTTAGGAGAGGGTTGACGCTAAGAACTACCACGCTGCTCCAATGCGGATTGGTAGCTTACATATATCTCCAGAATTCTCTAGAGATATGCAGGTTTCCTTACGACGTTTTCCTTCATTGAAAAGCGTTTGATAAATTGTAATTATAAATTAGACACATAAGTTCCAACAGAAAAACTCATTGGTTGCCCGGAGTTTGAACTTGTGACCAACTCGAAAGAGTCGCACGGTCACGGCACCGCTGGACTATCACAGCTTATTCATATTATATACATATATATCAAATATAATCATATTTGTTACTAGCAATCACCTGCGGCTTCGCCCATGTGGAAAGATAAAAACCGTACTATAGTATTATGATTAAAGTGGGTTAACCTTAAAAGCTAGACATATGCTTTCGCGGACTTTTATTTAGAACTATTAGTAAGTAAAAAGTAAGTAAGTAACGGCCTGTTACTAACCCACTGCTGGGCATAGGCCTCCTCTCTCCATTTTTGGAGAGAAGGATTGGAGCTAAGACCACCCTGCTCCAGTGCGGATTGGTAGGTTTCACATATCCCTAGGATTCTCTAGACATATGCAACCTGCATATCTCTAGAGAATCGCGATGTTTTCCTTCACCGAAAAGTGTGTGACAAATTGCAATTATCAATTAGACACATAAGTTTTAATAGAAAAACTCATTGGTGTCTGCCCGGGTTTGAACCCATGATCGTCTCTAAAGATTCACACGGTCGCACCGCTGGGCCATCACAGCTTTTATAGAACTATTAGAGGGGAACAATTTTGAAATACATATTTTTTTAATAACTAATACCGTTTACTTAGCGCAAGCAAGGATAGCTTTAAATTTTGCTGTTTTCGTAATACTTTTATTGGTGCTCCTTCCTATTCATCTTAGCGTGATGTTATATAGCCTATAGCCTTCGATAATTGGACTGTCTTACATTCAAAGAATTCTTCAAATCGGTCCAGTAGTTCCTGAAATAAGCGCATTCAAAAATCAAACAAACAAACTCTTCTTCGTCCTACCCTTATCCCACTCTAAGTGGGGTCGGCACAACATGTTATAAACATGTTGTCACATGATTTGGCTACGTATTTTACGACCGGCCGCCTGCTTGACATCATCTTACCTTGTTCGTATTTTACGACACCCCGGTAAGAAAGAGGGTGGTCTATTCTATTTACCCGAATACCACACGGTGGGCCAACTTACCTTAGTCGCCTTTTACGACACCTCGGTAAGAAATGAGGGTGGTACTATTCTATTCACCCGGATACCAAACGGCGTACTAACTCTTCAGCTTTATATATTAGTTTAGATAACTCTGAAGTTATAGAATCCTACTGATACAGCTATATTTCCATAGCTCCCAGTAACAGATGCACTTATTCCTAAAATAAGGTCTTTCAGCCAACTGTCAGCCATTGGTAGGTCAGCCAAAATACACAGACCGACTGTCAGAAGACACGAAACGTCGCATAAGGGGAGTGTTACACAATTGATATATTGACCTATTTATCACGTAGCAATTTAATAATATCGTCCAATATCAATTGATGGTAATACTGATTAAAATAGACAGACGGGAGATATTTTGATCTTTATGTTATGATTATGGCTATATTTTAAACGGTATATGGTAACAAAAAGAGGCCTACCTTATTTAGCTGATTCTTAATATACATCTTCCTGCCCTTATCCCACTCTAAGTGGGGTCATAATATTTAAGGTACAAATATTTAAGGTAATTATTTTGCATATAATTGCTGTGTAGAACGGGGTTTATCTTCGTCGGACTTGCTTTGTTTTCATACGGGTTACAGAAATAAATACATGGTTTATGAGATTAAATTAGAAATACTTAACGATTGCGAGATTAAATAGAATTATTAAATGCAAAACAATAACAGATAAAAGAACAATAACAGAAGAACAGATTATGTCACACTAGTGTGTGCTAAAGAACTAAAGATATTTGCTATACAGCAGATAAACAAAATAACATCCACATGATCTACCTGTTAACTTATTAGGGACTTTGAGAGCTGAATAAGCCTATCAGAAACCTGAGAAACGCAGAATTCCAAGATATGTTCCACAAAAATTGACTGGCCCGTTGGAGCAGTGGGTAGTGACCCTGCCTTCAGCTCCGCGGGTCGTGGGTTCGATTCCCGCCGGGGGCCAACATTTTCTATAAATGAATATGTTGGTTTTTCAGCCTGGGTGTATATTTGTATTTAAGTATGTATTTAAAAATATATAAGTATATATTCACCAGTTGTCTTTCATCCATAACACAAGTATTAAGTTACTTACTTTGTAGACGGACGACAGTGTGTGTAAGTGTCCTATATATTATTTTTATTATTATAAATTAATTTTTAAATCTAATACAACAAAGCCTACGCAAACAAATCAAATGCATCAAATAAGCTAACTGACAGTTTATCTGTAACTTGTGAATAGGGTTGCCACCCGTACTATATTATATAGTATCGTACTATACTTTAGTCAATTGTACGATATATTATAGAAAAAAATATCGGACAAAAAATACTAAATTTTTATCGCTAATTCAACGCGCTTTTTTTAATCAACTGTGAATGGAACGCACCCGCAGCACTGCATAGGGAATGTTTGAACGAAACTCATTCATGTATTTACGGGGCCTAGTTAGTTAGTAACTCTAACTCCTTTGTCATTGTCCAGCGAATAGTAATAATAAATAATCATGGAAAAATAAACAATGATTGAAAATAGATGTGTACTATTTTTTTCTTGAATTTCCTAAAAGTACTATATTTTTTTGATTTAAAAAGAAAAATACTATTTTTCTTCAAAAAAAGGTGGCAAACCCTACTTGTGAAACAGGCCCTAAAGCCACTATAGAGACATCTCTAAGAAATCACTAATGACAGATCCTAATTTATCAAAAGGAGGATGTAAAATACATTATTCGCGAAAGAAAATCTAGAAAAAGAATCACTAAACAGGTATATAAACGTAAACAGTGTATTTTTTACGAGTCTATAAAACGACGGCCGTGTTAAAGTGCGTCCGACGGTAAAACATCAAAATTTATGTATCGGAATGATCGTAAAATTAGAGAGCTATACATAAATAACCCACAGCTTTATTCGACAGTAATTCTATGGTAACATCTTAACATAACTTTCGGTTGAAACATGGTCAAAATATTTACACCTGGATATTATTTATATTGAATAATTAATATGTCTTAAATGCTAAGGCTTCCTGTTCACCTACATTTTTTGCCGTGGAATTTGAACCTGGAATGTGGTTTACTTATATTTTGAATGAATATACCCTATAGGTATGTTAAGAGAGGTTTTCTACTAAATATCAGTGAAAACAGCGTCCATATCGTTTATACGGCTATATATTTATATGTGTATGTAATTCGTTTAATCAATCGTCCGTGACGTAACTCAATAGGCTTTAACTGGAAGTCAGTTCTATGTACTTCTTGTCGGAGCACACAGTAGCGATGTTAAAAATAATCGATTATTTTTTCAAAATAATAGGTTTTTAATAATCGATTATTTTTTATCAAAAATCTATTTTTTAAAAACCGATTATTTCGTAACATAATAATCGATTTTTTAAAAATCGATTTATTTTAATAAGAAAAAATAGATTATTTATTAACAGATTTTTTCTACTCCATGTCACATCCCTAGCATACAGTATTATGCTGAGTCTAATGCCTTTTTTGCATTGTGCTACATACATTAATTAGATGTTTTATTTAGCTTTAGTTTAATTTTCTATATTTCTTATTTTATGTCATGGTAGCAGTTTTGTGGAATAAACAATTTTCATTTAATATCGGATCAGCGGTTTCTGAGATTAGCTGGAAAAAACACACAGACATACAGATGAACAGAAACAGATCAACCGACAAACAGATAAGAGACAAAAATCGCGTGATCTCTTAAACATATTTTAGATGACACCGTAATGTACTATAAACCTTCAGGAAGAATTGTAGTATCTTTTGAAAATCACAAATCCGTTCAGAAGATTTTGAGAATCGATCACATACAGACAGACAAGTTTTAGGGACGTTGTTTTATAATTATATATATTTATTTCCAATTGTACGTTACAAATAGAAATAATTTGAATCCTAAAATGAACTTCTTGAACTCTCCCTAACACAGCCTCTACAGGCCTTTCTCTACGTACTGTTCAAACAAAGACACCGAACTCTGCATTAATGATCACACTGTTATCAGCGCTATCAATCATATCACAACAGTACGACAGATCTAAAACTGGCCAAGGTTAAGACGAATCTTTTATTCGTTAATACAAACAGACGATAATGATACTATTTACGATTAGTTATTAAATCCCATAATTGTGGTGATGTGGTATCCGGCTGAGTAGAATATATTAAAATTCAAAATTTTCTTTATTCAAATAAACTTGTAAACAAGTACTTTTGGATCTTCTATCGCTGGTTCGGAACTTTATTTAGAACTTTTAGAAGGGAACAATTTTGTTATACCTACATGATTTTTAACTGTTATTTAACGATAACTTAACTTTCACCGTTTACTTAGCGAACGCAAGGAAAACTTTAAATTTAGCCATTTTCGTAATATTTTTTTATTGCTGCTCCTCTCCTTAGCGTGATGTTATATAGTATATATAATCACGCTATAGCCTTCCTCGATAAATGGACTACCTATCTTACATAAAAAAAAATTCAAATCGGTTCAGTAGTTCTTGAGATTACAGTAATTCGAACAATCAAACAAATAAAAACTCTTGAACTTTATATATTAGTATAGACTTGAATGAATGAATGAATGAATGAATGCTTTTATTCAACACCACAAAAGTAAAAGTAAAAACTAAAAATACTAATCTAAATCATAACAAAAGTAGTGATACAATCTGGCGGACTTATTGCTAAATAGCGATATCTTCCAGACAACCAGGTTGATGAAGGGACATACTTGATTAACATATAACTCAGTTAAATTTATGTTAACGCAATTATATTGTCTTCAAAATTTAATAACAAGAGTATATATTACTCACAAATTATTTCCGCAATTAGCTACTACGCAACGATTTTTCAATTTTTCAGGATCAACACGTTTATCATCTGTCCATCAGCTAACAAAGCTGTCGACTAATAATAATACGGAAGGGAATTGCTAAAATTTTAACACTGTTTGAAAGTTACATGTATCTGGATCTCATAATAACGGAAAATAACTCTGGAACGTGGAATGTAAAAATATTCATATATTCCAAAAATTAATTAAAGCAAGCTTTACGTTTTACGATTTTGTCGTGGAGTCTTAATTCGAGTTTAACTGGATACTATATAACTCAGCTTGCCAATTACCCATAAAATAAAAATTTAAAATAACCCAAGGGTTTCTTCGCTTTGCGATTTTGTCGTGGAGTCTATCTCCTGACGATGCTTCGGTTACGGGGCGAAAAAATTGTTGAGATTGTAGTGGTGAATGTGTTATCGGTGTCGGGTAGTGCATGAGTTCTGACAAATTTTGCATGTATCAGGCATGAGAACGAATAGTACACTCTACATTTAGCATCACATATATTTTCTTTTATCGCGGATTATAGCAAAATAATATTCTCATTATTTTTGTATTATGGACCTCGGCAAAGTAACGCCTAATTCTATAAATTAAAGCAAGCTTTGTTTAAAGATAACGGTATCGTTTTTTTAATAAATGAATATATGGTACACTTACACACACGGTCGTACATCCCCAAAGTAAGTAACTTAATACTTGTGTTATAATAGACAGACAACTGGTGAATATATACATATATAATTTTAAATACATAGATACTTAAATACAAATATACACCCAGGTTTGAAGAACCAGCAAATTGTTTATAGAAAATCTTGGCCCTCGGCGAATCGAATCCGCGACCTGCGGAGCAGAAAGCAGGATCACTACCCACTGCGCCAACGGGCCAGTTTTTTTAATGTAATGTGTAAAGCCTGCTCTTCTCTATTTGTGATGAACGTCTATAATGGCAAATTAATAATAGATTAATTATTAGATTTAATAAATTAGCCGTGTGGTATCTAGCTGAGAAGAATAGACCACCCGACCATATCTTACCGAGGTGTCGTAAAAGGCGATTAAGGTTATTCGACCCGCCATGTGGTATCCGGCTGAGTAGAATAGACCAACCTCATTTCTTCCGAGGTGTCGTAAAAGGCGATTAAAGTAAGTTGATCCGCCGTCTGGTATACGGTTTAGTAGAAAAAACCCCCCTCTTTCTTACTGACGTGTCGTAAAATACGTCTAACGTAAGTTGACGTCAGGCAGGCGGCCGGTCGTAAAAACGCAGCCAAATCATGTAATAGCATGTTTTTAACATGTTCTGCCGACCCCTCTTAGATTGGGATAAGGCCAGGAGGATGATGATATTAGATTTAATAAATATAGTTGCATTGTCTTGGCCAGATGTAATGGCAAACTTGCACAAGAATAGAAAGAGCTTTTTTCAGTTTTTATGTGAGCTTTATTCGGATAGAAATAGAAACGTAAAAAATCTATATTGCCGAATGCTGAATATTTACGATTACTGGCATAAAAAATATTTTATCAGGCATTTACCCGTATCTATTGTTGAATGCGGGTTGCTATTTAGATATTCATGCAAAGTTATCATTTACGAGTTGTATGAATAATTGAAATTAATGTGCATTTTTGATAGCTAAGTGACGCCGAGTGGTATCCGGCTGAATAGAATAGTACCACCCTCATTTCTTATCGAGGTGTCGTAAAAAGCGATTATGGTAAGTCGACCCGCCGTGTTATCCGGTTTAGTAGAATAGACCACCCTCTTTATTACCGAGGTGTCGTAAAATACGACTGAGGTAAGTTGACGTCAGGCAGGCGGTCATAAAAACGCAGCCAAATCATGTGACAGCATGATTATAACATGTTGTGCCGACCCCACTTAGAGTGGGATAAGGGTAGGATGATGATGATTTTAATAGCTAAGTGCTATGAAGATCGACATTATTTGTGGTATATTTACCATCGACAAATCCGAGAGGTCTTACCAGTTTATTGAGTGTTATTTATCTATGTTTAAACATAAAAGAGAAAGTACGATGTATGTTCTTTATGGACTCCAAAATGGCTTGATCGATTTTAATGAAATTTTTAGACAGCCTTTAGAATAACCCAGCGGACGATACTGTAAAGTTTCGTGGCGATCAGAGTATTTTTTTACTGTCAACGATAGTTTTTGTTTTAGGGGAAATCGAAACCAGACAGCCACAGCCTGAGAAACGATTGTTGAGTTTGTGATAGTGAACGTGTGTAGTGCTTGTGTATTGTGGTGGCGGTGGTGGAGGTTTGTCCGTGTTGTTACGAATTCTGCATTGATTGTCCACTCTACATTTAGCATTATATATATTTTCTATTTTACTTCATCGCGGATTACAGCATAATAATTTTATTATTACTTTTGTATTATGGATCTCCGCAAAGTAAAGCCTAATTCTATTTATTTATTTAGTAAGACATGCCAACAGTATTATTAACATACATTTTTGTTTTTTACATGTATTTCATAGTCTTAATCTATTTAAAATACTATTACAGGCATATACAACATTCAAAAACAGTAAAAATAAAAATAAACATTGGTTTGGTACAAAGTAAAAGTAAAAAGAGTAAAAATATTTATTAAAATTAAATTAAATTAAATTAAAATTAAATTAATTTATTAAAATTTAAAATATTATGAGTTTAAAATATTTGGGAACTAAAACTGAAAAGTAAAAAAATAATAAAAAAATATAATAATAATAAATAAAATACTACAGAAAATTTTAAAAATGTTAAAACAAAATTGAATAAACTTTATTCATATAACTATAATAGGAATCGTGGAAAATATCAACATCACTGGAGTTTACTATAAATTACATCAGAGCCAAATTTTTGTGAGAGTTGTATAACCTATTTTTTTAAAATGAAATAATCATAATATCGCAGACGAAAGCTAGTATATCCGGCCGTTAAGAGAGTTGTTTTTTAGCAATCAACTCGACGCTAAGTGCCTCTATAAATCCGACGTCTGTCATAGGTATCTTGGTACTAGATAATGGGCCACAAATCTTGAGTTATCATGCATACAAGGTATGTTCGATCTATCAGTGGTTAGTAACTAATTTCTATAAGTAGTAAAGTAGCGGCCTGTTATTATCCCACTGCTGGGAATAGGCCTCTTCTCTCCGTTATTAGTGAGAAGGTTTGGAGCTAAGACCTACCACGCTGCTCCAATGCGGATTGGTAGGTTACACATATCTCCAGAATTCTCTAGAGCTATGCAGGTTTCCTCACGATGTTTTCCTTCACCGAAAAGCGTGTGATAAATTGCAATTATCAATTAGACACATAAATTTTAATAGGAAAACTCATTGGTGTCTGCCCGGGTTTGAACCCGTGACCTCCTCGAAAGAGTCGCACGGTGCTACCTCTGGGCTACCACAGCTTCAATTTCAATTTCAATTTCACGAATTTCTATAGGATCACCTAATACAATTGACATAGTAAATTTAGGCCGTGTCGTTTCCGGCTGAGTAGAATAGACCACCCTCATTTCTTACCTAAGTGTAGTAAAAGGCGGCTAAGGTAAGTTGACCCGCTGTGTGGTATCTGGCTCAGTAGAACAAAAGTGTCGTAAAAGGCAACTAAGATAAGGTGACCTGCAGTGTTGTATCCCGCTGAGTGGAGTAGACCATCCTCGTTCCTTATCGAGATGTCGTAAAAGGCGACTAAGGTAACTTGATGTCGAGCAAACGGCCGGTCGTAAAATACCTTTCCTAAAAATGTAACAGCATGTGTCGACCCCACTTAGACTGGGATCTATGTCAAGAGAATGAAGAATGATATAGTAAGTTTTGTTGTCGCTATTGACTTCCGCTTTGTATTTTATAGCAACACAGTCATAAAACAAGAGTATCGCGCCCTTTTTGATTAAAATGGTGGCAGCATTGTGCCGTATTGTTTCCGGCGCAGTCGTCCTATTGATAAACCGTTTCAGTTACATTCAGTCTTTGTTGGTCATTCAAGAGAAGTGCATCTCGGAACAGGAATTGTGGTATTCCTATTATAACGTGTTATTGTATATAGTGTAATTATTGTTATTATATATTTGTTATTAGTGTTATTGTATATAGTTTAATTAACTCCTAGCTGATCCGATGAACTTAATAACTGATAGACAGACTTGGCGAGGGACATTCTTATATAATATATAGTGACAAATAAATTAGTGAATTACATACAGATATAATTTTATTACTTATTTACCAAATTTTATTAACAATACTTAATGTTTGCCTTATCGGGTATCAATAATTTTATTGTATCATAGAAATGCCGAGGGATCATATATTATAATAAAATAAACTATTTAAATTTTGCACAAACAAGATTGCTGTCTGCTTTTGATAAATTTTGTAAATACTAGAAACAAATGATCGACGCCTGCTTCCTTAATGACTGTTTTTGTTTATAAAGCCCGTAGTTACTGACCAAGTTAGGGATCCATAACGCTAAGTATTAAATTGATTTAATTAAAAATTAGGCCAAATAAAGTTAGAGACATTGTATTCCTTATTTCTTGCTCCTCCAAGTTAAGAATCTCTTTAAAAATCACGAGTTTTCAAGGCACTTTGTAGCTTTATTGCGATTAGCCACAGACTAACTTTTCTTAATTTGTATAATTTAATACTAAGCGTGCGATATGTTATCATTCGCAATACGCAAATTGATTTTATTCTATCGGCGAAAAAGCCATTAAAAAACCCTGTCTTAGACCGAGAGTCACATGACAGGCAGCAGCATCAGTGATATGTTCAGCGTCTTTAAAATTAGAGAAAAACTACAAAAAGCTCATTTTCATATCATGTAACTTAAAAATTCGAAAGCGACGTAGGCACAGGTAAGCATAACAAAGGAGGAGTCCTCTATATAAAGGAATTTATATAGAGAACTTTACATAAAACTCCAATATCGGAAAAAGGTACAAAAAGGCTGTTTCAATCCTGACACAATAAAACTTAAAAGCCCAGTAGGCAAAAGGTAAGCATAATAATAGGAGGAGTGCTCTATATAAAGGAATTTATATACAGGACTTTATATAAAACTCGAATATCGGAGAAAGGTACAAAAAGGCTGTTTCAACCCTGACACAATAAAACTTAAAACCCCAAAACCTAAATAAGCGGCTGGTAACATCAGCAATAGGCCCAGCGGAATTAAAATTGGAGGAAGCTATAAAAAGGTTTTTTTACATGAGGAAACCCTTCAGGGGTACTATATCCCGCGGGGACGGATGGAGTTATACGGACTCTTACCGGTTTAAACCTCATAGTGTTCCACCTTGTTGCTTAGTGACGAGGGCACAGGAATACTTAATGTCTACACCGTCATCAGCAGCCTACTCCTCCTTCTCTTGGTAGAGCCTGGACACCACTTTTTGGAACACTTTAATGAACGATGCATTAAAGTGTTCCAAAGTGATAAGGATAACTGTTCAGGATGTGCAACAAATAAAACTCCACAAAATAAAACACAAATAAAAAATACCTTTTTACCGTATATTCTTGAACACAACAGCACGTTCATCATCCTCCTGCCCTTATCCCACTCTACGTGGGGTCGGCACAACATGTTACAAACATGATTTGGATACGTATTTTACGACCGCCTGCCTGATGACAACTTACCTCAGTCGTATTTTACGACTCCTCGGTAAGAAATGAGGGTGGTCTATTTTACTAAACCGGATACCACACGGTGGATAAACTTAACTTAGTCCCCTTTTACGACACCTCGGTAAGAAATGAGGTTGGTCAACTCTACTCAGCTGGATACCACACGGCGTCGTCAGAGAATTGTAAGACGATAAAACATCAATTTGACGGGGGCTGGCGCCATCTTTTTGAATCGGGCAACGGGCTTGGTATTATATCATGTTACCTTGCTGTTGTGTTTTTACGCCGTATGGTATCCAGCTGAATAGAATAGTACCACCCTCATTTCTTACCGAGGTGTCGTAAAAGGCGACTAAGGTAAGTTGACCCACCGTGTGGTATCCAACTGAGTAGAATAGACCAACCTCATTTCATACCGAGGTGTCGTAAAAGGCGACTAAGGTAAGTTGACCCACCGTGTGGTATCCGGCTGAGTAGAATAGACCAACCTCATTTCTTACCGAGGAGTCGTAAAATACGACTGAGGTAAGTTGTCATCAGGCAGGCGGTCGTAAAATACGTATCCAAATCATGTTTGTAACATGTTGTGCCGACCCCACTTTGAGTGGGATGATGGCAGAAGGATGATGACAATTCTATGACGATGACGGCGGGTTGGATATCCGTTTACCCAAGTGGAATCTGGCACAGACTAACAATAATTTATCTAACAATCGGCCACCTGTAGGAATCATTCCTTATCCAGAGTGTCCGAAGTTCCTGATCACGGAGGAAGTAGACGGTCTTGGACCCACAGACTTTGTCTTCAGATTCTGGTCAAGGAACTAGATTCAGTGGTTACCGGATTTAGTTAAAATTGCATCTGATAGTTTACAAATTTTATTATATTTGCTTCATTCCACTAGGCCTTACAATATCTTAGATAAGATAAGACAATTTCTGTACGCTACGTGAATCGTGTTAATAAATCGTGTTTTTGTTTCTGAAATTTTGATTAGTCGATTCGATTCGATTGAGATGGTACGGTCACATCACGAGAAGGCCTGACAATCACATAATAAAAAAGTGTCTCGCAATGCCCACGGGAAAGAGAGTAAGAGGCAGGCCCCTGACCAGCTGGCTGACGACTGTCCAAAGGGACATGAGGAATCTAGGACTTTGCCAATCAGATGCTTACTGTAGAGATGAATGGCGCCGCATGATTGGAAAAGCAGACCCCGTGTAGCGGGATAATGCGAGGACAATGATGATGATGTCTTAAGTGCGAAAAGAGTTAATCGTATTTAAAACTCAATATCTGGGTGACCGAGCTTCGCTCGGTAATTTTTTGCGAAAAAAAAACTTAAAAAAAGACAAAATAATTATTTAGTTGGGGATCGATCCTTGGCATTCACATTTCTCGAGGCTGCCCGTTAACCGAATAAGCTACGTCGACTTGACAGCTAATGGCAAAAATTCAATTCAATATAAATGATAGTGTTTTTTAATGCCCAAAAACAGGGATAAAATAATATTTTTTTTACATAAAACCTAGCTAGATCAATTTTTCTCCCCCAAAACCTCCTACATGCTGAATTACAGTAAAATCGTTGGAGCCGTTTTCGAGATTCAGAAAATATATATATATACAAGATTAACTCATTTAAATATTAAGATTAAGATAAGATTTTATCGTAGAGTTATATGAGTTTAGAACTGTTGAAAAAACTGCTATAATTTTATGAGAAAGCGAAGGATAATTTCGCAAAGTCATGATAGCTCAATTGGAAGTGGTCACGAATTCAGAATACCCTGATAAATTTTTTAAATATTTTTAATTGCTTTTTTTTTAATTACTGATGCCTCGGGCACCCAGTATATATGGTTTAAAATATATGTGAATTTCGGATACGGCTCCAACGGTTTTCATCAAATTCAGTATGATTGGGATTTTGGGGGCGATAAATCGATCTAGCTAGGTTTTATTTAAAATAAAAAGTATATAGTTTTATCTCTGTTTTCGGGAATTGAAAAAGTGGTACAATATTATTTTTTTTCATGTTTTATCTTATTTATATCTTGTAAAAAAATACCTAGCGAATCTCGGTCACTTAGGTTCGATCATCATCCTCCTGCCACACTAACTGGGGTCGGCACAACATGTTATAATAAGCATTTTGTCGCATGATTTGGCTACGTATTTTACGAGTGGCCGCCTGCCTGACATCAACTTAGTCATATTTTACGACACCTCGGTAAAAAAGAGGGTGGTCTATTTTACTCAACTGGATACCACATGGTAGGTCAACTTACCTTAGTCGCCTTTTACGACCCCTTGGTAAGAAATGAGGGTGGTCTATTCTACTCAGCCGGATACCACACGGCTTTTACCTGGTCACCCAGGTACTGTATACTTAATTATAATATGGTAATAATATGGTACGTTTGGTATTTCTTTATACAAGAATCTTTCATGGTTGTACTATATTCTTGTTTCAGATATTCGAGCATGAAATCTTCGCATTCAACGGACAGCAATCGACAAGCTGTTGATGGCTGCTAATTATCAGGTAAATATATATATGTAAGAACAATTATTTCTGTAATAACAAACCGACATTATACAAAGAACACTTTTGCATGGTTGAAAATGTTAACACTTTTTTTAGAATATTTAAAAATAACTCAAAAGTTTGCCATTGGTATGTTTTCTGGGCTGCAATTGAAAGACTATCTAAGGGTAAAGGAGGATCAACGCGTTTGCCTTTGGATTGATATTCTATTTGACTACTAGTCTACTACGACCAGAAGAAAACGAATGAATTCTTGTGAATTTAACAAATTTTTTTTATGTTCTTTTGATATGAGCTGTATTTTCAGAGGATACTAAGGAAAGCACACTCCTTCGGGACAGGTGGCAGTTGAGAGAGTCTCTAAGGGTACAGTGTTTTCTATTACCTATATACCTTTAGAAACCTTCTTCAGTTTTACCTTGCAAAACTGTCACTTACAGAAGAGGATTTAAGAGGAACATTTGAACCACGATCATTTTAATTTATGAGACAAACAAAACAGTTCACAGCACAATTATTAACTATGCATGTTCATATACATAAAACAGTAAAAGTCTTTGCAATGAAAAGTATTTTATATAAATAATTCAGCATAGAATAGTTCAGAAACTCTCAACAATCGATCCGGAAAAGATGGCAGTAGAGAAATAATCTTAGGGTTGATTATAGTATATAACAATACCTATAGATACTTTCTTAACTTTGTTTTTCTTTAAAATATTTGCTGCAGACGAGGATTTAAGACTTTTTTTTTGTAAATTAAGTTTATTTTTATATTTTTGATATGCACTGTGTAACAACACTCCATCCAGACACAGGTGGCAGTTGAGAGAGTCTCTAAGGGTACAGTGTGTCTTATTACAATACCTTTAGAAACCTTCTTCACTTTCACTTTGCAAAACGATCAACTTCAGAAGAGGATTTAAGTAGATGTTTCTATCACATTAGAAATATTGATTTATTTACTTATTTTTATTTATTATTATTTTGAACTGTGCTATATTTTCAGAGATTACTAAGAAAGCTGGAAGTATCCATCACTTCATCGAGACACGAGTGGCAGCTGAGAGGCTCTCTAAGGGTACAGTGTGTCCTATTACAATACCTTTAGAAACCTTCTTCACTTTCACTTTGCAAAACGATCAACTACAGAAGAGGATTTAAGTAGATGTTTCTATCACATAAGAAATATTGATTTATCTATTTATTTTTATTTATTGTTATTTTAACTGTGCTGTATTTACACAGATTACTAAGAATGCTGGAAGTATCCATCACTTCATCGAGACACGAGTGGCAGACGAGAGGCTCTCTAAGGGTACAGTGTGTACTATTACTATACCTTTAGATACCTTCTTGACTTTCACTTTGCAAAACGATCAACTACAGAAGAGGATTTAAGAAGATGTTTCTATCACATAAGAAATATTGATTTATCTATTGATTTTTATTTATTGTTATTTTAACTGTGCTGTATTTACACAGATTACTAAGAAAGCTGGAAGTATCCATCACTTCATCGAGACACGAGTGGCAGCTGAGAGGCTCTCTAAGGGTACAGTGTGTACTATTACTATACCTTTAGATACCTTCTTGACTTTCACTTTGCAAAACTGTCAACCACAGAAGAGTATTTAGGAAGAGTTTTATTTATTTTATTTTGTTTTATGAGATACGCAAGATAGTACACAACATAATTAATGACGGAAAATTCAATCCGGAAAAAGTGGCACTTAAAAAACAATATTAGGGTGGCGTATAGTTTATTATGATACCTTTAAATATTTTTTAACTTTGTTTTATTAAACTTTTTGCACACGAGGATTTAAGACGTTTATTTTTTTGTAAATTAAGTTTATTTTTATATTTTTGATATGCACTGTGATTTCGGTGATTCCTTAGGAAGTTGGAAAGCAAACAACACTCCATCGAGACACAGGTGGCAGTTGAGAGAGTCTCTAAGGGTACAGTGTGTCCTATTACCATACCTTTAGAAACCTTCTTCACTTTCACTTTGTAAAACTGTCAACTGCAGAAGAGGATTTAGGAAGATCATACGTCGTTAGAAAAATCGCTTTGTATTTTTTGTTTATTTAATATTAATCTGACCTGCTCTATGT
The DNA here is from genome assembly GCA_947086495.1 of Morpho achilles. Classification (NCBI taxonomy): domain Eukaryota; kingdom Metazoa; phylum Arthropoda; class Insecta; order Lepidoptera; family Nymphalidae; genus Morpho; species Morpho achilles. Next base: position 2,010,620 of record CAMTZB010000015.1, read on the forward strand.
TTTCAGAGAATCATAGGGAAGCTGGAAACAGGCTTCTAAGGGTACGGCGTGTCTTATTAATATTCCTTTAGATACCTTCTTGATTTTGACTGTTACAAAACTGTCTTAATCATCTCTAATTAAATAATATCGTTGTTTGAATCAAGTTAAAAAAATTGCTTTATATAGTTTATTTTAATTTTTGCTAGACTACTTAAGGATAAAGTGTAATTTTATTCGGAAAAAAATTAGGAAGCAAACACTTCATACAAGTAGCTGTTGAGAGGCTATCTAAGGGTATGGTGTGTATGATAACTATACCTTTAGATACCTTCTTGACTTTCACTTTGAAAACTGTCTACTGCAGAAGGGGATTTATTTTTTCTTTTATTTTATCACGTTAGAAGGATCTACGTTGTGATGTAAGAGAATATTAAAGAGCGAAGAAAGTGCCCAACACTCCATCGAGACGCAAGTGGTAGCTGAGAGGCTATCTAAGGGTACGGTTCTAGAAAATACCATCTTTAGATATCTTCTTGACATTCACTTCAAAAATTGTCTACTATAGAAGAGGATATCATGATTTTTGTACCTTTCATATTAGAAAGATTGCATTATTGTTATATATTATTGTTTCGAATTGCGCTGTGTTTCCAAATAATACTAACAAAGCCGGAAAGTATTTAACACTTCATCGAGACATAAGTGTCAGCTGAGAGGCTCTCTAAGGGTACAATGTGTCCTATTACTATACCTTTACAGACCTTCTTGACTTTCTCTTTCCAAAAAAGTCAACTGCAGAACAGGATTTTAGATGTTTCTATCACATAAGCAATATTGCTTTATCTAATTGTTTTTATTAATTGTTATTTATAACTATGCTATATTTTCAGAGATTACTAAGAGAGCTGAAAAGTATCCATCACTTCATCGAGACACGAGTGGCAGCTGAGAGGCTCTCTAAGGGTACAGTGTGTCCTATTACTATACCTTTAGATACCTTCTTGACTTTCATTTTGCAAAACGGTCAACTACAGAAGAGGATTTAAGAAGTTGTTTCTATCACATAAGAAATATTGATTTACCTACTTTTTTTTATTTTTTGTTATTTTGAACTGTGCTATATTTTCATCTTATTTAATATCTACGGAGAGCATATTGTGTATAACCTGTGTAGTGTAGTCAACTCAAAGTAGGCAAAAAACGAGGCTTTCGAACATATGTGTACAGAGGATCCTCGAGGTCTTTGGTCACATTGCTCGCAAGCTTGGCGATGGCATGCAGAAACTCAATTTTACCGGCAAGGTCGATGGCAAGAGAGCGAGAGGACGTAGCCCTATGCGCTAGTCGGACCGGATCCGCACCACACTCAATACGACAGTCTCCGAGGCCATCCACGTGGCCGATAGCAGGAATAGATGGAAGACTACCCCCGACGACCCCAGTATTGGGGTAACGACGAAAGGAGGAGGAGATTTTAACTGTGCTGTATTTACAGAGATTACTAAGAAAGCTGGAAGTATCCATCACTTCATCGAGACACGAGTGTCAGCTGAGAGGTTCTCTAAGGGTACAGTGTGGGTTGTGTCCAGGGATCGGCCTGTGGACCCGTACTATGGAACGTCATACTGGACGATCTCCTGAGCATGCAACTTCCCAGGGGATGCTATCTACAGGCGTTTGCTGACGATGTGCTCCTGATCACACATGCGCGTCGTCTCTCCGATCTCCAGAGCCTGACCTCTGACGCATTACGTGCCGTTGTCGAGTGGGGTAAGGGGGTCAAACTTACGTTTGGCCCTTCAAAAACCAAGATGGTCACGTTCACCAACCGGGCGCGAACGGCGTTGATCGAAATGGATGGGCAACCACTTCAGTTCGATCGTGAGTTCAGGTATCTGGGGGTCGTAATAGACGACAAACTACTGTTCAATAGCCACATCAGATATGTCATTGGTAGGGCCGCGCGCATATTCGGCAGACTCTGTCTGTTTTGCCGACCTACATGGGGGATCCACGCGGATAATGTCCAGACCATATACCGGCAGGTCATCGAACCAACGATGACCTATGCCGCGGGAGTATGGGGACATGCCGCGGCTCGGGCGGGCAACAGAAAGAAGCTGCTGAGTATGCAGCGTGGTTTCGCCATTAAAGCAATCAAGGGCTTTCACACAATTTCAACCAACGCGGCAATCGCGTTGGCACAATTCACCCCACTGGACTTGAAGGTTCAGGAGGTACACACAATCGAACACACCACACTTACACGGAGAGCGAACTTTCTTCCGTCGGATATCCCGATGGAGACCCGCACTCCGCCACACAAACTCTTACACCCGGCCACTAGAGTGGCCATCAAGCACAAAACTATCAGTAACACTGAACTCGAACACTTACACACCACACAACACAACACACTCATCTACACGGATGGCAGCAAGCAGGAGAACGGAGCGGTAGGCGCGGCTTTTGTGCTTTTTGAGGGCTCTCGAATTCGGGAGACCAAAAAGTTCAAGCTCCACGACGTTGCTCCGTCTTCCAGGCCGAACTGCTGGCCATTAGGGAGGCTTGCTCTAGGGCGAACTCCCTCTCCACTAAGCTCGGAGCACAAAAAGTCTTCTGGATCCTCAGCGACTCCAGGTCAGCCCTGGAGGCTCTGGAGGACAGAAGCAATACACATCCCTTGGTTGCACATATCCAACATCTTGTACATGTGGCGGTTAGCAGCATTCAGTTTGCGTGGGTCAGGGCGCACGTCGGCATTGCGGGGAATGAAGCGGCGGATGCAGCCGCCAAACTAGGGACCGCCTTGCACCGATCGCCAGACTATGCCTTTTTCCCACGGAGCCTCGCAAGGATGCACGCGCGCCGAGACGCCCACTGTGTCTGGCAGACACGATACGGAAGCGCGGCTCAAGGCGTCCGAACACGCACATTACTCCCCACACTAAAACACATACAACAACTCTACACACACACTCAACAGTCATTCCAACTCACGCAATACCTCACCGGACACGCATATCACCGGGAGTATCTGCACAGGTTCAAGATTGCCGACTCGGACGTCTGTCCTTGCGATAATCGCACAAGACAGACGCTCGAGCATCTGGTCAGCGAATGTCCGGAGTTCGCAAAACAGAGATTCGAGCATGAGAGCCTGTGCAGACACCTCCGAGTGACACCATACACAATTACACACATGTTAGGGAAACACGTGGCTATTGAATCTTTTATAAGATTCATAAGCCACATCATTAATAACCTAAAACAATACAACAACACTTAACACTCACGCAACACAACACAAATACTGAGATATTTATTCTCATTCAAACCCCCCCCCCCCCCCCCCCCCCTATACAGTATAAACAGTATTACAGATGCCTGTATCTTAAATAGTATAAGTATTAATTATCTTGACTGATTTTGCATTGTTTATTATTTATATACCATCTTTCTTTTTTTTACTAAATTGTATTTCACTTCTTTTTAAACTATACAAGTAACGAAATGAGGATAATTTGTATTTATTCATTAAGCGGCTTATTCAAAACTTGTATATGGTAATTTATGTAATATTTTTATAAAAGACTGTGTTAATTTCATTGCTTCACAGGCAGGGTGGCGGTGGACGTATGACGTATCCAATAGCGGAAGTCGCCACCCTTGACCTGGATGAGTTTGGCCGAGTGGGGCGTTTCTCACCAGTGAGTCACTTAAACAACCCCGTGTCTCACTCGGGGTTGTTTAAGTGACACACACAAAAAAAAAAAAAAAAAAAAAAAAAAAAAAAAAAAAAAAAAAAAAAAAAAAAAAAAAAAAAAAAAAAAAAAAAGGGTACAGTGTGTCCTATTACTATACCTTTAGATACCTTCTTGACTTTCACTTCGCAAAACTGTCAACTACAGAAGAGGATTTAAGAAGATGTTTCCACCACATAAGAAATATTGATGTATCTACTTATTTTTAAATACTATTGTTTTTACTGCACTGTTATCAGAGAATCTGAAGCTGCTGGATTAATCCAACACCCTGAACTAGGAAATATGGAAAGTGCCATCACTCCATTCGTACGCAAATGTCAGACTATCGAAGGGTGCGGTGTGTCTATTGCCATATTCAAATTCAAAATATTCTTTATTCAAATAAACTTGCAAACAAGTGATTTTGAATCGTCAACTCTACTGCTGTTTTGCTGTTTCGACGTCTGTGAATTGTCTTATATTCCGAACAGCGTAGGTCGCTGAACTGAGTGTCCCTTCAACTTCAGTTACTTCAGAACTTCAGTTACCCATATTTTTTGATACCTTCTTGACTTTCACTTTAAAAATTTCATATTGCAAAAGAGGATTAAAGAAGATTTGTTTATATAATATCAGAGATATTGCTTTATATTTTAACTTAATTTTAATGTTGTATTCATCTGCGCCGTGTTTTCAGAAAATAGCATGGAACCTGGAAAGCATCCAACTCTATCGATACACATCTGTTTTAGAAAAGGATAATGAGTAAATAATTTCAAAAATAACAGCCCTAGAGTCACTATTTTCGTTTGTAAAAAAAACAATGATTAATGAATCAAAATATATAAATAATTGGCGTCAATAAGAGCATTAATTTTTAACAAGATGGTATAGCGGCTATATGCACGACCGTATCCTAGGTATCCCAGTAGTTTTGCAGCACTATCAAGTTTTTAGTCAGTGACAGTCCGACATACCCCGACCCGGCGCGCGGCGAAGGCTAGGGGTGTGACTTGGAATAGATTAATTCGATTAATAAATAATCGATTTTTCCCTTAAAAAATTATTAATTCGTATCCTAATCAAGTCCTAGTCGATTAATAATAAATGATTTTTTTGACTATTTTAAAAGTTGCCATTTTATTTTAATAATTAATTAGAATAAAAGCTTATTAAAGTGGACAACTACTAATAAATAATAACAGATACGCGTTAGTGAAATTCGATTAAATGTGTAGTTTGGCTGCAATGGTTTCATCGAACAATGCAAATGTTATCTGAAATACAAGAAAAAAGAGTTAAAATAAAAAGAGGATAATTTAAAGAATCGTTTTTAAAAAATTCGATTTTTTATAATAAAAATCGATTATTTTTTACATCCCTGGCGACGGCGCATAAAAAAAGTATCTCTAAAAAACGTTATTATAAATAGTAAATCGGAACAGCTCTTGTCGGCTATTTCTGTGTAATTCCAAATTGGACTATTTTATAGGCGATATTCTGTTAAATTTGGGCATGCTAACAACAAATATTTGTACAGACCACTAAATCAATATGCCAATGTTGTTAATCACGTAATCGATGTCTCGTTATCACGTAGACCGTTAATAATTTAACTACTTTAAGCCTCGTTAACGTCTTATTAAGCCGCACACCTTATTAGGAATGTTAATGGAATCAATTTTGACTTTATGAACTATTAGCTTTTACCCGCGACTTTGATTGCGTGGACTGTTGTCGCGTGATAGGTCGACAAAAGATGGCGCTTGCAATGTCATCCTATTCCTGTAGAGATCATAGATATTGGTTCAGCGAGTAACGAACATATATCCATACTCACAAACTTTCGCATGTATAATATTAGTAGGACTAACTAGGTATGCTAGCGGCTTCGCCTGCGTGGATATTAGTGTGTCACAAAATTTTAAACATAGCTATTGTGGGATAACCATAAGAGATAGAGACATACTGTCGTGGACTTTTTTGTAGTATTTTTGTAGATCTATAAGTCTTTAGTACATTACTTTAGTGTATCTCTGCTGGTTTACGCGACGCACGCGACTTAAGCTCCCAGCAGGCGAGTATTTTTATATCCTTGCAACCTCTTCAACCGGAAGATTTGCTTTATCTTTTAGTAAAAATCGTACAAAAATCCATTTAGTAGATTTTCAGAAAATTGATCACATACAGACAGCTTTTGGGGACTTTGTTTTATCTTAAAAATTTAAATGAGTTAATCTTCTTGTATATAAATATATTTTCCGAATCTCGGAAACGGCCCAACGATTTTTAGGAGAGTTTTGGGGGAGAAAAATCGATCTAGCTAGGTTTTATTTAAAACAAAATCGTTTTATACCTGTTTTTGGGCATTAAAATATTCTAAAATTTACATTGAATACATAAAACACTATTTTTGCCGTAAATTGTCAAGTCAGCGTAGCTTTTCGGGGAACGGTTGGGCTCGAAAAATGAAAATACCTAGGATCAAGCCCTATCTAATCAATTACTTTTTTTTAATTTTCTTTTTGATTTTGCAAAAAATTACCGAGCAAGGCCCGGTCAACCAGTTACTTAGTAATTATTATCATCGGCGGCGAACCTCTTTGCGCGTTATCGTTGAATTATAAACTTAGTAATTCGTCAACCACGATGCGACAACACAGTTTATTGCTAAACTAAACATACGCCTCAAAAATATTTACCGCGCAATAAATAGCGTTAGGGTCATCTCAAAATTATTGTTGTTTTCAGTAAGGTAAGTGCACTAGGAATTGACCATGTAGGTACTAGTAGTTGACCGTTTTGTATGAAATTTTATATAATACCCGACCCGCTCCAGCTTCAAACAAAAACCGCTGTGCCCCTGCATTTTAAATCTGTAATATCTTCTAAAATGATCATTGAAATAACATGCTGTAAACGGCCATATTGATCTAAATTAAATTAACAATATATTTAAGGTACTTAATTGAATAATGATTAATGCTGTATTGTTTAAAAATGCTTCGAAAATATGGAATTATTTTTCGTACAAAGTAAATGACAAAAAATGCTATTATGGGTTATCCATAAGAGATACCATCGCGGAGTTTTCTGTTGCGTAGTTTTAAAGATTTAAGCATACATAGGGATATAGGGACATTGGGACATAGGGACAGACAGGGAAAGCGACTTTGTTTTATACTATGTATAAAACAAAGTCGCTTTGATGATACTGTCCGTGGCCCACTCGCGTTAAATTTGAAGTAAAAAAATTCCCCTTTCCCTATACCATGAAAATTTTCTGCTATCTTTGGAATATTGAAATTCATACACTACATTTTTACTTATTTACTTTTTACATTTTTCCCCATGTATTTTATTATTACAATTGATTACAGAATGTCTTTATATACAACATTCACAGCTTTCTTGTCATTAGGCAATACTCACATGTTTCCTTTAGAGGTTGCTCTTGAAAGAGCGACATTTAGTATCGCGTCCGATCGCTGTTAAATTCGAAGTGCTATAGGGCGAAGCGCGGCCTCCTCGCGGGATTTTAAATCTGTGATATCTTCGAAAATGTTCATTTAAATAACATGCTGTAAACAGCCGAGGTAAAATAAGTTCTGTTGTTCTAAGGTAAGTTGACGTCAGGCAGGCGGCCGGTCGTAAAATACGAAGCCAAATCATGTGACAGCATGTTTATAACCTGTTCTGCCGTCCCCACTTAGAGCGGGATAAGGGCAGGAGAATGATGACTTGTTTTAAAACGATCTTGTTACTAGCTGTCCCGACTAACTTATTCTCTTGCCCTTATCCCACTCTAAGTGGGTCTGCACAGCATGTTTTGGCTAGTTATTTTACGACCGGCCGCCTGCCTGACGTCAACTTACCTCAGTCGCCTTTTACGACACGTCGGTAAGAAATGACGGTGATCTATTCTACTAAGCCGTAAACACACGGTGGGTCCACTTACCTTAGTTGCCTTTTACGACTCTTCGTTAAGAAGTGAGGGTGGTCTATTCGACTAAGCCAGATACCACACGGCGAGTCAACTTTCGTTAGTCGCCTTTTACGACACCTCGGTAAAAAATGAAGGTGGTCTATTCTACTAAGCCGGATTCCACACGATCGTTTTAAAATATTGATAGCCCAATAAAGTCTCAAGTCAATTTATTACGCAAATTATGATGTAACGTAGGCTAGACGCAATCAAATTGAAACTGATAACTGCGATGTTACTAAATTAGGACGCTTTTACGTACCTAGTTGCCTTGAACTACCTATGAGGTATGTCAAAATAGGTATGACAGTATGAGGTATGACAGTATGTCAAAATAGTTCAACATAATAGTCACCTCTTTTATAGTCAGGAAACCCGTTAAGGGTACCAACTACAGCGAAGGGAGACCGGACCAATGGTTACGTCAGATAATTTATAGAATCAGTTACTTTGCGGAGATCCATAATACAAATGTAATAATAAAATTATTTTGCTATAACCCGCGATGAAGTAAAATAGAAAATATATATTGCTAAATGTAGAGTGGACAATCTGTTTTCATACTAATACAGGCAGGATTCGTAAAAACACATGCACGAACCTCTACCACTGCTAACACAATACACAAGCACTACATACGATCACTATCACAAACTCAACAATCGTTTCGCCCTGCAACCGAAGCATCATCAGGAGACTCCATGACAATATAGACTAGACTCCAGTACAAAATCGCACAGCGAAGCAATACCAAACATACGGCATTTATCATTATATATATTTTCTATTTTACTCCATCGCGGATTATAGCAAAATAAATTTATTATTACTTTTGGTTACGTCGGACTCAAACCGACTAAAACTTGGCTGTACTCCACGACACCACCAACGGCAAGGGCACAGCACGACAGATGGCTGACCGGAAGACCTAAGCCGGAAAGCTTCTCCTACGGGGCAGGGCTTTTCTAAAAGTGGCTCCTCTCTCCGCTAATCGATGCATCGGAAGCACATGATGCGCCGACCGCCTCGGGGACATATCTTCATCATGGGCGCCTAATCTCACAAATTAGACGCCCAGAGGTCATAAGGGTGGCAGACGACGGTCTTGGGCGAGCCGTCTATATCCCACTCGCCTACGGCGGAATGGATATAGACAATTAGCAGCAGGATATACAACTTTTAAATTTTTTCATTCTTCAAAGAAAGCGAGGTTAATGCCCAGCAATGGGATACGAGCTACATATAATAAGGCATAAAAAATATGCGGATATCGATTCGTGTTCTCAAAATGGTAGATCGAAGAAAAAAGTTTTACTCAAAATTTTTGTCATTCATCAATTACTTTTATAGAATTACAATCTGTTCACGTAAATTTATGTTTTAGAACTTTCTAGTATGTAACTGTGTTAAATTTGCTAGCATTAAAAAAGGCCTCATCTCTCCTTATTCCAAAGAAAGGCTGGAGCTTAGTCCCATGTAGTCAGTCGTTCCAATGCGGATTAGTAGTTTATCCCACGAATTCTATTAAGCAGATTAACTGTGAATATCAAGGCACAAGGCATCAATAAGAAAAATACATTGGTGCCAGGTGGGGTTTAAATTTGATCGCTTGGTAAAGGTTTTCATGGCATCCATTCTGCTCATGTATAGGCTCATAGAAGATCGCGTTGTGTAAAAATCGCTTGAAGAAAACTATGATATCCAAGCTTGAAAAGGTAAAGAAGAAGGGTTCATATAATCCGAATCGGGTACTTTAAGCTGTGATAGCCCAGCATTGAGACCGTGCGACTTTCTAGAGACGATAATAAGTTCAAACCCGAAGCAGGCACTAATGAGTTTTTCTATTAAAACTTGTGTCTAATTGATAAGTGCAATTTATCACACGCTTTTCGGTGAAGGAAAACATCGTGAGAAAACCTGCATATCTCTAGAGAATATTAGGGACATATGTAACCTACCAATCCACATTGGAGCAGCATGGTAGGTCTTACCTCAAATTATTCTCTACCAAAAACGGATAGAAGAGGCCAATGCCTAGCAGTGGGATTTCTTCTTTCTCTTTAAAAAAACCTGAGGGAACCTGCATATCCCTAGAGAATATTAGATATGTGTAACCTACTAAACCTCATTGGAACAGCATAGTCTTCGCTCAAACCATTTTCTACAAAAAAAAAAAATAGAGAGGAGACTTATGCCAAGCAGTGAGATAGTAACAGGCCGTGACTTTACTTCTTTTACTTTAAGTTAAGAAAGCGTGTGTCGTCATTCCAAAGTTTGCTGAAAATAGACACATTAGGTTCCAACGTGCTCATTAAAAGCGTACACGTTCCGAGTCCGATCTAATCTCATAAAAGCAAGTGTATGTTTACATGTTCCACTTACGCGAAACGTTTGGCTTGATCGTTACTATCAATCTCATTACATGTAGGGGAAGTTTGCGTAACGGGGAAGGGTTGTTAGAGTAATTACGAACGTTCGTATATTCTTTTTTAACTGCCCCACGAACATCAAGAGATAGATTAACTTATGGTATAAAAGCTATATAATATATAAAGCTATAATATATATTATGGTATATTCAAAGTAAGATGCTTTTCTTTAGATTGTAAATTATTTAAAAGATCATCATTTATTTAATTATCAGCAAAAAACCGTGATCGCTTAAGATCGCACCTGAGACTAACTTATTACTTGTGTTATGGGTGACAGACAACTGGTAAATACATACTTTGTGGAATTCCATAGTACAAAAGTTATGATAGAATTATTTTGCTATAATCCACGTTAGTTAAAATAAATCACTACATATTATAAAACAAAGTCGCATTCTTTGTCCATATATCCCTATGTACGCATAAAACTTTAACACTACGCAACAGATTTTGATGCGGTTTTTTTTAATAGATAGAGTAATTCCAGAGGAAGGTTTGTACGTATAATATTCAATACGGAGTAGAGAAATACTGTAATTTTTGAGGTTTCTGTAAATAATTACATTTTTTTCCGCTTACATTGCAAACGCAGGCTAAACCCTACGAGATTTATCAAAATGATATACTAAGTATTTGTACACCTTGAAAAGGTCTACAGAAAAGTCCGCGATGATATATGTCTATCTCTTATGGATAACCCACTATAGCATTTTTTGTCATTTACTTTTTACGAAAAATAATGCCTTATGTTCAAAGCAATTTTTATACAATTCAGCATTAATCCTTATCCAATTAAGTACCTTAAATAAGTTGTTGATTTAATATAGATCAATATGGCCGTTTACAGCATGTAATTTAAGTGAACATTTTCGGAGATATTACAGATTTAAAATGCCGTGTGGACGTCGCGCTTCGCCCTAACACTTCGACTTTAGCACCTATGTCGCTCTTTCAAGAGTTTGTTTAAAGACATTCTGTAATTAATTGTAAAAATAAAATACATTGGTTAAATGTAAAAGTAAATAAGTAAAAATGTACTATATGAGTTTAGATATTCCAAAGATAGCAGGAAATCGTCTTGGTATAGGGAGAGGAAATTGTTTTACTCCAAATTTAACGCTTGCGGGCCACGGGCAGTAATGAATAATTCAAAACTACTGGATCGATTTTAATATTTTTTTTTTACACTGACTGACATGGGATATATATTTTATACCCGTGCGAAGCAGGGGCAGGCCGCTAGCATAAAATAAAATATATATAATACTAAGTGTAGGAAGCAAAACCGTTGTCACACCTTATATATGCAGGATTAGTTACTGCACGAATCACAAGACACCAGGACAAAAACTACACAAATTCACTACGACAATCTCAACAATCGTTTCGCCCCGTAACCGAAGCATCGTCAGGAGATAGACTCGACGACAAAATCACAAAATCACTTTGCGATTGTATAAGTATACTAGCGGCCTGCCCCTGCTTCGCACGGGTAAAAAATTTAATAAAATGTCAGTCAGTGTAAAAAAATGATTAAAATTGATCCAGTTGTTTTGATTTATTCATTACTGCCCGTGGCCGTAGCGTTAAAATTGGAGAAAAACAATTTCCTTTCCCTATACCAAGAAGATTTCCTGCTATCTTTGGAATATCTAAATTCATATAGTACATTATTACTTATTTACTTTTATATTTTCCCTATGTATTTTATTTTTACAATTAATTACAGAATGTCTTTAAACAAACTCTTGAAAGAGCGACATCGCTGCTAAAGTCGAAGTGTTATAGGGCGAAGCGCGGCCTCCTCACGGCATTTTAAATCTGTAATATCTCCGAAAATGTTCACTTAAATTACATGCTGTAAACGACCATATTAAATCAACTATTTATTTAAGGTACTTAATTGGATAAGGATTAATGCTGTATTGTATAAGAATTGCTTAAAAAATAAGGCATTATTTTTCGTAAAAAGTAAACGACAAAAAATGCTTTAGTGGGTTATTCATAAGCGATAGACATATACCGTCGCGGACTTTTCTGTAGACCTTTTCAATGTGTACAAATACTTAGTACATTATTTTGATAAATCTCGTAGGGTTTAGCCTGCGTTTGCAATGTAAGCGGAAAAAAATGTAATTATTTACAGAAACCTCAAAAATTACAGTATTTCTCTACTCCGTATTGAATGTTATTATACGTACAAACCTTCCAAAAAACTAAACCAAAAAAATCTGTTGCGTAGTTTGAAAGTTTTATGCATACATAGGGAAATATGGACTTTGTTTTATAATATGTAGTGATTGTTATTTTCCTCGCTAGAGAGCTCCGATCATAAATGCGTCCGATCGCTGCTAAATTCAAATGGTTAAAGGGCGAACCGCGTTTTTTTTTCGAATTTGACTAATGCTGTTAGCCCTAATGGCTTTGACAGCATCACCGATAAGACGGGCGAGCGCGGAAGCATCGCCAAGAGGCGAACCTCCGACGCGCTATTTATAGGCTCGCGGCGTGGATCCTGCATTTTAAATCTGTAATATCTTCGAAACTGTTTATTTAAATTACATACTGTAAAGGGTCATATTGATCAATATTAAATAAACAATATATTTAAGGTTCTTAATTGGATAAGGATTAATGCTGTATTGTATAAAAATTGCTTTGAACATAAGGCATCATTTTTCGTAAAAAGTAAATGACAAAAACTGCTATTGTGGGTTATCCATAAGAGATAGACATATACTATCGCGGCTTTTCTGTAGACCTTTTCATGGTGTATAAATACTTAGTACATCATTTTGACAAATCTCGTAGGGTTTAGCCTGCGTTTGCAATGTAAGCGGAAAAAAATGTAATTATTTACATCACATTAGAAACCTCAAAAATTACAGTATTTCTCTACTCCATATTGAATGTTATTAGACATGTAAACCTTCCTCTAAAATCACTCTATCTATTAAAAAAAAAACCGCATCAAAATCAGTTGCATAGTTTTAAAGATTGAAGCATACATAGGGATATACGGACATAGGGACAGACAGAGAATGCGACTTTGATTTATACTATGTAGTGATATTATTTATTTTTACAATTGATTAGACAATGTCTTTACATACAACATTCATAGCTTACTTATCATTAGACAATATAAACTTGAAAGAAGGACATTTAATTTCGCCTCCGGTCGCTGCTAAATTCAAAGTGCTTATAGGTCTAAGCGCGGCCTCCTCGCGAGATTTTAAATCTGTAATATCTCCGAAAATGTTCACTTAAATTACATGCTGTAAACGACAATATTGATCTATATTAAATCAACAATTTATTTAAGGTACTCAATTGGATAAGGATTAATGCTGTATTGTATAAAAATTGCTTTGAACATATGGCATCATTTTTCGTAAAAAGTAAATGAAAAAAACTGCTATTGTGGGTTATCCATAAGAGATAGACATATACCATCGCGGACTTTTCTGTAGACCTTTTTAAGGTGTACAAATACTTAGTACATCATTTTGATAAATCTCGTAGGGTTTAGCCTGCGTTTGCAATGTAAGCGGAAAAAAATGTAATTATTTACAGAAACCTCAAAAATTACATTATTTTTCTACTTCGTATTGAATGTTATTATACGTACAAACCTTCCTCTGGAATCACTCTATCTATTAAAAAAAACCGCATCAAAATCGGTTGCGTAGTTTTAAAGTTTTATGCGTACATACGGAAATATGGACTTTGTTTTATAATATGTAGTGAAGCAATTGCCATAAAGCTAAAGAGTTTGTTTGTTTGATTGTTTGAACGCGCTAATCTCAGGAACTACTGAACCGATTTGAAAAATTCTTTGAATGCAAGATAGTCCATTTATCGAGAAAGGCTATAGGGTATACAAATGATGAATAGGCGAGGAGCAGCAATAAAAAATAGTACGAAAACGGCCAAATTTAAAGCTTTCCTTGCGTGCGCTGAGTAAACGGTGATAGTTATCCGAAAATCATGTATTACAAAATTGTTCCCATCTAAAAGTTAAAAAAAAGGTCCGGGACAGCATATGTCTAGCTTCTAAGGTAAACACACTTTAACCATTTTTATGGTTCAAAATTCAAATTCAAAATTCAAAATATTCTTTATTCAAATAAACTTGTAAACAAGTGCTTTTGAATCGTCAACTCTATTTGGTTGTCAAAATACTACAAGTATATTACTGTTTTAATCTTTCCACGCGGGCGGAGCCGCTGGCGATTACTAGTAACAATAACGACACCGAATAGAAAACAATAAAGGATATTGATAGATGACAAAATTGTCGCGAGCGATGTCTGCCTTTAGACTTAATAATGGGAAAATTGTAGGGGGACAAATTGGCTATGGGTGGAAACGATAATACATTTGATCCATTTTCGTTATTGTTCTACGAAATAATATTTGTATATACTATTTTATACTACTATGTAAGTACTGTGATACACAACACGAACTTTATTCAATTAAACGCGTATATCGAGCACCTACATAAGAATTTAGAAGTGATTATTATAATAAAAATCTGTCCTTTGTGTTAAGAGATAGGTTGAAGCTTAAACCCACAACTAATCAATTAATCTATAAATTTTTCTTGTTAATATTTGCTATTAACAATCAGAAGTGGGATCGATAAAAAAACCCGAGTATAAAGCATCCACTTGTCTTATATTAAGTAAATTATCTATACGTGATTTAAACAAGGGTAATACATTTAGGTTAATAATATCTTTCTGAACGAAGCAGGGTTTAGGGGGCCTCAGCTTAGGCGGTTCAGCGGGCGGAGCTCGTGGCAGAGGTGGGGCACGACCTCTTCCTGCCCGCTGTGGTTCGTGCCATGGTGGATAGGGACGGATCGTGGGTAGCGATGGCCTCCTACTGCGAGAACGTTATCAAACGGAAAATCGAGTCCTTAGATCCAATCCGCCGCAGGCGAGTGGGGCGCAGGCGACTCGCCGAAGTCCGTCGCATACCACCCTAGCGGGGACCTCCGAGTGTTACGAGAGAAGAGTGCTTAGAGAGGCCCCGACACGGAAGTGGCGCTCGCCGGGGTACAGAGCTACTGCTGGCGGGGATGGGGGCAATGTGTCCAACGGTACCCTGTCCCCGCCACCAGCAGCGTGGTGGAGCACTGTCAGGTTTTTAGTCGGTGCGAGTCCGACATAACCGCCGCTCTTCCCCGTCGGGCGGTGTCGACCCATAATGGGTTTTCTTGACAAAAAAAAAGGGTTTAGGGGGCCTCAACTCATTTCATAAACTATTGCGACGAAATAAATAAAACTATTAACTAAGTTAAACATATGTGCCTTAAATTATTATTTCCAACCCAAGAAATGTTTCCGAACGAAGCCGAGTCAAAAAAGAGTAGAGATATGAAAGCGAGAGGGAAACAACATATTGTAATGGAGGCTGGCAAACGTTGTGAGGTGTCCATAATAAATATGTATTGCAATTAAATATATTAATGAGTTAAACAAGCCATAAAGTTTTATTTTCAATCCATATACATATGCTGCGACTTAGCGAATGATAAACATACACCCTGCCAAATTTATCAAATCCGTAATCATTATTCTCCTGCCCTTATCCCACTCTAAATAGGGTCGGTACAACATGACATAAACATGTTGTCAAATGATTTGGCTACGTATTTTACGACCAGCCGCCTTCCTGAAATCAGATTACCTTAGTTGTCTTTTACGACACTTCGCTAAGAAAGAGGTTGGTTTATTCTACTCAACTGGATACAACACGGCGGGTCAGCCTTATTGAGTCGCCTTTTACGACACCTTGGTAAGAAATGAGGGTCGGTAAATTTTGCTTGTTTTTTCGAAAAGAATCTAAATTTTCTTCCTCTCAGAATTCTCCTTTCAAAATCTATGGTAGTTTTATTATAATTTGATTAGAATGTGTTTGTAAAAAAATATAATTGAATAAAGGATAATTTGAATTTGCAGATAAATCTAAAGAATCTTCAATCGATTCTTCGACGTATTTCGTTCTTTTATTTTTTTCTGAATTGAATGGTAAGCAAAGACAAATAGTTCGTGATAATAAAAAAAAATATTAATTCCCGCCACTTATTTGATTTTATTGATAATTATGGTATAACATAATATTCTAATGACATTACATACTGGATTCAACAAGTTGCTTACCACTTACAAGATAGGTGATTCATCTTCCGCATAATATCACGGCGATCGAGTAGGCAACGAAAATATTTATATCAGGGTTGCCATCTATAAGATAAAGTTATCCGCAGTGAGGGTGTTTACAGGGCGCTGTAGGGTAAATAATATTATCCTATCCTATATATATCCTCCTGCCCTTATCCCACTCTAAGTGGGGTCGGCACAACATGTTATAAACATGCTGTAACATGATTTGGCTGCGTTTTTACGACCGGCCTACCTGACGTCAACTTATCTTAGTCATATTTTACGACATCTCGGTAAGGAGGTTGGTCTATTCTACTAAACCGGATACCACACGGCGGGTCGACTTACCTTAGGCGACTTTTACGACACCTCGGTAAGAAATGAAGGTGGTACTATTCTACATAGCCGGATACCACACGGCTAAAATAATAATATCCTATCCTACTAATATTATAAATGCGAAAGTTTGTGAGTATGGATGTATGTTTCTCTTTCACGGCGAATCCGCTGAAACAATATCAAAGAAATTTGACACAATTATTCCTAATACATCGGAATAACATATAGGTTACAGAAATCTTGTTAATTATACAGGAATAGAATGACATTGAAAAGCGCCATCTATTATCGACAACAGTCCACATATATACACTACCGAGATATATACACTAGTATATATTTAAGCGATAAAGGACTTCGCTGCCAAGAGGACTTTTAATGTGATAAGGCAAGCGCCCGACTGCTATACCGCCTGATAAAAAATAGATACAGTCTTAGGTGGACCGTGCTTGCCAATGTAGTGACTATTAACTCTTTTTTGTTTTGCAAGTCTTAGGTGTCCGGGAAGTGTAGATACAATAAGGGAATTTCATATGGTAAACCAATTCCCCTCGAAACAAAACTCAACATTTAAAAAACTTATTCGGTCGCCACCAAACTTTACAAGATCATTCGCTGGATCATCCTAAAGATTGTCATTGAGAAAATTTCATTAAAATCGGTCAAGCCATTTCAGAGTCTATAACGGATATAAAGACAAATATTTATTTTTATATGTATACAAAATTACATTTATAATAATACTAGCGGCCTGCCCCTGCTTCGCACGGGTATAAAATATATATCCCATGTCAGTCAGTGTAAAAAAAATGATTAAAATTGATCCAGTTGTTTTGTTTTATTCATTACTGCCCGTGGCCGTAGCGTTAAAATTGGAGAAAAACAATTTCCTTTCCCTATACCAAGAAGATTTCCTGCTATCTTTGGAATATCTAAATTCATATAGTACATTATTACTTATTTACTTTTATATTTTCCCTATGTATTTTATTTTTACAATTAATTACAGAATGTCTTTAAACAAACTCTTGAAAGAGCGACATCGCTGCTAAAGTCGAAGTGTTATAGGGCGAAGCGCGGCATCCTCACGGCATTTTAAATCTGTAATATCTCCGAAAATGTTCACTTAAATTACATGCTGTAAACGACCATATTAAATCAACTATTTATTTAAGGTACTTAATTGGATAAGGATTAATGCTGTATTGTATAAGAATTGCTTCAAAAATAAGGCATTATTTTTCGTAAAAAGTAAACGACAAAAAATGCTTTGGGTTATCCATAAGCGATAGACATATACCATCGCGGACTTTTCTGTAGACCTTTTTAATGTGTACAAATACTTAGTACATTATTTTGATAAATCTCGTAGGGTTTAACCTGCGTTTGAAATGTAAGCGGAAAAAAATGTAATTATTTACAGAAACCTCAAAAATTACAGTATTTCTCTACTCCGTATTGAATGTTATTATACGTACAAACCTTTCTCTGGAATCACTCTATCTATTAAAAAAAACCTCATCAAAATCTGTTGCGTAGTTTTAAAGTTTTATGCATACATAGGGAAATATGGACTTTGTTTTATAATATGTAGTAATTGTTATTTTTCTCGCTAGAGAGCTCCGATCATAAATGCGTCCGATCGCTGCTAAATTCAAATGGTTAAAGGGCGAACCGCGTTTTTTTTTTTTCGTATTTGACTAATGCTGTTAGCCCTAATGACAGCGTCACCGATAAGACGGGCGAGCGCGGAAGCATCGCCGAGAGGCGAACCGCGACCTCCGACGCGCTATTTATAGGCTCGCGGCGCGGCCCCTGCATTTTAAATCTGTTTATTTAAATTACATGCTGTAAAGGGTCATATTGATCAATATTAAATAAACAATATATTTAAGGTTCTTAGTTGGATAAGGATTAATGCTGTATTGTATAAAAATTGCTTTGAACATAAGGCATCATTTTTCGTAAAAAGTAAATGACAAAAACTGCTATTGTGGGTTATCCATAAGAGATAGACATATACTATCGCGGACTTTTCTGTAGACCTTTTCATGGTGTACAAATACTTAGTACATCATTTTGATAAATCTCGTAGGGTTTAGCCTGCGTTTGCTATGTAAGCGGAAAAAAATGTAATTATTTACGACATCACATTAGAAACCTCAAAAATTACAGTATTTCTGTACTCCATATTGAATGTTATTAGACATGTAAACCTTCCTCTAAAATCACTTATCTATTTAAAAAAAACCGCATCAAAATCTGTTGCATAGTTTTAAAGATTGAAGCATACATAGGGAAATACGGACATAGGGACAGACATAGAATGCGACTTTGTTTTATACTATGTAGTGATATTATTTATTTTTACAATTGATTAGACAATGTCTTTACATACAACATTCATAGCTTTCTTATCATTAGACAATATAAACTTGAAAGAAGGACATTTAGTTGCGCCTCCGGTCGCTGCTAAATTCGAAGTGCTTATAGGTCGAAGCGCGGCCTCCTCGCGGGATTTTAAATCTGTAATATCTCCGAAAATGTTCACTTAAATTACATGCTGTAAACGGCAATATTGATCTATATTAAATCAACAATTTATTTAAGGTACTCAATTGGATAAGGATTAATGCTGTATTGTATAAAAATTGCTTTGAACATAAGGCATCATTTTTCGTAAAAAGTAAATGAAAAAAACTGCTATTGTGGGTTATCCATAAGAGATAGATATATACCATCGCGGACTTTTCTGTAGAACTTTTTAAGGTGTACAAATACTTAGTACATCATTTTGATAAATTTCGTAGGGTTTAGCCTGCGTTTGCAATGTAAGCGGAAAAAAATGTAATTATTTACAGAAACCTCAAAAATTACATTATTTCTCTACTTCGTATTGAATGTTATTATACGTACAAACCTTCCTCTGGAATCACTCTATCTATTAAAAAAAACCGCATCAAAATCGGTTGCGTAGTTTTAAAGTTTTATGCGTACATACGGAAATATAGACTTTGTTTTATAATATGTAGTGACTACAGTATAATGCATTTTACCAAAATTGGCAACCCTAAGTCTGTTATAAAATAAATAATTCATTAAAGTATTTATATATTACGCCTTTCACGTTATATGTTCTGTTGATACTCAAATTCAAGTAAGATCAAGGTAAAATAAATGAATTCCTAAAAAACAATCGCGGAAACGAAAGTCCAAAAACTGTTTATATTTTTATATCTCGTATTTAATTTACTGAATTTAATTAACAACATACTTAATTTATAATCAATCGAATCAAATGAGATCAAAATAATCTTTATTTAAGTAAGTTTTTGTACTTTTGAATCGTCAAGGATCAGTTTAATTTAATGAAGCTACAACTGTTTCGGAATGTTGCTCTTACCGAGAAGAACGAACAAGAAACTCGGCAATCAATCTTTTAAATTTACATAATTAAATCGTAATCTTGTAGGAATCTGAAATGATTTTAAGGCCCAAGCATTTTTATCATTGAAGTTATCTTCATTTGTGTAATATGCTTTATGTATAAGTATATTTCTTATACTTAATTCAAATTTTTCTGTAGATAAATCTAATATAGATTGCGGAACTATATTGTACAAGGGAAATATAATTGATCTGTGTAATTTTCATTTCATAAAAGAGGTACAAAAATGTTATAAAAATTGTAAAATCTGTATATATTTTTTCAGTTAAGCTTTGAAAAAATATCTAATAGTTGTAAAAATATAACAAAATACTAAAACAAATATTAACTTACCCAAAAACAACAGACATATCAACAAAATAAAATATTTTCGGTAAGAAAACATTTTCGAACTTTGAAATCCTCATATAAATTTAATTGTCCATTATTATTTTTGGCATTTCACACTTTTTCCTTGTTACATTGTTTTTTACAAAAATATAAAACATATTCTACAAAAATTATAATCTACATTTTCGTCGTTTAATTTCTAAACAAAAATTCCATATTCAAAATTTTTTCGTTTATACACAATTGTCACGTAAAAACTATTTGTTTCTTTTTTAAGTTCACTTTTCTTATAATTTAATAATATAAATTGAATGAAATATATTTTATCAAAGCTTCGGTATCTAATGCTTTAGATAAAACCACAAAACGTGTACATCCACGTTGAAAATGCGCGCTAAACTGATTCCTTGTTGATTACGTTTTTTTTTCAAACACTGAAACGGATCTGTAACGATGCGATCAGTCACTTTACGATTGTCATAGGATTGTAGCTTTTATTTACCTAAGAATAAGATCTATGTACGTTATGAAATAATTTGTTGGGAATGAACGATGTTTACTTAAATTTTATTAAGCACTGTTTTTTAGGCAAATGCACGGGTTAGCATTATAAAACAACATTGGCTTTGAAATTTACAAAACAAAATCGTTAAAATTCAATTATTTTTAATATCATAAAATTGTGCATAATATAATCAGAACATCAATTTTTTAAAATTCGAATACAATAAAATATAGTTAAAGCATGAATGTCTGTCGAATAAATTTTGTCTATTGTAGAGGCGTATACTTGAATACGAAAGTGGCTAAGAGCAGTAATAAAGTAAAATTTGCCTAAAATATATGGAACGAGTGTGTGGGTGCATCATAAAACATAAGAGTTTTATACAACAGATTTCCCATTTATCAACAATATAAAAGAATGACTTTCATTTCAGGAATTTGCTCGTGGAATTTTAATAGTGCTGATACATCATATTATCAAAGTACGTGAAAACAAAATTGGTGTTCATCATCCTCCTACCCTTATACCACTCTAAGTGGGACAACATAACATGTTGTCACAGGACTTGGCTAGGTATTTTACGACCGGCCGCCTGCCTGACGTCAACTTACCTTAGTTGCTTAGCCGTCAACTTTTACGACACCTCGCTAAGGAATGAGTGTGGTTATTCTACTCAGCTGGATACCACACGGTGGGTCGACTTACCTTAGTCGCCTTTTACAACACCTCGGTAGGAAATGAGGGTGGTCAAGCGGATATCACACAGCATGGAAACAATATAGGTGTTATTAAAAATTATTGTAATTCCTATAAAATATGTTAAAAGCAAACACTTGTTTTTTACTATCATATTTTATTAATAACTTGTAAACCTGTTAAATTATATTGTTCATCTATTACTAATTTTGTACTAGATTAAAGGTAACACGAAAATATAAGTAGGCTTATGTAATATTTGAATAGATAAATATACTAATCTAAGATATTTATATAGCACCATTTTTAAATATAGTGAAAAATATTTAAAAAAAACCGTTAAATAATTATATTATAGAATTATTTGCGGTAGGTCAGAATATATGTGTATGTTTTAATAACTTTTAGAATCAGGCGTCACTTTGCCATTAGTTCAAAGATACAAGTGTAATGAAAATATTAAATTTTTATAAGTAACGGCCTGTTACTATCCCACTGCTGGGCATAGGCGACCTCTTTCTGTTTTTTGGAGAGAAGGAGCTAAGACCTACTTCTACTACTACTTCAATGCGGATTGGTAGGTTTCACATATCCCTAGGATTATCTAGAGATATGCTGGTTTCCTCACGATGTTTTCCTTTACCGAAAAGTGTGTGATAAATTGCAATATCAACTAGACACATAAGTTTTTAATAGAAAAACATATTGGTGTCTGGCCGGGTTTGAACCCATGATCGTCTCTAGAGATTCACACGGTTAGTTATTAAGAATAAGGTGATAAAGTATTTTATTTTTTATTTCCTATATTTTTAATTTCCTGACATAGACTCTAATGACATAGAGTATAATATTGTACAGAATGTTTAAATTATATCTATGATCTTTGATAAATTCAGATTATGAGGATCAAACCCAAGTCCTAATGTGGCTTCGTGCGTCAATTCGTTAGCCTCGTCCTAAATCAGCATAAAGGTGTCAAGACCGTGAGTCTCGGCCAATATCTTTGAATTTAGCAAGAGTAGAACAGTCTCTCCTAACGATTTTGGTGCCATGCGCCATACAACAGCATCTGTGTAACTTTTAAAAAAAAAATTGTTTTGTAACATAAATAACTTTTAATATTTAAAAACTGAATTGTTCACTTAAGAAACTTAATTGATAGTTTAGGGCATTCGAACGACAACTTGCTATATATTTTAATATTAAGCAACGTGAGTGCCTTCGAGAAAAGTTTAAAGAAATAGGCATAATTATTGTAGCATCACAATATATATATAGTAATATCTATTCGTACGGAAAAATATCTATATGTATAAGACGAAATTTGATGTATATTACAGACATACGAGAGGTCAAAAGCTTGTGATGCCTGTGTCGCGACTCAGCAGAGTTAGCAACTCATTCGATGGTCTCGGTATTCGCTTCTACAATAAATTCCATACTCGCAAACTTTTATTAAGCATTTATCACGCTGTAATAGCAGTTAGGGCTAATAGCATATACTGAATTCTAAATAAGAATTTATGTTAGTAGTATTAACTTTATCGCAGATTATAGCAAAATAATAATTATTTTTGAAATAACATATTTATAACGTAGTAAAGAATCATGTTTTCGCTGTAATTCATAAACGTTGCCGTTGTATGATTTTGCACACATTCACCCATAGCTTTTGGAACACTTCCAAATTCCTCATACATCTTCTGAATGGAATTTTTGATAGTTTTCATGGTTTGTAAACTTCATAAACCAACCGATGACATGTTGGTAATTTGTACGTCGCCTCTGCGTAAGTCAAATATTTTACGATGCAAAATTTTACACTTATGTTATTGGTTAATGATAGTAAAAAAACAACTTTCAGGAATGCAGGTTTTAAAGCACTTTCAAGTATAAGTCGTCATTCTCCACCCCTAAGTGGTGGTAAATAGAACATAGCTAATTAACGGAAAATTTCACAGTCATATTTGAAATTGCCTCTTTAGGTGTCAGGGCTGGCTCCTTTTTCACACAAAGAATCAGCTTAGCGATTCAGCGCGGAAACGCTGCAAGCATTCTTGGGACCATTCCACGTGGGCATGATTTGTATAGTCCTAGCGTGTAAGTAACTTAAGATAGATATAACTTGTACATTTTTGACGCCGTGTGATATCCGGCTGAATAGAATTGTACCTCCCTCATTTCTTACCGAGGTGTCGTAAAAAGCGACTAAGGTAAGTTGATCCGCCGTGTGGTATCCGGCTGAGTAGAATAGACCAACCTCATTTCTTACCGAGGTGTCGTAAAAAGCAACTAAGCTAAGTTGACCCGTTGTGTGGTATCCGGTTTAGTAGAATAGACCACCCTCTTTCTTACTAAGGTGTCGTAAAAATCGACTAATGTAAGTTGACCCACCGTGTGGTATCTTGTTTAATAGAATAGACCACCCTCTTTCTTACTGAGGTGTCGTAAAATACGACTGAGGTAAATTGACTTCAGGCAGGCGGCCGGTCGTAAAAACGCAGTCAAATCATGTGACAGCATGTTTATAACATGTTGTGCCGACCCCACTTAAGTGGGATAAGGGCAGAAATATGACGATAACATGTACATTTTTGCTGTAAATAACAAAAAAATAAAAACAATTTCGAAAAGTTAGAAATTCGCTGGTCATACATTCGCTATGACACATAATTAAAACCAATTTTATCCTATCCCCCCGTAATCATTTATTATGATATTATATCAGTTATTATAATATTATTTACAGCTATAAATAAAACTTATACTGATAATTATCAGATTTGTAATCCAATTATATTTATAATTTATAATCAGACAGAAATACCGATGGAATGACGCGGTGAATGAATGTTGGAAAACAATTTTAATTAACAATAGAGTTAGGGTTGTATCACACTGACTGGCAATCGAATCTGAACCCAATAAAAAACAAACACATCGTCATTCTCCAGTCCTTATTCCACTCTATGTAGGGTCGGTCACAACCTAAGTAACTTAACCTGCCTAATTATTTAAAGTTATTTTACGTCTGGCCGGGTGCCCGACGTCAGCTTACCTTAGTCGCCTTTTGCGACACCTCGGTGAGAGGATGGTCTATTCTACTCAGTGAGATACACACGGCATTACTTTATTACTTATTTATTAAGAACAATTTATCTTTATCGATAGGTTATATTTCACCCGACTGCATTTTGTATTTAAGGGTCCATTGTTTTTGCTAGCCACACTAAGCGACATTAAAAAAAAACAAACGAGTTTATTGTCCTAAATGATTATTAAGAGTATCGTGTTATTTACAATCAGATTACATTTATACAGTTAATAAAGATAATAACGTTATTTTTCCGTTGCTATAATCTGCAACAATAAAATCGTATTACTAATTCAACACCTTGTTACACCATTTTTTTTTACATTATGTACTTTTACATTATGTATCATGTAACCGTTTTAGGGGTACTTTATTTATTATTTTAGAATGTTTGCGAACAGACGAGTGTTAAATATGAATGTGCCTAGAGGGAGGCCTAAAAAGAGATGGTTGGATTGTGTGAATTATGACATATAAAAGGAGAGTACGCCAGAGTTGACGAATGATAGGACAGTATGGAAGAGAAAAACATGTTGTAACCACACATAAAGGATAAGGACAGGAGAATGATGATGTTTATGTATAAATGAATCTTTTATTAAACATTTCATATCTTTGATATGTGTAAATACTTTTATATATTAAAAAAATGGGCTGGCCTGTAGCCAAAAGAGAGACAGTGCGACTCCTTTAAGGGGATCACGGGTTCACCAATGAGTTTTCTTTTAAAAGTTATGTGTCTAATTGATATTTGCAATTTATCGCGCACTTTTCGATGAAGGAAAACATCATGAGGAAACTTGCACATCGCTAGAGAATTCAAGTGATATGTGTATCGTGAGTTATCTTCAATGCTTCTATCCAAAATCGGAGAGGGGAGGGCCAGCAGTGGGATAATAAGAAGGATTTTACAGCGCTCCAACGGAATATCTGTGAAATCGTAACAGATAGACATACTCACGTTAGCATTTCTAGTCCTAAACCTAATCACTACATATTATAAAACAAAGTCCATATTTCCGTATGTACGCATAAAACTTTAAAACTACGCAACCGATTTTGATGCGGTTTTTTTTAATAGATAGAGTGATTCCAGAGGAAGGTTTGTACGTATAATGACATTCAATACGAAGTAGAGAAATACTGTAATTTTTGAGGTTTCTGTAAATAATTACATTACATATTAATTTTTTCGCTTACATTGCAAACGCAGGCTAAACCCTACAAGATTTATCAAAATGATGTACTAAGTATTTGTACACCTTAAAAAGGTCTACAGAAAAGTCCGTGATGGTATATATCTATCTCTTATGGATAACCCACAATAGCAGTTTTTGTCATTTACTTTTTACGAAAAATAATGCCATATTTTTGAAGCAATTTTTATACAAAACAGCATTAATCCTTATCCAATTAAGTACCTTAAATAAATAGTTGATTTAATATAGATCAATATGGCCGTTTACAGCATGCAATTTAAGTGAAAATTTTCGGAGATATTACAGATTTAAAATGCCGTGAGGACGCCGCGCTTCACCCTATAGCACTTCGAATCTTTTAGAGTTTGTTTAAAGACATTCTGTAATTAATTGTAAAAATAAAATACATAGATAAAATGTAAAAGTAAATAAGTAAAAATGTACTATATGAGTTTAGATATTCCAAAGATAGCAGGAAATCGTCTTGGTATAGGGAGAGGAAATTGTTTTTCTCCAAATTTAGCGCTTGCGGGCCACGGGCAGTAATGAATAGATCAAAACTACTGGATCGATTTTAATAATTTTTTTTACACTGACTGACATGGGATATATATTTTATACCCGTGCGAAGCAGGGGCAGGCCGCTAGTAAATAATATTATAAATGCGAAAGTTGTATGTTTGTTTCCTAATCATTAAAGGTAAATCCGCCGAACCTATATCGATGAAATTTGGCACAAATATTCCTTATACACGGGCATAACATATAGGTTACAGAAATCCTGATAATTCTACAGGAATAGGATGACTTTGTAAAGCGCAATCTATTATCAATCTATCACGCGAGCGAAGTTGACAACAGTCCACGCGAGCGAAGTTGGTTAACAGGTTAGCTGTAAAATATATATATTTTTTATAATAAATGCCATTTATAATAATTGTTATTGTTATGTATAGGGGACACAAAACAAAATATGTTAGTCAAGTTATGCTTTTGCGAACACTTTTAAATTTTCAACGATCAATAGGATTCCATGAGTTATAAATTGTTTCATTCAATTTACTGATAAAATAAGTACAAAGTTATTATTAACGAAATACTTTTTATAGTTTAGGCACATATCAAAAGAACAAAGAAACAAGGTATATCTAAGGCATGAGTCAGTATTGAATTAAATTAACATGTCGATTGTGATTTTATACAAAACTGGATTTTAATGATAATCAATCACGTGGTAAACAAATGAAAGGGCGTCTAAGTGAGATTGCATTTACTATGCATGGATTATTTTAAGCTAGAATTTAAAGTAGTACCTAGCTGTGATAGCCTAGTGGTGAGAACACACGACTTGGCAATAATAAGTTCTGTTAAAAACGTATCCGGCTGAATAGAATAGTACCACCCTCATTTCTTGCCGAGGTGTTGTAAAAGGCGACTAAGGTAAGGCGACCAGCCGTGTGGTATCGGGCTGAGTAGAATAGACCACCCTCATTTCTTACCTAGGTGTCGTAAAAGGCGACTAAGGTAAGTCGACACGACGTGTGGTATCCGGCTGTGTAGAATAGACTAACCTCATTTCTTACCGAGGTGTCGTAAAAGGCGACTAAGGTAAGGCGACCAGCCGTGTGGTATCCGGCTGAGTAGAATAGTACCACCCTCTTTTCTTACCGAGGTGTCGTAAAAGGCGACTAAGGTAAGTCGAACCGCCGTGTGGTATCCGGCTGAGTAGAATAGACCAACCTCATTTCTTACCGAGGTGTCGTAAAAGGCGACTAAGGTAAGATGACCCACCGTGTGGTATCCGGTTTAGTAGAATAGACCACCCTCTTTCTTACCAAGGTGTCGTGAAATACGACAGAGGTAAGTTGACGTCAGGCAGGCGGCCGGTCGTAAAAACGCAGCCAAATCATGTTACAGCATGTTTATAACATGTTGTGCCGACTCCACTTAGAGTGGGATAAGGGCAGGAACATGATGAAGTTCTGTTAAAAACGTGTGTGCGACACATGTGTGGGGTCGACACAACATATTATAAACATGTTGTCACGTGATTTGGGTAGATATTTTACGACCGGCCGCCTGCCTGACGTCAACTTACCTTAGTCGTATTTAACAACGGTGAGAAAGAGGGTGCTCTATTCTATTCAGCCGGATACCACACGGCTGGTCGACTTATCTTAGTCGCCTTTTACAACACCTCGGCAAGAAATGAGGGTGGTCTATTCTACTTAGTCGGATACCACACGGCTGGTCGCCTTACCTTAGTCGCCTTTTACGACACCTCGGTAAGAAATGAGGTTAGTCTATTCTACACAGCCGGATACCACACGTCGTGTCGACTTACCTTAGTCGCCTTTTACGACACCTAGGTAAGAAATGAGGGTGGTCTATTCTACTCAGCCCGATACCACACGGCTGGTCGCCTTACCTTAGTCGCCTTTTACGACACCTCGGTAAGAAATGAGGTTAGTCTATTCTACTCAGGCGGATACCACACGGCTGGTCGCCTTACCTTAGTCGCCTTTTACGACACCTAGGTAAGAAATGAGGCTAGTCTATTCTACTCAGGCGGATACCACACGGCTGGTCGCCTTACCTTAGTCGCCTTTTACGACACCTCGGTAAGAAATGAGTTTAGTCTATTCTACACAGCCGGATACCACACGTCGTGTCGACTTACCTTAGTCGCCTTTTACGACACCTAGGTAAGAAATGAGGGTGGTCTATTCTATTATGCCGGTGTCAACATAAGTTGGGACACATAATAACTCCATGTGATAGTTGGTACACTAATCGCTAGTCGCAGACTGTAATGGATACCTCCAACAGTGTTCTGCAAATATTGCTAATTGAGAATCAATGCTGATGACCGTCAACCATAGACAAAGATTAATTACGCTGTGACGCATTCACATACTAATTGAGGCGTATAAAGGCGGGAAAATAGATATTAAATAAATAATCTAAATTTTGGCAATCTAATCATATATGTATATCAGTTTTTTATTTAACAAAATTATTAATTAATATAATAGATACTTAGTGTTTAGCCGTGTGGTATCCGGCTGAGTAGAATAGTACCACCCTCATTTCTTACCGAGGTGTCGTAAAGGCCACCAAGATAAGTTGACACACCGTGTGGTACCGTTTTAGTAGAATAGTCCACCCTACTTAAATAAAATACAATATAAAAATAAGTAAACATGTAGTATATGAATTTAGATATTCCAAAGATAGTAGGAAATCTTCATGTTATAGGGAAAGGGGAATTGAATTTACTCCAAATTTAATGCGTGCGGGACACAGGCAGTAATGAATAAATCAAAACTACTGGATTGATTGTACCTAATCATTTTATTTCACTGAGTGATATGTGCTATATATATTATACCCATGCGAAGCAGGGGCAGGCCGCTAGTATTATAATAAAAAGGAAATAAAGAATGACTCTATGCAAGTTCTCTACGATGTCCGGGTGAAGAGGAACAAGCGAGTTAAACATTTATTAAAGTAATAAAAGTATTAAGGTCTTCGTGAGAACGTACATTTCCGCCATTTTAAGGGTAAAGATACGATTTGTCCAACAAAAACTTTATGAATATTCACCATTGTTACATGGTCATATTGAATAATTTATAGAATTAGGCGTTACTTTGCGGAGATCCATAATACAAAAGTAATAATAAAACTATTTTGCTATAATCGCAAAAGCAAAATAAATTAGTTAGTTAGTAGCGGCCTGTTACTATCCCACTGCTGGGCATAGGCCTCTTCTCTCCGTTATTGGAGAGAAGGATTGGAGCTAAGACCTACCACGCTGCTCCAATGCGGATTGGTAGGTTACACATAACTCCAGAATTCTCTGGAGAAATGCAGGTTTCCTCACGATGTTTTCCTTCACCGAAAAGCGTGTGATAAATTGCAATTATCAATTAGACACATAAGTTTTAATAGAAAAACTCATTGGTGTCTGCTCGGGTTTGAACCCATGATCGTCTCTAGAGATTCACACGGTCGCAATGCTAGGCCATCACAGCACAGCAAATAAATTAAATTTCTTAAAATTATGCGTTTTATGTTCTGCCGTTAGTTACTTGGTGTCTATTTATCTGGAGACCACTGAAAATCAGCAGTGAGGGTAATGCTTCCAGTCTGAGTGGCCATCCGTTTCGACCTTTCACACAGCTGTACTTGATGTTTACTTTAATTATTTAGCTTAATACTCAAAATTACATTTATAGCTAAATAATAATTTGTAATAAGGTGTGTATTTGTATGTGAAAGTCGAATAAAGATCTTCTTATTCTTATTGTTTTGTGATTTTGGTCGTGGACTCTATCTCCTGATGATGCTTCGGTTGCGGGGCGAAACAATTGTTGAGTTTGTGATACTGAACATATGTAGTGCTTGTGTATTGTGGTGGCGGTGGTGGAGGTTTGTGCATGTGTTTCTACGAATCCTGCATGTATCAGATATGAAAACGGATTGTCCACCCTACATTTAGCATTATATATATTTTCTATTTTACTTCATCGCGGATTATAGCAAAATAATTTTATATATATTGAATAAATGTAATACAATAGGATTGAATGTCGTGTTGGTTCTGTCCACAGATATATTCTGCCTATAGTAAGTCAAAGTGGGCGGCTAAAAGCGGAGTCACGTTCTTCGAAGTGCTAAACACATTATTTGTAGTCCTTCGGTACGGTGACGAAAGTGGAGCCACAAATATATTGACAGTATAAAATTTTTTACGATATTTACTTACCATGATTGTGTATCATAGATCTGCTTAACGAAATATATCAACCGGATGAACGTGTATTTGTTAGATTTGGGTAGTTTATGGGATAAGCCGTTATTTTGCGATTATCCATTATATGCCGTGTGGTGTCCGGCTGAATAGAATAGTACCACCCTCTTTTCTTACCGAGATGTCGTATTCATTGCGCCATCAGTAAATAGTATAAAACAAAGTCGCATTCTTTGTTTGCCCATATATCCCTTCGTATGCTTAAATCTTTCAAATTACGCAACAGATTTTGATGCGGTTTTAGATAGAGTGATTCAAGAGGAAGGGTTATATGTATAATAACATTCAATACGGAGTAGAGAAATACTGTAATTTTTATGGTTTCTAATGTGATGTCCTAAATAATTACATTTTTTTCCGCTTACATTGCAAACGCAGGCTAAACCCTATGTGATTTATCAAAATGATGTACTTAGTATTTGTACACCTTGAAAAGGTCTACAGAATAGTCCACGATGGTATATGTCTATCTCTTATGGATAACCCACAATAGCATTTTTTATCATTGACTTTTTACGAAAAAAAATGCCTTATCTTCAAAGGAATTTTTATACAATACAGCATCAATCCTTATCCAATTAATTAAATACATTTTTGATTTAATATAGATCAATATGACCGCTTACAGCATGTAATTTAAGTGAACATTTTCGGAGATATTACAGATTTAAAATACCGCGTGGAGGCCGCGCTTCGCCCTATAGCACTTCGAATTTAGCAGCTATAATATGTCACGCTTTCAAGAGTTTGTTTAATGACAAGGAAGCTGTGAATGTTGTATATAAAGACATTCTATAATTAATTGTAAAAATGTAATACATATATATATGTATTACATTTTTACATAATAATACATACAGCAAATATGTACTACCTTATATGAATTTAGATATTCCAAAGATAGCGAGAAATCTTGGTATAGGAAGAGGGATATTGTTTTTCTCCAAATTTAACGCGTGCGGGCCGCGGGCAGTAATGAATAAATCAAAACTACTGTATCGATTTTAATCATTTTTTTTCACTCAGTGAAATGGGCTATATATTTTATACCCGTGCGAAGCAGGGGCAGGCCGCTAGTATGTAATTATAATACACTAATATGACTTTCGTGCAAGTGCCTAGCACCGTCTACACGAAACAACAGTGCAGACATACATTTTCCCCACACGGCAGAAAGAGAGGGGAATACTTCCTCTCCTAGGCCGCGCTGGCGGTCTACTTCCGTCTTGCGAATTTTCAATCAGATCACGTATCTTGACGCGAGTTTAATATTTTTTTACCCATCAAAAGGTAGCGCCGCTAAAGAAGTTTTCGCTTCAAAATATTTTTTAACTGTGCCCCACTGGTGTTTCCGGTACCATATTCACATTTTTGATTCAATTTTACGATACACTGAATAACACTTCAAATAATATAAAATAATACATATTTATACAAATTTAGTTCTTATTAGTTAACTCCTAAGAACTATATCATAAGTCAAGTGTATACATGTTCTAAAAAGAAACCATAAAACACGACTTTTATCAGCGATCATAAATTATCTATTTTATTGAAACAAAACCGATAGGAATAGAATGAAATAATAATATTAGATACGCTTGAAGTGGGTAATAGCTATTTCGATTTATGAGAGCAAGTTATTTACACAACCACGAGAAATCGATGCCTGGCAAATAGTTGGAGAGCACCTATGTTGAAACGTAGGTATGTATAGCTTTCGAACCGAAATTGTACAAGTAATAGAGCGAGAGCCCGAGAATCCCAGACCTTCGTCATTTTATAAAAGCTGAAAGTTTTTCAGTGCATGCTCCCAACACAGGTAAGAACGATGGCAGATTATGAAATTTGGATCATAGTGGCTTTGGGAGATACGCCATACTCAAGGTTGCAAAATACCGATCTAATTTCGTCAAATTATAAAGGCTGATTTTTCGGATATTACGCCGTGTGGTATCCGGCTGAATAGAATAGTACCACCCTCATTTCTTACCGAGGTGTCGTAAGAGGCGACTAAGGTAGGTCGACCCGCCGTGTGGTATCCGGCTGAGTAGAATAGACCACCCTCATTTCTTACCGAGGTGTCGTAAAAGGCGACTAAGGTAAGTTGACCCGCCGTGTGGTATCCGGTTTAGTAGAATAGACCACCCTCCTTCTTACCGAGGTGTCGTAAAATACGACTAAGGTAAGTTGACGTCAGGCAGGCGGCCGGTCGTAAAAACGCAGCCAAATCATGTTACAGCATGTTTATAACATGTTGTGCCGACCCCACTTAGAGTGGGATAAGGGCAGGAGGATATATAATATAAAGGCTGATTTTTTGGTATTACCTTCAGAATAATAAAAAAATCACGTCAGTCAATGCCTCTATAGTTTATAACTATGGCAGCGACTACGCCCACGTCGAAATCAGTGTCACAAAATTGTTTAAGAAATAAACATTTTGAACATAAAATTAGTTATTTTGAGTTAAGCATAAGAGATAGAGACATGCTGTTGCTGGGTTTTTTATAGTATTTTTGTAGATCTCCAATACTCTAGTACATTAATTTTGTGTATCTCTGTTAGTTTACGCGGCGCATGCTTTTAAGACTCCCATCATTCTAAATATTGTTTGAAAATTTCATTAAAATCCGTCCAGCTGTTTCGGAGTCTGTAAAGGACATGCAGACAAACAAGATAATTTATAAGAAGATTTAAATCAAAAATATTTAACTAATACTAACTTCTAATAGTAAATTCCCCTGCATGTATAAGGTATGACAACGGTTTCGCTTTCTACACTTATCATTACAAAGATTTTATTAACGAATGCCGATGATAGCAAAATAATTGTAACATAATTTTTGTACTACGGATTTGCACAAAGTAACGCCTTCTTGTAATTTACTTTTATCTCTTTGATGGTATATTAAGAATGATATTAATAAGACCGTTACGGTCTTATTCATAAAAATAGCTTATAGAAGGTTTTAAACACTCTTTAGTTAAAATGCTCTATAAGCTTATAAAACGTTCCATAAAATTGTTTATTCATAAACCTTCTATAACTGATCTATAGCTAAAATGCGTTTATAAATCCTAATGTTGCTATTGTAATTTGTAAGGAAATCTGGCTTCCAATTGGCCGATCTTACCGAATTCACCACAGATAATATGTGTCTACACACCGAATAAGTATAATCATAGACATTATTATGGACAAAAAAATATTTTATTGTCTACGACGCGGCGTCGTCTTTCGTATAGGCATGGACAGAATCACCAATCACTTAATGATCATGATATGAAAAACTTTTCATATAGCATCATCTGCTAATGAGTTTTAGAGTAACTGCTATACTGCTATACAAAATTATGGATATTCTATGAAAAAGTAAAATAATAAATTAATACTGAGACTAATTCACTGATATTGAGCAAAAACACATGCAAAGGAACGTGGGTTAAATAAATAAATAAATTAAAATAAAGACAAGATTTGTTTGTTCCAAAGAAGACGCTATTCCAACTTAAATTATAAGCTAGAAATATTGACCGTATTATATAGGAGTTAAGAATTACATTTGTTTGTAATAACAATAATTTCACCCAATAATATTGATTAGCAGAAACGCTTTCCGCTATTATTATAGCTATTCGCTATATTATATTATATTATATTCAGCTATTCGCTATAATATTATTACTTGATAAAGCGATTGCTATTACAAACAAATGTAATTCTTAAATCATATTCAATACGGTCGATATTTCTAGGATATAGTTTCAGTTGGAATAACGTAAAAGTGCGTCATCTTCCCGAATTATCGACCGTATTATATAAGATAAAAGAATTACATTTGTTTGAAATAGCAATAATTTTGCCAAGCAAAACCGCTATCCGCTATTATATTATTTACGTTAATGGACTAAATGATTGCTTATACGAACAAATTTAGTCTTTATGTCCTATACACTGCATACGACATAAAGAATACATTTGTTTGTATTCCAATAACATTAGCAATAGCAGGTATGATCACGTGATTACAATCGATCATATCGTGGAACGAATAAGATTCTTATATAGCAATGCAATCATACCCAAGCCTACTTTCGTACAGTACATCATAGATTACTAACTAAAATACAGTACATCTTATTCGTAAATTCGGTAATTTAATGTGCTTAAAATGGAATCGGGACTAAACAGGATTAAACGGCAAAGAAGTGAAAATTGGTTAGAGGAGGATAAGGTTTGTGCGACTGAACCTATAATGGGATCCGAGTAAGTTTAATTTTGTAATTATGCCTAATATCTCATACTTATGCTTGCTTTTGCTTCTATTCCTTAGGTCATTTTAAAAAAATTGGTTAAGAAGAGGGCCTCCATCCTTGAAAATAAAAATACTGACGCAAATACCAACGCTAAAAAGGTGGCGGCCTGGCATGATTTACGTATAAGGTATTTACCAAATAAATTTATATTTTAAATAATACAACAACAACACCTAATATTTCTCATCATTTTATATAAGAATTTTTAAGTGTTGTTGTTTAAACATATATTTATATAGTGTTTCATGTTTCAGTTTTAATAATATGGCTGCAGCACAAAGAACTTTGAGGCAAATCAAGGCTCAATGGTGCATTATTAAAATGTCTGCGAAGAAGAAGAAATTCCTTGAGCGTAAAGAGAGGTGCAAAACAGGTGGTGGACCACCACCTCCTGCAGAACCACCAAGTACATGTGAGGAAATTGCTGTGTGGGTTCCTAGTGAGTTCACAGTAGACTCCAATGAATTTGATTCGGATAACCTGGTACATATAAAACACTACACATACATTTTCATAATGTACTCCATCCTGATTAATTATTTATCAAAATTATTTATTTTGTTTCAGACTTTTCCAGAAACTATTACTAGTGAAAAAAAACAGGAACAGATTCCACAAAATTCAGAGGTAATAGAAAAGGTGTGTATTATATTAATTATTAATGAATAATTAAGCAGCAGCACTATATTATAATTGATTGAATTATTATTGTAATGCACTTGTATTGTATGTACTAGGTTGCTGTTAGTATGTAAATAATGTCTTAGCAATCACTAAATCAATGAGATAATCTAATTTATATTTTAATATTATAGATATCGGAGCCAAGTTCATCCACACCAAAAAAAAGAAAAAATAAACTAAATTATAAAAAGGTATGACATATTCTTCTTTATATTCTTGAACTAGCGGCCAGCCCCTGCTTCGCATGAGTATAAAATATATATCCCATGTCAGTCAGTGTAAAAAAATGATTAAAATCGATCGAGTAGTTTTGATTTATTCATTACTGCTCGTGGCCCGCACATGTTAAATTTGGAGGAAAACAATTTCCTTTCCCTATACCAAGAAGATTTCCTGCTATCTTTGGAATATCTAAATTCATATAGTACATTTTTACTAATTTACTTTTACATTTTCCCTCTGTATTTTATTTTTACATTTAATTACAGAATGTCTTTAAACAAACTCTTGAAAGAGGGACCTAGCTGCTAAAGTCGAAGTGCTATAGGGCGGCTCACAGCATTTTAAATCTGTAATATCTCTGAAAATGTTCACTTAAATTACATGCTCTAAACGGCCATATTGATCTATATTAAATCAACTATTTATTTAAGGTACTTAATTGGATAAGGATTAATGCTGTATTGTATTAAAATTGCTTCTAAAATAAGACATTATTTTTCGTAAAAGTAAATGACAAAAAATGCTATAGTGGGTTATCCATAAGAGATAGACATATACCATCGCGGACTTTTCTGTAGACCTTTTCAAGATGTACAAATACTTATTACATCATTTTGATAAATCTCGTAGGGTTTAGCCTGCGTTTGCAATGTAAGCGGAAAAAAATGTAATTATTTACAGAAACCTCAAAAATTACAGTATTTCTCTACTCCGTATTGAATGTTATTATATGTAAAAACCTTCCTCTGGAATCACTCTATCTATTAAAAAAAACCGCATCAAAATCTGTTGCGTAGTTTTAAAGTTTTATGCATACATAGGGATATAGGGACTTTGTTTTATAATATGTAGTGATTAAGTAGTCTATTTTTAATCAATAAGTTTTTTATTGTCTTAATTTGACTAATTATTATGTATCATAGGTTTTCCTAATTACAATTAATAACAAATAAAGACATTTTGGTAATGTTTGTTAATCTGTTTTTCTATAAAAAACAAAATTAGTACTAACAATAGACACACTCAACAAGACTAAATAAAAAATAGAAATAATGATTATACAATCTTTTATTTCAGATAAGAAATACTACTAAGGAGTGTGCTATGCTACAAATAGCACACACTGAAACAGCCTGTAGAAAAGAACTTCATGAGGCACAGATGGCCAATCAAAAACAGAAGTTAAAAAATTTACTTTTAAAAGAGGAAGTTTTAAAATATAAATTGCAATTTTATAAGGACAAATTAAAGTAATATTTTTAACGAGATTTTTTTATTAACACCTATACTACTAACTAAAATGTCTCCTAATAAAAGTTTGTAAAACAGCATTAGCATTTACATTTCCCCGTGTAGCTTCTTGGATCTGTATTATTACTTCATCTGTATTAACATTACAGCTACCATCTATCTGCATATCTCCATGGTCAACTGCAATGTTGTGAAGCACTGCTAGAGCAACTATTGTAGTTTTTACATTTTGCAAGTCATGCCAGTTAAAAGGCATTGAAAGCGTTGCTTCCAAACTCCAAAGCACCTTTCAACAGTATTTCTTGTTGCAATATGTGCTTCATTATATTTTTTCTCACTTTGGTTCTGAGCTCTTAATACAGGAGTGAAGAGATATGGTTCTAATTTGTATCCAGAGTCACCTAGAAGTCGCCCTCTAAACGATCCTGTTTCAAAACGCTTTTTGAGTGATGACTCATTAAAGATTCTTGAATCATGAGTGCTCCCTCTCCATCTGGCAACAATATCTCTGATTCGGAGGTGTGCATCACAAGTTACCTGTGATCAACATAAAAAGTATATATTAGGAATTACAAATAATGATATTTATAGATAATTAACACCCCTACACAGAACAAACATCAATCTTTATCACAAACATATTTGTCTTATGTAGACATAGATCCCACAACCATACAACCGTACAATAGAGTGGCATAGAAAATACCTGAACATTCAGCGAGTAGAAGCACTTTCTATTTATATAATATTAGGCTGCATCTCCACCACATTTATGGATTTTTATGTGAGTGCAGTCAATGCAACCAATAACAGTTGGGAAATTTCGGATTGTGTGAAATTCCCTCATCATGAGTTGTTCTTCAGCAAATGTATTAGGCATTTTAATAAATGATGTTGAGTGTCTAGCAAGTGCACGTGCGACTCTGGCACAAATCCGACTGGTGGTCGCTTGAGATAGCCCATGATGATCTCCAGCGTCTTCTTGAACATGTAATGGAAACAAATGATTTAAACAACAATTTAATGAAGTGTTATAGAAAATATTTAAGTAAGGTATAGTTATGATTATAAATACTTGCCTCTCGACGACCCCAACATCTTATGGCAGTTAAAACCTTGATTTCAGGTGAGGTACCAGGTGACCTCCAATTTAAGATTGTCGCGTACGAGATTAATTATAAAAGTTGCTGTAGATTTAGTAATGCGATAGCGTTTCCAAAAGTTTTCGTCGTCCAAAGAAAATGGACCGCTCCTAGCTTTGTACACCTTTCTTCGAAGCGGACGGTTTTGAAGACGTTCTATGCTTTCGATAACATCCAGACTTTTTAAAGCTTCCATTACAATAATTACAAAAGTGTAGTAAACAAGGAATAACAATAAAATATTGTAATTTCGACTGTTTTTTTTAATTTACACTTGCACGAACCGCACTTGCACCGATAGATGACAGTTGACACACTTCAATTTCCATCCGTACATACGTCAAATGTCGTTTTCTATAATCAGCTGTAGAAAGTAGGCATGGACAGAATCATCAATCACTTAATGATCATGATATGAAAAACTTTTCATATAGCATCATCTGCTAATGAGTTTTAGAGTAACTGCTATACTGCTATACAATATTATGGATATTCTATGAAAAAGTAAAATAATAAATTAATACTGAGACTAATTCACTGATATTGAGCAAAAACACATGCAAAGGAACGTGGGTTAAATAAATTAAAATAAAGACAAGATTTGTTTGTTCCAAAGAAGACGCTATTCCAACTTAAATTATAAGATAGAAATATTGACCGTATTACATATGAGTTAAGAATTACATTTGTTTGTAATAACAATAATTTCACCCAGTAATATTGATTAGCAAAAACGCTTTCCGCTATTATATTATTCAGCTATTCGCTATAATATTATTACTTGATAAAGCGATTGCTATTACAAACAAATGTAATTCTTAAATCATATTCAATACGGTCGATATTTCTAGGATATAGTTTCAGTTGGAATAACGTAAAAGTGCGTCATCTTCCCGAATTATCGACCGTATTATATAAGATAAAAGAATTACATTTGTTTGAAATAACAATAATTTTGCCTAGCAACATTGATTAGCAAAAACGCTATCCGCTATTATATTATTTACGTTAATGGACTAAATGATTTCTTATACGAACAAATTTAGTCTTTATGTCCTACACTCTGTACTATACTCGTAAAAGTGTAATAAATAATAATTTACTGACATTTAATACAAAGATTCTTATCGTGTCGGACGCACAAAACTAGACAACGAATATTCACCGTAGGCCGCTCTCTGAATCTTCGCCCGCCTAATGTATACAAGAACATAGTGTGTGCGCGATACACGATCCTTTGCGCGGAACCGCGACTCGAATCTTCACCCACTAATGTAGCCCCAGCATAAAGATTGTCTGAAAATTTTATTAAAATCGGTTCAGCGGTATTGAAGTCCAGAAAGGACATACAAACATTCAAAATTTTTCAATAGGAAGTAATAGGAAGGAAGATTATAGATAATTTTTTTAATTTTTACAAATTTTGGCAATTTTTTCATCCAAACTTGACAATAACGAAAACAAGAGAGAGATTTGGTCCAGCCGTTTTGGAGTCTATAAAAGACACATACAAACATTCTTATTTATATTATATTTAAGAAGATATTGAATGTCCTAATCCAAAATGTAATCTGTCCTTGTGTTCACACTCTAACTTATGAATACGAATAAAAAATTAAATTGTATTTATTACAACACACATTTTTTCTAGTCGTAACCCAGGAAGTACCACCAAAATGCATGGACATATCTATATATATACACTGCATACGACATAAAGAATACATTTGTTTGTATTCCAATAGCATTAGCAGCATTAGCATTTCTTATACGAACAAATGTAGTCTTTATCTCCTATACTCTGCATACGACATAAGGAATACATTTGTTTGTATTCCAATAGCATTAGCAATAGCAGGTATGATCACGTGATTACAATCGATCATATCGTGGAACGAATATGATTCTTATATAGCAATAATACCCAAGCCTAGTAGAAAGTCGGCCATGTTTTACCTTATAGCACTGTTATAGTAGGGTCCTGAGCTCTATAAAGTTATAGTAGACTTGTAGAATGGTTTAGTGCTAAAATGCGTTTATGAATAACACTTTTTGTAAAACGTACTATCACTAGCCTATAAACGTGTCATAACTTTTATGAATAAGACCTATTTTATATTGATAGAACAAATTAATGCTAAGTATTTTATTTTTTATTATCAGGAAACACTGAAAAAATTATATTACCGCTACTAGTGTCATCTATTAGCATTAGTCAACTTCTTACATAGACCCATCTGTTGTGAATTTTGGTAAAGTTAGTGTTTGAAAAAGATTTATAACATAAACCTTATTAAAGTTTGTTAAAACAAAAGTATTATAAATATTTAATGAAATAATTAGGATGTACTTTTCCTAAGTTCTAATTCTTCGAGAATCTAAACAACCATATGTCATCTTGTCAATTTTCGTCTATGCTTTGCTCTATTATTTTGCGCCTGCGCATTTGACTGATGGTCTACGCGACGTACTTAGAAATCATATTGTGGAAAATTTGAAGTTTAGTTGTTTTAGTGACAACTTAGCCATAATTATTTATGAAAGCATTGCGCTAATTACCATTTCAGGCGCGAGGCAGATTAATTCTGTGGTGGTCAGCCTGGATGCGTTCAGTCACTAACAGTTCAAGCGGTGTACGGTAGCCATCTTGGATTCGAACAAAGCTTCAGATGTGTAGTTCGTCTGTTTATCAATAATTTTTGTGCATTTCACTGTAAATAGTTTGTATGTTTAGGATATGTACGGAACGTTCGTCCATATGTGTAAATAGCTATGGCTGCGACAAGAAAATTACAAGGTAATTGACAATGTTATCAGGTTAGAGATTGATTGACCCCAACCTATGTAGATACGTGTTCTAGAGTTCTATTGTCCATCCGTTAAGACCTCGGCTACTCAGCCCATACTAGTGGCGAACTGCAAATTGTGATCTGGTTTTCGTGATATTGAACAGTAGACGATATTCGTGAGATTTGACAGTGCGATAGCTCGCTACGTGCTTATAAACGTAGAATTTCGTACACAGTTTTTATAACGTGATATTTATTGAATTTCTAAGGCGAACAGCTATAAAATGCATACAATAACATTCTTAAACAGTGTTCAGTGCACGTAATTACGCGTTCCTTTGAGAATAACATTCGCGAAACAGGTTTTTTGAGTCAATTTATTCAGTGAATAATGTTTGTTGCAGGTGAAATAGACAGGTGTTTAAAAAAAGTAACAGAAGGGGTGGAGACGTTTGAGGACATTTGGCAGAAAGTGCACAATGCTACAAACAGTAATCAGAAAGAGAAGTATGAGGCAGATCTCAAAAAGGAGATTAAAAAACTCCAGAGGCTACGTGACCAGATTAAGTCATGGATCGCATCGGGCGAAATTAAGGATAAGAGTACACTTTTAGACTATAGGAAACTAATAGAAACGGTGAGTGACTTATTATTATTGTAACTCTTAAATAGCAGAATGTTTGTTGACAGTGTGTTATACTTAACTAAAGCTTTGATAAATAATACTTTTAACCATAGAAGCAATAGAAAAGACTTTTATTCATAGTGTTGTATATCTAGCAATTAATTTAATTAAAAAACTACCCTTATTTTTTTTGTATAGTTATATACAGGGAGCCTTTTGAAATATTGGATTTAGAATTAATTACCAAACATAAGTAAGTTATTAGGGGCCTGTTACTATCCCACTGCTGAGAATAGCCCTCTTCTGTTCATTTTTGAATAGAAGGTTTGGAGCTAAGACCTACCAAGCTGCTCCAGTGTGGATTGGTAGGTTACACATATCTCCAGAGATATCTCTAGATAGATGCAGGTTTCACGATGTTTTCCTTCACCAAAAAGCGTGTTATAA
The DNA here is from genome assembly GCA_947086495.1 of Morpho achilles. Taxonomy (NCBI): domain Eukaryota; kingdom Metazoa; phylum Arthropoda; class Insecta; order Lepidoptera; family Nymphalidae; genus Morpho; species Morpho achilles. The sequence continues at coordinate 2,052,848 of CAMTZB010000015.1, forward strand.
ATTGCAATTATCAATTAGACACAGTTAGTTTATTTAGTTGTCTGCCCGGGTTTGAACCTGTGACCTCCTCGAAAGAGTCGCATGGTGGTACCAAACATAAATAGACTAAATAGTGGTGGTTTTGTTAATTTTATGTAAAATGTAAAAGTTTATTTGGTTGTTTTGTATTTTTTAATTTCAAAAATCTCTGATTAACCTCAGATCAAAATCTGAGAATTTAATAAGATGCAACTGAATATATTTGATATATGTATAGTGGCCTTACTATAAGCTATAACTGTATTATAAAAGTTGTAATAATGCTCTACTACTATGTAGATGTAATGTACTATGTAAATAACTTTAAAAAATAATTATGACCTATGCCCGTAATTATGAAAAGGTCATTCATAATAGGTTTTAGGAATATAGAAGTGCTAGTTTTTACCAACAACTTGTATGGGTGGACATTCGTGGTGTGATCGAGGTGGATCTAGCTATCTAATTATGGGGACGCCCGTCGTAGCAGGACGGGTGGTCAGCTCCTATTCTGGACTATTCCACCCATTTCCCCATGTTGGGACACGGGTTTCACTGCTGTCCCGATAGTGTCACCTGCTTCAACCTACCTGTTGCTTTTACAAACATGATAATATCCTTGAAGGGGATATTTGTTAGGTCCTCAACTTCAATTTCATCCTTACCTAGTATCTCCCATCTTACCAGCGAGTACAATTGATAGGTGGATAATAGATGGTGCTTTGCAATGTCATTCTATTCCTGTAGAATTAACAGGATTTCTAAAGCCTATATGTTATTCCGGTGTATAAGAAATAATTGTGCCAAATTTCATCAATATTGGTTCAGCAGATTTGCCATGAATGAGTAGCAAACATACATCCATACTCACAAACGTTCGCATTTATAATATTAGTGGGATTAAAATAAGTTATATACCCTAGATTTGATAACCAGAGAGAATGTTTGGATTCTTTTTACGATTATTATCATGTATATTTTTTCCCATTGGAATCCTTACTTAAAATTCCATTTTATTTAATAAAAGTACTTTCCTAAAATCTGTGATAAAATAAATAGAAAAAAAATATAATGCTACATGTACAGTTAACTATCCATTTTCATACCTGATACATACAGGATTTGCAATAACACATGCACTACATACCTCTACTATCATATTTTATATTTACTTTATGGCAGATTATAGAAAAATAATTTTATTACTACTCAATTACTTGTAATTAAGTATAAGTAATAGTATTTTTTATTATTGTATTTTGTATTATTTAGAATATTTTCATATAAAATGAGATATACTTTACAATAGCAAAACCTTAATACTATTATATCCCTTGTAAGGAATTCTGTAAATGTATTGTTGTTGTCACAAAAAAGAGGGTCCCTCTCTTTCGAGAGGGTCACAGGTTGAAATCAAAGACAGGCACCAATGTGTTTGATTCTGTTAAAACTTATGTGTCTAATTGATAATTACAATTTATCACACCCTTTACAGTGAAGGCAAATATAGTGAGGGAACCTGCATATCTCCAGAGAATTATAGGGAGATGTGTAACCTACCAATCTGCATTAGAGGTGTGTGGTAGGTCTTAGCTCCAATTCTTCTTTCTTTAAAATAGAGAAGACGCGTATGCCAAGCAGTGGATACTAACAGGCCATTATTTTTGCGGAGATCCATAATACAAAAGTTATAATGTACTATTTCAGTATAATCCATGACACAAATTTGCAATTTTGTTTTGGAGTCTATCTCCTGATGATGCTTTGCTTGGAATTGACGAAACGATTGTAGAGTTTGTGATTGTGAAGGTGTAAAGTGTATGTATAATGTGTTGGTGGTGGTGATTTGTGTTATGTGCGGTAATTAATCCTGCACGTATAAAATATGAGAACGGTTTTCTCATCCTAAATTTAGCATTACTTAGATTTTCTAAACAAATGCGCATTATAGGAAAGTAGTTCTGCACGCATTACGATTTTGTCGTGGAGCCTATCTTCTTGATGATTCTTCGGTTACGGGGCGAAACGAACGTGCGAAATTGTTGTAGTGAATGTGTGTCGTGCTTGTGTGGTATGTTGTGTACATTGTCATAGTGAATGTGTGGTTGGGTAACTTTGAACATTGCCGTTAGTGCCTGACCGGAGTTAGAACATGTGACACCTCGAAAGAGTCGCACAGTCTCACCGCTGGGCTATCACAGCATTAATCTCCGCTAAGTTACAAATTTTATTAATTATTCGGCGTATTTTCTTAACAAATTATATCAAATGAAATCAAAATATTCTTTATTGTACAAAAAAAATACATTATGTACTAGAGAGAGACAATTATTAACAACTTATATATGGTTAGTTAAAAAACTGGCGGCCTTATCGCTAAATCAGGGATCTCTTCCAGGCAACCTCTTATAAAATTATAAAATTTTATATAGAATTAATATTATATAAAATTTAAAATTTTATATCAATTTGTTTTTAATTATTAATTTATTTTATTACTAATTATTTATTATGTATTACCAACAATGTTTACAATATGACTTTAATACTAATAAATTAAGAAGTCGCCTATTTCTATTGCAACATTTCAGTCTCAGTTAAATTATAAACGCAAAATTCCTGTTCGCGTTTATAATTTTAAGTAAGGATATTAATAAATCTCTATGAAATTGCTAAATTCAAATTCTAAATATTCTTTATTCAAATAAACTTGTAAACAAGTGCTTATGAATCGCCAACACTACTGCTGGTTCGGAAAGCTGTTCCTACCGAGAAGAGCCAGCAAGAAACTCGGCGGTTGCTCTTTTAAAAATATAATTCTTAATACTATTTACATTATGTCGTTACTGACTTGTACAGGTTTAAAGAGAGCTATATTCACACATTCTTATCTTCTAAATAATCTTCTAGAGTATAGTAGGCTTTCTTTATCAGCCTCTTTTTAACAATGTTTTTAAACTGCTGCAATGGCAATGCTGAAAAGATTTTAAATATTCATGGCAGAAAAAATAGCCCGCCTACACCCACCTCGTGAGCTTTGAAGAGACAGTCGAGTCAAAACTTATATGTATATCTGTTTGTACTAACTGATAAGCATATCGTTATCGGTGTGATAGTCGACTCATCAGCTAGATGTTATTTATGGGGCTACTGGCATAGACAATAAATGTTTTAAAATCATCGTACTCCTCCTACCCTTATCCCACTCTAAGTGGGGTCGGCACAACATGTTATAAACATGCCTGACGACAACTTACCTCTGTCGTATTTTACGACACCTCGGTAAGAAAGAGGGTGGTCTATTCTACTAAACCGGATACCACACGGTGGGTCAACTTACCTTAGTCGCCTTTTACGACACCTCGGTAAGATATGAGGTTGGTCTATTTTACTTAGCCGGATGCCACGCGCCGGGTCGACTTACCTTAGTCGCCTTTTACGACACCGCAGTAAGAAATGAGGGTGGTACTATTCTATTCAGCCGGATACTGCTATATAGTGCTGTCACATGATTTGGATGCGTTTTTACGACCGGCCGCCTGCCTGATATCAACTTACCTTAGCCGTATTTTCCGTCACCTCGGTAAGAAAGAGGGTGGTCTATTGTACTAAACCGGATACCACACGGTGTGTCAACTTACCTTATTCGCCTTTTACGACACCTCGGTAAGAAAAGAGGGTGGTACTATTCTATTCAGCCCGATACCACACGGCGTTAAGAAACGTAAAGATATGCCAGCAATAATTCGCGTCTGTTAAGTGTATGCAGCAATAAACTTTCTCATACCTTATACGTACAGAGTTAGTTACCGCACGCATCAAAACACTACGACAATGTCAACCATCGTTTCGCTCCGTAACCGCATCAGGAGATAAGTCTCTACAACAAATTAGCAAAAGCTTTAGAGAAATGAGGTATTAAAGTAAAGTAACGGTCTATTACTATCGCACTGCAGGGCATAGTCCTCCTCTCTTTGTTTTTCGAAGAGAGGACGCTTATGCCTTCTATTACTCAAAGGTTGACTGGAAGAAATCCCTTTTAGGGATAAGTCCGCTTTTATACACGTGCTTTTTTAAATTTTAATATCTCTTTTCTAAATATATGTATAAAAAGAAATAAATAAATAAATGCCAGTCCACACAGATGATGATCTACAGAAATAGGATAACATTGATAAGCGCCATCTATTATCAACCTATCACGCGACAACGGTCCATGCAAACGAAGTTGCGAGAGGGCGAAACCACCGGACGAGACAAGACCACCGATTACGACACCACCACCGGACTTAACAATTCCTGACGAAGACTACGAGGTCTGGGAGCTACCATTCCCAGACCTCCCCACCGAACCAGACATCCTTTAGGTCACCTAGGTGACCTGGGCTCACGGCCCGAATACCGACAACCCTTAGGTCACCTAGGTGACCTCGGCCTTCGGCCGGAACATGGACCAGGCAGAATGCCTGCGAGGAAATGCCCGGGCAAAGAGGAACGCCTCGAGGCCCGTACCCCGCCTACCCCCCAACCGGGGAGTAAGCGAGATGACCCTGCTGCTGCTGCGAAGTTGCGGGTAATAACTAGTATAAAATATGTCGAATATCCATCCGCTAAGCTAACGTAAAGAGGTGATGAAACGGAATCTAAACGTTAGCCGCTTCGTTAGGTCATTACTCAGATCAGCTTAACAGGTGAATAAGCTAAAATTGTCTATTAAAACTTAGGTGCCTATTAAATAAAAATAAATTAAAAAGATAATATTCATCATTCTCCTCCTTATCACTACATAGTATGAAACAAAGTCGCTTTATCTGTCTGTCCAGATTTAAAATGCAGGGGCACAGCGGTTGCGGCGGCCTATAAATAGCGGAGGCTATCTATATATTTTATACTCGTGTGAAATCGGGGCGGGCCGCTAGTCCCACTCTAGTCTGGGTCGGTACAACATGTTATAAACATGTTGGTACATGATTTGGCTAGGTATTTTACGACCTTCCGCCTGAGGTCAACTTACCTTAGTCGCCTTTTGCGATAACTCGGTAAGAAAGAGGGTGGTCTATTCCACTTAGACGGATACCACACGGACGGTCGACGTACCTTAGTCGCCTTTTACGACACTTCGGTAAGAAAAAGGGTGGTCTATTCTATTCAGTCGGATATCACGCGGCGGGTGAACTTACCGTAGTCGCCTTTTACGACACCTCGTTAAGAAATGAGGGTGCTCTATTCTACTCAGCCGGATATCACTCAGCGGGTAAACTAGCCTTAGGCGCCTTTTAGGACACCCCGGCAAGAAATGAGGGTGCTCTCTTCTACTCAGCCGTATACCACACGGCTAAATGATAGAAATATAATATTATATCGCTATAATTCGCGATAAATTTTCATTTCACTAGTAGTACCTGCGATTCCGTTCTCGCCAACATAAGTTTGTGTAAAAGTAATAATAAAATTATATATTAATTTAATTAATTATAAATTATATATTAATAACAAAATAATTGTATTATTACTTTTGTATTATGGATCTCCGCAAAGTAACGCCTAATTCTATAAATTATTTATAAGTTTGTGTCCTTATTAATACAATAATGTTTATTCTATTTTCCCGAAAGAAAAATTGGGAATTTTTAATTCTATATATTAGCGTGGTATACAAGCTTCTGCTGTAGAATTCTATTCTGTTGTTAAACAGATTTTGATCGGATTTGAACATTGTATGGACTTTTGGGTGTACTGTTCAAATCCGATATACCCGCACTGCACCTTACCTAATTATACTAGCAGTTATCACACCGATAATATTAATGCAATTAATATCAATAATTTATAAATGTACTAATTATATATGAATGTAATGTAATGATAATATCAATGTAATATTTAAGTATTATTTAAAAATATATAAGTATATATTCACCAGTTGTCTGTCACCCATAACACAAGTATTAAGTTTGGGGACGGACGACCGTGTGTGTAAGTGTACCTATATATTTATTATTTATTTATTTATAATGATAACCAAGTTGGTTGCTAAGCGTGGGATTAGTTTTTATCGAATATCCCATTCATCGACCCATATCCAGTGGGTTCCTATCGCTTTAAAGGTTAACGAACTATGAATTTTACGATAGAACGAGAACGTTACTGAAGGAAACCTGTTTATCTTAGATTAATTGATATGCTAGCTTTTACGCGTTACTTCGTTCGCGTGGACTGTGGATATGCTGATAATAGATGGCGCTATTCCATCCTATTTCTTCAGTATCGGCCTGTTATAATCCTTACTGCTGGGCATAGGCCTCTTCTCTTCATTCCTGAAGGGTTGGAGCTAAGACCTACCACGCTGCTCTAATGCGGATTGGTAGGTTACACATATCCCCAGATATCTCTAGAGATATGCAGGTTTCCTCGCGATGTTTTAATTCACCGAAAAGCGTGTGATAAATTGCGATTATCAATTAGACACATAAATTTTTAAATAGAAAATCTCATTGGTCTGCCCGGGGTTCGAACTCGTGACCCTCCTCGACAGAGTCGCATGGCCTTACCGCTTATTCCTTCAGAGTTAATAGAATTTCTATACCCTATATGTTGGTTTATAATTAATAATTGTGCCAAATTACACCAATATTTGTTCAGCGTATTCGCCGTGAGTGTGACAAACATAAATCCATACTCACACTTTTACATTTATAATATTAGTAGGATTTGTTACTCTTTTTGACTCTGTTTCACTTTTTTTTCTTTTATCACACGCTTTGTGGTGGAGGAAATATCGTGATAAAACCTGCATATTTCTAGACAAATCTTCTGTAAAGAACGGAAGAGACCGGTGGGTTTTAGCTTTAAACCTTCTCTCCATAAAAATCTGAAAGAGGAGACCTATGCACCGCTGTGGGGTATAGAGTTACTATAGCGTTACTATTTTAAACTTTTATTACTGGCCCGTTGGCGAAGTAGGTAGTGACCCTGCCTTCAGCTCCACGGGTCGTGGGCTCGATTCCCGCCGAGGGCCACCGTTTTCTATAAACAATTTGTTGGTTCTTCAAGCCGTTCGTTCGTTAAAAAATCGTTAGTCGTTCATTAATTTTCGTCATACAGAATCGTAATGTATTACTAACTTAAACCTTTCTCGAAAATTGCCCTATATTTAAGTAAAAACCGTAAAAAAATCCGTTTAGTAGATTTTGAGAAATTCGGTCACATACATACAGCTTTTGGGGACTTTGTTTTATAATAACTTTAGCAGTAGGGATATGAAAAAGTTCTACTAGCGTAATTAATGTCGTCCTAAAGGTGCCTTGCGAAGCCGGACCATAGCTTAGGGCGACGTGTACTTGAATATATGACTCATTAAGCCGTCAGGTGTATGACGAAAAGCAATGAACGACCAACATAATATTGATGGAATTTGGTTTAATTGAAGCTTTAAAGCTACCTAGACGTAAAGTAACAGCCTGTTACAATCGCACTGCTGGGCATAGCCCTCCTCTCACCGTTTCTAGAGAGAAGGATTGAACCTGAGACTCACAGGCATGCTTATGGGTCCCCTTCTCGATCTATAATAACTCTATCTTCAACCCACAATCATAATTCCTATAAAAAAAATAAAGGACTTTTACTATCCCACTGCTTGGCATAGGCCTCCTCTCTTCATCTTTGGAGAGAAGGCTTGGACTTGGCTGAGACTTACCACGCTGCTTCAATGCGGATCGGTAGGTTACTTATATCTCCAGAATTATCTAGAGATATGCTGGTCTTCACGATGTTTTACCGAAAAGCGTATGATAAATTGCAATTATCAATTAGACTCATAAGTGTTAATAGAAAAACTCCTTGGTGCTTGCCAAGAATTTGACACGTGACCCCCGCGAAGCATCGCAAGGTCTTATCGCTAGGCTTTCACTGCTTTTTTATGTCGTCTTAAGTGACGTAGTTAATCTATTTTTCCAGCAAATGGAGAGGTTTAAAGTGGTGGAACGGGAAACAAAAACAAAAGCATACTCTAAAGAAGGCCTAGGCGCGGCCCAGAAATTGGACCCAGCGCAAAAGGAGCGCGAGGAAATGTCCTCGTGGCTAATATCTTCTATAGATGCACTTAATTTACAGGTAACCCAACGAAACATCTAAATCTTTGGATTTACAGAAGCAGGTGTTACTTTGCGGAAGTCCATAGAACAGAAGTTACAATAAAATTAGTTTTCTGTAATCCTCGCTTGTTGCCTGCTTCATACACTTAGCATTACATATATTTTCTTAACAAGCGCAGATTACAGCAAAATAATTTTATTGTAACTTCTGTACCAAAATTTGTAAGTATTTCTTGGTATCACCCGACTGAAAGTATGCTAGGTCGTCTCTTCTCGAGATTTTGCAAATATAAAAGATTTAAATTCAATAATTCCCTGTGACTGTTATGTTTCAAATTTATTTTATAAATAAATGATTCTCATAAAATACGTTATTCCCTTTCAAAAACTTATCCGCATATAAGTCAAAACTAATGGTGCCTCTCTAATTTCCTTTCTCATAACAACCCCTCGTACCCACTCCACAACTGTCCTCCCCACTCTATACAACTCTCTTATTCTTTCCATAACTCTCCTCACGTCTCCACACCACAACCTCTTCGCTTTGCTTCCGTTATATATAACTTCGTTAGATTTTCGTCCCAAACTCTGCACATTATTGACTAGCGCAGGGATCGGCAACCCTATAAGACCAAAGAGCCATAATTGACAAAAGAAAATCTAGATTTTTAAGGGCCATTTTTTAAAATTATATAGCATTTATTTCATATTATTGATTTAGAATCAACAAATTATAAAATAATTATATATCCTATGTTATTTTTATCATAACTGTTACATCGCATTAGCATACAGCAATAGCATTCTTACATCAATAGAGTAATTTAATTTTTTTTGGTACCGTGCCGCTTGCGGTTCGCGAGACACAGGTTGCCGATCAGTCGCGTATTAGCCGTGTAAACGTAACAGACAGACAGACTTTCTCATTTTTAATATTAGTATGTACAATTTCGATGTTCTAGATTGATCTTTTCGAATCAGAAGTGGAATCACTGTTGGTTGGCAAAAAGAAAAGGTTGGACAAAGAGAAACAGGACAGGATGGAGGAGCTCAAATTGAAACTAGAGAGGCACAGGTTTCATATAAAAAAACTAGAGACGTTGCTGCGAATGCTTGACAACATGTCCGTAGAAGTTGAACAGGTCAGTAATGTTAGTATTTTATTGTTATTTAGCTATTAATATAGTTATTATATTAGTTTAGTTAAAATAGATATAATCTTGGTGATAATTTGTATTTTTAAATCAAAATATTTTTTGTTTTAAACATAGATTACAAGGAATAATTAATTAATTATTTCAAAACATTTTTGGTCAGGTTTCACATGCATATTGTAACATTAATACGACAATATAATTATTTTATTTATTATGTAAAATGTTTAAATTAATAAATGTATTAATTATAATCACCAAGGTTATACAAATAAATCATCATTTTTTTCATATCAACATCCCGCGCTTTAAACCATAGAGACGTAAAAATCTCATTTTTGTTATTTACTGTTATTCAATTTTACTATTGATCATAAACCGTCTTCACATATTTGGAAGGGGGGAGGGGTTTAGCCTTCCAAATATGAATTTTTCAAACTGCATTACAAACATTTATTCACAATCACAGTCAACAATCAATTGCAAAATTCGTTCATAAATATGCTAATAAATCCATTTTTGCTTCATTACCTGCTAACCTTAAGTAAGTAAATTGATCCCACTTCTGAGAAAAGGCTATCTCTCTTTAAGTAATACTGTAGACTTTTATTATATTAATATTCGGAGTTAGAGCAAATTAGCTTTTACCCGCAACTTCGTTCGCGTGGACTGTTGTCGCGTGATAGATTGAGAATAGATGACGCTTTTTAATGTCATTGAAAAGCACCGTTGTTGAATGTCATTGAAAAGCACCGTTGTTGAATGTCATTGAAAAGCACCGTTGTTGAATGTCATTGAAAAGCACCGTTGTTGAATGTCATTGAAAAGCGCTGCTGTAGAATTACCAGGATTTCGATAAACTATATGTTACCCCGGTGTATAATGAATAATTGTGCCAAATTTCATCGATATTGATTCACCAGATTGGCCGTGAAAGAGTGACAAACATACATCCATACTCACAACCTTTTAAATATTAGCAGAATAAATTCCTCAACATCATCTAGACTTACCTTTACACAAATTTAGAAATTATCTTAAAACGATGTTGCTACATAAAGCTTACTGTACAATTGAGGATTATTTGAGTGATAGTAGCATATATTTACTGCAGTCAGCTACGCATCCAGCTGCAACGATTATCTTGCAACCATCAATCAAATTGTAATCATTTTTTTAAATAATTATCCGCCGAGTTTTTTGCTGGTTCTCTGCAGGAGCAAACTTCCGAATCAGTGGTAGCTTTAAAACATTTGACGATTCAAAAGTACTGTAAACAGTCCACTTGAATAAAGAATATTTTGAATTTGAAAACATCAGTCTACGTACGTAAAGATAGCATTTACTCAGTGAGTGGGATATCGCAGCTTTTACTTTAAGTTCTCATATTTCAGATAAAAAGAATAAAAGAAGACGTCGAATACTACATAGTGTCTTCATTAGAACCTGGTTATGAGGAGAATGATTATATATACGAGGATATAAATGGACTGGACGAGATAGAACTTAGCGGGGTGGGGCTACCATCGTCCGCTACCACCGACAGTAATAACAGTAACGACTCACCTGGATCACCTACTAGTATATTATCAGGTGAGATTATAAAACGTTAGGTGATGTATACAATAGACAAAGCAGGAACCGACATAAGCTTGCGGCTCCTGCTTTGCGCCTTGCAAAAGTACGAAATTCGTTTGTGGGTTTTGGTATAATATTCTATAATAAAATTCCGCAATCAATTATAGCTTTGCCATTACATCAGTTTAAAAACACTGTTAAAAAGAGGCTGATACAGAAAGCCTACTATACTCTTGAAGATTATTTGGAAGATAAGAATGTGTGGATATAGCTCTCTTTGAACCTGTGCAAGACAGTAACGACTTAATGTAAATAGTATTAAGAATTATATTTTTAAAAGAGCAACCGCTGAGTTTCTTGCTGGCTCTTCCCGGTAGGAACAGCTTTCCGAACCAGCAGTAGAGTTGACGATTCAAAAGCACTTGTTTACAAGTTTATTTGAATAAAGAATATTTTGAATTTGAATTTTGAATTCTTTATTATATCTAAAGAGTGTGTGACCATGAAGACTATGACTTTTTCCGTCCTTAATAATTAACGTCTATTGTTAATATTCTGTTTGACCCTAAGGGTTATTGGTGAGAATGCTTAATTTAGTGTTATGTCCATATAAATTTAATAAAGAATAAAATAAAAACAACGTCTTATTCTATCGGGTTAGCCCGACTAGTTTCGAACCCATTCGGGGCACTTATTCATGAGCTCTTTACACGACGTTATCGCTGCGGGAAGTGATGGGAACCGATAGAATAAGACGTGAGTATAGCCGGTTTTATACATTTACTATGAATATTACTCACGATAGTTTAAATTTAAAAATAAAAACAACCTATGATGGGTTTGAATGCCTATTTAAGGTAAAAAGGGAAGTTTTTGATAAGAAAGTTTTAGTCGCTCCCAAAAATTTATTTATTTATGTACCATAAAAAATGTTGGAAAAACATTTTTGGTAAAAATGTACAAAGGTCAACTTATCCCTAAGACAGAGATCTCTGCCAGCTAGCCTATATATATAGAAAAAGATAAAAAAGGAGGTAGTCCAAAAAAAGTTGGACCAAAAATTGATTCCAATTTTTTCCTAGGAACAAGTCCGATCCCATCACCAGCGTTAGACGTCCACAACCACACGGCAGACTCAATAGATTTAGATAAAAAGAAAAAAGAAGAAATCATGACAAAAGTGAGTAACTTTAATAACGCCATCACGTTTAATCATCATTGATTAATTATATACTGTCATATATTTGTAGTTACGTGAAGTATTTATGTGGATATTGTTTATGGAATTTAAATCGGTTATTTATGGGTTCTCAATATTAATTTAATATATTATAATTAGATGTATGGGTATCTCATCTTCGCTCACTTATTATTTGTGGTACACGCGCACACACAGGCGTGTCTATGGCTCCCCTTCTCTATCTATAATAACTCTTTCTTCACTCATTACAGATAACACGGTCAAAATTGTTGTAAAAGTTAAAAAAAAGTAACGGCCTCTTACTGTCCCACTGCTTAGTATAGGCCTACCTCTCTTCGTTTTTCGAGAGAAGGCTTGGAGCTAAGACCTACCACGCTGCTCCAATGCGGATTGGTAGGTTACACATATCCCTAGAATTCTCTAGATATATGCAGGTTTCCTCGCGATGTTTTCCTTCGCCGAAAAGCGTGTGATAAATTGTAATTATCAATTAAACACGTAAGTTTTAATAGATAAACTCATTGGTCTCTACCCCGGGATTGAAGCCGTGAACTCCTCGAAAGAGTTGCATGGTGTCACCGCTGGGCTATAACTGCTCAATTTATATAATATTCTCTAATATTATAACTCTATGAACAAATGCTTGAAGCACACAAACTGTTTAAGGTGAGTATACACTAATCCCCACCTATAACGCGGTACTCTTATGACGCGTTTTCGTATAACGCGATTTCATTCTCTCTTATAATGAGTTTTTGCCCCGGTATAATGCCGGGACTTTCCCATTGTTACCCATATTCAATGTATGGAATATTAAATCAAAATATTATATTATTGTGCCTTGTTTTTGAATCGTAAGAACATTGGTTTTGCATATGTATTCTGTAATAAAGGCGTAGTATTATTTTATTTAAATAAAACATTTATTTCTCACCTATGTTTTAAAACACATATTTCGGTCACAACTGACTGGCCCGTTGGCGCAATGGGCACTGACCCTGCCTTCAGCTCCATGGGCCGCGGGTTCGATTCCCGCCGAGGGCCAACATGTTCTATAAAAAATTTGTTGGTTGTTTGATCCTGGGTGTATATTTGTATTCAATTATGTATTTAAAACTATATATGTATATATTTACCAGTTGTCTGTCACCCATAAGACAAGTATTAAGTACTTATTATCGATATGGACTACAGTGTGGACACTGCATTAAGGCCCTGTTTTACAAGTTACCAATAAACTGTCAATTAGCTTATTCGGAACATATCTGACACATATTTCGGAATTTTGCGTTTCTCAGGTTTCTGATAGGCTTATTCAGCATTTCAAGTCCAAAATAAGTTAACAGGTCATGTGGCTGCTATTTTGTCTATCTGCTGGATAGCCAATACCTATTTGAAAATGGCTACGAATTCTTTTTATTTTTCAATTTTAAGAGTCTCTTTTTAGAGACATTTATCAGCTACTTAGTTTATTTGTCGGTTAACTATCCGACACTTTATCAGTAACTTGTGAAACACGCCCTTAGTGTCCCAGTATATTTATTTATAACATAGTTTTATCTTGATGTTTCGTTTAAACCTCCTTTAATGATAACGAGCGCGGTATATGAGAATACTCCTTAAACGCGTTGACCTATAACGCGGAATCTACCGCGTTATAGCGTGGATTCCGCGTTGACCTATAACGCGGATTCTACCGCGTTATAGCGTGGATTACTGTGTATTGGGAACCCAAAAGTAAGCCGGCCTCAATAAGTGTGTGGTTGGTTGCAGCCGGTGAAACCGCTGGCGCTACGAGTGTCGTGCGTTAGCAGTAGTCCGGCTAACGTTACTTCATTGCTCAATCACGTGGCCGCATCCACCAATAGGTCAGTCCTCTGACTCTTGTACTATACCTACCACTCTGTACCTGTCCAGATACACGGGATTGGGATATATAGCAACAAATGTCACTTTGTATTGTAAAACAATTACACGTCGCCCTAAGCCGTAGTACGGCCTCACTGGCACCCTTAGGACGACGTCCCCGACACTAATAATATTTTTTTTATTGCTTAAAAATAGTACAATTAGATGTTAAGTAAGATATACGAGGTGTGTTCAAAAAGTATCGCGAATTTTGTGTATTTTCAAAAATTATTTATTCGTAAATATCTATTTTGTCCCCTTCAAAGTAATCCCTCTGGGATATTATACACTTGTGCCAACGTTTTTACAAATCTTCGAAGCACTTCAAAAAATCATTTTTTTGTATCTTGTTCAGCTCCTCCTTCGATGCCATCTTTATCTCGTCAATCGTGGTGTAGTGTCGTCCTTTCATGGGCCTCTTCAGTTTCGCGAACAAGAAACTGTCACAGGGGGCCAGATCTGGGGAATACGGTGGCTGCGGTATCATTGGTCTGTTGTTTTTGGCCAAGAAGTCGCGTACAAGCAGCGATGTGTGAACAGGGGCGTTATCGAGGTGCAAGAGCCAATTTTTGTTTTTCCACAAATTATCGATTAAAAGCGAATGGCACGAGCCAATCAATATGCCTAGGTCCTCGGCAATTTCTCTATCGATGATTCGAAGATTGGCCAATACCATTTTCTTCAATTCATAAATTTTTTCGTCTGTTGTTGAAGTGTTCGGGCGTCCGGCACGCTCTTCGTCATTCACATCTTCTCGGCCTTTTAAAAACATTTTGTACCACCGATAAACGTTACTTTTGTCCAAAGTAGCTTCTCCATATGCCACAGTCCACATTCGGAATGTATCCGCGCACTTAATTTCGTTTTTCACCCAAAAATCGATACTTCCGATCCTTGTTCCATTTTTTGAATAGGTAAAAATCGAAGACGAACCAAAACACGTGCAAGCAAAGCAGCTGTCAACAATTAACCGAACATTCAAAGTGGCCCAACTTGTCAGCATAAGTGAGAGATATATGTACCAACATAACGCCACAAAAAAATCTAAATTGGAATATATGTAACTCGCGAAAATTCAAAATTCGCGATATTTTTGAACACACCTCGTACATAGTTACAAAATGTTCTGCCATTTCGGCGTACAAAATTATTGAATAAAATATATCTAAAATAAAGTTTGAAATAAAAAAAAAAATTATATATATTATTTTTTTCGGAATCTCGGAAACGGCTCCAATGATTTTCTCGAAATTCAGCTTGTAAGGGGAGCTTGTAAGTTTTGGGGGAGAAAAATCAATGTAGCTAGGTTTTATTAAAAAAAAATCATTTTATCCCCATTTTTGGGCAATAAAAAAATAGTAAAATTTATATTGAATTGAATTTTTGCCATTAACCATCAAGTCAGTGCAGCTAATTTGGGGAACGGGTGGTTGTGAGAAATGAAAATACCAAGGATCAAGCTCCACCCTATTATTTATTCTTTTTTTTATTTTGTAAAAATTACCGAGCAAGGCTCGGCCACCCAGTTATTTAGACATTTATGCCTATTAACCAACATAATATTTTGTAGTCGTTCGAATACATAGTTATACAAAGTCATACTATTCATACGACATTAAATTAATCCAATTTATTTAATTTAAATTGGTCACTTAAACATATAACACAACATAATTCTGGCTGGCTCTGTTAATAGTTTACTGACTAAGAGCGACGTACAATAGGAGAAACAATGATATTCTTTTCATTCTTTCGATTTCGTCTTACTCGCACCTTACTATTTAGTTTTTAGGTCAAGGTTATACACTATTTGGAATTTTGTGCTAGGGTACGGTCATTGATCTCTAAAAACCGTGTTTCTTTTTTTTTAAACGTAAAATCCTGTGGCTAAAATATTTAACTGATTTTTTATGTAGGGTGCTGTGGTGGGTAGGTACCTAAAATTCATTAATAATTGCAATAATGTATGATGTTTAGAGAATATAGTACAATCAGATTAGATTTAATAGGTGAGCGATGGTAAAATATTTTTTATATCTGGACAGGTATGGAATTTAAGGATCGCACTTTATGTGATGATTTATTTATATTATGCACTTATCGTTAATTTTCCGCGTTACGAAATCTACCATTATAGTATTATCTAACGATACACAGATCTTGAGTTTAATACCAACAATTTCCTATACCTTATTCGAATTACTAGATCATTAATATATCACGCTTAGTATTAAACTGACCTAATTCAAAAAGTTGTAATCTGTAAAAAAGTCGACTGGCCCGTTAGCGTAGCTGGTAGTGACCCTGCCTTCAGCTCTGTGGATCGCGGGTTCGATTCCCGCCGTGGGCCAATATTTTCTATAAAAAATTTGTTGGCTCTTCGAGCCTGGGTGTATATTTGTATTTAAGTATGTATTTAAAATTGTATATGTACATATTCACCAGTTGTCTGTCACCCATAACACAAATATTAAGTTACTCACTTTGGGGACGGACCACCGGTTGGGTTAATCGAGTTAGATACATTGTAATTCTTATTATAATGCCATTTATAACATCACGCTGAAACGATTAAAAAATTGTGTTTTCTTGCTTTTCTAAGTTATGTCTTTTTAATAATACTCATGAGTTGTGTAGCCAATATGCTACGTTTTATTACAATTTATCACAAAACAACTATTTGTAATTCAGTCACTTTAATACTAAGCGTGTGATATGTGTAAAACTTAGATTAGACGTTACGCACATTTATTATTGCCTATATTATGCACACAAAGGAAAAATGCAAAAAAATACGATGAACTCAATATCTGTGTATGCAATTCTGTTATTGCGTTTGCAAGACGCAAGGGCAAATTTTATGATTCGCATATTGCCTAATATTCCCTTATTTATACTTAGTCTTTACTTATACCAAATCAATCATCAATTAGATTATATTTTTTTTTAATTCATCCGAGTCGCACGTAATTATCATTATTTTCGGTTTGTACTGACGTCTTATAAGAAACCTTTATCTTGAGAAAGTTTTTGTTTCTTTTTTTTGTTTTAGTTTATCATTTAATATAAGTACTAAATCTAGTGAAAGATAACATGTGTTAAGCACTTAATACTCATTCATCATAATCATTAATCATAGATAATAAATAACAGATAATAGTTATGCACTACTTTTGGACGAGATAATTGTCTATGATCAGTATAGTCTGGGAAAATTTGACAATAATTGCTATTATTATTGAGTTTTTCTTCATTTAAGGTAAATGCACTAGTAATTGACCATGCACTAGTAGTTAACCGGTTTTCATGAAATTTTAAATAATAAGCTTTTTGTTTGTTGTAGCTAATAATAAATAAATTTGTAATTACCTGTTTCCATCTATTAACAACTGCCCAAAACCTCAGAACTGTAGCCCATTGTTTAATATTTAAAGTTTAATATTTAAAGTTTAATATTATAATTAATATTTTTTATTGGATACAATAAACAAAACTCTTTTTATTTAAAACTAGTAATATCCCGCGGTTTCACCCGCGTGCTTAGCGATCTCATGGCAGTGCATATTTTACTAAGTCGGACTATAGATTTGTTTTTGTTAACATAAAAGTTTTATTTCTTATTTAATTACACTAACATTCATAATCTAATGAATATACTGATTTTTATGTCAAATTTTTTTTACTCCTTATTACATTTTTATCCCTATTAAAAAAAAATGTAATATAGCCTATGTTGCTCAGTAAAGATGCAGCTTTCGAATGGCGAAAGAATTTTTGAAATCGATCCAGTAGTGTTTGTGTGAAAACATTACAAACATACATACAAATTTTTCCTCTTTATAATATTAGTATAGATTTCATACAAAACGGTCAACTACTAGTACATGGTCATTTTTTTTTTCAAAATATTCTTTATTCAAATAAACTTTTAAACAAGTGCTCTTGAATCGTCAACTCTAATGCTGGTTCGGGAAGCTGTTCCTACCGAGAAGCGCCAGGAAGGAACTCGGCGGTTGCTCTTTTAAAAATATAATTCTTAATACTACATTAAGTCGTTACTGTCTTGTACAGGTTCAAAGAGAGCTATATCCACACATTCTTATCTTCTAAATAATCTTTAAGAGTATAGTAGGCTTTCTGTATCAGCCTCTTTTTAACAGTGTTTTTAAACTGCTGTAATGGCAAAGCTGAAATTACTGGAAACTACTACGACTTAAATTACTAGTGCACTTACCTTATATTATAAATTCAATCCAAATCTCAATGAAAACAGATGTAGAAAGGCAAGAATCATCGCATCTAATTTAGTGACAGAAAAATGATAGACAGAAGTTTTTGGTATTTGAATAGAATATATTATTTTTACAGTATAAACAACATAGGCGCCTCGGGTACATCGACGCCAATCAAACAGCCCGCGCCGCCTTCGCCACACTTGTCCAGGCCTATTGGTTAGTGTCCTTATATTATCTTGGGTTATGTGACATATCAGAAGTGGGATCACATGTAAGTATAAAATTAATGGCGAGTATGGATAATATATGAATGATATCAATGAATATGATGATGACGATATAATGAATATGAAGCTGTGATAGCTCAGCGGTAACACCGTGCGACTCTTTCGAGGAGGTCACGGGTTCAAACCCGGGCAGACACCAATGAGTTTTTCTGTTAAAAACTTATGTGTCTAATTGATAAATGCAATTTATCACACGCTTTTCGGTGAAGGAAAACATCGTGAGGAAACCTGCATATCTCTAGAGAATTCTGGAGATATGTGAAATCTACCAATCCGCATTGGAGCAGCGTGGTAGGTCTTAGCTCCAATCCATCCTTCACTGCAAAAACGGAGAGAGGAGGCCTATTCTCAGCAGTGGGATAGTAACAGGCCGCTATTTACTTATGGATAATATGATTGAGATGTGTGCGCTTTGAATAAGGTAGTTCAATTTTAACTCGTAGTCATACATTATTAAGTCAATATGGTCTTTTGAGCCTGATATTTAATTAATATTTATATATTTTTTTCTCTATCTCTGAACAATCTACGTTCACTAACATAGGTATTTATTTTATTGGGACTATCTTAATACTTAAAATCTTTGAATTTCCGTTTTGCCGCAAAGAACCTTTAGCGGATGTGTCAAAAATTGTATTAGATAGCGCGAATTTTATAAAGGTAAAAAAATAAATAAAATGGCCAAAGTAAATTTTTATTTAATTCAGTAGGTTAGATTTTTTTGTTCGTTTGTCTGCTGTAGAAAATAACAAGGCAAGTTAAAAATGCTTTCAAAAAATCTTTTATCAAAATATCATGTCCATACAGTTAACCGTTTACGAATTCCCTCGCCTGGAACCAATCCTGGCAGCAGGTTATGCTTATCATAAAAATCCATTGCCATCAGAACTAAACAGAAATTTCAGCTTAATTAAGGTATATATAATATAAGCCATATTTAAGGTTCGTGTGAAGGATTTTTATTTGTCACTTTAATGATGATTCTCACTGGCATTATTACGATTTTTATTTTTTATTTTTTGCTTTTTCTCTTTTTGGTTTATTTTTCTCTATTTATGTGTTTTTGTTTATACTTATATTTATATTTATTTTTTACTATTTATTTTCTCTTCTTTTACATACTTATCTGCGTGCTAACCCACGGATAATTATAAAAAAGATCCTCTTTTTCAAAGGGTTGTCTGGAAGAGATCACAACAGTGTGAAAAGACCGCCCTTTGCACTTTTAATTGTTTCTATTATCTATGTCTCTTGTTCTTTTCACTCTGTATTTTATTTGTGCAATAAAGTTATTCTTCTTCTTCTTCTTCTTAATTAGACACAACGGAAGAGTGTCAAATTTAACTTGCAAGATTCCACCTTCATATACATACATTGCAAGTAAAAAAAAAGCTTTTAAAATATATCCATAATAACTCGATCCGTTACTATATAAACAATACAAATTAGCGTGAAGTCGATACGTCAAGCAAACATTAGTAAGCTACAACAAACCGTTATCGCGCCGTCTCGATAAACGTACGGCGTGTTGTTTACAAAACAACTGCGCTTATCAAAGAATGAATGGAACAATCGTCTCGCTTTACGATTACCTTGCAATTGGCGTATCGCCAATTCCCTTACAACAAGTCTGCCACGTGTACATACGATAAACACTCTTAATCTTTAATAGTTAAAGCGTATTTTCCTTTATCCGGTACCAATGTTTGCGTATACGTTCCAAAGAATAAATTGGCGTCAGCCCAGCAAGATGACAACGCGTCTTCGTTCAGTCTTCAAAACTTATAGCGGGCAATCTGTGGCTGGAAAAATTAAAAAAAAACAAACAAAAAGAATGCTTTCCCGCTCAAATGTCTGAGGAATATGGACGATGGTAAAATCGATGTCCGATGTGCATGCCGTTTGATTTTGTTCCGCGACCGCGTCGTTTTGCTGCGTAGTTACCTTGTGAAGTTCAAACAGGATTATATAATTGTTTTTGTTTGTGTGTGTCGGTGTGTGCGATGGAAACAAACGTGCAAATATGTAAATGTCAGTTTTATATTTTTTTTTATTAGAAATAACTAAAATATTGCCATAATATATATAATATGATTTTAGTAACAGTTTACTATTATAGTCTATTTCATAGTCTAAATGTAATTGTATATAATTTAATTTAATTTGAGCATAAAAAATTTAAATCTTGTAAATTTTTCAAATAATATAAGATTTCTATAAAAATGCTTTTTTTTACCCCGTCATAGAAAAGAATAAAAAAATGAATACAGGGATTCTTTTGTCTATGACTATTTATTTTATCTCTAACTATGAATAATGTAATAGATTTAAATATTTCAATCTTTATGGATTTTACTAAAATTTGACGATTTTATACGAAATTTTTGTACATGCTATAATTCGATATTATATATATTCGATTCGAATGCAATAAATCATGCATGAAATCGATTGTTAATTCTTTTTTTTTCTCAGTACATCAGCACTGAACTAATGTTTTTAATTTTACATTATATGCATGTACGTAGACGCTTGCAAGTTTTCCAATTATGCATATCACCCTCATTTCTTACCGAGGTGTTGTAAAAGGCGACTAGAGTAAGATAATTCGCCGTGTTTTATCTGGCTGAGTGGATTAGATCACACTCATTTATTACCGAGGTGTCGTAAAAGGCGACTAAGGTAAGTTGACGTCAAGTAGGCGGCCGGTCGTAAAATATTAACCAAATCACATCACAACGTGGTTATAACATGTGCTGACTCCACTTAGAGTGGGATAAGGATGTCATATATCCACGGGCATCACAAATTGTGTATTTTAAAACTGCACGTGCGAACTAGTGTGAGTCAATGCAAGTTGTAGCATTGACATTGTACTAACGGAATTTATTAACACGTATTTGGAAACAAGGTCGTATACAAACTAGTATTATAAATATAAAAGTCTGTCTGTTTGTTAAGCTTTCGCGCCTAAACCGCTGGACCAATATTCAAGGAATTCGGCACAATCAAGTCAAAATATATCCTCCTACCCTCATCTCACTCTAAGTGGGGTCAGCACAACATGTTATAAACATGCTGTCACTTGATTTGGCTGCGTTTTAACAACCGGCCGCCTGCCTGACGTCAACTTACCTAGGTCGTATTTTACCCACTTTGGGAAACACTGATTTAAAGTAAAGCTTATATACCAGGGTAACATAATATTTTAAAAAAATCCTATTTTTCTTTAGGGAACATAGAAATACTATTATATATTTTAATATATTTATATAATATTATAATATAATATTTTATATAATAATATATTTTATTAAACGCTTAAGTTTACGTGAACAAAGTCGCGGGTACCCACTAGTTTTAAATTTTTTTATTAAAATAATTACATGTTAAAACGTGTATTACGTTTTAACACGCGTACGCGATCGGACCTTACACTAGGGTTGACAACTTTATTTAAAAAAATATAATTTACTACATTATTTTTATATATTTATATATATTTACTATAAATAGTTTACTAGTTTAGGATTGAGAAGAATATTAAAAAGTATTAAACAAAAATAGTTTTATTTATTCCATGTTTTTTAAATTCGTATTTTCTTTGTAACTTCCCGAACAACTCATTAATTTATAGTATTTATTAAAACTTTATACGTCTGACTACAATTGTCTCATCGTGAATAAAGAAAAATTGTGTGATCCTAAAGTCTATACTGTAGTTACCTGTTTCACAAGTTACTGATAAAGTGTCGGATACTTAACCGTCAAATAAACTAAGTAGCTGATAAATGTCTCTAAAGAGAGACTTTAAAAACTGAAAAAAAAATCGCGGCCATTTTCAAATAGGTTTTGCTATCCAGCAGATAAACAAAATAACAGCCGCATGATCTACCTGTTAACTTATTAGGGATTTTAAGTGCTGAATAAGCCCATCAGAAACCTGAGAAACGCAAAATTCCGAGATATGTGTCAGATATGTTCCGAATAAGCTAACTGACAGTTTATTGGTAACTTGTGAAACAGGGCCTTATACTGGTAAGCATTTTGATGCTAAAACAGTATTACGTATGCTTTATGTTCAACAGTAAAAAAAATATAAGGTATTGTTAAACATTATAATATTATTTTAAGTATTATTAGTTGGCAACCCTACCTTACGCGTGTGACATTGACAACGAAATATCGCGCTCATTTAGCAGTGGGATTTTAATAACAAGGTTGCTTGATTATCTATAGTAATATATAAAGCTGAAGAGTTTGTTTGATTGATTGAACGATTTTGATCTCGGGAACTACTGGACTGATATGAAAAACTCTTTCAGTATAAGACACTCCATTTATTGAGGAAGACTATAGGAATAGTAATATTAGTAGGTCAGAATAATATCACGCTAAGATGAATAGGAGAGGAGCAGCAATAAAAAATATTACGAAGACGGTAAATATTTAAAGCTTTTCTTGCGTGTTTTAACAGAAAAATTCATTGGTGTCTGCTCGGATTTGAACCCGTGACCTTCTCGAAAGAGTCGCACGGTATTACCGCTGGGCTATCACATCTCTTATCTGTTTGTTTAAGCAACGGCCTGTTATAATCCCACTGCTGGGCATAGGCCTCTTCTCTCCATTTTTGGAGAGAAGGATTGGAGATTAGGACCTACCACGCTGCTCCAATGCGGATTGGTAAGGTTAAACATATCCCTAGAATTCTCTAGAGATATGCAGGTTTCCGCACGATGTTTTCCTTCATATAAAAAACGTGTGATAAATTGCAATTATCAAATAGACACATAAGTTTTAATAGAACAACTCATTGGTGCCTGCCCGGGTTTGAACCCGTGATCGTCTCTAGAGATTCACACGATCGCACCGCTGGGCCATCACAGTTTACACTTAGTTTATTACCTAAAGCTATAGTATAGTATAGTGCTGTGTTGTTGCAGAAGTAGTGGAGAATGGTCCGGTGTCAGGCGCGGCGCTCGGTGCGCACGCGCTGTCGACACACACACACTTGCCACCGCCCGCGCTCTCCCTGCTCTCCGCACACCTCCTGCAGCCGGCACCTGTGAGTTTCAAAGTGTTGCCAGTTCTAATATACTTGTAACAACTGCTTTTCAACTAAGGTTTCGTCTTAACTTCAACTGTATAAACATCTTGGTATAATTCAAAAGTAATAATAAAATTATTTTGCTATAATCCGCGATGAAGTAAAATAGAAAATATATATAATGCTAAATGTAGAGTGGACAATCGGTTATCATACCTAATACATGCAGGAGTCATAAAAAACACATGCACAAACCTCCACCACCGCCACCATGATACACAAGCACTATATACGTTCACTATCACAAACTCAACAATTGTTTCGCCCCGCAACCGAAGCATCGTCAGGAGATAGACTCCACGACCAAAATCGCAAAGCCTCTAAGTCTCAAAGAGTCTATCTCCTTAGTGCTTGTGTATCACGGTGGCGGTGGTGGAGGTTTGTGCATGTGTTTTTTTACGAATCCTGCATGTATCTGGTATGATAACCGATTGTCCACTCTACATTTAGCATTATATATATTTTCTATTTTACTTCATCGCGGATTATAGCAAAATAATTTTATTATTACTTTTGTATTATGGATCTCCACAAAGTAACGCCTAATTCTATAAATTATCTTGGTATAATTTTTGTAAACACCTTATTCCTTTCACTTCATATAACGAACTAAACTCAAATGTCAAATTACCAACATATTTAAGTTCAACTCCCCACTACTCAATACAATCTTCTTCTGTTTATTGTGTTTATTTTCTCGATCTGGGCACGAAGTTAAGTTGATACCTTGATTGGTCGAAAAGATCCTTGACTAGTAATAATACGATGGTATTATTGATGTATTATGAAACAGGATATCGGATGCGATATCCTGTTTCATTATTATAGTCAGAGACATGCCCCCCCCACTTTTCTATTGGTCACGTGATTATCGCGTTGTCAGTATATCCGGTATTAAAAACCAAAGACAAAATATAACCTTTATTGGACTGCGTCCGTTCTCGACAACAATAATAATACATTCCCGATAATACCAGTATCTTAAGTTTGTAAAAATGCTACTAACGATATAAGCCAGCAAGTTTCCTAACCTTTTTTGTGCCTCTCTCCACCTTAGCCTTTCTAAAATTCTTATTGTATGAATATGTAACACTATGTAACATATATAACTTTTGATATTATACATAAAAAATGCAATTGTTTACTTAAGAAACTTTAATGATAGGTTTCTGGGAGAATAATTAGCTTCTTTCATCAAAATGGCCCGGAGCCAATTTAACTCGTGTCGGTTCCATTTTTTAATTATCCACTTTGGGAAACATTACAGCAAGGGAACCTCTAAGGCTCTATTTCTAAGAGTGGAACTCTTTCTAGTTATCACTTTTATTGTGGAACCCCTTGGTATATTACAATAGTATGAATTTGAATGTTACATTCTGTAACTGGATTTATGCAATAAAAAATGACAATTATTTCATTTTTTTATGTTACTTCCTCGAATGTTATAAAAACATTACGTAACTTTCGCGGAAACCCTCAATGATAACTACGGAATAAAGTTAAATAAACAAAGCTCTAAAGGAATGACGTGGTCTTAAATTTTAAAGATGACTTTTTAAAGTTGGAATAAAGTAATGAAAAATGTTTGATTTTTTTTGTCACCAGCAAAAATCCTTGACGGATGCCTACAAGCCCGTACTGGAAGGGACTGTCCTCTCGCACGGACTTAACAACCTCCTCATTCTCTCCAACCTTCTTTAGTATCCTTCTCTGCCTTTTTTCTTTTCTTTTTCTCTCTGCCCCAATTGACCATGATTTTATGGAGCATCTCCCCATAATTTAGCCACTCCTCTTCACTTTCGAACATTTGATACGTTGTCAAAATTAAAAGTATTATCAAACAGACGTCCAAAATGGTGCCGTCGACGCCGCTCGCGCCGATGGTGGTCAACCCGGCGACGGTGCCGAGCGTGGTGAGCGCCACCATCGCCAGCATCACGTCCGCGCTGTCGGCCGCGCCCTCGCCGCCCGCCGTCAACGGGCCCGCGCACCCGCCGCACACGCCGCAGCACATCAACAACAAGTGAGTGTACACCGGCCTAGCTTTGGTCACCGATTGCCACTTCTTATTCTTTGTCAACCGATGGACGTCCACTGTTGGACATATTAAAATGCAAATTTCTTTATTTGCTGAAAGATTTTTCACAATACGGTGTTGTATATTATTATCTAGTAGAAATCTTTCGCCTAGGACTATAGGCATGCAAAATTACAATATTAAAAAATTAAATTAAAATTATGTCAATATACTACATTAGTATTGGAAATCAATAAAATTTAATATGTCAATTTTTCATGTCTAAAATGCTTATCCAATTTTGGAATTTTATTTTACACTATAATAGATTTTATTGCGCAATATTTCATAGTAAGGCACTTCTGGAACTGTGTAGTCTTTTTTTTTGTGGGATCTCTAAGTCGAACTTTGCTTGCAACACCTAAAGTTTCAAAAAGTTGCGGTATTTTTTTTGCAAAAATTCCTACTGCAAAGATGTAAATAGATGTTAAAGTCAATAATTTGTTTTCTTTAAATATAGTCTGTTCATGGGATCTCCATACCACACGATCTTGTGTCGCTTGGACCCAGCGGCTCTCCATGATCTATTTGAGGTCCTCAGACCACTTGGTTGGGGGCTGCCAACACTGCGTTTTCCGGTGCGGGGTCGCCATTCCAACACCTTGAGACCCCCAACGCCCATCGGTTCTATTCACTATGTGCCCTGCCCATCGCCACTTCAGCTCCACTGCTGGACATAAGTCTCTTCATAGGATCTCCAGAACACACGATCTTCTGCCGCTTGGACCCAGCGGCTCCCCACGACCTTTTTGAGGTTGTTTTTCCATCTCGTGGCGGAGTCTCTCCCGAACAAGCCGGTTTCCGGAAAGGCTATAGTACCATAGACCACATATTTACGCTGCGGCAGGTTATACAGAAGACCGAGGAGTATAACCGGCCACTTTGCTTGGCGTTTGTGGACTATGAGAAGGCCTTTGATTCGGTAGAAACATGGGCTGTGTTAAGATCGCTCCAGCGATGCCGAATCGACTATCGGTACGTCCAAGTGTTGAAGTGTCTGTATGAAAACGTATGTAAACGAATGTATGTAACGAATGTATGTAATGTATGTACGTAAACGAATGTCAGTCCGTATCCAAGACAGAACTACGAGACCAATCCAAATGCGGCGTGGTGTGCGACAGGGAGATGTCATCTCCCCGAAGCTGTTTACCGCTGCATTGGAGGATGTCTTTAAGCTTTTGGATTGGAACGGATATGGCATCAACATTAACGGCGAGTACATCACTCACCTTCGATTTGCCGACGACATAGTCGTTATGGCAGAGTCCCTGGAGGATCTTAACACAATGCTCGACGACCTCAGCAGAGTATCTCAACAGGTGGGCCTAAAAATGAACATGAGCAAGACGAAAGTTATGTCAAACTCAGATGTTCCGCTTCACCCAATCATCGTTGAGAACTCTGCACTCGAAATTGTCGACGAATATATATACCTGGGACATACGGTCCGGCTAGGTAGGTCCAATTTCGAGAAAGAGGTCAGTCGCCGAATCCAACTCGGATGGGCAGCGTTTGGGAAACTACGCGAGATCTTTTCGTCCAATATTCCTCAGTGTCTGAAGACTAAAGTCTTCGAACAGTGCGTGTTGCCAGTGATGACCTATGGCTCTGAATCTTGGTCGCTGACTATGGGCCTCATAAGAAAGCTCAGAGTCGCTCAGCGGGCGATGGAGCGAGCTATGCTCGGAGTTTCTCCACGTGATCAAATCAGAAATGAGGAGATCCGTAGAAGAACCAGAGTCACCGACATAGCTCAGCGGGTCGCCAAGCTGAAGTGGCGATGGGCGGGGCACATAGTGCGGAGAACCGATGGACGTTGGGGTCTCAAAGTGTTGGAATGGCGACCCCGCACCGGAAAGCGCAGTGTCGGAAGACCCCCTGCTAGATGGACAGACGACCTCAAAAGGGTCGCGGGGAGCCGCTGGATACAAGCGGCACAAAATCGTGTGTTCTGGAGATCCCATGAGGAGACCTATGTCCAGCAGTGGATGTCCATCGGTTGAAGAAGAAGAAGAAGAAGGGGGAGTCTACCGAAACTGCGCTTTCCGGTGCGGGGTCGCCATTCAAACACCTTAAGACCCCAATACCCATAGGTTCTACGCACTATGTGCCCTGCCCATCGCCACTTCAGCTTCGCGACACGCTGACCTGTCGGCAACTCTGGTTCTTCTACGGATCTCCTCATTTCTGATTTGATCACGTAGAGATATTCCGAGCATAGCTCGCTCTATCGCCCGCTGAGCGACTCTGAGTCTTCTTATGAGGCCCATAGTGAGCGACCACGTTTCAGATCCGTAAGTCATCGCTGGCAACACGCACTGTTCGAAGATTTTGGTCTTCAAGCACAAAGCAAAATACCTCATATTTTGGACGAAAAGATCTCGTGTAGTTTCCCACATGTTGCCCCACAGTTGGATTCGGCGTCTAACCTCTTTCTCGAAATTGCTCGATAGATCAATTCAATCAATAACCTCTTTCTCAAAATTGCTCGATCGATCAATTAAATCAATCGATTGCCACTACAGGTGGCAAGATTGCTGGCTCCTATCTCGCACAAAGAATCAGCTTACGATACCGACACGATACTGACCGTTCCACGTGGCAAATATTATAATAATACTATAAACTAACTGTTTAAAAATATAATCTCTATCCTAAATATTTTTTCTTATTTTTAAAATTATAATTATAACGTTATAATTATAAAATTTCAAAACAATACATTGATCGACAAATGTTTACGTAAGCGTGGGGGAGGGGGTAACAGCTTTGTTTACTTTTGCTGACAAGGGGGATGGGGGGTAAATCATTATAATAAATCTACTTACGTAATACTTAAACGGCAGCCTATCACTGTTAGCCGGTATGGCCGACTCCGACTTTGCAGTAGGCGAGCCCGACAACTTCTCCATCGTAATAGGAACCTTGCTGATGTATTTATGGCCACTGATAATAGACCATAACTTATAATTTAATTTTGGTAATCTGTTACAGTTGTACAGTTAGTACAGTTGTAGTTATAAGCTGTGATGGCCTAGCGGTGCGACCGTGTGAATCTCTAGAGACGATCATGGGTTCAAATCCGGGCAGACACCAATGAGTTTTTCTATTAAAACTTATGTGTCTAATGGATAATTGCAATTTATCACACGCTTTTCGGTGAAGGGAAACATCGCGAGGAAACCTGCATATCTCTAGAGAATCCTAGGGATATGTGTAACCTACCAATCCGCATTGGAGCAGCGTGGTAGGTCTTAGCTCCAACCCTTCTCTCCAAAAATGGAGAAAGGAGGCCTATGCCCAGCAGTGGGATAGTAAGAGGCCGTTACTTACTTTTTTTTTACTTTAATCTGTTACACAGTGGTAGATTAAGCGAAACGCCGAGCACGCCGGCGCTCAACACGAGCGCGAGCGCGACGAGCGTCAGTGCGGCCAGTGCGGCGAGCGGGGTCACCGCCTCGCTCAAGAGCATGGCGCAGGAGGCCGTGCAGCGGGCGGGGCTCGACCACCACCACTCGCAGGTCAGTACCTGGACTGGACTCTGGCATAGAGCATAGAACCGTATCATAACTGCGTTTGCTACTTCATCTTTCACGGTGAATGTTCCATTGAAACACACGACCTGATTCCTGCTGCTAAATACCATAACAGCACTGTACGTTACAGTGAGCTAGTTATAACTTTGCGAAAACTCTTAACAACTAATACTAGCGATGTGAAATAATCGAATATTTTTTCATCAAAAATTGATTATATTAGTTGGACCCTTTTTTAAAAATCGATTATATTAAGTAGACCCTTTTTCTTGTTTTTTAAGGTTAGATATGCATTGTTGGATGAATCCAATTTTGCCAAACTACACATTTTAAAATTTAATCTAATTTCACAAAGAGCGCATGTGATATTATTTCTTGGTAGTTGTCCACTTTAATTAGCCTTTATTGTTATTAATTATTTTAAATTAAGTACAATTGAAAAGGCAAAATTTGAAAGTCAGAAAAAAATTTGAAATTAAAAAAAAAATAGATTTATTTTTATGGAAAAAAAACCGATTATTTATTAATCGATTTTTTCTACTCCATGTCACATCCCTAAGGCGTTACTTTGCGGAGATCCATAGTACGAAGTAATATTAAATTATTTTACTATAATCCGCGATGAAGTAAAATAGAAAAAATATATAATGCTAAATGTAGAGTGGACAATCCGTTACATGCAGGATTCGTAAAAGAGAAAAACGGGCTCAGTGCAAAGAATCATTGTATGTGAAATGCTTAAAGTAACTAACTGTTAATAAGTATTAATAATTATTTGTATCCAAATAGCTTTTAAATTTTATGTATGACCATTTTGTTATCAGTTCTAATAAATATAGTGAGCTGTATTTAAAATATAAATATATGCCAACTTATACCACTATAGACCCTATAAAAGAGTAGTCATCTCGCCGTTTCTTTACTATATGTCTGTTCTATACTTAATGCACATATAATAATTATTGTCTTGCATCTTAATAAGTTAGTTGAAAATATACATTGATACTGTTAACACTTCGTTTAATTCACTGCAAATCTGCTATACAAAAGGGAACCCTATTACAATACAAATAAAGAACAATGTCAAAGATTAAATTTTTAATTACCCGATGCCATCTATTAACAACTGCCCAAAATCTCAAAACTGATGCCCATTGTTTAATATTTAAAATTTAATATTTGTTTATTAGCTACAACAAACAAAACGCTCATTTAAAATTTCATACAAAACGTTCAACTACTAGTGCACTTAACTTATACAAGATTAAACGCCGTGTGGTATCGGCTGAATAGAATAGTACCACCCACATTTCTTACCGAGGTGTCGTAAAAGGCGACTAAGGTAAGTCGACCCGCCGTGTTTTATCCGGCTGAGTAGAATAGACCAACCTCATTTCTTACCGAGGTGTCGTAAAAGGCGACTAAGGTAAGTTGACCCACCGTGTGGTATCCGGTTGAGTAAAATAGACCTCCCTATTTCTTACCGAGGAGTCGTAAAATATGACTAAGGTAAGTTGACGTCAGGCAGGCGGCCGGTCGTAAAATACATAGCCAAATCATATGAAAACATGTTTGTAACATGTTGTGCCGACCCCACAGTGGGATAAGGGCAGGAGGATGATGTATCAGTAAAATATTAAATATATTATTAGATATTTCCGTGTAAAATTAGGACGAGGATGAGAAAAATGACGCGGTGCTGCGGCTGCAGGCCGGGCTCGCGGTCGGCGGTGCGGTCGGCAGCGCGCGGCGCAGTGCGGCTTTGTCGCAGGCTCACATACCGCCGCTGCTCGGGGTCGCGCCGCTCGGCCCTTTGCCCTTGAGTAACGTAAGTAATTGCTTATTCATTCTACTAGCCCTGCTGGCCAGATAGCAGTGACCCTGCTTCCAGCGGCGTGGGTTGCGGGTTCTATTCCCGCCGAGGGCTAACATTTTCTAAATACAATTTGTTGGGTTTTTTTCGCCATTCCAACATCATTCCAAAATAGGTTATAAACTTTCGCGATTCAAACTTTTTAAAATATAAACAACCGGGTCACATCGCGATAACCTCGAGTTACCTTTGTATAAGGAAGAAAAAAAAGTGGATTTATAGAATTAGGCGTTACTTTGCGGAGATCTATAATACAAAAGTAATAGTAAAATTATTTTGCTATAATCTGTGAAGAAGTAAAATAGAAAATATATATAATGCTAAATGTAGAGTGGACAATCGGTTGTCATACCTGATACATGCAGGAGTCGTAAAAACACATCCACAAACCTCCACCACCGCCACCATAATATACAAGCACTATATACGTTCACTATCACAATCTCAACAATCGTTTCGTCCCGCAACCGAAGCATCATCAGGAGATAGACTCCACGACCAATTGCGATTTTGGCCGAAACGTCGAAACTTATACAAAGGTAACTCGAGGTTATCGCAATGTGACCCGTTTGTTTATATTTTAATCATTCCAAGGTGTTGTCATGGCGACACCGTACCGGAAAACGGAGGTTGGCAGACTCCCCCAAAACCGTGTATTGTGGAGGTCCCATGAAGAGACCTATGTCCAACAGTAGACCATCGGTCCATCGGTTTACAAAGTAGAAGGTTTTGCGACTCTAGGTGTATATATGTACATAAAATTTAAAATTATATAAATAGTATGTTTACCAGTCACCCATAACACAAGTATTAAGTTACTTATTTTGTGGACGGACAACCGTTTGTATTTGTTTAAAAATAATAATAATAACTTTTTTTGACAAAAGTCTAATTCATGGATTTCTGAGCTTATTAATTAATTAGCTTTGTTTCATATATATATATAAATCATGTAGAGCTGCTGTTAAATTGTAAAATAGATGAAAACAATATCACGGATAATATTTGCGATCAAATCACAGATATTTTAAAATATGAAATTTTTTAAACTGCTATTTAATTCTACTAGGCCGTGTAGTATCCAGTTGGATAGAATAAGCCACTCATTTCTTACCGAGGTGTCGTCTTTTATGGCACCTCGTTAAATGATAGTGGTCTATTCTGCTAAGCCAGATACCAAACGGCTTCAAAAACTAAACTGACATTTAACCACCACCACCACCACCAGGACCACCAGGTGCAGTTCCAGATGATGGAGGCAGGGTTCTACCACGTGCCGCACTCGTCAGACTCGGAGCGCACGAGGGTCTACTTGCCTAGGAATATTTGTCAGACGCCTGCCTACTATAACCAGGTGGGTTAGCTCATTAGTGTGGTTGTGAAAAGATATCGATTTTATAATAATCGACTATTTTTTATTATAATTGATTTTCTAAACATTATTTTCAAACAAAACACGATTTAATTCTAAACATAATTCTGTTAAAAATCGTTTATATTATTAGTTTATTTTATATTGATATAATATAGTTTTTTTAAAGTTTTTTTAATCTGTTTCGTTTTCTAAAATAAAATCCTACTTCCTTACTAATATCATAAATGCGAAAGTCCGTCTGTCTGTTACGATTTTACAGCCAATCCACCAAACCAATATCGATTAATTTGGCACAAATATTCCTTATACACCAGGGTAACATAAAGGCTATATAAATCCTGTTAATTCAACAGGAATTAAATTCAGGACGACTTAAATAGAACACCATCTATAATAATATAGTAACGCTAAATAATAGTAACGCTCCTTTCCTATTTATCTTAGCGTGATGTTATGTAGTCTATAGCCTCCCTCAATAAATGGTCAATCTTACACTGAAAGAATTTTTCAAAGATTCAAACAAACAAACAAACAAACAAACAAACAAACAAACAAACAAACTCTTCAGCTTTATATATTAGTATAGATTATTATTAAAACTTAAGAAATGATATTTGACTACTTCTGTTCCCGACGTCAATAATGCATTACCAATAATATCTTACATTTGTTAAATGTATAGTATAGACTATCCATGATTGAATATCCATTTTTGACTGGCCCGTTGGCGCAGTGGGTAGTGACCCTGCCTTCAGCTCCGCGGTTAGCGGGTTCGATTCCCGCCGAGGGCCAACATTTTCTATAAATGAATTTCTTGGCCTTTGAGCCTGGGTGTATATTTGTATTTAAGTATGTATTTAAAAATATATATAAGTATATATTCACCAGTTGTCTGTCACCCATAACACAAGTATTAAGTTACTTACTTTGGGGACTGACGACCGTGTGTGTAAGTGTCCCATATATTTATTTATATTTATTTATTTTGCATACCTGATTCTCAGTGAGAATTGAACCCTCGACCCGAATAGCTGAAGGCAGGGTCACAGCGGCCAAAGGGCCAGTAATAACGAGGAAAATTTTTGAAACAAAATACTAAATGTTCCAGGTGTTGTTACCCCATTCGGACTCAGTAGAGTTCTTCCAGAGGCTGTCGACGGAGACACTGTTTTTCGTGTTCTACTACATGGAGGGCACCAAGGCGCAGTACCTCGCGGCGAAGGCACTGAAGAAACAGAGCTGGCGCTTTCATACCAAGTACATGATGTGGTTCCAGAGGCACGAGGAGCCCAAGGTTATTAATGAGGAGTACGAGCAGGTAAGTAAATAATAATAAATATATTTATTTATTTATTTATTTATTTATTGGAACACCAACAAGAATGCACTTAAACTAAACATAAACATAAACATTATTGTGTCCTGCTACAAGTACATCCTTACTTACAGGTGTACACAGCATGCGTACTTATGGTGCTATACGCGATTAACAATTTGAACGAAAACTAAATATGTAAATTTATATTTTAAAAAGTTACAATAAATAAATAAAAAGAAAGAAAAAGGCAATACTTAAGCTAAAAATAAAAATATAAGTATAAAAAATAACACCTTAACAAATTAACCCAAAGTGTATATAAATATGCACAATAACTACTTTTATGTTGAAAATTTCAATAAGCCGTACTGATTTACATGCAGGCGAAGTCGCAGGCACAGTTAGTTTTAGTAAGAAAATGTACCTTAACACCACTGGCATGTCCCAAAAGGTGTGCAATTACCACTTGGCAGATCTACGGAGTTGTCAACCTGCCAAGTTCTAATATAACGTGCCTTTGAACTTGGCATTTCAATGTTGATATTAGCTGAAACATTTAGTGCTAAGATCATATCTTAATTATTTGTATGTGTATATGTATATATAGGTATATATATATCACTACATAGTATAAAACAAAGTCACATTCTTTGTTTGTCCATATATCCCTATGTATGCTTATTTCTTTCAAACTACGCAACAGATTTTGATGCGGTTTTAGATAGAGTGATTCAAGAGGAAGGTTTATATGTATAATAACATTCAATACGGAGTAGAGAAATACTGTAATTTTTGAGGTTTCTAATGTGATGTCGTAAATAATTACATTTTTTTCCGCTTACATTGCAAACGCAGGCTAAACCCTACGAGATTTATAAAAATGATGTACTAAATATTTGTACACCTTAAAAAGGTGTACAGAAAAGTCCGCGATGGTATATGTCTCTCTCATATAGATAACCCACAATAGCATTTTTTGTTTTTACTTTTTACGAAAAATAATGTCTCATGTTCAAAGCAATTTTTATACAATACAGCATTAATCCTTATAAAATTAAGTATGTTCCTTAAATACATTGTTGATTTGATATAGATCAATATGGCCTTTTAAAGCATGTAATTTAAATGAACATTTTCGAAGATATCACAGATTTAAAATCCCGCGAGGGAGCCGCGCTTTGCCCTAGAGCACTTCAAATTTAGCAGCGATCGGACGCGCAACTGTCGCTCTTTCAAGAGTAACCTCTAAAGAAAAACATTAGCTTGCGGCTCCTTGTTCTCACATAGTAAAGACTAAGGATCCGTTTCACAGGTTACCAATAAACTGTCAGCTTATTCTGAATATATCTGACCCATATCTAGGAATTTTGCGTTTCTCAGGTTTCTGATAGTCTTATTCAGTACTTGAAGTCCCTAATAAGTTAACAGATAGATCATGTTATATATGTTTTATATTTTGTTTATCTGCTAGATAGCATATACCTAATTCAAAATGGCCGCGATTTTATTTAATTTTATTTTTTTTCACTTTTTAGAGACATTTATCTGCTATTTAGTTTATTTGTCAGTTACCTAACTATCCGACAGTTAATCAGTAACTTGTGAAACAGGCCTTAAATGTATAGTACCAGTTATAAGAATATTATTTTGAAAAGAGCAACCGCCTAGTTTCTTCGACAGTTTTCCTAACCAGAAAAGCAGCTGTTTACAATACTTGAATATAGCATATTTGAATGTAATGTTTCAAAATTATTCATTTTAATTACAGGGCACGTACATATACTTCGACTATGAGAAGTGGGGCCAGCGGAAAAAGGAGGGCTTCACGTTCGAGTACAAGTACTTAGAGGACCGTGACTTGAACTGAGCGCGCCGCGACCCCCGCACCGCCCCCCGCCGGGGCCCCCGCGCGGCCCCCCGCTCGGCCCCCCGCCGGGGCCCCCCGCTGGCCCGCAGCTGACGCGCGGCGGGGGCACGGGGCCCCACCGCCGAGGAGACACCGTCAGAACGCCTTCCGCCATACGAAGGCCGCCTCGATTATGAAAATTTCTCCGTCATTCCGTTACCGAGTATTATATTCGCGACCGGCTCGTCCGATCTCTGTGATGATTGACGAGTCGAAACCACTATCGCGAGTGACTAAAGTGAAAAGTGAAAGCGTATAATAAAAACCGAAAAACTCACAAGTGCTCAACGGTCTCCGACCTGTCCGAGGACTCAGTGCGCGGCGACAGACCCGAGCGAACGGATCTTTTGTATGATAGTTTCACTCTTCTGGCATGTTGTTTTATTGTGTAGAAGTAAACGAATTTGTAAACGAACGATGACGCGAAAGATATCATGTGATGCAATAAGTATAGTGCGGCCGTGACCGTCGAACCATTGTGATATCGTTATAGGCACCCGGAGCGTACTCGGATATTGTGACAGTTTTAAAACGTTTTATTGGACTTTTTTTGAATGTATCGCATATTGAGATGATGAAATCATTGTTAGTGACCCAGTGTTAAATCATGGCCTTTATACGGAATCTCATTTTGATAAAGATTTTCATGTTACATTGTAAAGATTCACTTTGAGTGCGTACAGACTGATGTTTACTACTTAGTCCGTATATTTTGACTGAATGTGTGTTGTTACAAACAAAGCTAGGTACTAAGTTGAACATCTAGAAACATGTTTGTCCCTAAATCTTGATGACTTATCAATCAATCAAAATAATCTTTAGTGAAATAAGCAGTTTTGAATGGGCAAGGATCAATATTATTAATGAAGCTACAAATGGTTCAAAACCAAAAAGTAACTTGCTGGTCAATCTTTAAACATTTTTCAATTTTACATTATTCAACAGCAGTCTTTAGCTGAAAGGACTTTCAAATCCAGGCATTTTTATCATACAAATCTTAAATTTTGTAAAATGCTTTACATATTAGCATATCCCTTATGCTTAATTTGAACCTTTCTGTTGGCTGATATAGTATGGATTGCGGAATTTTATTGTAGAAGGGAATACTGAGACCAACAAATGAGTTGCTAACTCTGCTTATACTTGACATAGCATATGACAGTAATTCTGTCTCATTTTCACAGCTAATTCACTAGAACAAAATTAATAATATAATATTTTACATTATTATACCGCAGTCTTGTATGAAGCTGAAAGGATTTTGAAATCCAGGCATTTTTATTATCCAAATAATTTTCAATTCTGTAATATGCTTTACGTACAAGCATATCTCTTATAATTAAAAGTTCTACAAGTATTTTGGGACACTCATGTTTTAATGTAACCTCAATGTTAAAGTGATATATATTCAAGAAGTAAACAATTTAGGGTGAGTAGTTAAATTTATATTCGGCTGTTGAAACTTAATGCTACCTCAATCCCATATAGCTACGACTGAAATACTTTTGTTATATACACACATCTTTTATATTCAAATTCGAATTCAAATTTTTGTCTTTATTAAAGTAAACTTGTTGATAAGAGCTTTTGAATCGTCAATTCTACTGCTGGTTCGAAAAGCCGTTTCTACAGAGAAGAGCCAGCAAGAAACTTGCGGTTGCTCGTTTCAAAATATTACTTCTTAACTAGTTACATTAAGTCATTACTATCTTGTACAGGGTCGGACAGTAGCTATATCCACGCATTCTTATCATATCGTAACACACATATAGTAAACACATAACTGATTATACTTTAGTATTCTAACATAGCTAATTTTATTAAAGATAAAAAATGCATTTTAAAAAAATTAAAAAGAAAGGGGTGACATGTGGAACTTGCTCGCGGGTATTTTAACTTTAGTCTGCCCGATCCCCAGCTATCACAACTTTATAAATGACAGCAAAGTTAAGCTTCCTTTTCTATTTCTATCCCAGCAGTTTTTTGAGAGCTCAAAATAGAGAATTTTTCACCCCCCGAAACTTTCTAAACATACTAAGTTTCATGAAAATCGTTGGAGCATTTACCGAAATTCAAAAAATAAACGTATATATATGAAGTTCTAAGTCATTTATAAAACTGTTTATAATTAAATTAAAGTTTTATTATCACTCTGGCAGCTTATTTAATTTTAAAACTTTCGAAGGTAAGAAAAATATATAATGTTATATGCATAATTGCATATCATTGATAATTTATTAGCATATTTACAAAAGTTTATAATATGGATATCTTTAAAACGAAAATTTATTATCTTTTAATATATTTTTTTTTATTTTAATAACAAAATATAATATAATGCCCGTTGGCTTAGTGGGTAGTATCTGCCTAAAGCTTCACAAGTCGCGGCTTCGATTCCAGCCGTTGGCCAACATTTTCTATAAACAATTTGTTGGTTCTTTGATCCTGGCTGTAAAATTAAAATTATATATGTATATATTTACCAGTTCTTTGTCACCCATAATACAAGTATTAAGTTACTTTGTCGACGGACGACCATGAGTGCGTCCCATATGTATTATATGGGACACACTCATGGTCATCATCATCATCATCTTGACCTTATCCCAATCTAAGTGGGGTCGGCACAACATGTAAACATGTTGTCACATGATTTGGGTGCGTATTTTACGACCGGCCGCCTGCCTTTCAACTTACCTTAGTCGTAATACAAGTATTAAGTTACTTTGGAGACGGGCTGCCGTATGTGTGAGTAAAAAAAAAAGAAGAGAGTAACAAGTTTTTACTTTTTATTTAAAATTATCTATTATCTTCTTTAAAAATGTCAAAGTATAGCCAAAGTATTTTATGAGTCGATCGTCTATAATTGGGAAGTATTGCTTAAATAAGTTTGGACCAAATCAGGATATTAATACAATACATTAGAGATGGGTAGCTCGCGAGCCAAAGACAAGACAGATGTTTAGGTTAGGTGGTTATATCTTTGCAAAAGATATTAACCACTTTCTAGCTCGCATGTGTTCCAATTATATCTCTATATCTTATACTTAAAAAGTCAATTTTCGTCAAGAGTTACGGGTCGATCATAGTTAGAGAGAAAGAGATAGGGTTATATAGCAATTTACAAGTAAAAGAGAGAGACGGATAGCTTTTGCATGTTTGTATTAAAAGAGCCGAGGATATAAAGAATATATTAGTAATCTTTGCTGCCTTATTCTCTCTGAGCTGTACTGAGCTAAATAAGTTAAAGATATTAAAGATTGATATATATTTCAAGATCGAAAAGATATAAATTATTATTTTCTTGTCAGGAATACTACCCATCTCTGCAATACACTGATTTGATCCAAAAAATATATAAACTTAATTGGAAACGTGTACCTATTTAAAATCAATAATGATTGACATCGAACGTAATATTAATGAATTAAGATATATTCATATAGAATAACACCAAATGCTAAGCAATAAATGAATGGATCGTCAAGTAGTTAAGAGTCCAATAAATTTATACACTAGTCATAGTATTTCAATGAGGCATAATCTAGGCCGGGTACGAATTGGAATTAATTTTGAATTTGTTTAGAATTCAATATATACCCAACACGTACTCGGCGAACCGTCACAAATGTTAACAATCCGAGGGCGCTTTGGGCGAATTGTTTTTTAAATCTTGTTTGTAGCGACTGGATTAGTTTGGATACTTTAAGTAGTTTCTGAATTGCGGGTACCTCGAAATTTGTAAGACATGTTTTAACTTGTTAATGTTACACATAATTGTCTATTGTATGATTTTGAGAGAGTATTAAAAAATGTATTAACATGCAGCTCGCGAATTTCTATCATATAGTGATTTGAGTGTACAAATATTATATAATGATATAATATTTTTAATTCTATTATAATCTATTATATTTTAATTCTAAATGCATATGTATTTATTGAGTAATTTCAAATTATTAATTTAATTAAGTCACAGTGTTTAGGTTATCCACTATCAGGTATAATGATACAACTATTTTTCTGTAATCTGAGATTTTAATCTATGCAGGTAGCACTCTTTTTACAATATTACCACCATACTGCACTAGCACTGCACACATTCATGACAACAATGTCAACAATCGTTTCAACCCTCAACTGAAACATCATCGGGTGATTATTACCACAGGTTAATGATGTCAGTATTGTTCAGACAGACTGAAACTCAACAGATAGATGGATAGACTGTCATGAGGCTGTATAATATTTATTAATTGCGTGTCTTAAAAATGATCTTCCTATTAAAAAATATATTCTTTAATAGGAACACCCGTTTACAATTGTTTTTTTTTTTTTTTTGTTTTAATAAAACCAGTAACGAATTCAGAGGCAAATAATTTTCACGCTTTTTTGCCAACTATTTTATTTAAGAAATAAAAAGTATTCACTCAATTAAATATAAAAAAAGGTTAAGGGTTATTATGTACTCTTAAAAACATATTTTACATGAGGGTGTTTAAAATACTATATGCGAATTATAAATTCTATCAAAAATTCATATGCTATAATTTTTTTTTAATTATAAACTATAGTTTGCAACCCTAGACTTGAATGTGAAAATATTTAAATTTGGAATATGATAAGTGGAAAAATGTACATCTGTGTTAAATCTATGTCATTTTATTTGTTTTAAAAGAAATTTTAAGTGGTCATATAAATTCGAGGTACTCTACAGTCAGAGCTAATCAATTGAGATCTCTAAAGGCGTGTATTAATTTACTTTTTCACCTCCGATATATTTATACTTGTAGTACAACGTATATTCGACTTTACATATAGTGCATTTAAAAATGGAACAAAATTTTGGTGTGAGAGAAAAATCACTGCCACGCGTTATTTTGTATTGTGTATTGGAAAATAAAATAGGGACTGCTTGGTACTTGGACTTGCTTGACGTACTTACATTTGTGATACTGTTATAGAGGCGAGGTGAAAAAGTTAAATTATTTTCGGTAATCTATGGATAGGAAAGTGTTGCCAGATTTTACCGCCGATTCGAATGGTTTTATTGGATAAGGGGAATTTTGTATTGGTGTGCAAATTTAACTTTTAGAATCGGGATATTTTAATTTTGTGAGAACTGTCTCGCTATTTTAAGAATGGTTTTAAAATATATCGCAGGTTTAGTTATTGAAGTGACCTAATTTCAAATTATTTTCTAGGACAGCATATATACTTATTTCAGTGCAATCTATGACATCAAGAACTATTTTAAAAAAACTATTGTTTTCTCCCTCTTCTAATTTAATCACTTTAACACTCATGAGTTTTGTAGGCTTTATTGCAATTTGCGACAAAACACTTTTTTTTATTAGGTCATTTTACTAAGCGTCCGATATATCCAATTTATTACAAAAAGTTTTGATGATTGTTACCCTTGAAACATGATGAAACCCTTGATATATAAACATGAAACATAAAGTATTTGATACATGTTTAGTCTTATAATAGAAAAACATTTCAAATGAGTGTATGTAATTAC
The DNA here is from genome assembly GCA_947086495.1 of Morpho achilles. NCBI lineage: Eukaryota > Metazoa > Arthropoda > Insecta > Lepidoptera > Nymphalidae > Morpho > Morpho achilles. Next base: position 2,094,041 of record CAMTZB010000015.1, read on the forward strand.
GAAAGAAAGAATCTATTCTTTATTTATTAAATATTGGCTATCGTAGTTTTTGTAACAGGTTTTAGTTAAAAATTATCTAAATGCCGATTCAAATAGTTAAATTTGCAAGGAGTTATATCGGGATCACCGTGAGATCAGTGTGATTATGTGCGAGTTTTTTTTAACTTAACGCCAATTTGTATGACGCTGGAATAGCGACATCTAGTGTCAAAAAAACTCGTACTAAGCACACTGCGTGATTATGCAAGTTACGCAGACGCAGTCACTTTTTATTATCGCCCGTGTGCGCCGTGTTTTTGCGCGGCGTTAGCGGGCGTTGCCATACGTGTTTCATGGGTGCGTGCGCGTGCTCCGTGCGTGCGTGCGCGGTTGCGGGCACGCACGCACGCGCACGCCAACGGGTTCGAGTCCGGGCTGAGGCAAGGCGGGGCGGGCAGGGAGGCGACGACAGCGCGCGATCTCGTTATTACAGCGTGTTGATAGTTTTCATTTTTGTAAAAAGTCTATCGCGAGAGATGTGGTAAATAATTTAAAAAAAATTTATCTGTACAGTTCTATTTGTATAGAAATAATAAATAACGATTAAAAATTAAACAAACCATGTTGTGATTTCCTCTTAAAGCTTAGTTTAAGTGCGACGGTTCGTAGCGCCGCCCCTTATTGGGTCGCATCGCATTTCTTTTTTTTTCTTATTTATTTTTTTTTATTTGAAAGAGATGACTGTTTTACTTTTTAGAATAAACTGTAAGAAATCAATGATATATTTTGTTTGCTTGCAAAACACAACTCCGAGGCACTATTTTATCTGTGCAAATGCTGCATGAATGGTTATTTTTTTTTGTTTGCAACTTATTTTATTATCCTTTGTAAATTTTAATTAGGTCCGCCAACAAAATTATGTGTAATTTTTTTTTTTTTTAAAGATTTTCAAAAATACTCTTAATGCCATTTATAAGCAAACAGCATGCAACTTAAACATGCATGATGACATAAAACTAATTGATGTGTGGTATCCGGCTAAGTAGAATAGACCACCCTCATTTCTTACAGAGGTGTCATAAAAATGAGACTAAGGTAAGTTGATCCACCGCGTGGTATCCGATTGAGTAGATTAGACCACCCTCTTTCTTATCGAGGTGTCGAATATACGACCAAGGTAAGTTGACGACAGGCAGGCGGCCGGTCGTAAAATGCGACCCACAAAAATTTTCACTTCACGTGGGCTTAGTTAACACAACTAGTAATAAAATAATCGATTAATTTATCATATTTTATTTATTTATGAATTTAAATAGGTGCTTTGAATTTGAATAATTTATTATTCATACCCAAAACTAATGAGTATATTGTTTTGCTATAATCCGCGATAAAAGAAAATACATGTAATGCTAAATGTAGAATCCTATTCGTTCTCATACCTGATACATGCAGAATTTGTAAGAATCATGCACTATCCGGCACCGATAACAACAATACACAAGCACTGCACACATTCACCACCACAACCTCAACTATTGTTTCGCCTCGTAACCGAAGCATCGTCAGGAGATAGACTCCACGACAAAATCACAATGCCACTCGCTTTGCGATTTGTGCATCAGTTCTGTTGTCGCCAATGACTTTCGTTTTGTATTTTATAGCAACACAGTCATGAAACAAGAGTATCGCGCCCTTTTTGATCAAAATGGTACCAACACTGTGACGTGTTGTTACTGGTTTAGTCTTCTTATTGATAAAACGTTTCAGTTGCATACAGTTTTTGTTCGTCATTCATGAGAAGTGCATCTCGGAACGGGAATTGTGGTATTCCTATTATATCGTGTTATTGTAAATAATGCGCGCTAACAGTTCTTAAAAATTCTGCACGTATCAGGTATGAGAACGAATGGTACACTCTTCATTAAGCATTATATGTATTTTTTTTATCGCGGATTATAGCAAAATAATATTCTAACTAGTTTTGTATTAAGGACCTCCGCAAAGTAACGACTAATTCTATAAATTATTCATACCCCTTCAATAGAAATAAAACAAAGAAGTGATTTAAATGAACTTTATTCAGCGTCTCTTCTTCTTGCCGCCATATTTCGGTTTCCCCTTGCCCTTAATCCGGCGACGCACTCCGGCCGCTTCTTCCGTGTCGTCGTCAGATTCCGCGCCACGTTTCTTGCCTTTCCCACCTTTCTTATCTTCCAACTCCTTCATTTCCTATAAAATTTAACGCAATCTTTAATATATAAACTTAACTAATGACGCCGACTAGACGCCTAGTAGAGGAGCCCGGGATGCTAAATTTGCAATGACGAGTATTTAGAGGTAACGTATTTTTTTTACATCTTTGTGACTCTCCTATTTCTTTATACCTCGATTAAATTGTTAGATTATCGAAATCTAAGCTATTCTGCATGTACTTAACTTACCTTGCCTTTATCTGACGTGCACAAGTTTTTCTAAGGATGGATTTTTTTACTAATCTGACAGTCTGCCCTTAACGCAGGCTCCTACATTAAAGGTTCATATGGTAGGGGTAACAAATTTCAGCAATAAAGGCTTATTTATTATTATTATATGGTAGGGGTACATTACAGTGTACAACGTTTCTCCCCATATAATTTTCTGACTCTCTTTAGTAACGCAGAAAATCACCGCTTGGTCTCCCCTCCATTACGCCTCCAAAAGGTCCGAAAATCATGTCGCTACACGTTCTTATACAAACATACTTCAACATTATCTAGACTTGCCCTAACACAAGTTTAGAATGTTAAAACGATGCTGCTACATAAACCTTACTCAACAATTGTGGATTATTTGATTGATAGTAGCATATCTTAACTGCTACTGCAGTCAGCTACGCGCCAAACTGCAACGATTAACTTGTAACAGTAAGTTTATTGCTGTTTTTTCTCGGTAGGAGCAAACGTAAATTAATAATAATATTTAATATGAAACTAAACTACTTGTGTTAATAAAAGAAGTAGTCTCAATCAGTTTTATTCTTTTCATAAAAATTGCAAAAATATAATCAAAGTAAACTATCATTCGCTATTCGCGGGCTAGCTGCTAATGACAGCGGCTGTCACATCGCCCACATCAAAATGGCGCGAAAGGCTGTGGCGAGATGTGACGTCATGGCTTGCTTGCTTGCTTGCAGTAAGGACAAGGCGGCGTTGTTACAAATATACTGCGTCCATCATATTATCAGTCTTTTGACAGCTCACGCTCATTAAGTTTTGTATTGCTTACGTACAAATATCATACAAATAATATTTGTACTTTATGGATGGGTACCGCCCACTTAGTGATGTCACACATAATGGTTACTACGATTATGCCACAGATTAAAAATAATCGGTAGAAATCGATGTTACGAGTATTAAAAGACATTTAATAACATTATATAAAGTTTTACTTTCTTCTTAGTTAATACATGAATACAAATAAAACAATCAGGATATTTTAATTTATTTTATTAGCACAAGTCGTCGGAATGATAATCAACACTAGACTCCTCCGATGAGGAGTCTTCAGTAGCAGTTATTATTAGCTCTTGTGTAGATAATATATTATCAAACGCAATATCACGTTCCCAATCAGAGAATATTACTCTTTTAGTTCTTTCCACCACACTTGCCCAGTTCTCGGCCGTTACGTGGGTGCAAGCATTTTTTAGCAATTGCAACATTTTATTCGCTGTGAATGGGGGGCTTGTATTGCATCTCGCAGCATGCCCTTTTACTTGTGCCCATATAAGTTCTATTGCGTTGTACTGGCAGTGGTATGGAGGAATCCGAAGAACAGTATGGCCATATTCTGCTGCCATTTCATTGATTACATAGCGTTTTGCTCTCTTTTTGGTTTTTAATATTTTTATTAATTCAACTTTTAACATTGAGTCGTCCACATTTTCTCCATTGTCCCGAAGCCAATTAATTATTTCATGCTTTTTATTAGCCTGTGTTGGCATTTTGTCAATTTGACGGGAGTGGTAGGGCGCATTATCAATAAAAATTATTGATGGTTCTTCCAATGAAATGAGCATTTTTTTGAACCACTCTTCATACACATTTGCATTCATCTCTTCGTGGTAGTCATTTGATTTCTTCGATTTAAATGCCAACAGTGCGTCTTGTACAAATCCTTTTGTTGTACCTGCATGGCAAATGATTAGGCGCTCACCTTTTCCCATTGGTACTGAGGAAGTGGAATCAGCAGTATCATCAGTCCAGAAACGAGATAGTGTGTGGTTAGCGTTGAGCCATGTTTCATCCGTGAAAACAATATTTGCCCAATCTTGTATTTTCTTTGCCTCTCTTAAAAAATCACAACGTGCTATAGCTATATCTGTGCGTTCCATTAATAATTTTCTTTTATTTAACTTTTTATATGAAAAGCCAATTGTGTTCAAAACTTTGACCAAAGAAGATTTTTCACCATGAAATAGACCACTTCTTTTCAAAGAAACAATAAGTTTTCTCAAAGTTGGAATTTCTTTTCTCAAGTAGTAATCATATACATGACGACGAATAGCGTCAGCGTCAAAGTCATCAACAGCTGTCACCTTATGAGCCCGGCGCTTTCTTTTTGGTGTAGATGGTTTGTTTTGCTCCAAGCCGCTCCTGCCGTAGGCATCAGTAGTGATTTTAGTCACAGTTGATAGACTGATCCCCAACGCGGCTGCAACACGGTTTCGGACTTGCGTGATAGGTATAAGAGGTCCGCCATTTTGATTTTCTTGCCCAAAATACTCATGAAGTTTTAACACTAACTGTCTCGATTGTGCTTTCAACACACGTCCTTTCGGCATTTTCACGATCAATTAATATAAGTTTCACAAAAGTTTTTCCGAGGAATAAAGCTACTTAACTCAAGGTGTAACAGATGCGAGAGAACACTCAGCGAACGTAAATGCGTGTGACTATCACTGGCGTTTCGTTGAGAGTGACAGATCACGTCAAAATGGCGGCCGAGCGGAAGGTCTGTTGATGTTGCCAGTTGATGTATAATATATTTTTTATGATTATAATAAATACACACGGATTAACATTTATTTTCAAAAAACTAAGGCAATATTAAATCAAAATGTTGATTTCTATATCTGTTATTAGTTTACGTAGGTTATCATTAATCGAATTACTTAGGTACGTAATTCGATTAATGATAGTAGGTACTATAATCGGAATGGTATCGCATACGAGAATCTTTAGGACATCACTAAATATGTAAATCGTCAATCTGTCAAAAGATGGTTAATATAATGTGTATAGTAATTATACTACAGTAGCAGAGCCAGCCTGAAATGGGTCCATTGAGATTTCTCGAAAGAGAAAGAATGTGAGGAATAGATATGGGTATTTGTTGGACACTCGCACTCACAGGCGTGTCTATGGTTCACTTAATCTATATATAACTCTATGGTTCTATATTGAAAGCCTTTCCGATATGAAACTCACAAGTTTGGTCAATCGCTGGGCCTCCGCGACCCTCTCCTGCAGGACCATCACCTCGCTCTCCTCCGTTTTGTACAGGGGCAGCTGTTTACCGATCAGCTGTTCTATCCGCTGGTATAATTCCACGTCGTACTGCAATTTAAATTTATTAATTCATCAATTAATTTTGACATTTGCGTACCAAAACTGCTTTACTATAGATTTTATCACTTCGAAAGTTGGCAGAGATCTATGTCAAAGGGATAAGTTAACCTTATAACTTTTTTTTATTAATAATGTTTTTCTAACGTTTTTTATCTTTAATATTTAAATTTTAATATTTAAATGAGTTAATCTTGTATGTGTATATGTATATATATATATATATATATATATATATATATATACATATACACATACAAGATTAACTCATTTAAACTCATTTATATATATATATATATATATATATACATCTTGCACATCATGTTGCGTCCTACATGGCACTTTTTACCGATCTTGTTGCGTCCAACCGACTTGTTGCATCCAGTATACGGACGCAGGATAAACCAACCCTAAAAATTTGTCAGGAGCCGTGTTTTTATATGTATAATGCGTGGGCAAAAAATTGGATGGGACGTTATTTTATCGCGGGAATGAATTCCGATGTATTTATTAGTTCAGCGAGTTGCCGCGCACAATTTGGAGGTCGCTACGTGCTGGCGTATATTTGGGCACGTATATTATATTTCTGATGCTAGCATTCTATTGCCTCCGACGTATATTTTAAAAAGTTTTTTTCAATTTTTATTTAGCATTATCTTGCGTCCAAATTTCTTCCCAATTTAATCGATTTTATAAGCGATGCGGGGGCCCAAGGGGTGCGAACGCGAGTCCTACGTTTTGTTAATAAACAAACATTGAGCCGTTAGGACGCGTTTTAATTTGCAAAGTGATTGTACTCATAATTGCGTATATTATTATTATTGTAAAACTGTAAATATGAAGAGAGCGGATAAGACATCGCTAGTTGCTAAATCAGATCTTCTTATTTGTGCTTAAGGATCCCAATATTAAAAAAGTCATTCGCAAAAACATTTTATTAATGTGGTTTCAAGAAAAGTAAGAGAGTTAGCAAAATTATTAATCGAAATTTAAAAAATTAACAATTCTATAATAAATTTATTGAGTGCCTTAAAACCATTCAGTTAAGATCTTATGGCGGAGGCAACTAAAGTTGTAGATAACTGTGATGCCAAATAGGATAGATTTGAAACCTTCTTTTGCTATGAATGTTTCAACTACTTTTAAACAATGCTGCAATATAGCCATTATGTTTGCATTGAAAAAACAAGGTCCTTACAATGAAATCAATACCGCAGAAACAGAAGCAGATCTTAAGACATTAATGCATCTTATATATGCAATTTTGCGACATGCCATCTCCAGTCAAGCTGCAACAGATTTAAACGAAAAGAAGTGGAATAATGTTACTATAGTCCCGTTAGCCAATGAAGCTGCAGCCAAAATCAAATCAGGGTACTACTGTTGCAACGTATATTCAGTTATTAGATAACATTTATTGCAAAGTTTTATTATTATTACAAAGTTCTCGAGGGATACCCAAGATTATCTGGACCCAAAAACCCAAAATCAATTTCGTCTACGCGATTCAGAAAACATTTAGCAACCTTTTTACAAATATTTAGAGTGAGAATGATTTGAAACATTTAGCTACGTTTATGGGCCATACCGGTGACATGCATAAAAAGGCATATAGATTGCCGGATTACGTGGCATCATCACTATCAGCCCATTGTCGTCAACTGCTGGACATAGGCCTCTCCAATTGTTCGCCATTTAGTCTGATCCATGGCTTTCTGCTTCCATCCACTGCCCGCTGTCCTACGTATATCGTCACTCTATCGAGTCTCAGGGTGTCCTACACTACGTTTCCCGATTCGTGGTCTCCACTCCAGGACACGTCTACCCCAACGGTCATCGGTTCTGCGACAGGTATGGCCGGCCCATTGTCACTTCAGCTTGCTTATGCGCTTAGCTATGTCGGTGACCCTAGTTCTCCGACGGATTACTTAGTTGCGAATACGATCCCTCAGAGAAACCCCGAGCATAGCTCTTGCCATAGTCTGCTGGGCGTCTTTAAGCTTGTGGACCGCCTTAGCTGTTAGTGTCCACATTTCGGCGCTGTAAGTCAAGACAGGTAGGACACACTGGTTAAATACTTTAGTCTTTAGTGACGAGAAGACTCAACATAGATTGCGGAATGCTGCCCAGCCTAGCTGTATCCTTCTCATAATCTCACACTCGAAATTGTTGTTTTCTAGTTCGTGCGTCTGTCCTAGTTAAATGTACTTATCAACAATTTCGAGAGTGACCCCATCTAAGGAAATCGGTCCCGGAGCAACGTGCTCGTTGCACATGATTTTGGTTTTACTCAAGTTCATCCGGAGAGCGATCCTATGAGAAGAAACAGCCGGTCCATGCAACATCCATTACAAATCCTCTATGGATTCAGTCGTTAAAACCATATCATTTTACGCGAATCTGAGATGAGCGCCATTGATGTTTATGCCATGACCAGTCCAATTCAGCGTCTTAAACATAGTGCGTTTGAAAACAATTTCGAGGAAATGACGTCCCCTTGTCTTACGCCTCGCTGAAGATGGATATGCCTTGTCTGCTGGTTTTGGACTCGGACTGCCTTTCTTGCGTTTCCATACAGACATCTCAGCATCTCAATATATCACTAATCGACTTGGCATCTCTGTAAAGACTCCAGAACAGCCCATGTTTCGACCGAGTGAAAAGCTTTTTCATAATCCACAAACGCTAGGCATAGTGGTTGATTGTACTCTTTAGTTTTTTGTACAATTTGCCGCACGGTGTGGATATGATCTATCGTGCTGTACCCGCTTAGAAACCCGGCTTGTTCGGGGGATGGAACTCGTCGAATCATCATGCGAGGCGGTTTGTGATAACCCTTGAAAACAGCTCATAGACATGGCTTAGAAGAGATATTGGCCTATAGTTATTTAAGAGTGTTATATCTCCTTTTTTGTATAACACTATACTTCTGTGCCATGCCTTTGGAGTTCTCCCGGCAAAGAGAAGGGTATTAAACAGCTCTTGAAGCTCTGTTACCAATAGAATTCCACCAGCTTTTAACAGCCCTGTTGTAATACCATCCTCACCCGCGACTTTTTTATTTTTAAGCTGTCCAAGGGCTAAAACAATTTCATTTAGATGGATATCAGGCAGTTTTTCCGTATAGTGGCGGCTTAATTTGTCATCTGTGTGCAGTGGTAGCATGCGATGCGTAAAATTCGGCGTAGTGGCTTTCCACTTCCGAGAGGATTTCCGGTTTGGACGAGTAACGACTTTCCCTTTAATGTGGTTAACTTCGTCAGGTGACTTTTTCCAAGAGGCTTAATAAACACTTTTGGACCCCGATTCTGCTCAATTGATTTTTGAGCGTATTAGCTAATCGGAGGTCGCGTCGTTAACCATCTTGGTAATTATTTTGTTTAAAGCCTCTACTTCTCACGAAGTTAGCATAGGGTTCGGCGCTCTGCCATTAATAGGAGAGTATCTCCCGAAAGCTTTGACTTCATGCCCTTACGTTGGCTTTCGCAAATTTTTGTGCCCTCATTTCGAAGGACTTCTGCTACTCGGTCGAGTTTTAGCCCTACGTTATCCGTGGTTTCCAGAGTAGTGAATTGGTTTTAAGTTGTTTCTAGAATGTTACAGATCCAATTACGGTTTGGAGAACATTCAGACGGGCTGTTGATTTCATCAAACGGACCCGTTCAAGCTTTAGATAAATATTCAGAGTGCCTCGTACCAACCTATGGTTGCTAATAGTCGGTGGTAAGCACCGATACATCCCTAAATATACGCTTCTTGTCCGTAATAATAAAATCAATCTCATTTTTCGTCCACCCACCGAGACTTCGCCAAGTCCACCTACTTTGGGGCTGTTTCTTGAAAAAAGAATTCATCAAAAACAACTCCTCCTTCTCGAGAAAGTCGACAAGCATTTTTCCGCACTCGTTCTTTCGACCCAAACCAAAAGGTCCTACAACTAATTCAACACACAACACAATTTTACTCCCACTTTAGACTTAAAGTCCCCCATAACAACGTTGAAGTGGGCTCTAGAGGTATGGCGTAAGGCTTAAGTTATATCCTCATATAGAGTTTCCACTTCCGAATCCGATTATGACTCCGTGAGCGCGTACGCTAATACCACCTTAAGGGTATACCATGCAGATATTTTCAGCACGAGATACGCAACCCACGGAGACACACTGGTAGTTTCTAAAACGTTGTTACAAAGGCAGGGTATTTATAGCTGAAACACATACACGCGCACACACGCAGCAAGCAAATCAACAAAAATGCACACACACACACACACACATCACATGGACTCCACGCGCCTACGCATGCACGCACGCACACACGCATACCATACGCACATTCACCAAATAATCTCAACTACTTCCCTGCAGTTCAAGTTTTTTCTGGGTTAGTAACATCACTTACCTGCCTATAAAAGCTTTCTTTATTAGTTAACTGAATGACGACGATAATAAGTTACTTACCTGTTCATAAAAGCTCACTTAGTAATAAGTAAACGACTATAAAAAAATTATTTAATAATATGACTCACGTGCCATATTTAAGTATTAGAAATCTGATGAAGTCAATGGAAGCCGTTAAGTCAATGTTACGCATAGGTTCATACAGCAGCAATATTCGGAAGCATTTTAGTTGAAACAAAGAATGGATGTAATAATGTCAATGTAATATCAATAACATATATTGAATAATATACAGAATCAAGTTAGATATAAATTAAGTAGGAAGCGTGAAAGCCTAAACAGTGTACGAAGTATATACAAAAATATACAATGTGCCACATTATTTCGACGATGAACGGAACCGCTAAGTGATTGAGAAATTTTTAAAATTGAATATCGGTATAAAACTTATTAATGGAATTTAAAGTTGTATAATGAAATAATACAGATTTAAAGGTATAGTATACGCTTTAATTTAGTTAAAAATCCCTTCAGAAATGGTAGACGCAACAGGGTTCGAGTTTAAAATGACGCAAGAAGTCTTCTGCGATTTAAATATATATATATATATATATATATATATATATATATATATATATATATATATATATATATATATATATATATATATATATATATATATATATATATATATATATATATATATATATCTCTCTCTCTCTCTGAAAAGGCTCCAACGATTTTCCTGAAATTCAACATGTAGGAGGTTTTGAGGAGGGAGCATGATGAATGTGATATGTGGTTGAGTTGAATAGACCACCCTTTCCATGATTTCTTACCGAGGTATCATAAAATACGACTAAGGTAAGTTGACGTCAGCCAGGCGGCCGGTCGTAAAGTACGTTGTATTAAGTAGTACATTGTTGTACGTTGTAGTAAGTAGCATGTTGTCACAACATGTCTATAAAATGTTGTGCCCCACTTTGAGTGGATTAAGGGCAGAAAGATGATGATATGATGTACACGTATGATTAACAATACAGTTGGTACCGTGACATGGGAATAATCTAACACTCAACAGTTACCTGCGAGACGAAGGTAATGGCCTTACCGGCGCGGCCCGCGCGCGCCGTGCGCCCCACGCGGTGGATGTAGTCCTTGCTGTGCAGCGGGATGTCCAGGTTGATCACCACGTCCACGTGGGGGATGTCCAGGCCCCTGCGGTACATTACATTAGAATTTAAATGGTCTCATCTTTTCACACTGTTGACAACTTGAATTCAATTATATAAATATAAATATGTATGTATGTGTATATATATTCACTAGTTGTCTCTCACCCATAACACAAGTATTAAGTTACTTACTTTGGGGACAGACAACCGTGTGTGTAAGTGTCCCATATATTTATTAATTATTAATTAAGGCTGCAGTTGGGGGTCCCTTACACGAGTGTTCCAGGCTATCTGCTAGTAGACATAAGTGGCGAATGTACGTGAAGCGCATAATATCTGACCCTAACGTCACTTCATGGTGACCACGACCGCTCTGTCAAGAGTGACGCATCACTTACCTGGAGGCGACGTCGGTGCAGATGAGCACGGAGCGGCTTTTGCTCTTGAACTTGTTGAGCGCCGCGAGCCGCTTGTGCTGCGACATCTGGCCGTGCAGCGGCACCGCGGGCACGCCCAGCGCGCGCAGTAGCAGCGCGGCCCGCAGCGCGCCCGCGCACGTCGCCACGAACACTATCGCCGAGCTGCCCGACAGCTCGTTCAGGATGTGCACCAGGTAGACGTCCTGCAGAACATATCCTTCTTCAGTGACCCATGATTCACATCTTGTTGTTAATTAAGGTCTATCAACTTTTCCTGCTTTCCGCCACGTGGATAAAGTCAAAGATTGTTGTATTGAGTGTGGTGCGGACCTGGTCTGACCAGCGCATAGGGCTACGTCCTCTGTCTTACCATCGACCTTGCCGGTGACAGTAAGTTTCTGGAGGTCGTCGCTTGGAGGCTTGTGAGTAATGTGCCCAAAGAACTCAAAAATCCTGCATAGTCCTATGCTGGAAAGCCTCGGTTTCTTGTGTATTTTGAGTTCTTCCAACACTGACTGATTCATCCTATGCGCCGTCCATGGGATGCGTAACAATTTCCTCCAGCACCACATCTCAAATGCATGTTTACCAGTTTAAGTGTCCATGTCTCTGCACCATATAAGAAAATGGAGTCTTATGCCTGACGTTGCGGTCATTCCATAGTCTTTCCATCTGTTTCATGTCACTGTTTGACATTCCGATACGCCTACGGATTTCGTTTTCACACGAACCGATATTACTTATTTTAGAGCCCAGGTATATAAGGTTTTTAACAATTTCCATGTCATAAGTCCCACTGATTTCTTACTTAGATGCCGAACATATCACAACACTCCAATTTACAGGTAATATAGGCCCTTTTTTACATCAGGAAAACGTATTATGGGTTGTCGACGGGGACGAACGGCGGGTATATCTGACTTTCGCCGACTAAATACCTGACGATGCTCCAACACGCTGCTGGTGCCACCATTGACATAAATTTCGCATTTATTAAATTATTATTGATGTGTGCTATATAAAACCCATAATACTATCAAAACTAAAAAATACTCCTATCTATATTTATTATAAAACAAAGTCCCCAAAAGCTGCCTGGCTACATGTTACAAATTTACACAAAATCTAATGAACGGATTTTTGTACAGTTTTTGCAAGTGCAATCCTCCAAATCAGCTCAACTGATTTCAATGGGTCTTTAATTGGAAGATAGAGGAGGTTGCGGAGCTACTTGAGCTACTTTTTATCTTAGAACTCTTAAAGTAGGGATTTACGCTGGAAAAACAATGTGACACCATCAACATCAGCCATCATTCTAATGGATTATCTTCTTCTTTCTCAACCGGTGGACCTCTACTGCTGAACATAGGTCTCCTTAAGGGATTGAGGTCGTCGGTCGTTGGGGTCTACCAACACTGCGCTTTCCGGTGCGAGGTCGCCATTCTAGTACCTTAGGACCCCAATGCCCAACATTTCTACGTACTACGTGCCCCACCCATTACCACTTCAGATTCGCGATACGATAAGCTATGTCGGTAACTCTGGTTCTTCTACGGATCTCATTCCTGATTTGATCACGTAGAGATACTCCGAGCATATCGCGCTCCATCGCCCGCTGAGTGACTGAGCTTTCTTATGCGGCCCATAGTCAGCGACCACCAAATCACCAAACCGCATGCCAGGCGTGGTGATTATTGGCAAAACCCCTTAATGGATTGGGGATTATAGCAAAATATTATTATTATTACTCTAAAATCTATACATGTTTTAACAAACCCTTACCTTATATTTGACAGGTATAAAAATATAGTACTGCTGCAATTTCTCCACTGTCTGATATTTTGTAGACACTTCGACCTTCACGGGATCCTGGAGAGAAGCCCTCTGTAACTTCTGGACTTTCTTCGTCATCGTGGCGGAGAATAAATACGTGCGTCGTTCGCGAGGTATCACACGCAATATCTTGTCTACTTCCACTTCGAAATCCATGTTCAGTATGCGATCGGCTTCGTCCATTACCTGGAAGGAACAAATAGTACCTCAGTTTCATAGCTAGATAGTGGTCGATGCAACTGGCGCTAGGAATGTAACTTGGAGTGGAAAAATCGATTAATAAATAATCGACTTTTATCCCTTCAAAATAAATTGATTTTTAAAAAACCGATTAATCCGGTTCGACTTTTTTTTTTATTAATAATCGTTTTACAATTTTAATTAATCTATTATGAAGAATAGATTTGTTCAAACTTCAAATTTTGTCTTTTTTACATTAATTATTAGAATAAAGACTAATTAGAGTCGTCTAGAAATAGAAAAGAAAGTCGATTTCGTCGTATAGAAAGTCGATTAGAAAATAACGTAGGTGCGCTGTTTGCACTGTTTGTTTAAAAAAAAGGAAAATAATCCATTAATAATTTTTTTTAATTTTTTACATCTATATTTCGTCTTTCGATGCATCAGAATGAATTTGACAATTTTTATTAACAGTTCCACATTTATTACCGCTCGGGTTGCGTCCCTTGACTTGCAGGGGGGGGGGGGGCTGTATACTGTGCGGCTGCAGGGGTGTACTTTTACCTTTGTATGTTGATGCAAACATCAGGTAGCTTAAAATATCAACTAATTAAAAAGCCTTTACATTTTTTTTGGTTAAAGACAGTTAAATCTTAGCACCAGCACACTGGTCCAATAATTTATAAATATGGACTAAATCTTTTCTCATGTATTAAACACAAATACCAATGGCTTACCTGCTCTCTACTATAAAAGCAATGTTTAAAACATACTCACAAGATATTTTAATGCTTTCAAATTGAACCCTTTAGTGTTTTCGAGGTGGTCTACAAGTCGTCCAGGAGTTGCTATGATGATGTGAGGTTTCTTGGATAGGGTGAGAGCCTGTGCCACCATGTCCATACCTCCTACTATAACGGCACATTTTACTCCAATGCTTGCACCTAAAAAGCATTTAAGACATATAAATTTACATATAAAACTTTATTGATATCCGGTAGAAAAGACCAATCTGAATTCTTACCGAGGTATCATAAAAGACTACTAAGGTAATTTATAGAATTAGGCGTTACTTTGCGGAGATCCATAATACAAAAGTAATAATAAAATGATTTTGCTATAATCCGCGATGAAGTAAAATAGAAAATATATATAATGCTAAATGTAGAGTAGACAATCGGTTATCATACCTGATACATGCAGGAGATAGACTCCACGACCAAAATCGCAAAGCTTGCGATTTTTTGCAAAAGCTTTGCGATTTTGGCCGTGGAGTCTATCTCTTGACGATGCTTCGGTTGCGAGGCGAAACGATTGCTGAGTTTGTGATAGTGAACATATATAGTGCTTGTGTATCATGGTGGCTGTGGTGGAGGTTTGTGCATGTGTTTTTTACGACTCCTGCATGTATCAGGTATGATAACCGATTGTCCACTCTACATTTAGCATTATATATATTTTCTATTTTACTTCATCGCGGATTATAGCAAAATAATTTTATTATTACTTTTGTACTACTAAGGTAATTTGACCCACCGTATGGTATCCAGCTGAGTAGAATAGATCTTCCTTATTTCTTACTGTGGTGTCATATAAGGTGACTATGGTAAGTTGCGCCGCCATGTGGTGTCTGGCTGAGTAAAATAGACCACCCTCATTTCTTACCAAGGTGTAGTAAAAGCTGACTCATGTAAGTAACATAACTAGCCAAAACATGTAACATGTTTTGAGCATTTTGTATTCAACATTCACTCTCTCTCCTCAAACATAATACACTTTTAGGAGTTATGCCAAAAATGGCAACTAAAACATATGAAAATTAATCATTGGCAATTTGGTTCAAGATAATGTTCTACTATATTTGACAGCATGGCTTAGAAGCCAGGACTGTTTGTAACGCCAGGGCTACATTAGCAGGCGAAGATTCGTGTCGCGTTGGCGTGCAAACATCGTGTTTCGGCCACACACGATGTTCTTGTCAACATTAGCGGGCGAAGATTCGGAAAACGACCTACGGCGAATATCCGTCGTTGAGTTTTATGCGTCTGTCGTCCCACTTCAAAGTCTGGACGACAATGAAGTGTCGTAAGTGTGGCCACTCAAGCGAATATTGTCGCGACAAATCCCTTTGATGAGCGCCAGTTTACCGACAGTGGCCCGATGCTACATCGTCTGCACGCGAATATATCGCGTTGTAACGATGTACCCGGCCACATATATTGCCTGCTAATGTAGCCAAGGCATAATACATAATACAGAATACAGAACTCACCAAGTGCTTCAAACTGTTCTGATATCTGAAATGCCAACTCTCTCGTAGGTGTCAGAACTAGTGCAAAATATCTCTGGGGATTTTCCAACAGTGACTGTAATATTGGCAGTGCAAAGGCGCCAGTCTTGCCTGAACCTGTCTCAGCCAGGCCTATTATATCTTTACCCTGTAGCGCTACAGGTATAGCTTCTTTCTGTATCTTAGATGGTTGTTTCCATTTCAATTCTGCACATGCTTCACACAATATGTCCACTATTCCCTTAAAAATAATAAAATCCCTTAAGTCCCTTAATATTAATATAATCAAGCTGTGGTGGCCCAGCGGTAACACAGTGCGACTCTTTTGAGGAGGTCATGGGTTAGAACCTGGGCAGACACCAATGAGTTTTTCTGTAAAAACTTATGTCTAATTGATAATTGAATTATTAACATAATGAGGTCATAATTAATATTATTACGCTATTATGATTATTTTAAATAAGTAGTAAACGTAATAACTTAAAGTAGGTATATAGTATTTGTTGTGTCTTTTCATGCCATAGGTAATTTTGTTTTATTTTTTTATTGGATTTATTTCTCATTTCAAATCTCAATGTATTATTAATACAAAAGGCTTGTAAACGTGTCATATATTTAAAATACTCAAAATAATGGGAGTTAAATTAAAATAGGTAAGTATAACCTAAAAATTGTATAAGCACTTTGAAAACTGTATTCTTTTTTTTCATTAATGGTACTTTTAAATATTTCTCAAAACTGTTTTTTAGTGCTCCTCGCATGTGCTCATGAGATTTCATTTATAGATAATTACAGAGACAAATTTACCAAATCTTTAAATGATACATTTTCTTCTTCATGTTCCTCTTTATTAAGTTCATTATGCTGCTCTTCTGACCCCGATTCTTGATTATCACTATTTTCACTATCTTCAGTCATATTATATATTGATAAGTAACGAAAAGCAAATTTAGTTTATCCTAAAATACAATGTGTACATCTAATATCCATGCATGCTTATTTTGTCAAATGTCATATTGACATATGGTATATACTTTTGGTCTTGGCAAAGAAATTTGAAATTCTTAAATCGTACAAACTTATTACGTACATATTTTTAAAATATAAAAAATTATAAATAAGTTAGAAAAACATATTAGAAATATGAGGGAATTATGGTTTCAAAAATTTTCTCTTGTTTATTATTTTTCTTAATACTTATTGAGAATACAGATCCTAGGTATTCAAAGACTACAGTGTATATATAGAAGTATGTAATCTGTATATTAGTTAGTATTCCATAGACTACTTAATCTATGATAGTCTGTTTATATTGTTTTATAATAAAAACTGAAATTAATTCTCCAATTTTGTCATTTATTTTAATAAGTCATGGCAAAACATCATCCCGATCTTATTTTCTGTAGAAAACAACCGGGTGTTGGTATGTTGGCTATTTAAGTATCGTCTCTTTTATTTCAAACTCGTAACCTATAAGTAATTTTATCAACTTTGTTTTTACAGCTATAGGCCGTTTGTGTGAAAAATGCGACGGTAAATGTGTGATTTGCGACTCGTATGTACGACCTTGTACGCTAGTGCGAATATGCGACGAGTGTAATTATGGTTCATATCAAGGGAGATGCGTGATTTGTGGAGGACCCGGCGTGTCTGACGCGTATTATTGCAAAGAATGCACAATACAGGAAAAAGATGTGAGTTATAAGCTATAATGTTATGGCTTATCGTAATTAATCAAAATCTTTATACATTTTTTTTGTTAAACTTATGGTGAAATGTTATGTATTTTACCGAATAAAGCTCTTAGTAGTTTAGTGATGTTATTGTATTAACCGTGTGGTATCCGGCTGAATAGAATAGTACCACCCTCATTTCTTACCGAGGTGTTGTAAAAGGCGACTAAGGTAAGTTGACCCACCATGGGGTATCCGGTTAAGTAGAATAGACCACCCTCTTTCTTATCGAGGTGTTGTAAAATACGACTAAGGTAAGTTGATGTCAGGCAGGCGGCTGGTCGTAAAACACGGAGCCAAATCATGTGACAACATGTTTATAAGATGTTGTGCCTACCCCACTTAGAGTGGGATAAGGACAGGAAGATGATGTTGTATTAAACTCTTGTAAATAAAGTACTGAACAGTGGCTGTAGGCAAAATTATAACATAGTTAACGTTTAGTGGTTATCTTCTAAACATGATGTCAATTCTGAATTAAAACCATTTTTAAAATATTAACATTTCTTTTTTTTTCAGAGAGATGGGTGCCCTAAGATTGTAAACTTAGGAAGCTCTAAAACAGATCTGTTCTATGAGAGAAAGAAATATGGCTTCAGAAGACACTAGCAGTAATTTTACATGGGAGACTTAGTGACTCTCATGGCATAGATTATATACTTTTTTTTTAATTTAATCTATTATAAGTGATACTAATAATTGTGTCCAGCTGTGTGTATTTACTACACCTCTGTTTCTGCTGATGTCTAATGATATGTAAATAGTAAAACTTATAATGCTAATCAAAGATAACATTTAACTTTTTGTAATTTCTCGTGGACTATGAATTTTATTATAATGAATGCAGATTAAAACTTACCTGAACACATATTTTCCATTTGAATGATGAAAGTTGATTGTCTTGTCTACATGTATGCTGTAGTGAGATGTTAAACATTACATAATTATTAAAGACCTGGGAATAATAAATGTATGTGTAAATGCTCTCTTATAGCATTTAACTACCATACTTAACCAGATATATTATATAAAATAAAACAAACATAGACCACACAACAAAGCAGTTTTATTTTCATTTACAAAGAACTATCAAATCAGTTATTGTCAACATTTTTCTAATTCTACCATTATAAAGTTTGTATAATACATACTTCTTAATAGATTTTACACTGACATTAGTGTTAGGCAAACCATATATGGAAAAAAACATTCAAATTTAATAGTACTAGTTTTACTGAAGGCTAGTCTTTGCAGAGTGATTTATACTATAATTTACTCAATAAACTGTTTATTGATTGAGACCCTCACGAGAATGCTTGGTTTGTATTAAAACAAGATATATTTGAAATATATATTAAGAACATTAAGATATCACAATATATAGAATTATTTTGCTAAAATCAGCGTTAGTTAAGAAAATCTATTTGATGTTATGTTTAGGAAAGAAAACTGCTCTTATACCTTTAATACAAGCAGGATTTATTAATGCACGTATTATGTGTCAATTTATTGTGGAGCCTATCTCCTGATGATGCTTTGGTTAGGGGAAAACGATCCTCGTGATTGTCTTAGTGAATGTTGGTAGTGTTGTATTAGGATATGTGCGGATGATGATACTGCATGTATAAGATATGAGAACGGTTTTGCTTCCACACTTAGCATTACATAGATTTTCTAAACAAACGCAGATTACAGCAAAATATTTGTATTATAGCTTTTGTACTATAGAATTACACAAAGTAACGCCTACTTACAAAACTAATGAAAATATTATCTTGCTATAATCCGCGATAAAAGAAAAAATATGTTATACTAAATATAGAGTGTACTATTCGTTCTCATACCTGATACATGCAGAATTTGAAAAAAACTCATGCACTACCTAGACTCCACGACAAAATTGCAAAGCCTTTGTCATGTATTTTGTCGTCGAGTCTATCTCCTGACGATGCTTCGGTTACGGGACGAAACGATTGTTGAGATTGTGATAGTGAATGTGTGCAGTGCTTGTGTAATGTGTTATCGGTGGTGGGTAGTGCATGAGTTTTTGCAAATTTTGCATGTATCAGTTATGATAACGAATTGTAAAGAGTTTACATTTAGCATTACATATATTTTCTTTTAAATAATATTTTCATTAGTTTTGTATTATGGACCTCAACAAAGTAACGCCTACTTCTATAAATTATTTTATAAAGGACTTATACATCAAAATAATAAAAGCTTAAAATAAATAGCATACGAAAGTCTGACTACATTTATTACTTAGTTATGTCGCTTTTGTTATCGCTGTGCGATACATCGAACCTGTTTGAATGTTCGTACTGTTGTGAACTAGATCTACTGACAGTACTATTTGCAGAGCTGATGTGATTCGTCCAGATGTCAACGTCAGGTAATCCAGGGCTAATTTCGGAGTAGGCTGCTCTCGCTGGTATGATTGGTGAACGGGTGCAAACACTGCAATGAATTTCTTATTAAATTTCCACGTATAAATACCACTTGCACCAAAACAGGGGTCGTCAACAATTCGCGGAGTCAGTTTTAATATGATCTGTGGAAATTTAATTAAGTTAGGACCCTTATTAGAGGAATATGAAGGATAAATTCTGAATGCTTATTTCAGTGAGTTACCAATAAAAATGTGCGTCGTTGCGCAAATGTGTAAATCCATTCCAAATACAGCGTCCTCCACATTTTTTAATCGGTTAATAGTTCAAAATTATATTTATTTTTATTTATTTATTTTTATTTGAACAATTATGCAAGTACATTTTACACTTAAACTAGAGAACAAAGCACCAGACTAGCTTCATTTGGTTGTTGGTGTATAGCAATATGCAGCCCAAATAGACCTAGGCCTGTGCTAGGGCTAGCAAGAGTCAACACTTTTTCTATTTTGCTTAATGTCAGGTGACGACTAATTTGAGTAAATATAAAAAAGAGTAAGGAATAGATTTTGAATTTTAAAATATATAAAGTAGTTTATACTAATATTATAAAGAGGAAAAATTTGTATGTATGCTTGTAATGTTTTTACACGAAAACTACTGAACCGAATTCAAAAATTCTTTTACCATAAGAAAGCTGCATCTTTACTGAGCTACAAAGGTTATATAACATTATAAAAAAAATCTAATAAGGTGTAAAAAACTAAAAAAAATTAATAAATTGTCGCATGCGTTGCGGAAACTATTGATGATATATTACAATAATAAATATATAGTCTGACTTAGTCTTAGTAGACTTTCTACTGCCATGAGATCAGTATGTACGCGGGTGAAACCGCACGATATTACTAGTCTTTAATAATTTAGTGATTACATGCAGTGTTGTCACGCACAGCCATTGTTTTTGCTCCAATGACCTGTAACTCATCAGCTTTGTCCAAATAAAGTCCTATAAAACAAATTTTGAGCACAAATTAATTTCCCAGATAAAAAAAGATGCCAATTTTTTAAAAGCTATTTATTCAACTTGCACTGTATGTATGTGAAGGTGGAATTTTGCATGTATAATTTGACCCACTTCCCGGTGTCTGATTGAGCAAAAATTTTACATACTAGTCCAAACCTTGCCAGGATTTGCTCCAGAGGAGGGAACTCCTCAACGGTTAACAGTAGGGACATGTAATTTTGTTAAACGCTTTTAATTATTAAAAGCTTTTATTATGTTTAATTTATTTTATAATCTTCAATATTTAAATGAGTTAATCTTGTTATTCTAAAATAATTTAATGAAAAATTTAATCTTTTTAAACGATTTTCCTGAAATTCAGCATGTAGAACCCTCTACAGAGAGAGAAAAATTGGGAATTTGGGAGAGAAAAATTGACCTAGCTAAGTTTTGTGTAAAAAAACTGTCAAGTCAGCATAGCTTATACGGGGAAAGGACAGTCTCGAGAAATGTAAATACCTAGGATGGATACCAACTGAATAATTATTTTTTCTTTTTTTTTCGTTTCTTTTTTTGTATTTTGTAAGAAGTTATCGAGCAAGTCTCAGTCAATCAGTTCTTATAAATTATCTAAATTAAACGTTGACTCGATATTACTAAGTGCTCTAAATTTAACATTCACTGAGGCCTTTCTGATTCATGCTGTAAATTTAACATTACTCACGAGTTAACATCCTCTAGTTTCTTCAACAGCCGTTCGTTTTCTCTGCTCAATAGCTCTTGATCTCTCAACAGCTGATCTCTAACCACGAACAGCTCTGTGTTCTCTTGTCTTAGCGCTGAGTTCTCAGTCATATGCAACTGTACTAACTCTACTAATTCTTTCTGAGGAAGCTGATACAGTTTGTTGGCTTCTATTGGTGGCGTGCTGCGGCTTCTTTGACCTTGAAAGGAATACGTTACGTAAATAATTTAGAATTACAGGTTACTTAGCGGAGGTCCATAATACAGAATCATCATCTTCCTGCCCTTACCCACTCTAAGAAGAGTCGGCACAACATGTTATAAACATGTTGTCATATGATTTGGCTACGTATTTTACGACCGGCCGCCTGCCTGATGTCAACTTACTTCTGTCGTATTTACGACACCTCGGTAAGAAAGATGGTGGTCTATTCTACTTAACCAGATACCACACGGTGAGTCACTTACCTTATTCGCCTTTTACGACACCTCGGTAAGAAATGAGGTTGGTCTATTCTACTCAGCCGGATACCACACGGCGGGTCGACTTACCTTAGTCGCCTTTTTATGACACCTCGGTAAGAAAAGAGGGCGGTACTATTCTACTCAGCCGGATACCACACGGCGGGTCGACTTACCTTAGTCGCCTTTTACGACACCTCGGTAAGAAAAGAGGGTGGTACTATTCTACTCAGCCGGATACCACACGGCGGGTCGACTTACCTTAGTCGCCTTTTACGACACCTCGGTAAGAAAAGAGGGTGGTACTATTCTACTCAGCCGGATACCACACGGCGGGTCGACTTACCTTAGTCGCCTTTTACGACACCTCGGTAAGAAAAGAGGGTGGTACTATTCTATTCAGCCGAGTTATTTCTTATGAGGCCCATAGAAAACGTGAGGTAAAGTGAGATTTTTTTAATATAACTTACTGTAAGTATCGGCGTTGTCTGCGTGTACGTGGAGCGCCGCCCGTAGGTGATGGTTCTCAGTCTGTAATGCTTCAACCTCTCTCTTTAAACTGAGTATCAAGGCGTCTCTCGCGTCCTAATGCCATTATTATTTATAAAATACCATTATTATTTCTATTTTAAATACTAACCTAGGCTAAGTAATCCTATAACTAACAATATTGACACAATGTCTGAATTAAAAATAAATAATAATAATAAAAAGATTGATAACATCATCATCAGCCCACTTTCGTCCACTGCTGGACATACGCCTCCCCAATTATACGCCACTTAGCCCGATCCTGGGCTTTCTGTTTATTATTTCATATTACTAAACGATGCATTTTCAGTTTATATTATTGGTTAAGTTTAATTTTTATTTTAATTCACTGTATAATATTTGCCACCTTTTAATTTTAGGCTGTTTGGCTGGAAGAGATTCCGATTTTGGAATAAACCCGCCGTTGCAAATTATGTAGCTTCATGCAATGAAGAGATTAAAAACAAACAAACAATATTGTATTAGAAAGTGACTATTTACAATTTAAGACTATTGACAATGAAAAAAATGGTTGTAATTTGTAGGGTTAGGCATTAGGTTGGGTTCTGTAGTAGAAAAGTATTGATAAAACAGGTCTTGCTTTATGCACAGGTGAAGCCGGGACGAGTCAGCTATAGTTAGAAATAAGATTACCATTTTGACGATTGGTTTCGATTTAATTTTCTTGGCGCGCGCTGCGTACCGTAGAGTGTTGATTGTTTCGTTCAAATTGGACTTAGTTGGAGCTATGCAGGCGATCTAGAAACACATATATGTAAATTTTACATATGCTTTGCGTAGCATATGTCAAAGGCATACTACGTATCATCATTCTCCTGCCCTTATCCCACTCTAAGTGGGGGACAACATGTTATAAGCATGTTGTCACATAATTTGGCTAGGTATTTTACGACCGGCCGCCTGCCTGTCATCAACTTAGCTTAGTCGGAGAAATGAGGGTAGTCTATTCATTTCAGCCTATATTACACGATGAGTCACTTACCTTAGTCACCTGTTACGAAACCTTGGTAAGAAATGAGGGAAGTCTATTATACTTAGCTGGATACCACACGGCGGAACCACGCGGCTTACAATACTGCAATATCCTTAATATTCAAATGAGTTAATCTTTTGTAAATCTTTCGGAAACGGCACCGACGATTTTCATGAAACTCAATATTTAGGAGGTTTTAGAGTAGATAAATCGATCAATCCAGGTTTTATTAAAAAACATGTCGTTTTTTCTCTGTTTTAGGGTATAAAAATCTGGTAAAATATAAATTGAATAGGTTAATTATGCTGTCATTTGTAAGGACTTTTTTTTCTCAGATGAGGAGAAATCCATTATAGACTTCCTGCGGACTATCTCACAGGGGAGTGTCCGACTTCCGCGGACTAAACTCCTCGTTTCCTCTTGCTTCTACGGCAGGACCACCTTTCGGCATTGCTTCACCGTAGTAGGTGTGTATTTCTTGGCCTTTCTAGCCGGTTCCTCCGTTTCTATTTCTCCCATTATGTCCGTAACAAATTTAAGCATCAAGCTCCAGCTATCCCTGTCGCGGAGCATAAAAGGTATGAAAGTTTCGCGTGAAAATGTCGCCTCTGTTTTAATGACTACCATTTGACGTTTTTCATCCCACCTTCGGCATTCGAAGATAGTGTGTCTAGGTGTAGGGAAAGAGAGGCTTGCTTTATTTTTATTTTTTTTATTTTTTTGTATCTTAAAAAAATTACCGAGCTAGGTTTGGTCACCAGGTACTTACCATCAATGTAACGCCATTGCCCGCCAGGCTATCTGCTAACAGCTTGGTGAGTTTGCTATCCCGGTACGGTATGTGACCCTTCTTTTTGCCATCGCTCAGTTGAGCTATGCAATAACCTGTAGAAGAAAGAACTTGTGATATCATTGGAGTTAGAGCTTATGTTTCGTATATTTCTGAAAACCATGAACACTTCAATATACGCTAGTTTCAACCCAAATTTTTTAATAAAAATGTCTGTGCTTAATTCCTCATACGGCAGTGAAAATAAGTTTTATTTTTGATAAAATCTTTAATATTTAATGATTTTATTTTCTAAAAACAATTAATTGGTTTTACGAGTAAAGTATTTTTAAAAGTATTTATTTAAATAAAATCCTACTTATATTATATTTTAAGAAAGGTTGTAATTATGGATGTATGTTTGTTACACTTTCACGGCGAATCTGCTCAACCACTAACGATGAAATTTGGCACAATTATTCCTTATACACCGGAGTAACATATAACATATAGAAATCTTGTTAATTCTACAGGAATAAGATGACATTGAAAAGCGTCATCTATTATCGACCTATCGCTCGACAACAGTCCACGCGAATAAAGTTACGGATAATATCTAGTAAAGATAATTTGGATTTGTTACGTGTCTGTGGTTCTCCTATTCTCCAGAGTAACCTAAAAGTGAGCTGCTGTGTACAAATAAATAGTTAAAAGGCTACTGAATTTTATTCCCCGGTAGAAAACCACAATATACACCTAAGGCTTTTTTTATGTCAGGATAACCCATTATAGGTGGTCACCGCCCGATGGGGACGAGCGGCGGGTATGTCGGACTCGTACCGACTAAAAACCTGACAGTGCTCCACCACGCTGTTGGTGGCGGGGACAGGGTGCCGTTGTACACATTGCCCCCATCCCCGCCGGCAGTAGCTCTGTACCCTGGACAGCGCCATCTCCGGGTCGGAGCCTCTCTAAAAAGTGGCCCCTCCTGCCGCTAACTGGTGCAATTATACACTTAAGCCTTACCTAATACCATTAGGCTTCTGTTGATATTATTCGCTTCTTCCAACGTCTTCCCACTACTTTTGGTCCGCTTGGTCATCTCGCTGCCAGCCAGGTCCACGAAGTTGATCTTGCCGTGCGTGGAGCACGTGACGTCACGGTCGGAGCCGACGTCACGTCGTATCCGCACGCTGAGCAACGTGTGCGACCGCGACGAGTGAGCGTTCATAGCGTGCGCGCCGACCGCACGATTTCTCATACCTAATATACATTAAAAAATAATAATAATAATAATAATATGGGAATTTTACCATGCCTTGTGGTATGCGGTTGAGTAGAATAGACCACCCTCTTTCTTACCGAGGTGTCGTAAAATACGACTAAGGTAAATTGATGTCAAGTAGGCGGCCGGTCGTAAAATACGGAACCAAATCATGTGACAACATTTTTATGACATGTTGTGCTGACTTAGGTCCCCGATTTATAATATTGTACCCCTGTTCATCTTTAAAAAAATGATTTACAAATCGATTTGTTTCAAGAATCGATTATTTAGTAATCGATTTAGTACACTATACACGTCACGTATACGTCACATCTAGTTATGACCCTCTGTATTCTGAAAACGACGCAAGGGGAAGGTTTACCTTAAGCTTACCTTCTTCTAAGACTGCAAATAAGTCATCCAGTTCTTCGCAATCAACGGTGAACAAATTCTCGACGTAAAAACTCCGGGTCTCTTTCGACCATCTCACTTGCTGTGGTTTGCGAGCACTGCCCGGGTTTAAAAGGTCTATTACCTGGAATGATAACATTCTTATAAATATATATTAGCAACGATAGTACTATATATTATGACAATTTTAATTACAAATAAAAAAACATGTGCGGTAAAAACATGACTATGTAATATGTTGGCTAACTTTGGTTTTTGCCGAGTTTCTTGCTGATTCTTCTCGGTAGTAGCAAACTTCCGAATCAGTGGTAGCTTCTTTAAAACATTTGACGATTCAAATGTACTGTAAACAGTCCATTTGAATAAAGAATATTTTGAATTTGAATTTGAATTTGCGGTTTTCACTAAAGGAAATCCTTCCAAAAGGTTTAGATTAATAGGACATTACGGTTTTATATAAATTCTGTTGGAGAGATCGGCAAAAATTACAATGTAAAAATTACTATACTTGCGTGCGCCGCTTAAACCAGCATATATGTATGTACACTAAGTTACTGTACTAGAGTACTGTACTGTAGAGAATTGTAGATCTACAAAAATACTACAAAAAGTCATAGACAGCATGTCTCTATCTCTTATGGCTGATTCACAAAAACTACTTTTATATTCAATATTTCGGTTCGAGAAATTTTTTCGACACTGATTTTCCTCTCCTTCTTCGCTGGCACAGCTAGTCTTATATAAGATGATATATCATAAATATTAGTCAATGTGATCAAATTATTTTTGTACTATGGTACAAGTAACTAAAACAATAAACACTGGCTTCACTTTAAACTTAAAAAACTACTGAGTAATAAAACTAGAGAAAATACTGGGCATACAGCTAAAATATCTTTCAATTCTTACATATACAACCTACCGACATAGTACCTCGTGTCGCAAAGCTGAAGAGGCAATGGATGGGGCACGTAGTACGTAGAACCGATGGGCGTTGGGGTCTCAAGGTGTTGGAATGACTTCGCACCAGAAAGCGCAGCGTCTTTAGACCCCCTACAAGGTTGAATGACGACCTCAAAAAGATCGCAGGGAGCCGCTAGTTCCAAACGGCACAAAATCGTGTGGTGTGGAGATCCCATGAAGAGACCTATGCCCAGCAGTGGACGACCATTGTTTGACAAAGAAGAAAAAAGATACAACTTACTTTCTCATTATATATTTCCAAAAAGGAAGCTTTTAGAATGAAGTGAGAGTTAGGCCGGTCGCGGATAAGTTGGTAGAGGTAGACGAATGAACGCACTACCAACCCGTGCTCAGGGGAGTACGGACTTGCTCCACTCTCAACCTATAACAATAAAAACAAGAAAATAATATGTAAAGGACATTAACATGAATATTTTTTAATGATATAATAAGGGACGATATCGTGATAAAAGCGAATAATGGAAATTTGCAACTTTAAGCTAATATTTGTAAATTTAAACTATCGTGATCGTCTTATTCTTTAAGGTAATTCTTTCTTTAAGCTAATACTATAAACGACTAGTGGTTCGGCCACTTGCTGTCGCTCAACCTAATTCCGACTTCCCCTCGGAACAAATCTATCATTGAATGTAAGAAAAGTTCCGATCGTCGCCAAAATTTACAGGATTATCTGTTGGGTCAATGTAAAAAATATCTGAAAATATCATTCAAATCCGTCAAAGCTTTTCGGTATATACCTACTCGTATAATGAAAATATAGCGGGTATAGCTGAAAATCAGCTGGAGCTGAGCTGTACCCCCATTCAGTATGGTGTTGCATGCAGGTATTCAATTCAAATTCAAAATTTTCTTTATTCAAGTAAACTTGTAAACAAGTGCTTTTGAATCGTCAATATATCTTGTATTAGTTAACGTATCTGTTAGTAACATCATATCTGAATAAATGATTATTATTTTTATTTTATTTATTAAGGTTTACCAGTGATTGTTACATATGTTATTCCAAGATACAAGATTAATATATAATTCTATGACTGTACAATCGTATTAAGGCAAACACAACTTGCACTTTTTTAGACTAATAACAGACATAAATTACGTACTATCTAAAATGTTATTACAAAATCTTAATAAAACTTAAAACCTTAAATATACTTAAAATTATTATTTTAAAAAGAAATAAGTTAAGTTAAATATTGCTCTTTTGATTGCTTATCCACTAAATAATGTTTGACTAATCGACGGAACGTGTCGGGTGAGTTGAAATTTATGTCAACAGATTCGTCGAGGTCGTTGTATAGTTTGATTAGGCGAGGAATAATAGAATTGGCTCCAAATATTGTTCTTCTTGGTGGTGGAACTAGAAGTGTGATTCTATGACGCGGATAGTTTCGGGGCACCCTGAAATTTATAGCGCTTAATAGATGCGGTAGATCTACATCACTTTTAAGCAGTTTTTGTAAAAAAATACAAGATCTAAAAAATCTCTTCTTTTGTTTAGTGTCATCATCCTATAATATCTTAACCTACTTTTGTATTATATACATACATACATTCTATATATATATTAATGATATAGATGAGTGTGTGTGTGTAATTCCGGAACTTTCCATGTCGCTAATTACAATGCCATAACGTGTTACGTCACGCGATGTGCTTTTATGCATACAACAAATCAAAATTGATTTATCTATAGTACAAGGTAATGTCTTTTTTCAATTGATTTAAATATACTGGTCTTCAAGCAGTATCCACGTCACTGATTGGATACACTCTTCTGAAATCGCTGTTCCACCCTATAGGTTATTTTATTATTACCTTATAGGTCTCCCAATGATTTGATTTATAGTGTGGGGGCCGTTCTAGAACTGTAAGAATCCAATGCCAATCAATTCTCGAAAGATTTTCACCGTAATTATATAACTCGAAAGATAATGCTGTGGGGGTTTAAATGTAGTGAATAAGATTTTTTAAATTTAAACTATCGTGTACTCATAATGTATGTATAAAAACCGACTATTTATTTTTACAAGTTAGGCCGACTAGTGTTGAAATCCCGGGCCCTTATTCATGAGCTATTTACAAGGTATTATCGGGGTGGGATCAGTTCCCACCAAATGAGTATTAATGAAATTTCATACAGAAAATTAATGATTTTCCTTCATCTTCATTGAGGAGAATCTTTGCATATCGAGCAACTCCGGTCATATTTTATTCAATTCAAAATTTGTTTCAAACAGGTAACGCGATTTCAACTAAGTCAATAAGGCTGGCTCCTTTTTCGCACAAAGAATCATCTTAGCGATTCAGCGCGGAAACGCTGCCAGCATTCTTGGGACCATTCCACGTGGGCATGATTTGTATAGTCCTAGCGTGTAAGTAATTTAAGATAGATATAACTTGTACATTTTTGCTGTAAATAAATTTTTCGCAGTATGTATTAAAAAAAAACTAAGTCCATATTTTAATATGGAGTTTTATCTGCTTATATAGCATCTGACAATCAGGTACACGACATATAAATGTTAGATTATGAATGCAATATCGATCGACTGGTCGTGAACTATATCAAATATTTATACAGATCGCGAATCATCTAATAGCGCTATGTGAAATATTCTATAGGATTTTGCAATGATGGTTAACTATTTCTTTTCCCTTACAAAAGCATAAAGCTTAGCTTGGCTTTGGGATTTTGTCCTGACGATGTTCGGTGTTTAAAAACATATGTTTCTAATTGATAATTGCAATTTCTCACACGGTCTTCGGTGAAGAAAAACATCGTGAGGAAACTTGCATTCTAGAGATATGCGTAACCTACCAATCCGCACTGGAGCAGCGTGGTAGGTCTTAGCTCCAAACCTTCTCCCAAAAAACGAAGAGAAGAGGCCTATTCTCAGCAGTGGAATAGTAACAGGCCGCTACTTATGCGTCGGTTACGGAGCAAAACGATTTGTGAAATTATTGTGGTGATTATAAGCAGTGCTTGTGTATTGTTGTGTTAAGTTTTTACAAATTCTACATGTTTCTACTACTACGATTGTTGAGTTTGTGATAGTGAACGTGTAGTGCTTGTGTATTGTGGTGGCGTTGGTGCAGGTTTGTGCATGTGTTTTTAAGAATCCTTCATGTACCAGTTATGAAAACGGATTGTCGACTCTACGTTTAGCATTATATATATTTAATATTTGACTTCAGCGCGGATTATATAGCAAAATAATTGTAGTATAACTTTTGTATTATGGACGCCGTGTGATATCCGGCTGTATAGAATAGTACCGCCCTCATTTCTTACCGAGGTGTCGTAAAAGGCGACTAAGGTAAGTCGACCCGGCGTGTGGTATCCGGCTGAGTAGAATAAACCAACCTCATTTCTTGCCGAGGTGTCGTAAAAGGCGACTAAGGTAAGTTGACCCACCGTGTGATATCCGGTTTAGTCGAATCGACCACCCTCTTTCTTACCGAGGTGTCGTAAAATACAATTTCGTAATACATGATTTTTGAATTGATGTCAGGCAGGCGGCCGGTCGTAAAACGCAGCCAAATCATGCGACAGCATGTTTATAACATGTTGTGCCGACGCCACTTAGAGTGGGATAATGGCTGGAAGATGATGATCACTTTTGTATTATGGATCTCCGCAAAGTAACGCCTACTTCTAAAAATGACTTACGAGTCCTGGAGGTCCAGTTAGTGTGTGTGTTTTTCCGCTGCCCGTCTGTCCGTAGCAGAAGGCGGTGCAAGAAAAACCTTCCACCGCCATTTCCAGAAGCCGCTTTATGCCGCTGTATTCCAACACGTCCTCCTATTAAATGTAACATATATTAATATTATAAAAACATAGTAAGTAAGTAAGTAAGTAACGGCCTGTTACTATCCCACTGCTGGGCATAGGCCTCTTCTCTCCATTTTTGGAGAGAAGGGTTGGAGCTAAGACCTACCACGCTGCTCCAATGCGGATTGGTAGATTACACATATCCCTAGAATTTTCTAGAGATATGCAGGTTTCCTCACGATGTTTTCCGTCACCGAAAAGCGTGTGATAAATTGCAATTATCAATTAGACACATAAGTTTTAATAGAAAAACTCATTGGTGTCTGCCCGGGTTTGAACCCATGATCGTCTCTAGAGATTCACACGGTCGCACCGCTAGGCCATCACAGCTTGTAAAAAAATAAAAACATATGCTAATATTATAAAATTTGACTGGCCCGTTGGCGCAGTGGGTAGTGATCCTGCCATCAGCTCCGCGGGTCGCGGGTTCGATTCCCGCCGAGGACCAACATTTTCTATAAAAGGATTTATTGGCTCTTCGAGCCTGGGTGTATATTTGTATCTAAGAATGTATTTAAAACTTATATATGTATATATTCCCCATTTGTCTGTCACCCATAACACAAGTATTAAGTTACTTACTTTGGGGACGGATGACCGTGTGTGTAAGTGTCCCATATATTATTCATTTATTTTTCTTAATCCTAACTTTTTACATTTTTAAATATTTCTAAAAAAAAGAATTAAAAAAACATTTAAAAATATAAAAAATTGTCGTCCGCCGGGAACGGGGAAATATCCCGAGCTGCGGGTGGTTAGGGATCCAAAGTGAGGAACTTCCTCACAATGCGCGCCGTTTCAAGCAATACTGCCTTCTGCATCCGACACTTGATCCAACGGTTAAGCGAAAGCCTCTGAAGATGTTGGTCGAGGCTCTTCGCAATCAGACCGTTAACCGACACAACAATAGGAACAATTATTGTTGAGTCAACATTCCACATGGCGGTTATCTCATAAGAAAGGTCTAAATATTTAGTTAATTTTTCTTTTTCGGCTTTTATGAGATTATCGTCATGCGGAATGGTGACATCAACAATAATTGCTCGGCGCGCTAACCGGTCTACTAACACTATATCAGGTTTATTGGCAGCAATAAACCTATCAGTGATAATAGCCCGATCCCAGTAGAGCATAGCACGACTATTTTCAAGAACTGACGCAGGGTCGTACCTGTAATATGGTACCTCTTCATCAACCAGAGAGTATTGAAGAGCAATTTGTTGATGTATTATCCTGGCTACTTGGTTATGTCTGTGCAAATATTCACCGTTAGCAAGATGAGAACAACCGGAAATTATATGTCTGAGGGACTCCCCAGGACGATGACACGCTCGACATACGTCTACAGTGCCATCTTTCATAATGTATTTCCGGTAGTTCTTCGTCTTGATAACTTCGTCCATAATTGCACAGACAAAACCTTCAGTTTCCCCAAAGAGATCCCCGTATTGTAGCCAGGATACAGAGGCAATCTGGTCTATGTCTTGCCCCATTAAAGCCTTGTAGAATCTACCATGCAACTCCTTGCTCTTCCATATCTCGATGCGATCAGAGATACCAACTATTACAGGTTTGCGCCGATTCTGTTTGCCTAAGGCGAGCGGAGTAAAGCCCTTATCAACTGCGATGACATTCCTATGCACATCACTGTCCATCTTGAGAAAATGATCTCTAAGTTTGTACACCTCACGATTGTGAAGGCTCTTGGCGTTTAAAAAACCACGTCCCCCGCATTTCCGTGGGATATACAACCTCATAACAGATGAACGTGGGTGATGCATACGGTATGCCGTCAGCAGTTTTCGGACCCCTCGATCTAAGGAGTCCAGTTCTGTTTGAGTCCACCTTAGAATGCCAAAAGTATAGGTGAGGATAGGCATGACCCAGCCATTAAAAGCACGAACCTTGTTACCACCCGATAAAAGACTATTAAGTACTTTTTTCAAGCGATAAAAGAATCGTTCTTTCACTGTTTGTTTCATGCTTCTATCCTCAATACCTAATGCTTCAGACATTCCAAGGTACTTGTAAGTTTCGCCTTCACAGAGAGTCTTGAGAGTCAAAGCATCTGATATGGTTGCAGGTTCAGAGCTTACAATCCTACCTCGCTCTACCATATATTTATTATTATTAAAACGGCATATCCGGCATTCTCCTGCCCTAATTCTATTCTAAGTTCGCTCGGTACAACATGTTATAAACATGTCACATGATTTGGCTACGTATTTTTAGACCGGCCGCCTGCTTGACGTCAACTTCTTAGTTGCCTCTTACGACACCTTAGTAAGAAATAAGGGTGGTCTACTCTACTCAACTGAACACCATACGGTGGGTCAACTTACCTTAGGGTCCTTATACGACCCCTCGGTAAAAAATGGTGGTTTATTCTATTCAGCCGGATACCATACCACGTAGGTATAATACGCGAATATAATCAGATATATACATTTCGTGTCATAATTTCAGTTACTAATAATAGTAGTTAGAATACTACTCTGAAACTGCTGGACTGATTTTTATGAAATTTTATATGCATATTCAGTTATATAGTATCTGAATCGCCTACTATCTATTTTTCATGCCCCTAAGTGATAATAATAACGAATAAAATAGAACACCCTAATTTCTTAATGACGTATCGTAAAAGGTGACTAAGGTAAGTTAACAACAGGCAGGCGGCTAGTAAAATACGTAGTGAAATCGTATGACGTGTTTAGAACATGTTGAATGCCCCACTAAGAGTGGGATAAGGACACTAGGATGATTCACATACCTGCGTGGCAGCTGGTTCGAAGACGACGTTGTATGAGAACAGTTTCGGCTTCTGGGCGAGTGAGATCCCGTTGACTATGATTTGCCCTTTACCGGGAAACTCTAACATGTCCCGCTCTTGCAATGACCGCTCCTTGTCGTTTACAGGACGCACTCTATAGGAGAAAGGGAGTGAAATGGAAATAAGGTGAGTGTACTAGTAATTGACCATTTAGTTGACCGTTTTGTTCGTTGAAAATTGTTCCCCTCTAAAAGTTCTAAATAAAAGTCCACAACAGCATTTGTCTAGCTTTTAAGGTTAACCCATTGTAACCATTTTTATGGTTATCAAAACACTATATTACGGTTTTTATCTTTTCACGCGGGCGGAGTCGCTAGCGATTGCTAGTAATAATATACATACCGGACAACCACGTTAATATTGTCTTCATCTCCGTTGAGAGTGATGCTGGAGCCATGGTTGCTTCTGTCCAAACTGGCCGCTCTACTGCTAGCACTAAAACAAGTTTCAAATCTGTTTCTTTAAATTAAAAAGTGACGGCTTCTTGCTTTCCTACTGCTAGGCATAAAGCTCTCTCCGTGTTTGAAGAGAAAGGTAAGTGCTTAGACCTACCACGCAGCTCCACTGCGTTTTGGTAGAACATATCCAGAGAATTTTCTGAAGATATGCAGGTTTCCCCGCAATGTTCCTATATTGAAAAACCTGCGATAAATTACAATTATGAATAAGAGACAAGCTTTTAACAGAAACACTTATTGGTGGCTCTCAAAAGAGTAAAATGGTCACAATGCGGGGCTTGATTTATTTATTACTAGCGGCTCGCTCCGGCTTCGCACAGGTATAAAGTATATAGCCTATGTCACTCAGTGGAAAAAATGGTTAAAATCGATCCAGTAGTTTTGTTTTATTCATTACTGCTCGGGCCAAATATTATTAGGATATCATCATCATCTTCCTGCCCTTATCCCACTCTAAGTCGGGTCGGCACAACATGTTATAAACATGTTGTAACATGATTTGGCTACGTATTTTACGACCGGCCGCCTGACTGACGTCAACTTATCTTAGTCGTATTTTACGCCGCCTCGATAAGAGAGAGGGTGGTCTATTCTACTTAACCGGATACCACACGGTGAGTCAACTTACCTTAGTCGCCTTTTGCGACACCTCGGTATGACATGAGGGTGGTCTATTCTACTCAGCCGGATACCACACGGCGGGTCGACTTACCTTAGTCGCCTTTTACGACACCTCGGTAAGAAAAGAGGGTGGTACTATTCTATTCAGCCGGATACCACACGGCACAAGGATATATAGGAGTTTAATTTCAGTACATTTTTTTGTTGAGGAAAAAATACTTCAATATGTGAATAAACGCAGATTCATAGTCCCAAGATATTGTTTTTTATACGAAAATGTTGGCCCTGGCAGGTAACCTGTGACCCTGTTGAAGACAGTCTTACAGCTCCCTACGCAAACGAATAGTCAAATATATAATGTAAACTCGTAATACTTATTTCCTTACTTAGATTCGCTCTATATGACTAACAGAAAACTGTGTTTAAAAAGTAATTACTGGCCGCCATGTTTGATTGCTATTTGTTTTGATGTTATTGTCAATGTTAATATCGACGTATTTTCTACCATTTTATTTTCAGCCTATCTACGTTCTACAACAAAAGATATATGAAATAACTGTTAGTTAATTCCTTATCATCTTTTTTATGTTACTTGTCCGTGAACAAAACTATAAAAGTTTTGATATTTCTATTTTGGATTATGAACTAGGGAAATGGAATGTTCGAAAACGGATGCAATTAATTTTTATGACATTTTCGGAAGCTAGCTTCCCGCCATCGGTGTGACAGCTTGACCTCGCAGCCACTTCCGATAATAATGGCGGTCTTATGTCAAGGACGAATAATAAACGGCCGATCGTCTTACCTTACTCGCCTTTTACAACACTTCGGTAAGAGATGAGGGTGTTCTATTCTACTCAGCCGTTTGCCACACGGCAAAGTATTTTTTATGATCCATTGTTTTTAAAGATAGTAGGTTTTTTGAAGACGATATTTTATATGGAGAGAGTATTGTGATCACTGATAGTCTGTACAATAGAAATATTAATTAATTTCTCTACCACAAAACGTTATGTTTGAAAATAATTTATTCGTAACAAATACGTTATATGCATTGTTAAGTAGACTAGATTGCTGTTAAGTAATTGAAAATAGATCAAGGCTTAGTAATGAATGAGGTTTTAGCCTTGAGGATTGTATAGAAACGGGCCAAGTGTTTAAACGTACGCTACCAAAAAGTGTTCATACAATTTGCAATATAATCACATCTTTATGCTAATATAAGAAAGTAGAATGTATTTATGTATAATTATTCTTTATATATTATAAATATATGTATCATATTAAATATTAAGTAAAAAAGTAGGTAATTTTAAGGATTTAAAATATATGTAAACTAAAGGTTAAATTTATTATTATTATAAAGTGTAGTTCTTTGTAGCAATTAAATTGTTGCACACCAACCCGTACTATCACCATGATCCTCACATCAAATGTTGTCTGGGAGAGATCGCTCCAAGAGATAAGACCGCCTTTGCACGCTTCTGTGTATCCAAATGTTTTGTAAATGTATATCTTCTTTGTGTGTAATAAAGAATAAATAAATAAATAAATAAATAATATAATCACTGATTTGTGGGTCATTTAAGTCACCATTTCTCAGTTGTGGGTCATTTAAATCATCATTACGAACTTGTGGAACATTTAAGTCATCATTACTCACTTGTGGGTCATTTAAATCATCACTACTGAGTTTTGGGCCATTTAAATCATCATTACTAAGTTCTGGGTCATTTTTCATATCTTTATTTAAAGTATCGGTTGTTGCTTTCGTGGCCCGTAGACGCAAATGGCAGTGACCGTGTCTTCAGCTTAACGGGTCGCGGGTTCGATTCCGGGTGCCAACATTATTTAAATACAATTTGTTGGGTCTTAAGTTATATATAAATTTATAAATGCATGTATTTACCAGTTGTTAAATTCAAATTTAAATTCAAAATATTCTTTATTCAAGTAAACTTGTAAACAAAGGCTTTTGAATCGTTAACTCTACTGCTGGTTCAGAAAGCTGTTCCTACCGACAAGAGCCAGCAAGGAATTTGGTGGTTGCTCTTTTAAAAATATTATTCTTATTACTAGATATTTAGTCATTACTGTCTTGCACAAGCTCGAAGAGTAGCTATGTCCACACATTCTTATTATCTGAGTAATCCTGAATAGTATAGTAGGCTTTTGTATTAGCCCTTTTTTAAGTGGTTTTTTTCTCTGTAACTCAAGTAACACATACAACACAAGTATTAAGTTACTTAGATTGGGGACGACGACCGTGAGTGTAAATATATTTGTATATATTTATTTATAACGTATTGAATAAAAAAGTTATTCCTTCAGGATCAGTAAAAAACAGAGTACATAGGTAAAGGTATAATAACGCTTAAGTCGACAAAAAGTTTCGGGTACAGCTTATACTACAAGAAATAAACAAAGCAATCAACAAATTGCTTTTATAGTTGACATTGAAAAAACTGATAGCTGTTTAACGATAAACTGTGTCAAATTTGGTTTCGCTTAAGTATATTATGAAAACACGAGTGATTCACAATATACATTTGTGTAATTTATGATATTGTGTTGGTCATTTCATGACAAGAATTCTCGAAATTTGCCTAAAAGGTTATTTCATACATGACGTCGCAATACAAAGAATCGGATATGAAAAAGAGTCATAACCTTGTAGGAATCCAGAAAGAAATTAATAATGTTGAATTAATAATTTCAACTGTAATGAAAATATTGCTAATAATTAGGGCAAGACAAAATTTTTTTGTCACTCTATTTTGCGTATATATTTTTTAACACAGGGATCTTGTATTAAGTAATATCAATAAATTCATGAGTTTTTCGCAGAAAATTCATGGCTTCATAAACAGAATATTCATGGCTTCATGAGCAGAAAAATCATGGCTTTATAAACAGAAAATGAATGGCTTCATGAACAGAAAATTATTGTCTCCATGAACAGAAAAAATTGTGGCTTTATAAACAGAAAATGAATGGCTTCATGAACAGAAAATTCATGGCTCTCTGTCTAGGGCTTGAAGAAATAAAACTTCGGATCCTTTTATTGTCCAGTTATCATGGGTTCATATAGAAGATAAATTCACCAAAATGCTAGCAATAAAGACAAGGCAAATGACTTTGGAAGTGATCGCGTGCCTGAACTCAATTGGCCAAACTGATTGCGGCCATTAAATATTTACTTATCGCTCTCACCTGACATATTGGAGGAAAGATTTAGGGCTATTTTACTTGTTTTGCTTGTCCTATTTTGTTACCTTCGTATATTCATAAAAACCAAAATGCATTGGAAGTAGTCAAACGTTATTTATTAAGTCGTTTAAGTCTTTAAGTCGTAAGTTTTTAAGTCGTTCGGCTTTGCGATTTTGTTCTGATTGTGGTAGTGAATAGTGAAGTGTGGTAGTGATGGATTAAAGTGGATGCGGCTTACAAAACCTGCATGTATAATATGTTGGAAAGAAAGTTCACTCTACATTTAGTATTAAAGTACTTGGGTGGTGGTAATTAAAAAAAGAATATAAAAAAATGAAATAAAAAAAGATAAAAAGCGCCGGGTGACATGTGGGAATCGATCGCAGGTTTTGAACTTACGCGCGTTACCATTAAGCTATCACAGCTTTTGACAGCGCAAATATCATTTGCATCCAATTCAACATATTAGTATTTTTTTAATGGAAAACATTCCTTCCCCCCCCCCAACTCCTACATGCTGAATTTCATGAAATCGTTGGAGCCGCTTCCAAGATTTGGAAAATATCTATTAACTATTTAAATATTAAAGAAAAGATACTTCGTGTATTACATATTAGAGCAAAACAATATTATCCTTTCCTTTTTTAAGAAGAAAAGGGGTCTGTTCAACTTAGAGAAATTTTAGGGAATGCATTATTAAGGTTCTCCCTTACCTGCCATTTCTCGATCTGCTCTTAAAACTTTCGCTGTCTTCACCGAATCTGTTCCCTAACGCTGGTAGAGCAAGAGTGCTTCTTCCTTTTAATAAGTTGCCATTTCCACCAGGCTGTTCGGTGCTCCGGGCTTTGCGTGTGTTGAGCTCCTTACCTTAAACGAAAGAAATACGTCAACGAATATCTCGCTTTGCGTCGTTTCGATTTACGTTTTTTCGAAGTTGCGTCGCTGCTTAATTACTACTAATTGTCACTGTGCGTCGTTGGATCATCGAGGTTGCGTTGGCGCTAAAACAGCGGCCACTAGATGTCGCTGTTGCAGCGTCATACAAATTGGCGATACGTTAACGCGATCGAGTATGTTTAAAAAAACTACTACTACTAAGTTTATAAGGAACATACATAGGAACTTTTACTTTTACATATCTATACTAATATATAAATCTGAAGAGTTTGTTTGTTTGATTGTTTGAACGCACTAATCTCAGGAGCTACTGGAATGAATTGAAAAATTATTTATGCATAAGATAAATCACTTATCGAGGAAGGCTATAGGCTATATAACATCCCACTAAGATGAATAGAAGAGGAGTAGCAATAAAAAATATTACGAAAACGGCAAAATTTAAAGCTTTCCTTGCTTGCACCATGTAAACGGTGAAAGTTATTAAAATGTCATGTATAAAATATATATCAGCCATGTCAGTCAGTGTAAAAAAAATGATTAAAATCGCTACAGTAGTTTTGATTTATTCATTACTGCCCGTGGCCCCAAGCGTTAAATTTGGAGAAAAACAATTCTCCTCTCCCTATAGCAAGATCCCGCTGTCTTTGGAATATCTAAATTCATATAGTACATATTTGGTAATTTATTTTTACATTTTTCCCTATGTATTATATTTTTACTATTAATTCAGAATGTCTTTATATACAATATTAACAGCTTTCTTGTCATTAAACTCTTGAAAGAACGACATATTATAGCTGCTAAATGCGAAGTGCTATAGGGTGAAGCGCGGTCTCCTCACGGTATTTTAAATCTGTAATATCTCCGAAAATATTCACTTAAATTACATGCTGTAAACGGCCGTATTGATCTATATTAAATCAACTATTTATTTAAGATACTTAATTGGATAAGGATTAATTCTGTAGTGTATAAAAATTGCTTCAAAAATAAGGCATTATTTTTCGAAAAAAGTAAATAAAAAATGCTATTGTGGGTTATTCATAAGAGATAGATATAAACCATCGCGGACTTTTCTGTAGACCTTTCCAAGGTGTACAAATACTTAGTACATCATTTTGATAAATCTCGTAGGGTTTAGCCAGCGTTTGCAATGTAAGCGGAAAAAATTTCATTATTTACAGAAACCTCAAAAATTACAGTATTTCTCTACTCCGTATTGAATGTTATTATACATACAAACCTTCCTGTTGAATCACTCTATCTATTAAAAAAACCGCATCAAAATCTGTTTCGTAGTTTTAATGCATACATAAGGATATATGGACAAACAAAGAATGCGACTTTATTTTATAATATGAAGTGATAACCACTGTAACTTTTAATTATACATTCAAACACGAAATATATTTTTATTTTGGAAATCTTCCCATCATATAGAATGGTATAGATAAGATTCTTACCACAGCCGGTAGTAGCTGCCAAGGTCTCAGCACTCCTCGACATTGTCCTTGACATAGCTGAAGGCGGCGCCTTCATGGGTGTCGCTTGGCGATTCTGATACCCCATACCGCGGTGCACGTGAAACAGTTGCAAGTTTTTCATAGCCATAGTTTATATCAACCATTTTTTGTTTCATCTAACCAGAGAATATTTAATCTCATAATTTATTTTTAACTGCTTGTTGAAAGTCGAAATAACGTCCTTTACAAGATTTTAAGAAATTTATTATCTGACTGAGTATTTTTTTGTTTTAAAGGAAGCTAAGCTAATTTTATCGTGGTGTCTATCTCTTGATGATCCTTCAGTTGCGGGGCGAAACGATTGTTGAGTTTTTGATAGTCAAGAGCTATTTCTATTAAACGACTTAAGAAAGAAATATTTTATACAATTAGGCGTTTCGTTGCGGTCCATAATACAGAAGTATTAAGGTTTGCTATAATCCGCGATAAGTTGAGTTTGTGAGTAGGTTTTTAGTGCTTGTGTATTATGGTGGTGGTTTAGGAATCCTGCATGTAAGAGTATCAAGTATTAAAACAGATATTCCACTCTACATTTAGCATTATATGTCTTACTGTCCTTATTTTACTCTAAATGGGGTCGGCACAACATGTTTTCTCTTCCATTCTGTCCTATTATTCGTCAACTCTGGCTCTACTTCTTCACATACTTCACATAATCCAACCATCTCTTTTTAGGCCTCTCTCTAGTCACATATCCATCCACATTCAAATTTAACACTCGTTTGGTCACATGATTTTCATCCCTCCTCAATACATGTCCATTCCATCTTAATCTTGCACAGCTCGTTTTTTGTATAACTATACATTTAGCATTATATATATTTTCTATTTTACTTTATCGCGGATTGTAGCAAAATAACTTTATTATTACTTTTGAAGCCAAATACTTTTTGATTAATGGAGACGGTGTATAGACACTGCCTCTGGCGTGGAAGTAGTCAATTGTATTTGTTGCCATTTTGATAAGATTGACGCATATCGTTTATAGATGCGGGTTATATCGAGTTTATTGCAAATTTGTACCTTGTTAAAAGTTGTGAAGCCTTTAGAAATTGTGTTATATTTTACGGTTCGATGTACTTAACTGAAACGAAGAACAACTCGTGATTATTATACTGTAAAAAAAATAATCCAATTCTTTGTTCTTCTTGATGCATCTGCATTTAAACGAATGGAGAGACCGTGGTTACACGGGTTGAGTGTTAACTCACAAGGGGATCGTGGATTCAAGTCCCGATCAAGAAAGTGACAGTTTTTTTATATTTTATGTGCCAATAAATACGAAAACTAAAACGCATCTGACGCATTTTGGTGACAGAAAACATTATTATGGAACATTATTATATAACTGGAATATCTTAGCGTAAACTAATAATCAGTTTTGGATCAGTTTATGGGTATAAGCTCAATTTTACCTGTCTATAGCCGTATATTAACTTAATAAGAAACAAGTTAAAAAGCTTTTCACAAAATTTTATGTCCCAAATGTTAATTGTTGAGCAGTTCCCTGACTGGAGCCAATTTTGGCAGCAGCATCAGGTCATCATATATCATATATTCATCATCATATAATATCATATCATAAAAATGCATTGTCATCGGGACTAGACCAATATGTAAAATTTTAGCTCAATCTTACCCAGAAAGTGGGTCAAATTTAACTTTCAAGATTCCACCTTCATATAAATACATTACAAGCTAAATAAAAGCTTTGAACACATTATACAAATTAACTTGAAAGAAATAAGGTTTTGAATGATGAATACTGAAGAAGATTATTAAGATTAAGTTAAGAAGATGAATACTGTAAGGAGGAAATGTCGAATAAATAGAAATGCTGAAAGAAAAAAGCTAATTTAAAAAGCTCGTTGAAGTCCGTCGATTAAAAACTCTTTATTTTTATACAATTCATTGAAGTACCTACTCTCTGTTGCTTACAGTTATGAAAATTTAAATAGACAAGGCTCCATTAATCGACGTCTCTTTTATGTTGTATGACAGTCCAATTATCACAAATAAACATTTCATTTCATGGTTCCGTTTACTGTTACATATATTTTATAGTACATCTAAAATCACAAGGAGTATTTTATTAGATTAAAACGGATTCAATTATGCTTAAATTTTCAATTAGAAATGGCGGGAAATGACACAAAATGACGGAGCGGGTGTCGATAACGCGCGCGCGGCTCCGACTGAAATGCTTTGTGGTTTGTTAAAGCTTTTCTATCGGGGCTTTTTCAACGATATAGTATGTTGGTGGTAAATTGTATTTGGCCGATGGACGATTGGCACGTTCGACCAAATACAGTGTATTTATTTTATTCTATATCTCTTTTCTGTAGCGTTGGTTTTGAAATGAGGCCAATACTATGAATATTTCACAAAATTGAATGAAATGAAATGAAAAATGCGCTAAAACATAAATTAATTTAAATAAACGTTCCTAGATATTACTATTTTTAATATATTCGGACAATATAAACGAACACTACAGTATTTACAAAATTAGAGCAACAATTTACGTGTTTTTGTAGGATTTGACTTACATATAAGGAAAATATATTTCGGTGGTCAATTAATATTTCAGTTAATTGTCTAAAGACTGACAATTAGTCTAATTATAACTAGTTTAGAATAGCAAACACGGAGCGATCTTACAACCATTTCAGATTGCTCTAATTACTTAACTCTACGTTCACGTAGATTTAATTAACTATTAAATCTCTAATATTTAAATGAGCTAATCTTGTATATATACTTAATTTAAAAACTGCATTTTGCAAACGGCTCCAATGATTTTCATAAAAATCAATATGTAGAGAGTTTCGGAGGCGATAAATCGATCTGACTAGGTTCCAACTTTGAAAAATTTCGTTTAGTTCCTTTTTTCAGGCTCTCAAAAACCGTTACAAAATTATTACAAATAGATTAATATCGCTATTTCGAAGTTGTACTAAGTTACAAGTATACACCATATCACGCTGTCTTTGAGCTACTTCTTCTTGGAGTACCTCTCCGATTATCGAAGGTTAGCAATCAGCAGTGTATATTTCTGTTCTATTCTTCGCGAGGTGTAAAAGCTTGACAGGACTCGCGATTCCTGTCCACTCCCGGATGTTGCGTAGTCAGGATTTCTTCCCACTAACGACACCTCTAATACCTGCTAATTTTCCCGCCATGATCAGTTGGAGAAGTTCATACCTCTCGTGC
The DNA here is from genome assembly GCA_947086495.1 of Morpho achilles. Lineage (NCBI taxonomy): Eukaryota > Metazoa > Arthropoda > Insecta > Lepidoptera > Nymphalidae > Morpho > Morpho achilles. Next base: position 2,137,810 of record CAMTZB010000015.1, read on the forward strand.
CTAAACACATGCCGCAAATATGACACTTTTCTGACCTTGACGGTATTCAAAAAATCGCTTTTTTGGTTAACACGTAACAGTACTTTCATATTAGAAACTTTGTGAGTCCAGCTTATGACCAAAATTCGTCTATACGCCCAAATCTCGAAAGCTTGTATACGTTGTCGAAGGTCTTCCTTAACAGTCCATGCCTCGCATCCGTATATAATTACAGGCCAGATGTAACAAACCAGTTGTCTAAACTTGGGCTACAACGCACATTAATGTTTCGAACGAGTTTTAAATCAAGAAAAGTACTCAATGGACTTTCAGCCTTTGGAATTACGTGTCATGAATTTTATATGGGGGTTGTCTTTCACACTTCGACTGTAATTGTACTGAATAAATAATGCAGGGCGATACAAATACGATTTCGTCAAAGTAGAAATGCGATGTTTAGGTACCTTATATATTTAAATATAGTCTATATCTCAAGGCCGATACAAAAAGAACTAATGCCTTTAAACAGAATAAATCTTGTTCCTCCTTATTCCGTTTCTCTTCCATTCTCTCCCATCATTCGTCAACTTTGGCGCTAATGATTTTATATGCATAGCATACTTCAACTAATCATCTCTTTTTATGCCTTCCTCTAGTCACATATCCATCTACATAACAGAAAACAGAAAATATATGGCACTGATAATAGACACCACAATTGCCTGCTGAAGATAAAAGAAGATCAATTATGCCCATATTGCGTAGAGCTGATCACCCTATCTACTTACTGGCAAAGACGGAAGATCACGACGAAGATAACGATAAAGTAGGAAAACCAAAAACCTAATAATTTCTCCTTTTAGGGGCATTGTTAGGTTTGTTAGAGTTTGTTAAAACTAAGTTTGACTTTTATATTTTTTTATATAGGTAATAATAAAATAAACCATTGTCCTTGGGTTTATATCTATCCATAAATATGGGAAATCTTCTTTTTCTAGACAATCTCTTTCAGAAAATTGTATATCCAGTAATCTATTGACTACCATCTTGATGTTGTCTTAATGTCCACCTAATGGAGGATCAACCAACGTTGCGTTTTCCATTGCGGCGTCCCGGAGTCACTATCTCTAACCTTAGAAACCTAACTTCCATTAGTTATTAGAAAAATGTGCCCTATACCAGTTGAGTTATATGAGTAGTTTTCCTACTTCTATGGCTCTCCTCGACTCATACTTTATCACGCCTCCTTCTGTGAGGATGTTATCTCGCGGAAGGAGGCGGCGGGGCGGATCCTGGAAGTCGAGTTCTTGGATCCAATCCGCCGCAGGCGATCGGGGCACAGGCGACTCGCCGAAGTCCGTCGCATGCCGCCCTAACGGGGAGCTTTCCGGGCGTTCCGAACCGGTTTAATCGGGCGCCCACCCTATAAGGTCCCCGAGGCGTTCGATGCATCTGGTGCTTCCGATGCATTGTTTTTCTATCACTTTTAGAGAGGCCCCGACCCAGAGGTGGCGCACTCTGGGGTACAGAGTTGCTGCTGGCGGGAATGGGGGGCAATGTCTTTATAGGTAACCCATCCCCGCCACCAGCAGCGTAGTGGACCACACAGGTTATTTTAGTCGGTGCGAGTCCGACATAACCTTCGCCTGGAAGACAGGCAACCCGGCAGCCCGGCGACAGGAAAAATCCCCTTATGGGTCCCCCCATAAGGGGTTTTTTCCCGTAAAAAAACATACTTGATCACGTAGCTCTAATTTAAGCAATTCTTACTAGAATTTATATATTGCTCTACTGAGTTATTGAAATGTAAATTATGGACGGACACCGATCATAGCTTCCTTTGAAGCCGATAATCAGTGACGTTGTTTGGGAATCTAGCAACAATTGCCAACATTACTATTCGAAGATTCGTTTGGGAAATACATGCAAGAAATTAAAGACCGGTCTAACCAGCTCACAGTGGCTTCTTCTTTCAAAATAAACAAAGAAATTTATATTTTTTTGCGGATATTCATCAGTTATGAAAGTTTAATAGCAAGGATGTGTAGTCGACTTATAAAAATGAATAATGGTTTTCCATTGTGCTTACTAATTGCTCTGTTCGTTTCCGACTTGATGTTTAGAATCATAAATTAAAAAAAAACGGTTGCCTGTAAAGTCGGTTATACGGGCAAAGATTTTACGTGACAACGTTTTTTAAATGTAATGGATTGGAGTGGGAGAGAGACGCAAGGCATTCGCCAGTCCGGCGGGCCTCTCTTTCGTGATTCATCGTAACAGACGTGAGCGGGCTTTACACTTTTTCATGAGTGAATCCAAGCCGCAACCTTTGACGATTTAAGACGTTGTCACGTCAAAACATTGGAAATGAAATGCATTTTATCGAAGACTTTGTGGAATTCTACGATAAATTAGGAATCGATTTATTTGTTAATGGCTTTGTACGGGTTGTTGAGCATATTGTGCTCTGAGAGAAAATCAGTTTAAATTTATTATCGCGCGCTTTCGTTTTCATCAATAAACTCCTTAAAAGTTCCTTTAAATTATATGGTGTAAAGGTTTATTTTAAATATGGTATGTTAAAGGTGGAGGTGGAGATATATTTACTACGATACGTCTTACAAGTTTACGTATTTATTAACGACTGCGTAACAAATTACAAATTGCTTCTAATACTGACATTTGAGAAACGCTGACATCGCGATACATTAATAAAGATTATTTTGATTTGAGTTCATTTCATTTCACTTACAGGCCTTTTTGGATTTCCCATTCTAAGTATAATAACTCTACGGGTCTGCATATAACTCGCCTTATCTAGTATTAACAACTCTATGATCAGATTGCAGCAATTACAAGAATAGAGAACGCCTATCACCTGTTAGACATCTAATCGATATTTTTAATTCGTATAATGACTTGCGACATCAGTTTGTTTGATGAATAAAAATTGGTAATTTTTGTGTTATTTGGCTTCGTGTGTTTATTGAATTGATATTCAATTACAGTTTTCACTTGTGTGATTATTGACGCGTGACCTATATATAAATAATTTGTTAATGTATATTTATTTATTTGGATCATCGATATAAGAAACATTAACAATATTTATGATATACATTTCACGTGACTTAAATCTAACTGTTTTTACATTTACAGGTAACCACAGCTTGCTATTCTTCTTCTTAGTCGATCTCTTCATTACTGAAGGTCGTGTCTAGATGGAATTATTATTGCTGCTCACTTCCTGTACTATTTTCCATATTTTTCTATCCTCGGCGGTCTTTAAAGCTTCGGTGATTGGCAGGCCTGTAATCGTCTTTGTGTTCTTCTTCTTAGTCGATCTCTTCATTTTTCTCTTCATTTGCTTCACAGTATATTTTAAGTAATTTAATTTAATAATCTAATTTAATTTTTGTATATAAAAATATAAAGAATTATAAAACAATAGGCGATGTATATAATAGACAAAGTAGGAACCGACATAAGCTTGCGGCCCCTGCTTTCCGCCTTGAAAAAGTACGTAAGTCGTTTGTGGGTTTGGGTATAAGATTCTATAATAAAATTCCACAATTCAATTCAATTTTAACTTTACCATTACAGCAGTTTAAAAACACTATTAAAGAGAGGCTGATACAGAAAGCCTACTATACTGTTGACGATTATTTAAACGACAAAAATGCGTAGATATAAATATTGTTCGACTCTGTACAAGATAGAAACATTAAATTTAAAGCATTAAGAATTATATTTAAAAAAAAAAGCAACCGCCGAGTTTCTTGCCGGCTCTTCTCGGTAGGAACAGCTTTCCGACGTAGAGTTGACGATTCAAAAGCACTTGTTTACAAGTTTATTTGAATAAAGAATATTTTGAATTTGAATTACTGAAGGTCGTGTCTAGATGGAATTATTATTGCTGCTCACATCCTGCACTATTCTTTACCACATTTTTCAATTCTCGGCGGACTTTAAAGCTGTTTGTTGATTGGCAGGCTTGTAATCGTCTTTACTTGATCGGACCAACGGGTAGCGAGTGACCGCGTTTTCTTTACCCTTCGACCTAGCCAACCACTCCAGCTTCTCCAGGCTTTCAGGGTTTTCGAGCAACATGTCCGAAATATTTAAGAATACGCTGGAAGCAAACAGCGGACAGTCTAATATTAATGCCGAGCTCCTTAAGAGTAGACACATTGGTTCCGCGTGCAGTCTATGGAATCCTAAGCATCCTCCTCCAACACCACATTTGAAAAGCATCTATTTTTGTCCTTTCTGACTTACTTATTGTCCCATATCTACTCTTCGACCCTGTACAAAACAGTAAAAAGTTATAAGAAGTCTTAAAAGAACAACCTCCGAGTTTCTTGCTGGCACTTCTCGGTAGGAAAAGCTTTCTTAAACAGCAGTAGACTTGACGATTAAAAAGCACTTGTTTACAAGTTTACTTTGAATAAAGAATATTTTGAATTTGAATTTAAAAATTATCTATGATCGTTTAATGTTCAGTCATCGAATCGTCTGTCATTCACCATAACTGTGTATTAGGTTGTTATTACTAAAACACTACTTTATTGCAGGACATACATCCGCGGTTTCATAATTTAAACTCAAAATTATGATGTCGACGAAACGAAAATACTTCTCTACTCTTCAACTATATTCTAGTACAAAAGTAATGAAAATATTCATCATCCTCCTGCCCTTATCCCACTCTAAGTGGGACAACATGTTACAAACATGTTGTCATATGATTTGGCTACGTATTTTACGACCGGCCGCCTGCCTGACGTCAACATACCTTAGTCGTATTTTACGACTCCTCGGTAAGAAAGAGGGTGGTCTATTTTACTCAACCGGATACCACACGGTGGGTCAACTTACCTTAGTCGCCTTTTACGACACCTCGGTAAGAAATGAGGGTGGTACTATTCTATTCAGTCGGATACCACACGGCGTAAAAGTAATAAAAATATTATTTTGCTATAATCCGCGATAAAAGGAAATATATGTAATGCTAAATGTAAAGCTTGCTTGCAAAATTGCTTTGCGATTTTGTCGTGGAGTCTATCTCCTAACGATGCTTCGGTTATGGGGCGAAAGCATTGTTGAAATTGTGGTGGTGAATGTGTGCAATGCTTGTGTATTGTTGTTTTAGGTGTCGGGTAGTGAATAAGTTCTTATAAATTCTGCATGTATCAGGTATGAGAACGAACAGTACACTCTACATTTAGCATTACATATATTTCCTTTTATCGCGGATTATAGCAAAATAATATTCTCATTACTTTTGTATTATGGACCTCCGCAAAGTAACGCCTAATTCTATAAATTATATATTCTAGTATGTGACATTCGTGGGACGTTCGCAGGTGTTAGGTTCAAACAATGCCGGTTGCGGTTCGATGCTCGCCCATTTTTTAGTTCAAGCAACATTTAATTTTGCGGGTTTCCATTATCATACGACGACAAAAAGATCGTCCCTTTTTAATTTGCAAGCTTTTTTTAATTCATGTCAGAATAAAAACGGGACTATCGTCAAACCGACGAGATTTTGGTGACTGTGTAGGTATAGACAAGTTTTGTACAAGTTAACCCAAATGTAACTAATTAAAGACAAAAAGCTCTATTATTTACCTTAGTTGCCTTTTACGACACCTCGATAAGGAATGAGGGTGGTCTGTTCTACTGAGCCGGATACTACCTTAGTCGGCTTACGACACATACATTTTTTATATTTTAGTTCATCGCGGATTATAGCAAAATATTTTTTAAATATTTATGGGTTTTCATAAACAGTATTAGATTCCACACGATTATAAATTGTAATAATACAGATATAACTTATGTAGTATTAATACTATAAAGGCGAAAGTCTGTCTGGCTGTTACGCTTTCGCCGCTGGACCAAAACCGGTTAAATTTGGCGCAATTCAAGCTTTACACACCTGGGTAACAGGGAATAGGGCGAAAATCATTTAAAATTAAGCGTACTTATTCTTTATCGCTTAAGTTTTCGCAGACGAAGTCTCGGGACAAAAATAATATAAATATATAATGGAAACCAACTTCACATAGTACAATAGCACTTCCTCTTCCCGATTATTTGTGCTAACTCAGCGCAGCTTCTTTTGGTTCATATTACATCTTAATATACATATATAAATATTTTAATATTTCAAGAATAAATTATCATACAATGTAGATATATAACGGCCGCCATGTGGTATCCGGCTAAGTAGAATCGACTAACCACATTTCTTACCAAGATTTCGGAAAAGGCGACTACGGTAAGTTTGTACGCCGTTTTGTATCCGGCTGAGTAGAATACACCACCCTCTTTCTTACCCAGGTGTCGTAAAAGGCGACTAAGGTAAGACGACCCGCCGTGTGGTATCCGGCTGAGTAGAATAGACCACTCTTTTTCTTACCCAGGTGTCGTAAAAGGCGAATAAGGTAAGTTGACCCGCCGTGTGGTATCCGGCTTAGTAGAATAGACTAACCACATTTCTTACCGAGGTGTCGTAAAAGGCGACTAAGGTAAGACGACCCGCCGTGTCGTGTCCGGCTGAGTAGAATAGACCACACTCTTTCTTACCCAGGTGTCGTAAAAGGCGAATAAGGTAAGTTGACCCGCCGTGTGGTATCCGGCTTAAAAGAATAGATCACTCTCATTTCTTCTTGGAGATAAGGGTTGTAGTTAAGATCCTTAGGGTCTGTTCTGCGGTATCTGCAATCTGCAAAATTGAGTTGATGTAATTGAAATGTCTTCATGCATTAAAATTCACAGTAAAAACATAAAGCTTTATTATTATCCCACCGCTGGGCATAAGTAGATTATTTTAAACTACAGGTGGAAGGTGCATATATCTTTGGAATTCTCCAGCGTACTGAAATATACAGGTTTCAATTACTAGGTAGGTAGATTTGTCTCCGATATCGTCGTAACTTCATCCTCCTGCCCTTATCCTATTCTACGTGGGGACGGCAAAATATGTTATAAATATGTTACCACATGATTTGGCAGGTTATTTTACGACAAGCCTCCTGGCTGATGTCAACATACCTTAGTATATAACGACACCTCGGTAAGAAATGAGGGTGATCTATTCTACTCAACCGGATACCACACGGTGGGTCAACTGACCTTAGTCGCCTTTTACGACACCTCGATAAGAAATGGCGGTGGTATATTTTACTCAGCCGAATACCTGGCGGCAGGTTAACTTACCTAAGTCGCCTTTTACGACACCTCGGTTAGAAATGAGATCGGTCTATTCAATTTTTGATACGAAAATCAAAATCATATTACAATATTACAATTACCGTCATTGTTTTTGATATATTTTCCCCTAACCCATAAGAAACCTTCAAAATGACTTTAAGCCCAGTGGATGGACAAAACTAAAAACAATTGCTGTATTTACAGTAATTATTATAAGTGCCGGACGCAAGCACCACTGCCCAGTTCGCCATACACAGTCGACAAAGATAGGCGTTCGAAATTTAAATTTAACCTTTTTGTCTATGGAATTACGTGTCACATAAACAAAAGAATGCATGCCAGTATATAGAGTATAGAGTTTAACGTTAAATTTATAGTAAACAGGTTTCGCATAGGTCAGTGCCTTGCAGTGTTCGTTGTAGGGAGAGGATGCGCTAGGCTGTTGCGTTCGTTATTTAAAATGGATCGATTATTGGTAAGGATTTTCACATTAGTTTATTTTTTTATTGATATTTAGAATAAAATAAAATATTCTACCATTCATGAAAACAAATAACTTTTTCTTAATCTTTTTAACTTATTTTTATATTATCAATGAAATTATTTTAATCAAATGCATTTCGTAATTTAAAAATTAAATTTTATTATATCATGTTAATGTGGTTGATGATGTTATTTTAACTCGGTCTCGTTTATTTATCAATTTTATTTTAGGAATATATTTGTTAAAGTTTATGCATAAAAATATTACTTTTATAAGTCGCGCTACGGTAAAAAATATATGCTTTGCAATATTTTGGTATTAGTATAGGTATATAGTTCATTTCATTATGACTAAATTATACGCGATTTCCCTCTCGTCAACTTAAGAGCTTAAATACTTTCAATTAAATTCATATTTTTTCCTGTTACCGAAAGAAAAACGGGATTTATTTGTTAGTATGAATTAGTTCCAACCAGCAAGGTTTAAAATTCGGTCCTCGGACTAAAAGATCTTTTTTTCCCTATTTGTGCCTGCATGATGTTAGAAACAGCAACTTATGGTGAATACCACGCGAATACACTGTTTGAGCTGTTGTAGCCAAGCGGTAACACCGTTCGACTCTTTCGAGGAGGTCATTTCTTTTCGAGGAGTCAAAGATTACAAAAATTTCAGTAAAAAAAAAATGCGTAGATAATAAAAAAATACAACAGTGATAATAATTATTTTTATTTTGCAATAGATAATTAATATGTTATTATTTAGAAAAACGTTTAAAAAATCTATATCCAATATTTACAGCAGATATTCTGCCCGATAATAATTTCTTAACTTAATTAGATCTCATTCTTTAACACTTGTATATATGTATGTATAAAATGTATTATATATGTATATGTTTATGTATATTATATAAACTAATCACAATGTACCTTAATTATTATAGTCTACAATAGAATTAGAAATCTAATTTTGAATGTCGTTGTATTTAACTTTCTTAGCTTTATATGATTTAGTTTTTCCTTTATGTTTTTTTATGTTTATACTTTGTCACTGTAATGCTCATGTCGTCACCATCTGTAATTGACGATACATTGAGCTTAAAACTGTCTATATTAATAATGAGTTTATTTAATGTGTATGATGTATTTGTTGTTGATGGTCTTACAAAAAAAAAATTTTGCGATTACAAAAATCGATCATACGAGATATTTTTGAAATTTTGTCTATTACTGTGTATTGGAATATATTTAAAAGGAAATTAAAAAAACAGATGTAATTTTATTTTATTTTTAATTGTCCGTTTATTATAAGTTTATTGATGAATTTACTTGTCTTGGATGGGTGGGGCACCCAGCAATACGGTTTTCCACCTAGTGAAAGAGCCCTTGCTATTAGTGTATAATGAAATTTTATATCAATAAATTATTTTCACGCCGTGTGGTATCCGGCTGAGTAGAATAGACCACCCTCATTTATCGAGGTGTCGTAAAAGGCGACTAAGGTAAGTCGACCCACCGTGTGGTATCCGGCTGAGTAGAATAGACCACCCTCATTTATCGAGGTGTCGTAAAAGGCGACTAAGGTAAGTCGACCCGCCGTGTGGTATCCGGTTAAGTTGAATAGTACCACCCTCATTTATCGAGGTGTCGTAAAAGGCGACTAAGGTAAGTTGACCCACCGTGTGGTATCCGGTTAAGTAGAATAGACCACCCTCTTTCTTACCGAGGTGTCTTAAATACGATTAAGGTAAGTTGACGTCAGGCAGGAGGCCACTCGTAAAAGACGCAGCCGAATCATGTGACAACATGTTCATAACACGTTGTGCCGTCCCCACTTAAAGTAGGATAAGGGCAAAAGGATGAAATTACGACGATATCGTTGACAAATCTACTGTAAAACCTAGTAATAGAAACCTGTATATTTTAGGACTCTGGAGATTTCCAAAGATATATGCATCTTCAACCTGTAGTTTAAAATAATTGACTTATGCCCAGCAGTGGGATAATAATAAGTCTTTATGTTTTTACTGGGAATTTTAATGCATGAAGACATTTCAATTACATAAACTCAATTTTGCTATAACGTAATAAAATATTCAAAAAGAAAGATCGCGTTAAAATACGTGAAATTATTAAGTACAAACAGAATTACTTCCGCATATATTTGTGATGTACAAATAATACCGGTCTTACAATACGGAGCCAAATCATGATTTGGCTATTATAACATGTCGTGCTAACCCCACTTAGAGTGGGATAAGGGCAGGAGGATAAATAAAATAAATAAATATATGGGACACTTACACACACGGTCGTCCGTCCCCAAAGTAAGTAACTTAATACTTGTGTTATGGGTGACAGACAACTGGTGAATATAGTATACTTATATATTTTTTACGATGATGATGCCGTGTGGTATCTGGCTGAATAGAATAGTACCACCCTCTTTTCTTACCGAGGTGTCGTAAAAGGCGACTAAGGTAAGTCGACCCGCCTTGTGGTATCCGGTTGAGTAGAATAGACCACCCTCATTTCTTACCGAGGTGTCGTAAAAGGCGACTAAGGTAAGTTGACTCACCGTGTGGTATCCGGTTAAGTAGAATAGACCACCCTCTTTCTTACCGAGGTGTCGTAAAATATGACAGAGGTAAGTTGGCGTCAGGCAGGCGGCCGGTCGTAAAAACGCAGCCAAATCATGTGACAGCATGTTTATAATATGTTGTGCCGACCCCACTTAGAGTGGGATAAGGGCAGGAAGATGATGATGATGATTTTTTACGATGATGACTTAGAGTCAAATAAGGGCAGGGGAAATGATGATTTTGTATAATACGATATAAAAATATGCCAATCGTCCTTGACACAATCTGATTAAGGGCGATGAAGACCCCGATGTCAAAACCGCGTATTCGATCCCACAACCTTTCATTGTCAATGCTACTATTATAAGGCGATAACGGACATTACACGCGACTGCAATTAACATAAATACCTAGTTGACCAAGCCTTGCTCGGTAATTTTTTACAAAAAAAAAAAAAAGAAATTAAAAAGAAAAGAAAAAAAAATTTAATTGGGGATCGACGTATACGACTAGGTATTTACATTTATCGAGACTGCCCGTTCCCTGAATAAGAATAGATCGATTTTTCTCCCTTAAAACCCCCTCATGCTGAATTTCAAGAAAATCGTTCGAGCCGTTTCCGAGATTCCGAAGACATATTTATATATATATATATACTAGCGGCCCGCTCCGGCTTCGCACGATTTTAAAATATATAGCCTATGTCACTCAGATAAAAAAAAATGATTAAAATCGAACCAGTAGTTTTGTTTTATTCATTACTGCCCGTGACCCGCACGCGTTAAATTTGGAGTAACAATTCCCCTTCCCTATAACATGAATATTCCCTGCTATTTTTCGAATATCTAAATTCATATACTACATTTTTAGGGACAGACAGAGAAAGCTACTTTGTTCTATACTATGTGGTGACATTTAGCTATTATTTTGATAATTATCAAATTTTTTACCATACTCAACCAAAGACAAAATTACGCTTAGTTGTCATTTATGTTTTGTTATTTCACTGTCATTTGCGTTTTGTTATTCCATGTCATAGTCGTTTTTGTTATACCACGTTTTATAGTGACTTGATGGGCTAAAATAAATGCGGTCGAACGGGATAAAAAGTATCCTATGTCCGTCTCGTGGTTCTAAGCAACCTCTCCACCAATTTTCAGCCGAATTGGTTAATCCGTTCTTGAGTTATAAATAGTGTAACTAAGACCAACTTTCTTTTATATATATAGATGTATATATATATATATATACATACAAGATTAAGTAATTTAAATATTATTAATTAATAAAGATACTTGTAGTGTAATAATCTAGTAAAAAGTAGTTTTGAAAAGATATAAAAAAAAGAAAAAGAAATATAGTGCCGGGTGACAAGGGGGAAACGATCCCAGGTTTTGAACCTTTTCAGTCCACCCGTTACCATTAGGCTATCACAACAATACGTTTCACAGCTAAAAATATCATTTACATTCATAGTTTTTTATCAGTGCCCTAAAACAGGGATAAAAACACTAGTTTTTAATTAAACCTAGGTAGACTTTTCTCCCCTACATGCTCAATTTCATGAAAATCGTTGGAGCCGTTTCCGAGATTCAGATATAAGATTAACTCATTTAAATATATATATATGTGACTCGTCGCGTGTTGATGTCAGTATGAAAGTTTATCACAGATATTCCACGCCATTATTATATTTACAAGTAAATAATACACTCAATAGATATGCTGGTTTACGTAAGCGATAATAATATCAATTTTCCCACCACGAAATCCCCTACACGCTGAATTTCATGAAAATCGTTGGAGACGTTTCCGAGATATACAAAAAAATATATATAAGGTAAAGGCACTGGTAATTGATCATGTACTTAAATAAATAAAAAAATAAATATATGAGACACTTACACACACGGTCGTCCGCCCCCAAAGTAAGTAACTTAATACTTGTGTTATGGGTGACAGACAACTGGTGAATATATACTTATATATTTTTTAAATACATACTTAAATACAAATATACACCCAGGCTCAAAGGCCAACAAATTTATTTATAGAAAATGTGGGCCCTCGGCGAGAATCGAACCCGCGACGTGCGGCGCTGAAGGCAGAGTCACTACCCACTGCGCCAACGAGCCAGTCCACTTACTAGAACTTAGTAGTTGACTGTGTTGTATGAAGTTTTAAATAATATAGTAATAAAAAATAAATTCGTAATTACTTGGTGCCATCTATTAACAACTGCCCAAAAGCTCAGAACTGTAGCGCATTGTTTAAGATTTAAAATTTAATATTATTAATTAATATTTTTTATTAGCTACAACAAACAAAACGCTTAACTACTAGTACATGATCAATTATTAGTGACCTTACCATATTTAAATATTAAAAAAAAGATATTAAAGATACAAATATTATGAATGGGAAAGTCTGTCTTTCTGTTACTAATTTCATGGCTAATACGTTGGATTTATGAAATTTTACAAATTTATATAAATAAATAAATAATATACACACACGGTCGTCAAGTAAGTAAAAGTAAAAGTAAGTAACTTAATACTTGTATTATGGGTAACAGACAACTGGTGAATATATACTTATATATTTTTTAAATACATACTTAAATATAAATCAGCACCCAGACTCGAAGACCAACAAATTCATGTATAGAAAATTATGGCCTTCGGTGGGAATCGAACTCGCGATGCGCGGAGATGAATGCAGGGTCACTACCCACTACAAGCCAGTCAATATAACATAAAAGACAAAATCCCTTGTTCCATCGGGAAAAATAACTTTAAATCTAATCAAATCAAAATAAACCTTTATTAAATAAATCAGCTCTTTCAATCACTTTGAATCGTCAAGGATCAATATGATTAATGAAGCTTCAACTTTACTGTACTGTGTGTGCTGCCCGTCTTGACCTTTGGTGCCGAGACTCTTTCACTAAAAAGAACCACGGCGAAGTTCAGATTCATACAGAGAGCGATAAAGCAATGCCCGGTATAACTCTGCTTGATCGTAAGAAAAATGAATGTATCAGGGAGAGTATCTGAAATTGCCAAAAAGCAGGTGGCGATAGGCAGAAAATGTGGCAAACATGGACTTCTACTAGATAGACCGAACGTCTTCTGGAATGGAGACCACGTGCTAACAGATCACGTTCAGAAGAGGGGCAGATATCAAACGATATGTGGGTCGAAACTGAATGATACCACACGGCGAGTCAACTTACCTTAGTCGCCTTTTACGACACTTTAAAAAATGAGGGTGGTACTATTCTCTTTAGCCGGATACCACACGGCGTAGAAACCACCCTCATTTTCACTTCTTTTCAACTTCATTTGACAACATAGTTAATACATTTTGTGCTGACCCTACTTAGAGTGATAGTACCTGGGTGACACAGCCTTACTCGGTAATTTTTAAAACAATGTAAAAAAAAATAAAAAAAATTTAAAAGAAATATGAAAAATAATAGGGCAGGCGGGGCTCGATCCTAGGTATTTTCACCTCTCTAAGCCGCCCGTTTCCAAAATGAACAACCATTACACTTAACATTTGAGAGCGAAAAAGCGTTTCTGTGATTCCTAATATATATATATATATATATATATATATATATATATATATATATATATATATATATATATATATATATATATATATATATATATATATATATATATATATATATATATATATATAAATATATATATTTTATATATATATCTTATATATATATATATATATATATATAAGATTAACTCATTTAAATATTAAAGATAAGGGCAGGACAATGATGACGTATAATGTACTTTACGCATACGAGCAGTGTTGTAATTGAGCTAGAAATTAACAAGATAAAAACAAAATCCAATGCCAACGTGCGTCTGATTATTCATAATGGCACAAAAATTAGGCATGAAAATATGCAGATATTACACAATTGCACTCATTGAGCACGGCCTCCGCGAACAATGGTATGATGTCACGTAGGGCGTCCAAATGTGGGCCTTGGTCATTACGCTATTGTGACTTTTTCGACCGTTTTATATTAATTATGTTATTCTGCTTGGTTGCCGTTTGTTTAAAAGCATATTTACGATGCAAAACGAGGTTATGTTTATAATCGACTAGCTTTTACCTGCAACTTCGTTTGCGTGGAATGTTGTCGCGTGTTAGGGTGATAATAGATGGCGCTTTTCCTATTCCTGTAGAATTAACAGGATTTCTATAGCCTATATGTTATTCTGGGGCCAAATGTCATCGATATTGGTTCAGCGGACTCGCCGTGAAAGAGGAAGAAACATACATCGCATCGCATTTATAATATTAGTTGGATATAGTAGTTTAGTTTTGCAGATGCAAAAAATTGTATTTTAGCAACGGTGAGGAGTATAACACATCATCCTCCTCTTATCCCACTATAAGTGTGGTCGGCACAACATGTTATAATCAAATTGTAAATTTTTATTGTGAAAAGATTATTCGCCGTGTTTCTTCTCGGTAGGAGCAAACTTTCGAATCAGTAGTAGCTGAAAGCATGATTACTGCACCCTCATCAGTAGTTTCAGCTCAATGCAGCTCTATACCTTATGCCGATGAATCTGGTGCTCCCGATAAGTTAATTAGCGAAGGGAGGGGCCACTTTTAGAGAGGCCCCGACCCAGCGGTGGCGTTCTCTGGGGTTCAGAGTTGTTGCTGGCGGGGATGGGGGCAATGTGTACTACGGTACCCTGTCCCCGCCACCAGCAGCGTAGTGGAGCACTGTCAGGTTTTTAGTCGGTGCGAGTCCGACAAACCCGCGGTTCGTCCCCATCAGGCGGTGAAGACCTATAAAGGGTTTTCCTGACATAAAAAAATGCTCTATACCTTATGGGGCCTGTTAAACAAGGCTTCCTTACCACCATAACCGATGCATTGTGAACACCTAATACGTCGGCATCGAAGGCCCGAGCATCGAATCCCCCAAAACGGCACCCGAATAGCGTTACTATTATAAGAAGCCGCAAAATAAACATTAACTCAACTGCTAAGATAACATTCCTGTATAATAATCGCATCGTACAATGTACATTAAACATAAATAAGATAAAGATCTATTTACCAAATACATATTAAGGAAATGTAAATCAACAAAAAATGAGTAGGAAGCCCACACTTAATTACTGCATGCGATCAAACTGCGCATAATATTAGCTGTGGTTTAGATAACCTTATACAGCTTGTTAGAAGCCCAAATTATTAAACTTTTCCATTTAAGAACACAAGGCATAATGGTGTAACCTCGCAAAGAATATTTAAATGCGTGTAAAACAATTATTTATTTGTAACTAGCTGTAATCCTGTATATTTGTTTAACAGTGGCATAGATTTTTCCCAAGTATAAACTGACTTGTACACAAATTTCGTACAAATTCGGCAAAAAGTTAGCTTGTTAAAACGGTACAATTCACAAACTTTTATCTTTACAATTTTATTCACGTAAGATAATAGTTATGTGAAATTGAATCGTTTCAGTTTTTTCAACAACTGCCAGTCCATTTGTAAGAAAGCCGTTATAACAGCATTACATACTTCAGAAAGGTTTGTGAACTTAATCTCCCAATTCTTCTTTCTTTCAATAACGCCAGATTAATTAAGTTTGTATTATTAGTTAACTCCTTCACAAAATGATTATTTTGTTACAGGTTGTCCTATCGCTGCTAACATTCATATTCCATTGTCAAGGAGACGGAGTGACTGGTTTATCAGCTTTACTTAAGCCGAATGAAAATCCTCTCTTACGACAGCAAAGAAGCTATTACGAGCGGTATGGATATGGTAGACCGTATGATAGATTAGATGACAGGCCATCAAGATGTGGCAGATGTGACGACGATGACGATGACGACGATTATGACAGAGGGCGTGATAGAGATGACGACAGAAGATCCAGGCCAACATTCGGCAACAGAAATGATAGAAATAGATATGATGATGACGACAATAGACGATACGATAGTGACAGAAAGAATAAAAACGGAACTGACAATGACAATGATGATAAAAAACAATACGATGACAAAGACAGCGATAGGCCTCACCGTAGGAGAAATAAGAACAGAAATAGGTATGATGATAGGGACAGGTACAGATATGACTATTACGATCGTTTCTTAAGAGATCCTTACAGAGATAGATATGATGATCCATACCGTCGACCTATTTACGATAGATATCCGTATCCTGATAGATATGACGATTATAGTGGGAGAGGTGACGGGTATTACTCATATGGTTATAGAAGGCCATATTACGATGATAGGGGAACTGGCTATGGGGATATTTATGGAGGATATGGACCAGGAGTCGGAAGAGGACCACATGACAGGTAAATGATTTTACCCTATTATAAGTGTATGCAATGAACCTGCTTTTAGCTTCGAGAGTCAAGGCTGGGATCTAATTTTTTTTCTATGAACAGTATGTTCTTTGAGTTTTGGATGGATTTAAATTCTATATAATAAATTATACACAATTAAGTTACTTTCTTTGTGGACAGACGACCATGTGCTTTATTGTCCCATATATTTGTTATTGTTACATAAAGTGTATATTATTCGTTTTATTGATTTACGTGATCTATTAAGGCTAGATTCTACCTAACCTTTAACTTGTCTTATTATCAGATTTACCTATTGGTAATTTACGATTTTTATAACATTAATTATTTTTGAAAGCTCCTAGACCTTTCGGAAGAATTTAAATTGACTTGAAAACACATTTAAATTCAGAATATTGATTTTTCAAACTTCCCTATTTACTGATAGTAATGTTCGCATATTATATTCAAAGATTTTATATGCAATTCTATAATATAAAAAAAAACTTCATCTATCATTAAGCTGAATAATAAAAGAACCGATAAAATATAAAATAGAGGGAAAATATAAAGACAATTTTTTTGGAGCTTTCGCTTCAAAGAGTTATCACAGCCGTTCAGTTCACATTGTTCAACACTAGAGGAAAAACATACAAAGCAACGTTGTTTCCACTTATAAAAGTATATAACGCATCAATTTTCTACCGTTACCATTTGATCGGTTCAGTGGCCAACATTTGTCATTTCCATTATTGTAAAACATCAATGCGATTTTCACCGCTTTCCCTGAAATTTGGCATATTCAATGGACGGATAATTATTATGGTTGATACAACGCAACTGTGTCACTTCCGCCTTTACTTCATAACCATAGGTCCTGTTTGGCCACTTTTTACTGGTGACTGTCTACTAGAGAAATAATAGTCAGAGATTTTTTTAAATTGATTCATGCTGTTAGTCTTAACTTAAATAACAAACAAATTTTATTGTCAAAGTTAGTTTTTAGTTCATTACAAAACCATAATTAAACTTATTTGGACTTATGAAGCGGAATTCTACGGAACCGCAGCCCAGTCAAATTTTGGAAACTAACCTTGAATTCGAATTTAGTAGGTTGAAATATGTACCCTAAGGACGGTCAAAGGCACTTTCCACTTACTTTTGTCTGCCAGTGATATCAATTACGTATTTATCAAATGAGCAGTTGTGCCTACCCGGTTTGAACCCTGGCAAGACTTAGGTCTCCTGGCTATCTCAGTTTTGTATAATATTGTAGAACAAGGCTATTACAAAATTGTAGATTATTCAGATGATAAAAATGCGTGGATGGAAAATCCTTTCAACTTCATACAAGCCTGCAGTTGTGTAATGTAAAATCGAAAATGTTTAAAACATTGAAAGTTTCTTGCTAAGTTCTTCTCGATAAGAGAGCAACATTCCGAACCAATTGTAGCTCTTTCAAGCACTATTGAATCGTCAAGAATCAATATTAATTCATTAATTCATTAATATTGATTCTCGATGATTCAAAAGTGCTTAAAGAGCTTATTTGAATAAATATTATTTTGATATGATTTGATTTGATAAATTACATTAGTAATTGTTGTTTTTATCAGTTTTAGGCCTTGGGGCGAAACGAATCGCGGTCAGGCCGATTCATTCATTAATATTGATTCTTGACAATCCAAAAATGTTTGTAAAAGCTTATTTAAATAAAGATTGATTTGATTTAATTGTATTTGTGTATAACATCAGTAATTGTTATTTTTATCAGTTTCAGGCCATGGGACGAAACGTATCGCGGTCAGGCCGGCTGGGATTCAGGCGGTCGAGGTTATTACTTCGCATCGGGTCGACCCGATTCCTCTGTGTGGCCGCAGCAACAATACACTAGGTACGGAAATACCTGATTATTTTAAATGGTATCGCACTCACTTTAAATTAAATTGATCGATTCGTACAGAATTTCAAAAATATATGTAGTGTGTTTCACGATGTTTTGCTGGAAGGATTGGAGCTAAGACCTACCACGCTGCTCCAATGCAGGTAGTTTGCACATATCGCAAGAATTCTCTAGAGATATGCAGGTTTCTTCACGATGTTTTGCTTCACCGAAAAGCGTGTGATAAATTTCAATTATCAATTAGACATATAACTCAACAGAAAAATTAATTGGTGCCTGGTTTGAACCAGGGATGCTCTCGACAGGACCCACGGTCGCACCACTGGGCTATAATTCTTTATGTAACTTACGAGTATATACTAGTACTAGCTTTTACCCGAGACTTCGTTTGTGTGAACTGTTGACGCTGATAGGTTGATAATAGATGACGCTTTTTAAGTTTATCCTGTTACTGTAGAATTAAGAGGATTTCAATAGCCTATATTTTATTCCGGTGTATAAGGAATAATTGTGCCAAATTTCATCGATCTTGATTCAGCGGATTCGCCGTGAAAGAGTAAAAAACATCCATACTCACAAACTTTTGCATTTATAATACTAGCTTTTACCCGCGTCTTCGTTCTCGTTGACTGTTGTCGTCTGAAAGGTCGATAATAGATGGCGCTTTTCAATATCATCCTATTCCTGTAGAATGAACAGGATTTCTATATATGTTATTTTATTTTTCATTTATTTATTTCTTTTTATATATATATTTAGAAAAGAGAAAGAAAAATTAAAAAAGCACATGTATAAAGGCGGACTTATCCCTAAAAGGGATCTCTTCCAGTCAACCTTTGAGTAATAGAAGGAAAAGGACAAGAATTAAAGTAGAAGGAAAAGGAAGGAATTACGAGTCATAGAGAAAAAAAAACGTTTATATAAATTTAACTATTTGAATTTACAAACACACTCACAAATTTTTCCTTTATAATATTAGTATAGATATTCCACGCAGCCAAAGCCGCAGGCACAGTATTTTTTTTTTTCGAATATGACTAATGCTGTTAGCCCTAATGGCTTTGACAGCGTTACCGATAAGACGGGCGAGCGCAGAAGCATCGCCGAGAAGAAATGGATAATACAAGCGGGTGCATTACAAGCACCCGCCCTACAGGGGGCGTCGCCTTAAGGGTGTCTCCTGCGAGACCGAACCTCGGCTTAAGGCGGCGCGTTTTTGGATGGCTGCATCTAGTAAATGACTTGGAAGAAGTCGGCGTCACGGCGGCCGCGGCAGAGGGCTGCGGCCGCCTGACACAAGCAAGCGGGGACCTCGTCTTCGCCGGCGAAGACGCCGAGAAGATGCTGTTATAGCATCGTCGGGGTCGTCAAGGACGCTCTTCGGGCGCCTGTGAATCTTGTTGGGGTGCCTGAACACCTTATAGTTGGACGCGGACACTATAAGGGGGTTTGGGTGGATGGACGCTTTCTCGAAGTAAGTCGTCGAGAATCGTCTGAAAAGAAGGCACAGTAATATTTGTTACCTGTTTTATAGGCCCGCGACAAGTGGAGGTTGGCAGAACATCGGCTACACAACCGGGTATGGCGGCTACACCGGGTACAAAGATCCGGGATACCGTGGCTCTGTATACCAGGACCTCAATGTTGGTTACGGTCAGACGAGCGGATGGAGGAATGTTGGAGAGAGAAGACCTTATAGGGATGAGAGGTGATAAACCGTTACTTTATTAACTGAGAGAAATTCCACCTTCATTTGATTCATTTGGGATTTAACTTACTAATTCTTGCAAAATAATTCTATCTTAACCACTTTTCCGGTTAAGTAGAAAAGACGCCGTATTATATACGCCGATATTTATACGCCGTGTGGTATCCGGCTGAATATAATAGTACCACCCTCATTTCTTACCGAGGTGTCGTAAAAGGCGACTAAGGTAAGTTGACTTACCGTGTGGTATCCGGTTGAGTAAAATAGACCACCCTCTTTCTTATCGAGGCGTCGTAAAATACGACTAAGATAAGTTGATGTCAGGCAAGCGGCCGGTCGAAAAATACGTAGCCAAATCATGTGACAACATGTTTATAACATGTTGTGCCGACCCCGCTTAGAGTGGGATAAGGGCAGAAGGATGAATGCTATCATAACCACTCTTGTAATTTTTAGCTTAAGTTAAATAATTTGTACAATTAGGCGTTACTTTGCGGAGATCCATACAAAAATAATATTAAAATTATTCTGCTATAATCCGCGATCAAGTAAAATATATAAAATGCTAAATGTAGAGTTGACAATCCGTTTTCATACCTGATACATGCAGGATTCGTAAAAACACATGCACAAACCTCCACCACCGCCACCACAATACACTAGCACTACATACGTTCACTACTTGCTACACTTAGCATAACATAGATTCTCTTAACGAACGCGGATAGCAAAATAATTCTATCATAACTTCTGCAGCGGTAATTGATGTAAATAAGCAATAGAGCATAGAAAAAAATATTTATTAATTGATTATTTTACTATCTAAAATAATCAATTAATAATTTTTTTTAATCTAATGCACCACCGCACCGCACAATAGGATTGCATACATTCACTACCACAACGTCAACAATTGTTTCGCTCCGTAAGCGAGGCATCTATATCATTGCGTAGTCTATTTCGTGATGATAAATTCAAATTAATTTGATTATAATAAATAATTAAATAAATTATATAATTTATAATATTAGGCGTTGCTTAGCGGAGTTCCATAATACAAATGTAATAGTAAAATTATTTTGCAATAATCCGCGATGAATCATGGCAAATACATAGCAAAATAATTTTATTATTACTTTTGAAATAAATTATAATATTAAAAAAACTGTTTTTTTTACGTCGCATTTTTTTTGTTCATTAAGTGTATCCGCCAAAGCATATACATGTGACGATACAAAAGTACTGAAAACAATCTATTTGAATAAAGAATATTTTGAATTTGAATAGTCGTTAGTGAACCTTTTTTTTCTAGCGGCGTTGCACATTTGGATACTAAGACAACGCAAGCAGAGGGGAGATACGGACAAAATCGTCCGAGCTACCAGCCGAATACGTACCGTTCGGGGACCTACTCCGAAAGTAGCACAGTTCCCTCATCTAACTATTTATTCCAGAGACAAGATGAAGGTATCACACTGCCTACCACCACTACAGTGGAAACAAGAACAGCGTGATTCCATATCAAACGGCTTTTTTAACTCGCTTTTTCATTTCGTCCATAATCTATCTTTAATATTTAAATGAGTTAAACTTATATGTATGTATGTATGTATAAATATTCGGAATCTCGTAAACGGATCCAACTATTTTCTTGAAATACATGGTTTAGGGGAGAATAGATCTAGGTTTGTAGCGAGCCGACTGGCTTGCGGGGGGCGGCCGATAATGCGCATGAAAAAATTTATGTAAAAAAAAATTGTTTTTTGGGCATTAAAAGATACTAAAATTTATATTGAATGTAATATACTATTTTTGCCATAAACTGTCAAGTCAGCGTAACTTATTCGGGGAACGGGTGGTCTCTAGAAATGAAAATACCTAGGATCGAGCCCTACCTACCCAATTATATTTTTTTTTATTTTGTAAAAAATTACCGGGCAAGGCTCGGTCAAACAGTTACTTACACTGATATGCGAACAGTGTTAAAATGCAAACGGCCTTTTTCACCACCTTTTTTATTCTATCCATAATCACTTATATATGTTGTATCAGGTCTATCTAAAGAAAAGCAAAACTTGTATCTTTAATAAACTTTATTTTATTCCCCACTGAACACTTTCCTATCCGTACTCGGTCGTACATTTTTCTCTCTTCTCTCTCTCCTGTCAGCTGTCTCACTCACACACCATCCTGCATTCCGTTTCATGCATTCGCCTAACGTTCCATTCCGACATAAATACAAGTAATACCAACTATATGACATTAATTTAAATTCCAGGTATATACAAATCATAGCAGCCTATTAAAAAAAACCAGTTAATTTAGGGAAGTAATTAAGCAGCAGGATTTATTTTACATTATGAATAAAATATACGTAATATAAAAGGGTGTATGACCATAACCCATTTTATTCCATTTAGTATGTAATGCATTGACCTTGACCGAGAGACTAGATAATTGCCATGATAAACGAATGAGCACTTGGACCATTATTTGATAACAATTTATTATGTTATAATATTTATAATATAATATTTAATACACACGTACAACAAAATAATACAAAATTATAAATATAAAAGTACAAAATAATATTTATAAATGATTCACTCGATTGGTCGGCAAAATATCCATCATTTTTTTGTCTATGGCAACAGTCAAATAAACAAATAATACAGCATTTCTTTTCTGTATTGAAACAATTATTTTTCACACATTAAATTTTCTATTTTATTAAATATTTTTGTCTTAATTTCTTTTAAATCTGTAGTTTTAAGTTGTGATATTATAAAATGTTTTTTTATAGTTTATTGTTTTATTTACTTTCCTCTTTATAATTTGTGTGACAAATTTGAAAGTTTCCGTGAAATGAAAGTCTAAAATTAGTGTAATAAATGCAACATCTTGTTTGTTAATGTTCACTATTATTTTTTGCCAGGAGTGTGGTATTTAAAGTTTATATAAGTTACATTATATACCGTTTGGTATCCGGCTGAGTAGGATACCCCAACTTCATCTTTTACCGAGGTGTTGTAAGAGGCGACTAATGTAAGTCAACGTCCCGTATGATATCCGGCTGAGTAGAATAGATCACCCTCTTTCTTAACGAATTATCGTAAAAGGCGAGTAAGGTAAGTCAACCCACCATGTGGTTTCTGGCTGAGTGGAATAGACCACCCTCATTTCTTACCGAGGTGTCGTTAAAGGCCGCTAAAGTAAGTCAACCCGCCGTGTAGTATCCGGCTGAGTAGAATAGACCACCCTTATTTCTTACTGAATAGTAAAATACGGCTTAGGTACGTTGATGTCAGGCAGGCCGCCAGTCGTAAAATATGTAGCCAAATCATGTAACCACATGTTTATAACATGTTGTGCCGACCCCGCTTAAAGTGGGATAAGGGCAGTAAGATGATGACTTTATTAGTTTTTGTCACTAATTTTATTACAATTTAAATATTATAACGAAGGTATAAATTATAAGGTAATAATAAGAAGGTATAAATTATAAGGTAAGGTAAAGTATAAATTAGAAGGTATAAATTATTAGGTATTAAAGGTATAATAATATAATAATAATATAATAATAATAAGGTTAAATGTAGGTATCGACCTTGGCGATAAAATGCAAATTTCATATCTGACTGTACCAAAATCCACTTGGTGATTTCTAATCAAACGGACTCATCGATATCGATCAAGACTCGAGACATAAAATATATCAAGCAATTAACTATGATAAGATGTTTATTTGTGTCCACGTAGATTCAAGTCGAACATTTGATACCGAATTCTTGTGAGTTCCACGTCCTATAAACGCGAGATAATAAAAAAAAAATAGAATTATTATTTATATATTATTGTGCGATATTATCTGTATTTTTTTTATTTCATTTTATTTTTCAATTCAAAAGCAATTCCTCTAACGTAAATCGTTAATCGTTAAATGCTTGATTAAACAAAAAAAAAATTGTAATAATTGTGTTAAAATTCAATTATAGAACGAAAATATAGATTAAATATTTATTTTAAATATAGATTATATATATTTTTTTATACAGAAATAAAGAAAATACAGATAAAATAAGTGTTATTTTTGTTGTGAAAAAGACTTAAGACAGTAAAATGACTGAGCACGACTCAGTAGACGTGGCAGAACCTGCTACAACTAATGGCAATGGGCATGGGGAGGTAGAGATCCGGATAAATAGCCATGACGAGCCGCCAGTTCACGTCCACGGCCATGGGGATAGTGGTATGGTGAATGGTGATGGAGTTACATTACTCAATGTTCCTGGTAACAGAGGATCATTGCTGCATCCGGCGACGAAAAAGGCGTAAGTATATATTTGAAATGATTTAAAGTATTAGGCGTTACTTTGCGGAGATCCATAGTACAAAAGTAATATATTTGCTACATTATATTTACATACATATCCATATATTTTTATTTTGTTTACTAGCTCAATGGATGTAATGTGTTATTTGAATAAATTATTATTATTATTATAATCCCCGATAAAGTAAATTTCTTCACTTCGCACTTCATTCTTGAGATTTTTTGGTTATGCTAAACTTTCAATTGATTAAAATGGCCTCTATGGTTGGAAGTTATCTCTATATGCATATTCAATAGTTAATAAGAAACATATAGAATTAGGCGTTACTTTGCGGAGATCCATAATACAAAAGTAATAACAAAATTATTTTGCTATAATCCGATAAATTAAATAGATAAAATATATAATGCTAAATGTAGAGTGGAATATCCGTTTTCATACCTGATACATGCAGGATTAGTAAAAACACATGCACAAACCTCCACCACCGCCACCACTATACACAAGCACTACACATATTCACTATCCCAAACTCAACAATCGTTTCGCCCCGCAACCGAAGCGATAGGATCAGGTTATAGGATCAGCGATAGATATATCAGGAGATAGACCTATCGCTGAATCGAAGAGGCTTTTAAAATCGCAAAGTTAATATATTTTCTATTTACTTTATAACAAAATAAGTTCGTTATTATTTTTGTAAATATTTTCATTTACTGTTAGTTAGCATTCGCCAATCTTTACGGTTAGGCTAAAATCGACGTGGGATACTGTTATCCCTAATGGCTTTTATATCGTTTAAAGCTGAGGTCTGTCCTCCCATCGTCCCAGAGTCCTTTATGCGAAGTTTCCGATTTACTGAGTCTTGGTAAAACGTGCTCGGCAATTTTCATTCTCGACGATGCTTCTTCACTTATTTTTCCGATGATGCGGCAAGGGCCATTTGGGATTAACAGAAATTGACTAACAAAATAACGAAAGCTCCTGTTGTTGTTGTTGCAAAAAAGTTGTTTTAATACCTGTTTTCGGGCATGGAAAAAACTGCTAAAATAGTAATTTATTTATTTATTTATTTATAAATTGGAAAACAAACAGCACTTAAATTATTACAAAGAATTATAACATAAAATTAATACGCATGCCAACAAAGTTTCCACAAATGAGTGAAGGAAGTGAACAATACAATAAATTTAAATATCAAAGTAAGATAATGGTAAATAAATGTAGAAAATTAAAATTAAAAGTATAAATTGATTCTAATAGCTTAAATTTGCTTTAATTTGTCAAGTTGCAATAGCGTAATGGTAAACGGACGTATTAATACGTGAAATACCCAGGTTCGACTCCCACATGTCACCGAAATTTTCTTTCTTTTTTATTTTTTTAATATATTTATCTTTTAATAAACTAACCAATTAAGTAACCCATGTATTTGTTTTTAATCACCATTTATGAAGAGGAGTCATAATTGTTGCATTACTTACTATTGGCCATATTACTCTTAAATATCGTTGGTGTAAGATTAACACAGCCTTCCGAACGGGGTTTTATCGGACACCCATCAAAAATGTCCCCAAGGCGGTCGATGCATCTGGTGCTCCCGATGCATCGTCTAGCGGAGGGAGTGGCCACTGTTCGAGAGGCCCCGGCCCAGAGGTGGCGCACTCTGGGGTACAGAGTTGCTGCTGGCGGGGATGGGGGTAATGTCTTCATAGGTACCCTATACCCGCCACCAGCAGCGTGGAGCACACAGATTATTTTAGTCGGTGCGAGTCCGACATAACCGTCGCCTGCCCCCGTCGGGCGGCGGTACCCATAAGGGGTTTTTTGCCTGTTAAAAAAATAAAAGATTAACACAGCCAAAGCCGCGGTATCCATTAGGTATAGTAATAAATATGATATTATTATCGCTTACGTAAACCTGCCTAATCTATTGAGTGTATTATTTACTTGTAAATATAATAATGGCGCTGAATATCTGTGATAAACGTTCATACTGACATCAACACGCGACGAGTCACGTATTCTTGTAGAACACGTAAATATTAACTTACGGCTATTAAATTTAATTAATTTAATCATCATCTTCCAGTATCCCACTCTAAGTGGGATCGGCACAACATAGTTTAAACATCCAGTCACATGATTTGGCTGCGTTTTCTCGACCGGCCGCCTGCCTGACGTCAATTTATCTTAGCCGTATTTTACGACACCTCAGTAAGAAATGAGGGTGCTCTATTCTACTTAACTCGATACCAAACGGTGGGTCAACTTACCTTAGTTGCCTTTTACGACAACTCGGTAAGAAAAGAGGTTGTTCTATTCTACTCAGCCGGATACCACACGCCGGGTCGACTTACCTTAGTCGCCTTTTACGACACCTCAGTAAGAATTGAGGGTGGTACTATTCTATTCAGCCGGATACCACACGGCGGGTCGACTTACCTTCGTCGCCTTTTACGACACCTCGGTAAGAAATGAGGGTGGTACTATTCTATTCAGGCGGATACCACACGGCGGGTCGACTTACCTTAGCCGCCTTTTACGACACCTCGGTAAGAAATGAGGGTGGTACTATTCTACCCAGCCGGATACCACACGCCGGGTCGACTTACCTTAGTCGCCTTTTACGACACCTCAGTAAGAAATGAGGGTGGTACTATTCTATTCAGCCGGATACCACACGGCGGGTCGACTTACCTTCGTCGCCTTTTACGACACCTCGGTAAGAAATGAGGGTGGTACTATTCTATTCAGTCGGATACCACACGGCGGGTCGACTTACCTTAGCCGCCTTTTACGACACCTCGGTAAGAAATGAGGGTGGTACTATTCTACCCAGCCGGATACCACACGCCGGGTCGACTTACCTTAGTCGCCTTTTACGACACCTCAGTAAGAAATGAGGGTGGTACTATTCTATTCAGCCGGATACCACACGGCGGGTCGACTTACCTTCGTCGCCTTTTACGACACCTCGGTAAGAAATGAGGGTGGTACTATTCTATTCAGCCGGATACCACACGGCGTAAATGTTTTAAATATAATAAAGGACAATAAAACACATTTTAATATACTATTATCGGAATGCTATCTATAATAAATTTGAAGCCTTATTTAAGGTACAATAAACGCGTATAATCAGATAATACAATTGTTTTATATATCTGTAAATCATGAATATGGATAGAAATCGATGGCAACAGATAAAAAATATTTGTTCTATTACTCTTGACATATTTTGATTAAATTCCACTTTATCACACTTCCGTCGTGTGAACGGTTTATTAACTCAAATATATGGAATAAAGATTGATCGAAATAAGGAATATGTTTATACGCTGTGCAAAGCTTTGATAGCCTAGCGGTGAGACCGTACGACTCTTACAAGTCACGAGTTTCTTTGGTAATTTAAGCGATGTTCTAGCATACATTTAATACATACTTGTAATATAAAGTCTGTATGTCTGCCAGTTACGCTGTCACGGCAAATGCACCATAGCAATCATCATCCTGCACTTATCCCACTCTAGGTGGGATCGGCACAACATGTTATAAACATGTTGTCACATGATTTGGCTACGTTTTTACGACCGGCCGCCTGCCTGACGTCAACTTATCTTAGTCGTATTTTATGACGCCTCAAAAAGAAAGAGGGTGGTCTATTCTACTTAACCGGATACCACACGGTGAGTCAACTTACCTTAGTCGCCTTTTACGACACCTCGGTAAGAAATGAGGGTGGTCTATTCTACTCAGCCGGATACACACGGCGGGTCAACTTACCTTAGTCGCCTTTTACGACACCTCGGTAAGAAAAGAGGGTGGCACTATTCTATTCAGCCGGATACCACACGGCGTCATTAACCGATACAACAATTGAAACAATTATTGTTGAACCATTATTAACTCAAATATATGAAATAAAGATTAATCGTAAGAAGGAATATGTTTATATGCTGTGCAGAGCTGTGATAGCCTAGCGGTGAGACCGTACGACTCTTTCAAGTCACGAGTTCAAACCCCGGGCAGGCACCGATGAGTTTTTCTATTTTAACATATGTGTCTAATTGACAGCTGCAATTTTGAAATACTTTTCGGTGAAAAACATTGTCAAGAAACTTGCATATCTCTAGAGAATTCTGCGTTTATGTGTAACCTACCAAGCCGCATTGGATCAGCGTGGTAGGTCTTAGCTCCAATCCTGCTCTCAAAAAAACGGAGGGAAGAGGCCTATTCTCAGCAGTGGGATAGTAACAGGCCGTTACTTTGTTTATACGTAAATTAATTTATAGAATTAGGCGTTACTTTGCGGAGGTCCATAATACAAAAGTAATGAGAATATTATTTTGCTATAATCTACGATAAAAAGACGGTTTAAGAAAGATGGCCGATGGCACAACAATACACAAGCACTGCACACATTCACCACCACAATCTCAACAATTTTTTCGCCCCGTAACCGAAGCATCGTCACGAGATGCACTCCACGACAAAATCGCAAAGCCCATGCGATTTTGCAATCTGTGTCGGGTAGTGCATGAGTTCTTACAAATTCTGCATGTATCAGGTATGAGAACTAATAGTACACTCTACATTTAACATTACACATATTTCCTTTCATCGCAGATTTTGCAAAATAATATTCTCATTACTTTTGTATTATACGTAAAGCATATAATACAATTGAATACGATGAAAATGCTTGGACTTGAAAAGCCTACCAGGTTCGTACAGAACAGCAGCTTAATTATGTAAACGTTTAAAAGATTGACCGTAGAGTTTCTTGCTGTTTCTTCTCTGTAAAAGCAACATTCCGAACAATTGGAACTATTGCTTCATTAATTAATCATATTGATCTTGACGATTCAAAAGTGCTTGCGAAAGTTTATTCGAATAAAGATTTTATTTGATTCAATCGATACATCAATGTATACATAATAAGACAGCAGACAAAACGTTTGCGAACAAGCTCGGCTTCTAATTTGTTTTAATTGAACATTCATTTATCGAATTCAGGGTTGTCGCGTATCGATTTGTCATGGATCACAATTTTTACATTAAGATCTAATTCTATTTAAATTTCATGACACGTTTTCTGTCCCTACAAAACTGAACGCCGATTTTTTTGTTTGTAATTTCTTTATTGCACAAATTTAAATTAATATAAAAATGATAAAAAAAAAAGAAACAACATTATGTGCAATGGCGTGCTTATTTCGAAATCAAGATGTCTTCCAGCCAATCTGTCTTAAGTTTAAAAACAAAATAAACATTAAGTATAAGTATTTGTTTACAAGGTTAACAGTTCTTTGGTAATTTAAGCGATGTTCTAGCATACACTTAATACATCCTTGTAATATAATGTTGTCGCCATTGACTTCCGCTTTGTATTTTATAGCAGCACAGTCATGAAACAAGAGTAACGCGCCCTTTTTGATTCAAATGGCACCAACACTGTGACGTGTTGTTGAGTCTTCCTATTGAAAAAATGTTTCAGTTACATTCAGTCTTTGTTCGTCATTCAAGAGAAGTGCATCTCGTAACGGAATTGTGGTATTCCTATTATATCGTGTTATTGTATATAGTGCGCGCTAACAATAGAGTCTGTATGTCTGCCAGTTACGCTGTCACGGCAAATCCACCATAGCAATATTGATAAAATTTAATATAAATTAAACTTATACACCGGACTAACATATAAGATATAAAAAAACGGTTGCCTGTAAAGTCGGTTTTACGGGCAAAGATTTTACGTGGCAACGTCTTCTTAAATGTGATGGATTGGAGTGGGAGAGAAACGCAAGGCATTCGCCAGTCCGGCGGGCCTCTCTTTCGTTCGGTGACTCATCGTAACAGACGTGAGCGGGCGTTACACTTTTTTATGAATGACTCTAAGCCGCAACCTAATGTAAGACGTTGTCACGTCAAAAACCTGTTATTTCTGTATTACATTATATTATTTGTAACGTGAGCAAGGAGAGTTTGTAAGCAATATTTACAAAATTTATTGGTGGCAACCCTGAATAACTTTGTTTCTATTAAAGTGATTGAATTGCGTGTTCATATCGATAACAGTACCCATTTAGGTCAATTAATTTACGATTATTGAATATTTACTATTAAAATATCGTTAATAATTCGAAAGTGATAAAATCAATAAGAAAATATGAAATTTTAAAGATTTCAAATTTTATAATTATAGAATTTTCTAATTCAGAAATTTTAAACCAGTCCTAAGATTTACTATCATAGCAACTGATTTCCAAAAACAAAAGAGATTGTAGGAAATTAAAACATTCTGATGAACATTAAAAAAAATAGCCGACCAACGTCGTAAGCGAATAAGCACTCAGTCATATTGTTCCTCCTTTTTCCACATAACATATAACGAAACCTTTTACGACACCTGGGTTAGAAATCTATTCTACTCAGCTTGATACCACACGGAGGTTGGCATACCTTAGTCGCCTTTTGTGACAACTCGGTTAGAAATTAGAGTGGGCTATTCTACTCCGCCGGACACCACACAGCGGGAACTCCGCATATATTGTCTGATTCTATAAACTGTCGTGAATGACTAAGAAAAGCAATATATGATGTATACAATAGACAAAGCAGGAACCGACATAAGCTTGCGGCTCCTGCTTTGCGCCTTGCAAAAGTACGTTATTCGTTTGTGGGTTTTGGTATAAGATTCTATAATAAAATTCCGCAATCAATTTCAGCTTTGCCATTACATCAATTTAAAAACACTGTTAAAAAGAGGCTGATACAGAAAGCCTACTATACTCTTGAAGATTATTTGGAAGATAAGAATGTGTGGATATAGCTCTCTTTGAACATGTACAAGACAGTAACGACTTAATGTAAATAGTATTAAGAATTATATTTTTAAAAGAGCAACCGCCGAGTTTCTTGCTGGCTCTTCTCGGTAGGAACAGCTTTCCGAACCAGCAGTAGAGTTGACGATTCAAAAGCACTTGTTTACAAGTTTATTTGAATAAAGAATATTTTGAATTTGAATTTGAATATATAGTAATAAATGCATTGAAATCGGATATAATCATTTTCTCGGTTCTGCACGCGTCGAAACATTAAAACTGTATTATTATAGTGTTTTGATAACTATAAAAATGGTTAAAGTGGGTTAACCTTAAAAGACAGGCATATGCTGTCGCGGACTTTTATTTACAACTTTTTAGAGAGGAACAATTTTGTAGTATTTTTGAATAACTATCAACCTTTACTCAGCGCACGCAAGGAAAGCTTTAAATTAACCCGCTTTCATATATTTTTTTATTGCTGCTCCTCTCCCATTCTTCTTATCATTGATGTTATATAACCTATAGGCATCCTCGATAAATGGACTATCTTACATTGAAGGAATTTTTCAAGTCGGTACTGTAGTTTTTGAGATTATCGCGTTCAAACAATCAAACAAACTCTTCAAATTTATATATTAGCATAGATTTTCGGCTGATTGGCTTGAAGAGATTCCGATTTTTGAATAAGCCCGCATAGCAAATTATGTTGTTTTTTTATTTTTATTTGAATTAATGCAATATAGAGATTACAAACAAACTATCATGTATTGTATAGGTTGAGCTTCAGCCTTTTAAATCAAAAAAATCAAAATCAAAAAAAAATTATTTCCAAAAAAGGTGGTTACATATTATAGGAAAACTTAACTTAATTAAATCAACGCCGTGTGGTATCCGGCTGAATAGAATAGTACCACCCTCATTTCTTACCGAGGTGTCGTAAAAGGCGACTAAAGTAGGTCGACCCGCCGTGTGGTATCCGGCTGAGTAGAATTGACCAACCTCATTTCTTACCGAGGTGTCGTAAAAGGCGACTAAGGTAAGTTGACCCACCGTGTGGTATCCGGTTGAGTAAAATAGACCACCCTCTTTCTTACCGAGGTGTCGTAAAATACGACTGAGGTAAGTTGACGTCAGGCAGGCGGCCGGTCGTAAAAACGCAGCCAAATCATGTGACAGCATGTTTGTAACATGTTGTGCCGACCCCACTTAAGAGTGGGATAAGGGCAGGAAGATGATGATTAACTTAATTAAATCAATGCTAAATGTTATATCTAAATATTAAGATATACAAGTAGCCCCCAAACTAGGTGAACCTGTATTTTGGGAGGCCAGAGTTTGCCGTTAACGTTATACTTACGTTATAACTATATTTAAGGTAATAACCTTTAGAAAAAAAGAACAGAGTGGGATAGAGAATTAATCTCAACATGTAACCAAGCGAGATTCAATTTAAAAGTTGTTCTATATTCATTTATTTTTTTCAGTTGTGACAAGATTAAATGTAAAGTATATATTTTCATTGACTAAACTATTTTACAAAAACAAGCATTAAAAAAAAACAAATTAAAACTAATTAAATAATAACTAAAGAATAAAAATTCAAATTAATAAATATATATATATTTACACTAAATCAAAACCATCCATTCCATTGCAATGGGGTAGAGTTCCTAAAATACTGGCAGCGTTGCCCCTTTGTATGGCCAAACTTATTCGTTGGCCAAGGTAGCTGCCAGCTCTCGGGTCCCCGGTACGCTCTACGAGCCTTATAGCGAGCTCGTTGAAGAACGTATGAGCGTCCGGGCCCCATGGACCCAAGGTCTCTACACCAAAAGACACAAAAATGAAGCTTCTATTTATGTCTTCATATTTGCGCCTCTTGGCATGTTCTGCATTGGTAGCCGCTGCTCCCGCCATAGAGGTCCCTTGTATATGTGATACAGCTAACGTGTCAACACATGTAGCATCCCAAACAAGTGAACTCCCCAGTTTCCAAGGTATGAGAGTCATACCATCAGGTCTCTTGCCATCGCTACGAGTCAATCCATTTGGTTCTAAAACAGCAGGCACATTAGCGGTAGCAAGAGATTTCCGGATGATCTCATTTAAACTGCTATGACGAGAATAGCGACCAGCGCTTTTTAAACAGGAGAGACCATGGTATTTGTTCTATATCCAGATAACTTTGAGTGTAAAGCAATTTAATTAATACATCTTTAGCTGGTTTAGAAGGTAGGCGCTTTATATTACATAATGCTTTTCTTACTTCTTTCCTTCTTTCTAAGGTCGAATAGAACAGTATCGATTAAATTATGAACAAATATGCTATAGCATGTGACAATTTCACGGTCAACCCGCTGTTTAACATTGACCATTTGTGTAAACAGTTTGTATTCGAGACGGGATAATATTAAAATCACCATTAACTAACATTACAGCATTTGCCTTGGTTTTCTTAGTTGTCATTCAAAACATGTTTGGCGACTCAATGCAGTATAACTAGCTCGTTGGCACAATTGATAGTGACCCTGGATTAAGTTCCGCAGGTCGCGGTTCGATTCCCGCCGAGGGCCAATGTTTTCTATAAAAATCTGTTGTTTCTTCGAGCCTGAGTGTATATTTGTATTTAGGTATTAAAAAATTATCATCATCATCCACCTGTCCTTATCCCACTCTAAGTGGGATCGGTACAACATGTCATAAACATATCACATGATTTGGCTACATATTTTACGACTGGCCACCTGCCTGACGTCAAATTACCTTAGTCGCCTATTACGACACCTCGGTAAGAAATGAGATGCGATATGTTTAAAACATGTTGTGCCGACACCACTTAGAGTGGGATAAGGGCAGAAGGATGATGATATATCCACAGAATTCTCTATAAATAAACAGGTTCCCGTTTTCCTTCACCTAGAAGCGTGTGATAAATTATCAATTATAATGTCTGATAAATAACAATTTGTAATTATCAATTAAACACATTAGTTTTAATCGAAAACTCATTGGTGCTGGCCCGAGCTTTGAACTCGCGACCCCCTCGCAAAGTCTCACTGCTGGGGTGTAACAGCTTATTATCGCTATAGTTTTACATAAAAAAATGGAAGTCTAGAAATTTGCAAAATCATATCTTTTCAGACGGTATATTGTAAAATATGACCTTGTCTAATTAAGTCCGACATATGTACATATCGGTTTGCACGTGTGTAGCCATCTTAACTTTAACAAATCTATTTATGATTACATCTAACTCTTATCACAGTGCCATAAGGACGATTATCGTTCAACGTAAAAATATATAAGACTAGCAATTGCCAGCGGCTTCGACCGCGTGGAAAGATTAAAACCGGTACATAGTATTTTTATAACCATAAAAATGGTTAAAGTGGTTTAACCTTAAAAGCTAGACATATGCTATAGCGGACTTTTATTTAGAACTTTTAGAGGGGAACGACTTTGTAATACATGATTTTGGAATAACTATTACTGTTTACTCAGCGCAAACAAGGAAAGCTTTGAATTTTGATGTTTTCGTACTATTTTTTATTGCTGCTCCTCTTCTATTCATCTTAGCGGGATGTTATATAGCCTACATAACCTTTCTCGATAAAACGACTATCTTACACTCAAATAATTTTTCTAATCGGTTCTTGGGATTACAGCATTCAAACAATCAAACAAACTATTCAGCTTTAAATATTAATAAAGATGTAAAAAGAATACTATCCACTTAACGGTTTATAAGCGTTTGAAAATAGTTTCGATCCTTCATACAGCCTTACAAATTTAGTAAAAAAAAAATATGTTAAAGAAAATTGAGCTCTATTACTAGGTGAAAGATTACATTTCTTAATTAACCATCAAATCATATTGTTTGTAACAATAATATGCCTACCTGTATTCATTATCCAGAGCAAAGTAATCTCTGTGTACTGTATCGTGTCCTTAGTTGGAAAACGTTAGCGATGACACAACGCGAGCTCTCACTTGACCGGTCTCGTGCCTGAAGCCAGTTTACCGCCAACGCTTGCTAGGGTTCCATGTCATTCCGCCACCATAGCGTCGGTTATTGGCGGTTGGCGTTACGTCGAACATATTCGATTTTTAAATTAAAGTGGCAAAAAAAGTGAGCCTAGAATTAATCGTTCGGAAACTTGCGTCATAGATTATAAAGTGATAAGAGGTGATAAAATCGATATTTATCCGAGTCCAGAGTTTTGTGTGGGAATTTTTTACGTGAAGTGATGCATCAACAGGAATGTGCATTGCCGAATGTTGTATTATAATCGAGTTTTGGTCTGAACGAGGTGAGTGGCTTTTGGCGAATCTACATGGTTGAGGTCGATGACTCAAACTGCAACATGACTTTGAGATCGGTCTGACACCCAAGGTTAGATTGATCTAAAATAGTTTATCTATTAGATTTTTTTTTATTTATGAGATGCTAGCAATGTTAAATACATTACTATAAATGTTAACTCAAAAGTTCTATTGAGCCTAAATTAAATTATATTTTATGCAAATAATATTTGCCAACCGATTATTTTCATAAATTATAATCAAAATTACAACTGATATTTGTTATGGCTAATTTTAATGGCAGATATTCCCAATAATACTCTATCGGCAAGTAATTTGTGTTCGTTGCAAAATACCATCCAATTAAGTCTGAATAATTCACACATTTGAAGTATAATCATCATTTCTATAACATATTTTCCGTTTATTAAAGTAAAATTTTAGAAATATTACCTCATGCTCTTAAATCTCTGAATTAGTTCATATGCAATTTTAAAATTATATGCATCATGCTTGCAACACCGCGAATTCATAATTAGAACAAGGTTTCTAAGTGTATGATGAATACAAAAAAGCATGAATGCAAATGCCTCTTTCTTAAAAAATATATATACAACATTTATTCTATCAAAACAAAAGGAGGTTTTATCTGTTAAGAATATGTCTAAGTTTAGACGTTCTAAAACCGTTAACCGTTAAAGTTACCCGCAATATTTATGTATTAATTAATTATAATTTATTCTTTGCGTATTATTAACAAAAATACCGTTATAATTACGATCATTACCTAAATAACTAGTTAGTTTATTGGTTTTGTGTAAGTATTAGTAAATGAGAATGGAATGTTTAATTTGTGGTCTAATTTGGCTTCCGCATAAATCTTTCCATTTAACGTGTTTTTGAAGAATTATTTTAAAAGTACCAATTGCGAATGCAGCAATAATTCTTTACTTTTTTAAATTCATAGAGTAAGTAGAGTATATGCTTTAAATCCCATATTCCGACTGAAAGATAGATACTTGAATCTATATGTTTATTACTTTAACATAAATTTATAGACCATCCTCTGTCATACCAAGGTGTCATAAAATACGAATAAGGTAAGTTGACGTCAGGCAGGCGGTCGGGCGTAAAATACCTAGCCAAATCATGTTTATAACATTTTATGCCGACCCCACTCAGAGTGGGATAAGGGCCGGAGAATAATGATTTTACCATAAATTTAATCTAAGTAAATAAGTAAAATATAAATAAGGAAATGTAAGCATTTATTTTGACAATAGGTTTTTAGTTCTATGGGTTCCTTCAGATAATCCTCTAATTGTTAGCAATCGGGGTATTTTTTGCGCTGTCAATGAGTTTTGTTAGCGATCGGAGTATTTTTTGAGCTGTTAATGATAGTTTTGTTAGCGATAGGAAAATTATTTGAGCTGTCAATGACAGTTTTGTTAGCAATCGGAGAATTATTTGAGCTGTTAATGACAGTTTTGTTAGCAATCGGAGTATTTTTTGAGCTGTCAATGACAGTTTTGTTAGCAATCGGAGTATTTTTTGAGCTGTTATTGACAGTTTTGTTAGCGATCGGAAAATTATTTGAGCTGTCAATGACAGTTTTGTTAGCGATCGGAAAATTATTTAAGCTGTCAATCACAGTTTTTTTAGCGATCGGAAAATTATTTAAGCTGTCAATGACAGTTTTGTCAGCGATTGGAGTATTTTTAGGCTGTCAATGACAGTTTTGGTAGCGATCGGAGAATTATTTGAGCTGTCAATGACAGTTTTGTTAACGGTCGGAGTATTTTTTGAGCTGTCAATGACAGTTTTTTTAGCGGTCGGCCGTCGGAGTATTTATGATATATATTGCTCCTTGTCGTATCCGACAACAGCGACCCCTATGCATTCCTTGCATGAGCACGGATGTGGCTGGCAAATCAATTTTTTTTTGGATTTATGAGCTTTTACTGTATTGTTTATGTTTATTATCAAGCAGATAAATTATTAATTTCACCATTGTGGTTTTTGTTGCTCTAAATAAAGTTCTATTATATTAAATTGTGATTAAATTGATTAAAAAATATTTATAATCCCTATAGGTTTCTAAGCACATCGCAAAATGGAGGTATTTCCTTATTTGTAGTGAATCATTATTATATGTCAATTTGCTCATTACGATAATATGACGAGTTATTATTAATAGTAATACAGTATCTAAGGAATTAGCAAACCACAAATGGACTGAGGTCTTTACTTGTTATTATAGGTACAGAGTGATTTCATATTGTTTTGCACACGTAATTATAATATAGTAAACTATAATTTATAGAATTAATCGTAACTTTTCGGAATTGCACAATATGGAGGCTATATCCTTATCCCATTCTAAGTGGGGTCGGCACAACATTTTATTAACATGTTGTCACATAATTCAGCTTTGTACTATACGACCAGTCGCCTGACGTCAACTTACTTTAGTCGTATTTTACGACACCTCGATAAGAAAGAGGGTTGTCTATTCCAGGGCTTCTTAAACTGTGGGTCGCGACCCCCAGGGGGGTCGCGAAACTACTGAAAGGGGCGTCGCAAAGATCTGATAATTTTAAATCATTATTGATACAACTACATGGCTGCAGCTGTCCTTTGAAGAACTTTTCTAACAAAGATTTATTGATATTTCTCCTCCTAAGTTCCTTCATTACCCATTTTCATTAAATTTAATTAAATAGATTTTATTAAATTTATGATTGGTTAGTTTACAACAATTACAAATAAAATTTTAAAATTAGTATACACACTACGTACAAATATAAATACAAAATACTATTGTAGTTTTATTATAACTATATTTTTTTAAAGTGGCAATGCAAAACTGTTATTTACATTATAAAATAGTGCGATATTACATCTACATCTACGGTTAATACATATTTCATTATATGGAGGGGGGGTCGTTTAAAATTTCCTAAGCTTGAAGGGGGTCGCTATATAAAAAAGTTTAAGAAGACCTGGTATATTCTACTCAACCGGATACCACACGATGGGTCAACTTCCCTTAGTCGCCTTTTACGACAGCTCAGTAAGAAATGAGGGTGATCTATTCTGGTCAGTCTAATACCATCCATTACTATCGTAAAATACCATTATAATGTATCAAGTATTTGACTGTAGATGTTGTTTAAAGGGCTGACAATTCATGTCGGTAAATATTTTAATTAATGATGTCACTAACACGGCTTCTGTTTACAACTTTTGATATACGGACGCCATTGTTTGGCTTACTGGAATTGTATAATATGAGACTTGGACAATCGATCGAAAAGGGATCATGTTCAGCTATTTAATGTAAGGCCGTGTTGTATCCGGCTGAGTAGAATAGACCACCCTCATTTCTTAACGAGGTGTCGTAAAAGGCGACTATGGTAAGTTAACTGGCCGTGTAGTATTCGGCTGAGTAGAACCCTCTTTCTTACTGAGATGTCGCAAAAGGCGATTAAGGTTAGTTGATGACAGGGTGGCGGCCGGTCGTAAAATACCTAGTCAATAAATAATAAGACAATCATATTGACAACATGCTTATAACATGATGTGCCGACTCCACTTAGAGTGGGCTCAGGGCAGGAGAATGATGTTCAGCTATCTCATGTAAAAAAATTAATACATAGGACTTACTTGGTCCATCCACAAATTAAACTTAATACTTGTGTTATGGGTGACAGACAACTGGTAAATATATACATACATACATGTAGGTGTACAAGTTCATATCCGCTGATTTTTTCGACAAAAATACTTTTTTAAATAATTTTAAATACACGGCTAGTCTACTAATGTATACTCTTTTTTAAATATAATTCTTATAACTAGTTACATTGAGTCATTACTGTCTAGCACAGGGTCTAAGACGTATTCCCTGCGAGAGAAGTTTAAGGAAACAGGTATTCTTCCATTTGCTTCACAGTATATTTTAAGCAATTTAATTTATGTACGTAAAAATATAAAGAATTATAAAACGATAGGTGATGTATACAATAGACAAAGCAGGAACCGACATAAGCTTGCGGCTCCTGCTTTGCGCCTTGCAAAAGTACGTAATTCGTTTGTGGGTTTTGGTATAAGATTCTATAATAAAATTCCGAAATCAATTTCAGCTTTGCCATTACAGCAGTTTAAAAACACTGTTAAAAAGAGGCTGATACAGAAAGCCTACTATACTCTTGAAGATTATTTAGAAGATAAGAATGTGTGGATATAGCTCTCTTTGAACCTGTACAAGACAGTGATGACATAATGTAAATAGTATTAAGAATTATATTTTTAAAAGAGCAACCGCCGAGTTTCTTGCTGGCTCTTCTCGGTAGGAACAGCTTTCCGAACCAGCAGTAGAGTTGACGATTTAAAAGCACTTGTTTACAAGTTTATTTGAATAAAGAATATTTTGAATTTGAATTTTAATTTGAATATTCTTATCATCTAAGTAATCCTCAATAGTATAGTAGGCTTTCTGTATTAGCCCTTTTTTACAGTGTTCTTTAACTGCTGTAATGGCAGAGCAAATATTTATTGCATTTATTATTTACACTTAGGCTTTCTCTATTAGCCTTTTATTTAACATTGTTTTTTAACTGCTGTAATTAAAATTTATTGCATTTATTATTTAAACCATATCTTCACCGTCGTTCTGAAAATGCGAACCAAGGTACCAGAAATCAGAGCAAAATTCGTTGAAGCAAACGTAGATATGGCCTTCAATATGATATATGCAATAAAAATGTTGTAAAGCAAATGTATGTAACTGAGTCAGCACCTATGTAATAAAGAGCGCAGTTTATTTCTCCATTCGGTCACGCTTTGTATCGATAAGGCACAGGTCAGTGCCGCTAATAAAAATACCCATAATATACATTTCTAACGTTCTTGAACACTGAATAGCTCTTTAACACGATTTTTATTAGTTTCATTTGTATATGTGCGTATTTAACCGACCCCTATTGTCTCAATTTTCAAACTACATATAAAAAAATATATAAGTATATATTCACCAGTTGTCTGTCTACCATAACACAAGTGTTAAGTTACTTAATTTGGGGACGGACGACCGTGTGTGTAAGTATCGCGCGCAAGTGCAATAACGCATATAAGGTTAACATTTTTCCCTAGTTTCTTCTGATTGTCGTAATATGAAAAACGTATAAAACTTTATTGTGTTAATATGGTATTTGCACAGCACATAATGGATATATTATTAACGCCTATTGTGAACAGTAAACGCATTATCTACTGTTTACACACCTGAGTAATACATGAGTCATAAGCATTTTTATTTTATCATAAATGTGTATTTGCGACGATATTCGCCTCATATTAATGAACTATTTATGACGTGTGGTATCCGCCTGAGTAGAATAGACCACCCTAATTTTTTACCGAGGTGTAATAAAAGGCGACTGAGGTAAGTTGACCCACCGTGTACCCGATTGAGTAGACTGCAAATCATGCACACGTGGAATGGTCCCAAGAATGCTGGCAGCGTTTCTTCGCTGAAATAATAAACTGGTTCTTTGTGCGAAAAAGAAACCAGTCCTCTTGTCACCTGAAAAGGCAATTAACCGAGGTGTTAAAACGGATAGAAATTTTACATCTTGTGCTATAAATTGTATGAAAGTGTATCACTTTCCTTTAGTTTTTGGAGATAATGTACCGAACTATAGGATAAAAAATACCCATGTTGTATTGATGGAAAGAACACATTCTTGATGGAGGATATTTTAAGACTAAAGTTAGTAAACAAAGTCACTGATACAGACAAGACAACTGTAATATATCTTCGATCTTTGCGATGCGCATTGAAAATATTAACTAGTATATTATATAAAATGTTTCTCGAACAACTGTTTCAAATTTTGGTGTTACTTAAATCAGCTACGATACGAAGCCCATCTGGCTCACATCTGCCACCTTTATGTTTGGTTATTGCAAATTCTTTAATATTTAAATGAGTTAATCTTGTATGTATATATATTTTCGGAATCTCGGAAACGGCTTAAACGATTTTCCTGAAATTTAGCATGCAGGTGGTTTTGGGGGAGAAAAATCGATCTAGCTAGGTTTTATATAAAAAAATCGTTTTATCCCTGATTTGAGCATTGAGAAAATTTACATTGAATAAAAAACACTATTCTTGCCGTAAATTGTCAAGTCAGCGTAGCTTATTCGGGGAACGGGCGGTCTAGAGAAATGAAAATACCAACCGCATCATTATTTTGAAGTTTCTTTTTTTATTTTCTAAAAAATTAACCAGGTCAAACAAGTGCTAGTAACTAATCAGGATAAAATCATCCCCCTACTAGACACGACGCAATTTGGCAAATATGAATAGCATCTCTTTTTTTTTTTAATCTTTATTTTTTAGGGACTTTAGTATCTGCAGATACATGTCAGCCCCATCGTAACCTAATTACATTTAACTAAAAATTTTATATTATAATACATGTAATAAAATAACTAATTATTATACTTCTTTTTTGAGAGAAGCACTAATAAACTCATATACTTTAATGGCCAAATTACACAAAGGGGAAATAGCATCTCATAAGAGTTGATATATCATTTGTAGTTAGCTTAATAGAAACTGAAGTAACCGCAAGGAATCTAGGCCGTATGTGCCAACATTGCATCTTAAACATGGATAATGTATTACTAGAATGATTACTTACTAGAATCGCTTTTTATAACGATAAAGGAGCCATAGACAAATAGACATATAGATATAGACCAGTGATTCTCAACCTTTTTTTTGTTGCGGCACATATTTAAAGATTTCAAAATTTGGCGGCACACAAAGAAAAAGATAAAAATTATTTACCTACTACAACACACTGCATAAATCATTTATGACAAAAAAAAATAATATACGAAATAAACTAATATATACTACAATAATAACTAAACGTTTATTAAGGGATTAATTACAAGCTAATAATAAAAATATTTTTCTTTTTAAACGATATAATTTAATAATATTAACATTAATATATATTTGCAAAATTAGGCGGCACACTTTTGAAATTTGGCGGCACACAAAAGTGCCGCCGTAAAGTGGTTGAGAATCACTGACATAGACAAATAGACTATCTGAGCTACGCAATCCATAAAGTTAATATAGATTTCCATTATTTTAGATCGAGCTAAAGATTTTAATACTAATTAAATATTACTGAATCTTGAACGCAATGTTGACATTATGATAGTGAATGTGTGCAGTGCTTGTGTATTGTAACGGTGGAGATTTGTAAGGCATGCGTTTTAACGAATTCTGCATATACGTTTCGCCCGGTATTTAAAGAAATTTTGCGTTAAAATCTACCACATGATGATAATCGGGCATGAAAACGAACAGTAAATTTACATTTAGCATTACATATATTTTCTATTTGCTTCTTTTTCTATTGATTATAGCAAAATACCATTATTACTGTTATATTAATTAATCTCCGAAAAGTAACGCTTAATTCAATATAATTCGATGGATATGTGACTAGAGGGAGGCCTAAAAAGAGATGGTTGGATTGTGTGAAGTATGCATATTAAAGAAGTAGCGCCAGAGTTGACGAATGATAGGACAGAATGGAAGAGAAAAACATGTTTTGCCCCCCACTTAGAGTGAGATAAGGACAGGATATATATTTGCTATAATCCGATAATCCTTTATCGTGATTTGTAGCAAAATTTTATAATTACTTTTGTTATAAACTTTACGCCGTGTGGTATCCGGCTAATTAGAATAGTACCACCCTCATTTCTTACCGAGGTGTCGTAAAAGGCGACTAAGGTTGACCGACCGTGTGGTATCCGGTTTAGTAGAATAGACCACCCTCTTTCTTACCAAGGTGTCGTTATATGCGAGTAAGGTAAGTTGACGACAGGCAGGCGGCCGGTCGTTAAAACGCAGCTAAATCATGTAACAGCATGTTTATAACACGTTGTGCCGACCCCACTTAGAGTGGGATATGGGCAGGAAGGTGATGACGTGAAATGTATATTATAAACATTGTTACTGTTTCTTATGTTGGTGATGCAAATAAATAATTAAATAACTAAATAAATGCTTTAAAGTTTTAGCAAGTCCATCGCATCCCGAAATCTGAGCTCCAAATAATAATAGAACCGTAACTAAATTTGCTTAAAATTATTATCAACAAACAGTTATTATCAACTCCGCAACACAGCGTGAAGGCCTATCGCGATTGTTAATTAATGTTATTTCTCATGATACTAACAATGATGGGAAAAATTGCAAGCTACAACTTTTTTCACACTTTCACAAGTAAAAAATATCGATATTGCAATGTAAGTTTCACTTGGCTAGATACTAAATATATACTTCCTGGATATCTTCGATTCAAAAGCACTTGTTTACAAGTTTACTTGAATAAAAAATATTTTTGAATTTTAATTAATATGTCAAGTTAAAAAAAACTTTTAACAACATTTCCCTGCTGTTAACCATTGAGGAGTTCCCTCGTTTGGAACCAATCCTGGCAGTAACATCAAGTCATGCTTGTCATAAACATGCATTGTCATTGGGACTGGACCGGAATGTAAAATTTTAGCTCAATCGGACACCGGAGTGGGTTAAATTTAACTTACAAGAATTCACCATCACAAATATATATGGCAAGTTAAATGAAAGCATTTATTCAAGTAATGAAGCGGATCAGTACGCTACAGGTCGTCACCTAAAATAGTTATTCGTTCAAAAGTAATAGTAAAATTATTTTTTTGATATAATCCGCGATGAAGTAAAATAGAAAATATATATAATGCTAAATGTAGAGTGGACAATCGGTTATCATACCTGATACATGCAGGATTCGTAAAAAAACACATGCACAAACCTCTACCACCGCCACCACAATACACAAGCACTAAGGAGATAGACTCTTTGAGACTTAGAGGCTTTGCGATTTTGGTCGTGGAGTCTACCTCCTGATGATGCTTCGGTTGCGGGGCGAAACGATTGTTGAGTTTGTGATAGGGAACGTATATAGTGCTTGTATATCGTAGTGGCGGTGGTGGAGGTTTGTGCATGTGTTTTTTACGAATCCTGCATGTATCAGGTATGGTAACCGATTGTCCACT
The DNA here is from genome assembly GCA_947086495.1 of Morpho achilles. Taxonomy (NCBI): domain Eukaryota; kingdom Metazoa; phylum Arthropoda; class Insecta; order Lepidoptera; family Nymphalidae; genus Morpho; species Morpho achilles. Next base: position 2,182,651 of record CAMTZB010000015.1, read on the forward strand.
CTACATTTAGCAGTATATATATTTTCTATTTTACTTCATCGCGGATTATAGCAAAATAATTTTACTATTACTTTTGTATTATGGATCTCCGCAAAGTAACGCCTAATTCGAATTATAGAAGATTTATAGAAGCAGGCGTTACTTTGCGGTATTCCATAATAGAGGAGTTACAATAGAATTATTTTGCTGTAATCCGCGCTTGTTAAGAGAATATATGTAATGTTAAGTGTATGAAGCAGGCAACATTCACATTTCTTATACATGCAGGGCAAGTAACGTTTCACAGAACGCCACCACCACCAACACTCCACACAAGCTACACACACTCACTACCACAATCTATACGATCTTTTCGCCCCGAAACCGAAGCATCATCAGGAGGATAGGCTCCACGACTAACAGTACGATTTTGTTGTAGTGTCTTGTCCTGCATGTATAAGGTATGTGAATGTCTGCTTCATACACTTAGCGGATTACAGCAAAATAATTGTATTGTATTGTAGTAAGTAACGGCCTGTTACTATCCCACTGCTGAGAATAGGCCTCTTCTCTCCGTTTTGGGAGAGAAGGATTGGAGCTAAGACCTACCACGCTGCTCCAATGCGGATTGGTAGGTTACACATACCTCTAGAATTCTCTAGAGATATGCAGGTTTCCTCACGATGTTTTCCTTCACCGAAAAGCGTGTGATAAATTGCAATTATCAATTAGACACATAATTGATAATTGCAATTTATCACACGCTTTTCGGTGAAGGAAAACATCGTGAGGAAACCTGCATATCTCTAGAGAATTCTAGAGGTATGCTAGAGGTATTGTATTGTACTTCCAAGTTATTCGGTTAATTTTAATTTAATAAATAATCTGTCATCTGTCCCCAAAGTAAGTAACTTAATACTTGTGTTATGGGTGGCAGACAACTGGAGAATGTATACTTATATAATTTTTAAATACATACTCAAATACAAATATAAATATATATAAGTTTAATATAAAAATAAACTTGCTCGCCTGCTTTAAGTTGTTAAGTTTAAGTAATAGTTTTTATCAAAATTTTCCTGTAAGTATAATTTAATTTGTACTTACAGGTAATATAAATAATGTTTGTACCTACTACTAGGTTACTACGTTAACGATAACGCTGTACTCGCCTTAAAAAGTGTTTTACCTAGAACTTGCCGTATGAAAAAGTGTATTAATAAGTATATGTAAAATGCTATTGGCTTGTCATAATAAATAAATTAATAAATAAATAAATAAATTTGAACAATAAAAAAATTAAAAATTCCCGGTAGAGTATAACCGACACGCTTGACCCCTTCCGTCTGACCTGACACATGACGTCCTCCCCCGTCATGTGGATCAGCCACACCCGGCACACCTTGCTATGGGTATGAAAAGCTTTCACATTAAAAGGCTAAAACTGCAACGTATTTTAAAAAATATATGCGCTTGGAAAATTATATTACATTGTGTTATGGATACAAAATATTTTTAATATGTGGACCCATCATAAAATTATTCTTATTTTGATTCACTCATTTATTACGATATGGTTACGCATTTACTACGATTAAAACCATATTAAAATATGTTTTGTTGTGGCAGCACAGCATTTGGATTAAAATCAACAATCTGTGCTGCATATCTCACAATGCACAGTGCTGATTTTCAGTGTGTATCTTAATTTTCTTTCTGTCAACCAGTTAGAAAATTGTTCTATAGGAAAATTTTTTATTAAAATGATTTTTTCAAATAAACTTTAACAAATAATAATATAATTCTATTTGGATTAATATATTCACTGAATTTAAAAAAAAAAACAGGAAATAGATTGTGCTTTAGAACCTTAGACGTTCGAGTTTAAACCCGTCATCAAGTTAATTTGAATATAAATTAATTCACAACATTAATACTGGCAACAAATATTACAAGAAAAAAATAAAATAAATAATTTAAATTTCAAAATTACTATAATAATTATATAATAATTAACAAATTAAATATCAAACTAATTAATGAAATAAAAATTTCCATCAATATCTATGATCTTTTACATAATGCAACCGAATTTCAAGATGGCCGCAACTTCTACTTCCGACCTGTCATAAGGAAGCCAAAGTTATTTAAAATTTATTAATATTTTAGTAAAATTAATAGTAGTCCTTAGACTATAAGGTCATTTGATATCTTTTAATAAATTATTTGTATTTCTGCATAATATCATATCATTAATATTAATTTGCATTACTTTTGACATTTACTGTCCCGTTATAGACGATGAATTTACTCTTATTAATTTTTGCATTTTTCCGAATCGCGCAACAGAAATATAATTAAATATTTAAAAAAAGAAGTATTAATAATTGTCTCTGGTCTAATTGAAAAGGGAATATGTAAAGAGAAAATTTATCTTCCGCGCACGTATATCCGCGCTTACTCATCCGGCAAATCTTTTCGGTAAAGCCCGAGCTTTGACTTGTGACAGACGGTCCAAGGTCAGCTAGGATATAATGCTAATCTTATTGTATGATCTCATGCTGATTCACAAATCCATCTACGCGAATATAATACGAGATCAGAGCACGTAATCCTTCAAGATTATCTCAGTAAAATAGTAATTTAGTAACGAACTTCTCTATTAATAATTTGTCCACTTAGTTTATAGTAAAGAAACAACAGTTCATAGCTCTTCTAGTTCTAGCTGTAAAGGTGTGATATCGTATCAATTAACTAATAATTTAGACTAGCCCATTGGCGGAGAAGATAGTAACCCTGCTTTCAGTTCTGCGCGTTACGGGTTTGATTCCCGCCGATGCCAAACATTTTCTGAATATAATTTGTTGGTTCTTCAATTCTATTAATTTAAAGTTATATATGTATATATTTACCAGTTGTCTGTCACTCATAACACAAGTATTAAGTTAACTAATTTAATTAACTTACACAAGTATTGAGATAAAAAAAACATAACAATTTAACTTACTTTGGGGACGGATGACTGTGTTTAGAATGGTCCCATATATTTATATCTTTATTTATATAATTAATTTCATAATTAATTTGATCCTTGACATTAAAGCAATTAGAATAACTATCAAAATAAGGCTGATGCAAAAAGCTTACTATAATATTAAGGATTATATAAATTACAATAATGCGAGGATTTAACTTCTTTTCTACCTTAAGATGCCTATGAAGAGATGTAACTAATCCTACTTTCCTACTAATATTATAAATGCGAAAGTTTGTGACAAGGATGTATGTTTGTTACTCTTTCAACGCAAATTTTTTGAACCGATAGAAATCATGTTAATTCTATATCCATTTATTATCAACCTATCACGCAACAACAGCCCACGCGAATTAAATAAAAAAAGGGAGTAAAAGCTAGTCAATTATAATTTATAAGAACAATTTTCTGAACCATAGATAATATACTATAATATGCATATAAAAGCAACCATAGACTTGTTAAGGGTCCCTTACCTAGTAGATGACGCTGGTATGTATTTTTTTTTTACTTAGTGAGTGACCCCCTTATGTTCCGAACTGACTGTAGAGTTGACGATTCAAAAGCATTTGTTTACAAATTAATTTGAATAATAGTAGATTATGATACTGTTGCATAATAAGGGTTCTTATAACACGAGTGTGTTTTAAAAAAACAGAGCCACAGGCGATTTTTTTTATAGTATCACACGAGTGTTATAAGACCAAGTTATGTACAGTGTCATACACTACTTTATCTACTCGCATACTATAATACGTAAAACAATATAAATAAAAACCAAACTTTGTTTAAATATTGATAAGGTTTTTGTAAATGTCAAATGTTAGCGCTAAGGCGCAAACATCGATTGCGCATACGTGTTGCGTCGCCGCGGACTCGTTCATTGAAACCTTTTTTTTTAAGGTAGAGGTTCAACCTCCTTGGTCCAGCTGGAGGTTGTATAGGTGTATCGTTATTATTAAAAAGTTATATTATGATGTATCATAATATAACTTTTTATGATACATCATAATATAAATTTTTAATAATAACGGTATAATTTGTAAGGACACCTGTAGGTGTCCATACAAGACCTGTATCGTAATAAAACTTTTTAATTTTTTATTTTTGGCCTGTACGTAATGTTTGTCATAAGAATTTTGGTTTCAGTTTAAGAATCTTTGTATTATAGTATCAGAGTAGATAAAGAATATTTAAAGTTTCGTATTACGAGTTTTAACGTCTTTATTCTGAAAGATGTAGGCGTTTATATAAGCAAAAAAGCTACGCATAATGCGATAGATAAATGACCGACACCCACTAGCATAGATATACGTGCCATTGCCATCGGCATTAATCATAATACGGCCGACAACCTCTTTAAGCCATAAAGCATGAACGAAGACCCAGATATGGTTCAGGCGCTCTAAGCTAATCTAGATACGGCACGCGACCTTCTCTTTGTAATCTGTACCTTGTTAGTATACTATTCTTAAATCGTACGGAAAATCATCATCCTCTGCCTTTATCCCACTCTAAGTGGGGCACAACATGTTATAAACATATTGCTACATAATTTGGCTACGTAGTTTAGGACCGGCCGCCTGTCGACGTCAACTTACTTTATTCGTATTTTACGACACCTCGGTAAGAAAGAGGGTGGCCTATTTTACTCAGCCGGATACGACACAGCGGTTTAACTTACTTTAGTCGCCTTTTAGACACTTCGGTAAAAAATGAGGGTTTTGTATTCTACTCAGCCGCATACCACACAGTGAGTGAACTTACCTTAATCGGCTTTACGACACCTCGGTAATAAATGAGGGTGGTCTATTCTATTCAGCCGGATACCACACGGTGTCCATATTAATATGAAGAACACTATAATTATTTCTTGTACGTTAAATGTCGAACGAGTTACAGAATAATCTTCCCATCAAAACAAGCTTAGAACATGTCGGGTCACGGTGTGATACATCTTTGTACTGCGGAGCGAAGTTACCTTTTGTAAGCTTTTCCATAGCCTTTGTGTGAAGAAACTAGATTTATTTGCTGTTTAGCGTACAAATGTTCCCAAAATCCTTATATCGTATGAAACAGAATTGCCTGGCGTGTCTAGAAAGGTTCACTAGAAAGGTTTTTAGTATATAATTTGTCATTGTTTTGGTTAAATTAATTGAAATATGACAATAATAATTGATATCTTTGGAAAAAGTCCCGCCGTGTAGTATCCGGCTGAATAGAATAAACCATCCTTATTTCTTATCGATGTGTCGAAAAAGGCGACTAAGGTAAGTCGACCCGCCGTGCGCCATCTGGCTGTGTAGAATAGACGACTGTCATTTCCTACCGAGTTGTCGTAAAAGGTGATTAAAGTAAGTTGATCGGCCGTATGGTATCCAACTGAGTAGAATAGACCAACCTAATTTCTTACCTCTATGTCGTGAAAGGCGAGTAAAGTAAGTTTACCCGCAGTGTGGTATCAGCCTGAGTAGAATAGACCACCCTAATTTCTTACCGATATGTCGTGCAAGGCGAGTAAAGTAAGTTGACCCGCCATGTGGTATCCGGCTGAGTAGAATAGAGCACACTCATTCCTTATCAAGGTGTGCTTGTGTTGAGTATTATGGGAATCGTTTTATGGTGACTTGTCCTGCATATATAAGGTATGTGAATGTTGCCTGCTTCATACATTTAGCACTACAAAGATTTTATTAACAAACGCGGATTACAGCAAAATAATTCTATTGTAAATTCAGAACTGGCAAAGTTATTAGGAGATGGAAAGTTGATAACTGACAGCTACGGTAAAGCATGACCGGGTGTGCTAGTAATATTTTTAAATGAGTTAATCTTGTATATATATATATATATATATATATATATATATATATATATATATATATATATATATATATATATATATATATATATATACATACATATATATAAATAAATGTAAATTTATTTATTTATTTATATATACATATATGCTACATTTGCATTTATAAATATATGTGACACTTACACACGCGGTCGTCCGTCCAGTAAGTAAGTAACTTAAAGTCGTCAAGTAAGTAACTTATACACTGTCCATTATATTAACCATCTTTTGACAGATTGACGATTTACATATTTAGTGATGTCCTAAAGATTCTCGTATGCGATACCATTCCGATTATAGTCCCTACTATCATTAATCGAATTACGTACCTAAGTAATTCGATTAATGATAACCTACGTAAACTAATAACAGATATAGAAATCAACATTTTGATTTAATATTGCCTTAGTTTTTTGAAAATAAATGTTAATCCTGTTGATGACTTTGACGCTGACGCTATTCGTCGTCATGTATATGATTACTACTTGAGAAAAGAAATTCCAACTTTGAGAAAACTTATTGTTTCTTTGAAAAGAAGTGGTCTATTTCATGGTGAAAAATCTTCTTTGGTCAAAGTTTTGAACACAATTGGCTTTTCATATAAAAAGTTAAATAAAAGAAAATTATTAATGGAACGCACAGATATAGCTATAGCACGTTGTGATTTTTTAAGAGAGGCAAAGAAAATACAAGATTGGGCAAATATTGTTTTCACGGATGAAACATGGCTCAACGCTAACCACACACTATCTCGTTTCTGGACTGATGATACTGCTGATTCCACTTCCTCAGTACCAATGGGAAAAGGTGAGCGCCTAATCATTTGCCATGCAGGTACAGCAAAAGGATTTGTACAAGACGCACTGTTGGCATTTAAATCGAAGAAATCAAATGACTACCACGAAGAGATGAATGCAAATGTGTATGGAGAGTGGTTCAAAAAAATGCTCATTTCATTGGAAGAACCATCAATAATTTTTATTGATAATGCGCCCTACCACTTCCGTCAAATTGACAAAATGCCAACACAGGCTAATAAAAAGCATGAAATAATTAATTGGCTTCGGGACAATGGAGAAAATGTGGACGACTCAATGTTAAAAGTTGAATTAATAAAAATATTAAAAACCAAAAAGAGAGCAAAACGCTATGTAATCAATGAAATGGCAGCAGAATATGGCCATACTGTTCTTCGGATTCCTCCATACCACTGCCAGTACAACGCAATAGAACTTATATGGGCACAAGTAAAAGGGCATGCTGCGAGGTGCAATACAAGCCCCCCATTCACAGCGAATAAAATGTTGCAATTGCTAAAAAATGCTTGCACCCACGTAACGGCCGAGAACTGGGCAAGTGTGGTGGAAAGAACTAAAAGAGTAATATTCTCTGATTGGGAACGTGATATTGCGTTTGATAATATATTATCTACACAAGAGCTAATAATAACTGCTACTGAAGACTCCTCATCGGAGGAGTCTAGTGTTGATTATCATTCCGACGACTCGTGCTAATAAAATAAATTAAAATATCCTGATTGTTTTATTTGTATTCATGTATTAACTAAGAAGAAAGTAAAACTTTATATAATGTTATTAAATGTCTTTTAATACTCGTAACATCGATTTCTACCGATTATTTTTAATCTGTGGCATAATCGTAGTAACCATTATGTGTGACATCACTAAGTGGGCGGTACCCATCCATAAAGTACAAATATTATTTGTATGATATTTGTACGTAAGCAATACAAAACTTAATGAGCGTGAGCTGTCAAAAGACTGATAATATGATGGACGCAGTATAATACTTGTGTTATGGTAGACAGACAACTGGTGAATATATATTCACTTATATATTTTTTGAATACATACTTAAATACAAATATACACCCATATAAAAATATATAAAAAAAGCATGTAGGGGGTTTTGGGGGAGAAAAATCGGTCTAGCTAGGTTTTATTTGATTAAAGAATTTATTGTTTGTCCGTTTATCCTTGGTTTTAGGCATGAAAAATATAGTATAATGTAGAATTGAAAGCAAAGGATTTTTTTACTATCAAATGTAATGTTGCGATAGCCGATGAGTAAGGGGCGGACCGAAAATGTTTAAAACCCAGGTTCGAAACACATCTCATGGGCGCATTCTTTGTTATTACTTTTTTATATCTTTAAAAAAATAATTGAGCAAGGCTCAGTCACTCAGATACTAATCTTTATACAAAAAAAATTGTAAACAAGTGCTTTTGTATTTTTGAAGATATCCAGGAATTATATATTATTATATATATTAGTATATAGCCAAGTGAAGGAAAACTCGCGTTGCAATATCGATATTTTTTAGTTTGGAAAGTGAAAAAAAAGTTGTAGCTTGCAATTGCTAAATATATATAATAACATAAGTTATCATTGTTTGACGCAAGGAAACATCGCTCTATCAAAGTCACTCTGTATTGTTAGCATACAATGTTCCCGCCATAGCTATAATATCACATATAGCCCTGCTATTACTTTAGGGACACGTATAAGTTTGTGAATCTAAAGATATATATACAAGAACTCATTTAAATATAAAAGATAGATAGGATTTGCGACAATTTATAATATAAGACAATTCACAGACGTAGAAACAGCAAAACTTGTTTATTTTGCCTACTTCCATAGCATTATGTCTTATGGAATATTGCTATGAGGTAAATGCGCGGATAGTCAAATATTTTTTTTTTACAAGAAAGAGCCATACATGTCATTTATAATTTAAGTCCGCATGATTCCCTGCGAGAGAAGTTTAAGGAAACAGGTATTCTTATATTTGCTTCACAGTATATTTTAAGCAATTTAATTTATGTACATAAAAATATAAAGAATTATAAAACGATAGGTGATGTATACAATAGACAAAGCAGGAACCGACATAAGCTTGCGGCTCCTGCTTTGCGCCTTGCAAAAGTGCGTAAGTCGTTTGTGGGTTTTGGTATAAGATTCTATAATAAAATTTCGCAATCAATTTCAGCTTTGCCCTTACAGCAGTTTAAAAACACTGTTAAAAAGAGAGATACAGAAAGCCTACTATACTCTTGAAGATTGTACAGTAACGACTTAATGTGAATAGTATTAAGAATTATATTTTTAAAAGAGCAACCGCCGAGGTGCTGGCTCTTCTCGGTAGGAACAGCTTTCCGAACCAGCAGTAGAGTTGACGACTCAAAAGCACTTGTTTACAAGTTTATTTGAATAAAGAATATTTTGAATTTGAATATACTGCAGCTGATTTAATATTCAAGAGATGCGGATTTCAAAAGAGGGATATGGTCCGTTATTTATAACATATTTGGCCGCCAACGCGAAGCGGTGAATTATAATCGGGCGGCATATCGAACTGATTATACACGCGATAATCTATCGACCCGACTATATATTTTATTGTTTGATGACTAGGTACTAGTTATTGCTCTGTGGTGATAAAATGACCAAATATTAAAGGATTCACAAACGGCGTGTGATATCTGGCTGAGTAAAATTGACTAGCCCGTTGGCGCAGTGGGTATTGAACAGGTCCGCGGGTCGCGGGTTCGAGGGCCAAAATTTTCTGTAAAAGATTTTGTTGGTTCTTCGAGCCTGGATGTATATTTAGGTTAATAAGAAGTTACTTTGGGGATGCGACAGTGTGTGTAAAAAAAATAGATCACCCTTATTTCTTAACGAAGTATCGTAGGTATAAGTCGACGTCAGGCAGGCGGCCGATCGTAAAATACCTAGCCAAATTATGTGACAACATATTTTTGTGTTATGCCGACACCACTTAGAGTGGGATAAGGGCAGGAGGATACATACGTGAGTAGTAGTAGCTTAATTGTTAGGTTTAAGATTATTTTGTTTGGTGATAATTTTACTTATTTGTATCGTGAGAGGTGTGAGAACAAATAAAGTTTTTCTATTCTATTCTATTTTATACTATTCTATGCTACAGCATTCATAGTTAATGTATAAAACCGGCTATACTCACGCCTTATTCTGTCGGGTTAGCCCGACTAATTTCGAACCCATCCGGGGCACTTATTCATGAGCTCTTTACACGACGTTATCGCTGCGGGATCAGTTCCCGCTTTTGCACATTAACTATGTATCTAGGTAATTGCACTAGTAATTGACCATATACTTAAAGTTGACCGTTTTATATGAAATTTAAATAATACGTTTTCTTTGTTGTTGCTAATGAAAAATAAATTTGTAATTACCTGATGCCATCTATTAACAACTGCCCAAAAGCTCAGAACTGTAGACCATTGTTTAATATTTAAAATTTAATATTATTAATTAATATTTTTTATTAGCTACAACAAACAAAACGCTTATTATTTGAAATTTTATACAAAACGTCCAACTACTAGATGATCAATTACTACTGCCCTTACCTTACATTCGGTGAAGGAAAACATCGTGAGGAAACCTGCATATCTCTAGAGAATTCTGGAGATATGCGTAACCTACCAATCCGCATTGGAGCAGCGTGGTAGGTCTAAGCTCCAACCCTTCTCTCCAAAAACGGAGAGAAGAGGCCTATTCTCAGCAGTGGGATAGTAACAGGCCGCTACTTACTTACCTTACATTCATTCTAAACATGCGACAGTTATCACATTACCAACAATTTGCTAATATAAGCACATCCGGTGCTAATATAAGAAAGTTTTGTTCGAGACCAAAGCAAATAAAGATGTTTTATCGCCCATTAGTCACTTCGTTTGTCAAAAATAACCGGGCCAAGGGAAAGTTCTACTTCCAAATATAAAACGATCATAAATTATTATAACATCTGGTTTTACAATCTTTAATTCTACTTCAATCAATGACTATAAATACAGTTTGAATATTTTTGTCACTAGATAGAGTACTGATGGAATCAAAGATGAAAATGATTAGTGTAATCAGACTCCAAGAATTTTTCAAATCGGTCCAGTTGATCCTGAGATAAGCGCTAGGTTTATTTGTTATAATATTTATTTATTTATAGTAGTAGTTATATTTTATTAAAGTATTAAATTAAATAATAAATGATTATTAATTATTTTTTATTTAAATAATTATTTTTGATAAGAGTGACCGCTTAGTTTCTTGCTGGTTCTTCTCGGTAAGAGCAACATTCGAACCTGTGGACGCTTCATTAAATCTTATTGATTCTTGATTCAAAAGCTTACTCGAATAATATATTCGAATATTTTGATTTGATACTTTAGTAATAATTATTTATGCGTGACATGGGTGCACGGCTTGTTCCATATAAAGCCGGTAATTTCTTTATACCATTTGTGTACGACGAGTGTAACCAAGCTTTATTTAGCGACCGCAAGGTGATTGACATCAACCGCGCGTTTTTAGTAAGCACTCGCCTTCTAAAATAGCCATGGAATATTATGGAACTTGCTAAGGGCAGCCATAAACTGTACCAGAGTATGGGCTTGTCTAGAGAAAAATAAACTTCATATCTATCACTGCAGATCTATAAGTTAGCAAGTTAAAAAAAAAAATTGCTTTCCACAGATAGGCAAAGGACTTATCTCTCAGAAAATCAGGCATATTAAAAAATAATCGATTTTTACATCAATCTATTTTCTAAACATTATAAATCGAATAATTTATAGAATTAGGCGTTACTTTGCGGAAATCAATTATTATCCAATATTATTACTTTTGTATTATAAATCGTTTTTTTAAACATTGATTATCTGTTATACTACTTTTTTTTCTTCTTTTCTTTTTGAGATAAGATACTTATGTGTTATTAGATAACACCAACATTGTCGAACTACAAAGTTAATTCGAATTACAATCGAAAAAACAAAAACAGCAAAGTTGACGCCAGGCAGGCGGCCGGTCGTAAAAACGCAGCTAAATCATAGGATGTTTAGAATATGTTCTGCCCACTTAGAGCGGTATAAGGGCAGGGGGATGATGGGAAAATATTACAAACCTTGAACTTTAAAACCTTTTTAAATGATTCAGAATTGTTTTTTTTAAATTTCTTTTCATAATATCATAGCATATCCTTGTCAGATTTGGCAAAGCTGCGTTAAAAGCGGCTTAACTAGTTAAGCGATATATGACATACTATTACAAGTAATTACAGACTGTTTTAGGTAATTACAGGTTGTTATAGATAACTACAGGCATTTAGAAGATATTAATGCCATTCACGAATATTTAAATTTTGCTTAGAATAAAACTTGTAAAGAACATTGGAGAATTATTTAATACTATGAAAGGCATTATCCAAACAAATATAAAAAAACTAGCTTTTACCCGCAACGTCGTTTGCGTGGACTGTTGTCGCGTGATAAGTTGATAAAAGATGGCGCTTTTCAATATCATCCTATTCCTATGAAATTAACAGGATTTCTATAGCCTGCTGTATCCCGGTGTATAATGAATAATTATGCCAATTATCATCGTTATTGGTTCAGCGGGTTCACCGTGAAAGAGTAACAAACATACATCCATACTCACAAACATTCACATTTATAATTATTAGTAAAAAAAAGTAAAAATTGAGATGTTTATTTAACAAAGTATATATTTCACATTTGATTTTACAAATCAATGTCCAAATTTTCCAACCAATTGATGAAGGAAGACGCAAGATCAAACAAGTCTCTAAATGGACCTTGGTACGAATGTATGGGACAACTCTGGAATATATCGAATCAAATCAAAATAATCTTTACACAAATAAGCTCTTTCAAGCACTTTGAATAGTCAAGTATCAATATGATTAATGAAGCAACAACTGGTTCGGAATGTTGCTCTTACCGAGAAGAACCAGAAAGAAACTCGGCGGTCAATCTTATAAACATTTTCAATTTTACATTATTAAACCGCAATCTTGTATGAAGCTGAAAGGATTTTCAAATCCAGGCTTTTTTATCATCCAAATCTTCAATTTCATTCCGTTTATTGCCATAGTTTGTTCTTCCTCGCCGCATTCGCGAACAGCAGAGGGTTTCCAGCTCCATTTGTGTAACATGTAGTAGTTGCAACGCCCATGTCCTATTTGTAACCGATTTAAGTAGTAGTAGTAGCGGCCTGTTACTATCCCACTGCTGAGAATAAGCCTCTTCTCTCCATTTTTAGAGAGAAGGATTGGAGCTAAGGCCTACCACGCTGCGCCAATGCGGATTGGTAGGTTACACATATCTCCAGAATTCTCGAGAGATATTCAGGTTTCCTCACGATGTTTTCCTTCAACGAAAAGCGTGTGATCAATTGCAATTACTATTAGACACAAGTTTTAACAGAAAGATTCATTGGTGTCCGCTCGGGTTTGAACCCGTGACCTCCTCGAAAGAGTCGCACGGTGTTACTGCTGGGCTACCACAGCTACTGATTTAAGCGGCACCACAATTTATGTGGCAAGTGGAAACCCTTCAGCTTTATTGTGGTTTCCTGAACGGTTAACAGTAGGGACTTGAAATGTTTTTAGAATTATTTGTCGGAAAATGAAGAAATTATGTCTCAAAAAACCAGTCAAGTTTGCCATATTCAGAAGCTTCATTTTTTCGTGTCAAACAATTGATTACCCAAATATCGCGTGTTAGTGGTCCGTTAGTTCATTAGCGGACAGCGGAACTTCCGCCCGCCCACCGTTATTGTTTAGTCTATTGTTTCTTCGGACTTCATCAATCTATCAATTCGAATAGATTAGATAGTGAAAAGATAGATTACTACTGTTTCCATTACAGTAAATCCAAGGAGCATTAGCTATAAGTAATGAAAGTTATAGACGCAAAATTTTGCTCTTTTTTGTTTTCCTTATCAATAATTTTAAATGATTTATATTTTGCGATGTCGTCATAAAGTATGTTTCATGATGATGCTTCGCTCATCACATCTTCATCATTCTCCTGCCCTTATCCCACCCTAAGTGGGGTGGGCATATTGTTACATGACTTTGTCGGGGATTTTACGACCGGCCGCCTGCTTGATGTCAACATAGGTATCTTAGTCGCCTTTTATAAAACCTCGATGAGAAATGAGGGTGGTCTATTCCATTCAGCTGGATACCACACGGCGGCTCAACTTACCATAGTCGCCTTTTACGACACCTCAATAGGAAACTGCATTTTGCAAATTTTCGCGAGCAATGGACGTTGACAAAACTCATATAGCTCGTATACCCTGTTGTTGCGATACATTGGGTAAATTTGCTCATCATCATTCTCCTGCCCTTATCCCACTTTAAGTAGGATCAGAACAACATGTTTTGCGCTTCCATTCTCTCCTGTTATTTGTCAACTTTGGCGCTACTCCTTTTATATGCTTGTAATACTTCTCAAAATCTAAATCTCTTTTTCGGTCTCTAGTTACAAATTCATCAACATTAATATTTAACACCACCAAAAGGGTGACATGATTTTCATCCCCACATGTCCATATCATAATTAATAATAATAATGCACTTCTCGTCTTTTCTACATTTTCATCTCTCCTCAGTATATGTAAGCTGTGTGACGGTGCGACTCTTTCAAGAGGGTCACGAGTTCAAACCCCGGCAGGCACCAATGAGTTTTTCTATTAAAATTTATGTGTCTAATTGATAATTTCAATTTATCACAGGCTTTTCGGTGAAGGAAAACATCTTGAGGAAACCTGCATATCTCTAGAGAAATCTGGGGATATGTTTAATTTACAATCCGCATTGGACCCGCGTGGTAGGTCTTAGTTCCAACCCTTCTCTCCAAGAACGGAGAGCGGAGGCCTATGCCCAGCAGTGGGATTGTAACAGGCCGTTACTTTACTTATTTTTTATTATATGTCCTTTCTATCTAAATCTTAAAGTTTTCTATTATGAGCTCAACTTTGATATCTGATATTAATTTCTTATTTTATCCAGTCGTCACACCACATAAAATTGGGTTTTTCGATAAAAATAAATCCATAATTAAAATATATTTGTCTTGGAATATATTATTATCGACTTAGGACCTTGTGACATTTTCCTTAATCATTACATGACAGTGTTGCTCATGCGGTTTACTCATCCTTCCGTTCGTCTAGGACTTGTGATGTCATGTTATACGCATTCAATCCACGCATCCTCGTTGACTGACAATGACCTAGTGACCGGTTTTCGCTGCAATATGTATTCCCCTTATTGAGACTGTTTACAATATCTTACACTAGATGGCGCTGTACAGAGTTGTGCCGCGCTATATGAATATTTTGTAGACCCATAACTACAAAGTAAAAGTAGATTCCCAGATAAGGATTGGTAGGTTACATATTTTCGAGGATTTCTCCATAGATACGCAGGTTTCCCCACGATGTTTTCCTTCACCGAAAAGCATGCGATAAATTACAAATATCTATTATGCAACTTGAAATAAAAAAAAAAAAATTATTAATAAATAATCGATTTCTCCCTACAAATAAATCGATTTATAAAAAATCTAAATTTTAACGAAAAATTATTTAATAATTATTTTACTAATTAATAAGAATTAAATAGATAGCAGATGCGCTGTTTGCGAAATTAGATTAAAATGTGTCGTTTGGCTACATTGGTTTCAGCCAACGACGCATACCTTATCTTAAAAGACAATAAAAAAGAGGATAATTAATATAATCAATTTTTTAATCGCTTACCAATCCATTATTCGATTTTTAATAATCGATAAATATAAAAATCGATTATTTTTGTCACCCCTTTAATGCAAATAAATTTTAGGAGAAATACTCACTAGTGTCTGCCCGAAGTTCGAACCCGTGATCCCCTGCTTTACCATTCGGCTATCACAGACAGCCCTTACTTTTAAATAAACTTTGGGTGAAACCTAAAAGCACAGGTAATTAATACTAATATTACAAACGTCTAAATGTCAGGTACCAATACAATAAAACAAAACTTTCTTTTAGGTTCATGCTTTATTATCTTCCTCTGTGTATCTTTATCATTTATTTAATTATAAACATAAAATTTAGTAGAGCAAGTTAAATTTAACCAAATACACAAATTTCTTTCAAAATTCTAATACTGTAAAAAAGTAATATTTTTTTATATCTACTAATTATTATATTTGTGTTTATAACAAATAAATATAATTTATGTTCTCTGTAATTCATTATTAAATGAACGTGATATTGCAAGAAGAATAGGTACATAAAAAAAAATGCAAATACAAATAAAAATAACGGTAGTGATTGTATCTACAACAAGAACAATAATAATAATTGAATTATATCTATATTTACCACACGTTATTAAAAGTAAAACGTTTAATGTATCTATAGAAGAACTATTATTAACGGCTTGGAATCGAGTCCTTTAAGGCCTAAATGAAAATTAATATAACATATATTTTACAGATAAATAAAATTGAATGTAAAATTTTATATTTGCAAATCGAACGTATTTGACTACAAAGAATATTTTGGACTTTAAACAATATTACATTAATTAAATGTAATAAAATGAAATGTCAATTTTTTTCTTTGGGTTAAGATCCATAATAAGCTAGAATACCAAGAAATAATCAACTAAGAATTATGAGTTTCGGCTAATTTCGTTCTTTATTCCTATTCTTTGAGTTGTAGATTAACTTACAAACTTTCGGCGCATCGTTACCGACATTTACATTCCTAACCTGGTCATTGGGTCAATTGGTACGTGAATTAAATGCAGATCATATAATTAAGTCATACATTATGAACGAATTTCATATTTACAGTTATATTATAACATTGTCACGTAAGTTAAAGATACTAAAATAACTGTTATTTTTGAATTGAAACTATCGTGAGTGGTATTCATAGTTCATATGTCTTACTTTATTCATATGTAATTCATGTGTCTAGAAACAGGCTATACTTACGTCTTATTTTATTTGGTGAGCCTGACTAGTTTCAACCCCATCCGGGGTCCTTATTCATGAGCTCTTTACTTACTTTACTTACTACTAGCTTTACTGTTACCGTGTGGTATCCGGCTGAGTAGACTAGACCACCCTCATTTCTTAACAAAGTGTCGTAAAAGGTGACTAAGGTAAGTCGAACCACCGTGTGATATCTGGCTGAGTAGAATAGACTACCCTCTTTCTTACCGAAGTGTCGTAAAATACGACTAAAGTAAGCTGATGTCAGGCAGGCGGCCGGTCGTAAAATACGTAGCGAAATTATGTGATATCATGATTGTAACATGTTGTGCCGACCCCACTACGGCGGGAATGTCGCGCGTGTGTGTGTGAGACGTATTCAAATAGATACATTCAATATATATAAAGATATATTCGATATATATATATTCGATATATATATATTCGAATAGAGTCTGTATTTTTTCATTAATCAGCTTTATTATCTCTCATTTTTGGAGAAAAGATAAGATAAAAAACCATAGATGAAAAATTTGGCGTTAGCTACGTCTAGATATAAAATTTCTAAGCTCTTTTGTGAAAATATATTAAAGTAAACTAGTACAAAGTCTGGCACATTGTTAAAGTCACCTTAAAAATCACGCTAAGCCTAATTAACCGCGAAACCATAAAAAATTGTGTCATCCAACACAAAGACGTGTAATGTCACGGTATTCGCAGAGATAATGTCAACGCGGTTGACATTTAGTGAAATGTCAAATTCGCGTTTTGCTTTTTTTTTCAAAAATGTCTGGATTCCCGTACTGTCTATTCATTATTACCGTTATCTTGTTATATAAAAGTTAGATCAAAAAGAAAATTGACGGGTTGACTTACCTCAGTTGCCTTTTACGGCACCTCGGTAATAAATGAGGGCGGTCTATTCTACTTAGCCAGATACCACACGGCATTGTGGATATAAGGAAGCTATAGTCTTTATATACAGTAGGAGGGTAGACATAAACCTAATATAGACTGGCGCAGTGGGTAGTGACCCTGCCTTCAGCTCCGTGGGTCGTGGGTTGGATTCCCACCGAGGGCCAGAATTTTGTAACAAAAATTTGTTGGTTCTTCTATCCTGGGTGTATATATATATTTGAGTATGTATTTAAAATTATCTCCTAATTATTTAAAGTCGTCTGTCACCCATAACACAAGTATTAAGTTACTTACTTTGGGTACCGACGACCGTGTCCCATACCTATATTTATAAAAAAAATAGGCAGCTACCCTACTTTACGATTTTTCGTGAACATAATTTATCAACGACCCTCAACATTGTACACAATTTAAATGTATTGCAAAAATAGTTTTCGTGTTATCCAGGATATGATATCGGACATCCGTCAATGACCACATTAATATAACAGCAGTATTGTTTACAATTCCCAGGCTCGTTAGTGATATTTATAACGATTATTCGTCCATTATCAATATTCTCGCAGTCTCCCGTTGTCCTCTAAATTGGTCCCATGTTTAAATGATACAAACATTAACAAAATATATTTAAATAACTTACTACTACGAAATCTATTAGGTCTTTTATAGTGTCGATATGTTGCTAATTTGCTGGGTTGTTTTTAAAGTCGAGACTTTTTTAAGTGATTAATTTTTTTTTGCTGTGATTTCGTGATCTATTGAGTCTTTTATAGTGTCGATATGTTATATTCTTATTTGCTGGCTTGTTTTTAAAGTCGAGACTTTATTAAGTGTTTATTTTTTTTGCTGTGATTTCGTGATCTATTGGGTGTTTTATAGTGTCGATATGTTATGTTAAATTTGCTGGGTTGTTTTTAAAGTCGAGACTTTATAAAGTGTTTATTTTTTTGCTGTGATTTCGTTATCTATTGGGTCTTTTAAGTGTTTATTCTATGTTTTATTCTAATTTGCTGAATTGCATTTAGTCTTTATAAAGTGCTTTATAGTGTTTATTTAATGTCGTGGAAAGAAGTGTTCAAAAATGATTAGATAACCCAGTTAACTATACTTTTTGGTGCGATTTTTTTATCTATTTTATAAGGTCTTTAGAGAATTTATTATTTTATATTTGCTGGGTTGTTTTTAACGTCCACTTTCTAAAGTACTTTATTGTGTTTATTTTTACTTTTATTCGTGATAAAATGGGTTTTAGTGACGCAAAAGATTGTGTATGGCTGTTCAGAATTTTAAAACAACGTGAACGGTAAGATATACTCTTAAATTAACCGTGGGAATAAAATTACGTGTAAATTGTAATTTGTATGAAGAACAGTCGTTTTCAAAGTCATTGATCTTTAGACATTTTTAATTTTCCTAAATTTTAAATGAAGTTTTCAATTGTATTTTCAAACGAAAAAATGTAACACAAGCTAAGATTATTGGAAATTAAGTGAGATATATGGTTTCCAATAAAATCGATATAGTGTCCGTTCCAGAGTATTCCGCACAGTAATGCCTACTTCTATAAATGATTTAAATACTTATATTAAATAATTTATAGTAGTAGGCATTACTTTGCGAAATTCTATACTACAAAAGTTATGATAAATTTTGCTTATATATCCGCGTTGTTAAGAAAATCTATGTAATGTTAGGTGTAGAAAGCGAAACCGTTTTCATACCTTATACATGTAGACTTAGTATAAACTTATCACAAGGCACAACCACCAACAGCATATTACACACATTGACTACGACAATCTCAACGATTTTTTTCCCCCCGTAACTGAAGCATCTTCAGGGTATAGGCTCCACGACTAAATTGCAAAGCGATGCATTAAACAAGCAATATACAAATAATTAAACCCCCACCATTAATTTTGCCTACAAACAAGTGTAGTGAACTGAAGTTGGAAACAGCACGACTGACGATGCTCGGTTACTGAGCGAAACGATCGTCGAGATTGTAATAGTGTATGTGTGCACTATACTAAATTACACTTAAACAAAAATTTTCTTTTTTAGCACAATAACCATCATAACTTTTGTATCTTTAATATTTAAATGAGTTAATCTTGTGTATATATATATATTTCTTCGGAATCTCATAAACGGCTCCAACGATATTCCTGAAATTTAGCATGTTTTGTGGGTTTTTGGGGGAGAAAAATCGATCTAGCTAGGATTTATGACAAAAAAATTCGTTTTAACTCTGTTTTTGGGCATTAAAAAATTCTTAAAATTTATATTATAAGACTATTTTTGCCATAAACTGTCAAGCCAGCGTAACTTCTTCGGGGAACGGACAGTCTCGAGGAATGTAAATACCTAGGATTGATCCTTAACTACGTAATTTATTTATTTTTTAAGTTTTTTTTTTTTATTTTCGGAAAAATTACCGAACAAGGCTCGGCCAACCAGGTACATATTTAATGTATGTTTTCCGCAAAATGTATTATTAGATATAATATCACAACATTGAACTTTGTTTAAGCTGGATTCATGATAAAGCCATCAATATTAACTATCCATTACTGCAATCTATGGCCAAGGTTTAGCGTGGGTTGTGTTGGAAATATTAATGAAAAAGATAAGAAGCTTTTACAAAAATATTAGTAAATTAACGGCTTGCAACTTTTTACTATGATAGGAATTTAAAATTTGTGTAAGTCCCTTTTATACGGTAGTAAATCCTAAAAAGATATTCCACTGTTTCTATTAATGAAAGGGAATGACAAAAATATTGTCTACTAGTAATATCCCACGGTTTCACCTGCATACATAGCGAACTCATAGCAGTGGAAAATCTAGTAAATCGGACTATATATTTATTTTTGTTAAATATATCATCAATAGTTTCCGCAGTGCATGCGATGACAGATTTTTATGACTGATTTTTTATACCTTATTACATTTTTAGTATGGATCCCTATTTTTTTAAATGTAATATAGCTTATGTTGCTCAGTAAAGTTGCAGCTTTTCAATGGTGAAAGAATTTTTTAAATCGGTCCAGTAGTTTTTGTGTAATTGTATGTATGTTTGTAATGTTGTACTTTATTTTTAATTGTACGGTTTAAAAGTGCTTGTACAAAAATTTACTTGAATAAAGATTATTTTAATTTGATTTTGGTTAAGACTAATTTTGAATTCGGTCACTTTAAAAACTAAACGTGCGACATATTGACTGGCCCGTTGGCGCAGTGGGTAATGAGTGCCTTCAGCTCCGCGGGTCGCGGGTTCGATTCCGCCGTGGACCAACATTTTCTATAAATGAATTTGTTGGTCTTCGAGGCTGGGTGTATATTTGTATTTAAGTATGTATTTAAAAATATATAAGTATATATTCACCAGCTGTCTGTCACCCATAACACAGAGTGTGTAAGACGACCGAGTGTGTAAGTGGCTCATATATTTATTTATTTATATGAAAAAATAGTTAGGATAAGTTTTAGAACCATTCTAACAAAATATATGCAAAATGCACTTATGTTTCAGAACGTATGTTATCAAACGGATGTGCATTTGTGGCTTCCGAGAATTATTTGTATGTGTCTTAAACACATCTCGAAGCAAAGCGATGACACATTTGTAACGGCACTACCGCTGATAAACTATGAATTAGAATATGACAAATACAATTTAACTGTACTTGACGCTTGTTAAACGACATTTTTTTCCAATGTTAAAATGTTATTATTGCTTTTCTATTATGGATCTCCGCAATTCTGCAAATTATTTAAATTATTTCCTTGTTTTCGTATGAAATCATTATTCTCCTACCCTTATCCTTAGTGGGGTCGGCACAATAAGTCTTCTTCTTCCATTCTCCTCTATCATTCGCCAACTCTGGTGCCACTCCTTTAATATGCATTTTTCACACAATCCATCCATCCTTTTTTCGGCCTCCTCCTAGTCATACATCCATCCACATTCATATATAAAACTCTTTTGTTAGATGGTATGGATTGCGGAATTTTATTGTAGAAGCGATTACCGAGACCATCGAATGAATTGCTAACTTTGCGACACAGGCATCACAAGCTTTTTGTGACCTCTCGTATATCTATGATATACATCAAATTCCATATTATACATAGGTATGAATATTTTTCCATATATATAGTTATATTATATAATATAATATGATATTATATTTATATCTTTATATTTAAATGAGTTAATCTTGTATATATATATATTTTCCGAATCCCGGAAACGGCTCCAACGATTTTCCTGAAATTCAGCATGTAAGAGGTTTTGGGGGAGAAAAATTGATCTAGCTAGGTTTTATTTAAAAAAAATAATTATTATATATATATTTTTGGGCATTAAAAAACACTAACATTTATATTGAATTAAATTTTCGCCATTAACTGTCAAGTTGGCGTAGCCTTTTCGGGTAACGAGCAGCCTCGAGAAATGTGAATGCCAAGGATCGATCCCCAACTAAATAATTGTTTTTTCTTTTATTTTTATTTTTTATTTTTTTTTGGTAAAAATTCCCGAGCAAAGCTCGGTCACCCAGATATATATTATATTATGATGCTACAGTGCGTATGGCTTTCTTTCTTTTGAGTTATTTAATTTTAAATTTTTTTGCGAAGGGACTCACGTTGCTCCATATTATAGATAGCCCGTATGGCTCTTGTTTGTATGCCTAAGAGAATAAAGCTTAACATCCTATAAAAATTAAGGGCTTTTGCTGATATATCGTTATTTTTGTTCCAGATTCCTACGTCCGGAGTCTGTTCAAGGCGTCATGGAGCACGCCCTCCAACATCGCGAGCGCGTCGGCGTCCAGGACTTCGTGCTTCTAGAAGACTTCCGATCAGAAGCAGCTTTCATCGACAACTTGAGGAAGCGTTTCAATGAGAATATAATTTACGTAAGTTTGATAACATTTTTAAGGTTTTTCTGCCGTGAGGTATCTTGCTGAGTAGAATAGACCACCCTTATCTCTTACCGAGATGTCGTAAAAGGCAACTAGGGTAAGTTGACCCGCCGTGTGGTACCCGGCTGATTTAGAAGACCATCCTCATTTCTTACAGAGGTGTCGTAAAAGGCGACTAAGGTAAGTTGACCCGCCGTGTGGTATCGTGCTGAGTACAATAAACCACCCTCATTACTTACTTGACTAAGGTATAACTTACCTTACCTTACGCGTCGTATGGTTACCGGCTGAGTAGAATAGACTACCCTCATTTCTTACCGAGGCTGTATGCATGAATCGTTTTGAAGTGTCTGGCAACGGACGCAGTCGTGATATCGGAACGTGCGCGAACGTGACGTTCGCATAGGACATTATGGGTATAATGCAAGTCTTGTAAAGTGTCACTGTGTTGCGAAGTGGCAGTTTACTAGTCTCGTACAGAATCGGAGGCGTAAATAAAATCCGTTACCGTCACATCCGTCGCATTGGGAACATCTAATGCATCGGTCAAGCTCTAGCCCTAAAATGAGAGAAGAGGCATATATCCTACAGTGGAATAGTATAATGCCGATACGAGTACTTTACAATTCCTTTCAGACGTACATTGGCAATGTGCTGATCTCCGTGAACCCCTACAAGAACCTGCCTATATACACAGAGGAGAAGACTAGATTGTACTATAAGAAGGCCTTTTTCGAAGCTCCACCTCATGTGTAAGTATTTTACTTACTTGTACCTGCTTGATAACAGTATGATAGAATCAGTGTTATAGTACAATCGCCAAAGGCTCTGCCCTCGTGAAAAGATTCAAGCCATGTGGTATCCTGAGTGGAATAGACCTACCTCATTTTTACCGACTTGTCATAAAAGGCGACTAAAGTAAGTTGACCCGTCATGTGGTATCCGACTGAGTAGAATACAGCAGGGCTTCTTAAACTTTTTTATATAGCGACCCCCTTCAAGCTTAGGAAATTTTAAACGACCCCCTCCTCCATATAAATATTTTTCAAAAAATAGTTATAATAAAACTACAATAGTATTTTGTATGATTTTTATTTGTATTTATATTTGTACGTAGTGTGTATACTAATTTTAAAATTTTAATTAATAATTTTAAGTTGTATCAATAATGATTGAAAAGTATCAGATCTTCGCGACGCCCCTTTCAGTAGTCTCATCAGTACAGTTTAAGAAGCCCTGGAATACAGCACCGTCATTTCTTACCGAGATGTCTTAAAAGGGGACTAAGATATTTTGACGTCAGGCAGGTGGCCGGTCGTAAAATAAAGTTTAATAGCCAAAACATGTAACAGTATCATGTTTATAACATGATGGAGAGAATGGAAGAGAAAAACATATATTGCTGACATATAAAAATTATAATAAATGGTTAAAGTGGGTTAACCTTAAAAGCTAGATAACTATATGTTGTCGGAGACTTTGTTTAAGAACTTTTAGAGGGGAAAAATTTTGTAATACATGATTTCTGAATAACTTCATCGTTTACACCGCACGGAAGGAAAGCTTAAAATTTTGCCGTTTTCGTAATATTTTATACTGCTGCTCCTCTCCTATTCATCTTAGCGTAATGTGTAATAGCCTTTCTCGATAAATGGACTATCTTACACTCAAATAATTTTTCAAATCGCACCAGTAATTCCTGAGATCAGCGCGTTCAAACAATCACACAAACTTTTCACCTTTATATATTAGTATAGATTGGGAAAAAACTATACACAATTGAGCACCGATAAGGATAATCAATGATAACTTATATTATTTTAATCTATATAATTGTATCGATGGGTACTTAGTACTTTCCACGCTTATGTTATAAATATGGAAAAGGCCCATAATATGTCGGAATTTACGCAGAATTATCATAAAAAATAATTTATAAATTATATTGTTAAATTTACTTAGCCGTGTGGTATCCGGTATGATATCAGAGTAGAATAGAGAATAGACCAACCTCATTTCTTACGAGGTGTCGTAAAAGGCCACTAAGTCCACCCGCCGTGTGGTATCAGGCTGAGTAGAATAGACCACCCTCAATTCTTACTAAGGTGTCGTAAACACGACTAAGGTAAGTTGACCACAGGCAGGCGGCCAAAGCCAAATCATGCAACAACATGTTTGTAACATGTTGTGCCGGCCCCGCTTAGAGTGGGATAAGGGCAGGAGGATGTATTTCTTTTAAGCAATTTTAACGAGGCCCGTGTTACGACTTAACCGTGAGAAAGCTTACTATTTAAAACAAAAAAAAGCTTTAAATCATATCAAATAACAATGCCTAATTAAAGTAACGGATGATTATAAACCTAATATTTACATTCCATTTGTGTGATTGTAACGGGTTTTTAAAGTCGCTTTCTTACTTCAAAAGTCTGTTATAAATTAATTTAAATTTAAAAAAGTAACGGCCTGAGATTAATGTAACTGTAAGTAAGTAAGTGAGTAAGTAACGGCCTGTTACTATCCCACTGTTGGGCATAGGCCTACTCTCTCCGTTTTTGGAGAGAAGGATTCAAGCTAAGACGTACCACGCTGCTCCAATGCGGATTGGTAGTTTATACATATACCTAGAATTCTCTAGAGATATGCAGGTTTGCTCACTATGTTTTCTTTCACCGAAAAGCGTGTGAAAATTGCAATTATCAATTAGACACAACTTTTTAAGAGAAAATCTCATTCGCGCCTGCTAGGGGAACCCTTGACCTCTCAATTGAGTTCCACAGTCTCACTGCTGTTCTATCATAGATTTTAGATTTAATATTAAAAGATCAGTAGATAAATAAATTGCGTTTCTCCATCTTGTTTTTTTATATTTACTAATTAAAAAATGAATATTTATTCGAAATTAACGAATATTTATTACGAATATTTATTACGACTGAACGAAT
Organism: Morpho achilles; assembly: GCA_947086495.1. Lineage (NCBI taxonomy): Eukaryota > Metazoa > Arthropoda > Insecta > Lepidoptera > Nymphalidae > Morpho > Morpho achilles. The sequence goes on from CAMTZB010000015.1 coordinate 2,208,180, forward strand.
ATTTATTCGGTTTTTACTTAAAGATATTATTCGGTTTTTACAAATCTTCTGGAAAGTTTAGGTTAATAGTGCATTTACGGATTTATGTAAATTGTGCTGAAGAGGAGTTGTTGTGTTAAAGTGAGTTGTGGTGGAGTTGAAGTAGAGTTGAGAAGTGCTGAGAGCTTTACTCGCATGCGTCGCATAAACTAGCAGCGATACACTAAAGTAATGTAATAGAGAATTGTAGATCTACAAAAATACTACAAAAAAGTCCGCGAGAGCATGTCTCTATCTCTTATGGTTAACTCACAATAACTACTTTAATGTCCAAAATTGCAATTAAAATTTTAATGTTATTTTTGATGCTTTTCATCAATAGGTAGTTTTCTCAGGTAGGTTTTTTTTACCTTAAATTCCATCTTTTGTTCTGTTTTGTTTAAATCTATACAATATAAACAAAGTCAATAACTACAACACACTGTTTACTACGTGGGCAAAGTCTCATGCACTCCTAGTGCAAAATAACACACATTCTCCTTGCTAGTTAATAGCATTGTCCATTACCTCATACTTCTTTGAATTGCTTAACACACAATGCTATCACGTTATCAGCACTCGATACCGATATGTATTCCGTATCTTCGATAAATAATCCGTACTATAATAATGATCATTAGATATATAATTTATTGATATATGTAAAAGATATCAATATAATACAAGGTAAAATAATTCACGGCATTTCCAAACTATTATCAAAGTAAATATGTGGTAATCTCTGCTAGGTAAAGGAGTTGAAATCTTCCGCGCCGCTCCGATAGGTATTATAAATCACTAGTTTTTACCCGTGACTTCGTTCGCGTGATTAGTTTTCACGTGATAGATTGATAATAGATGGCGCTTATTAGTATTATCCTATTCCTGTAGAATTAACAGGATTTCTATAGCCTGTTATTCCGGTGTATAAAGAATAATTGTGCCACATTTCATTGATATTGGTTCAGCGGAATCGCCGTAAAGGGTAACAAACCATCCACACAAACTTTCGCATTTATAATATTAGTAGGATAGGATTATCTCTCTGTAACTGGCTGGATATGTAACTTTTAAGCCAAATGAAGAAACAAATGGGACATATATTCACACCTTGGGAAAAGCTGACGAGTTTTCTATTTAAAAACTGTATATGTTTCACTTTAAACTTAAGGTATTGATAGTTTATGTTCTCACCTCTTATTATATTGGGATAGTCCGACAAGTTTCAAGCCAATTCGGGGCCTTAATCATGAGCTCAAATAGGGCGTTATCGCGTTGAGAACTGCTTGCAGCAGTTAACAAGGCACGATTCGTGAGGCTGAGATGTTAGCGGTCATCTATCTAGTCCTTGTGGATCTGATCTTCGTCATCGGATGCACGGATGAAATTTGTGGATGCGACCCAATGTGAGGTCTTGATATATCGGGCTAACCCGATAAGATGCGAATATAGGAGTTATTTATACATAAACTCATATGCATAATTGATATTTTTACTATAAGAGTTAATAATTTTTTTACTATTAATCGTAAATTCATTGTCTTGTAGAGCATTAAACATGAATTCAAAAGTCTAACCTTCTATGCCTTTAATTCTCTTTCGAACACAGTTTTAATTAGGTATATCAATTTATCTTTTCAGATTTGCCATCGCCGACAATGCTTACAGATCATTGGTGTATGAACACAGGGAGCAATGTATTTTAATTTCAGGTACTAATTCAGACCAAAATCTTATACAATAAGAATAAATGAAAACATTTAAATGACAATTTTTTTTTGATAAAATTACTAAAGAATAAACTGAAGTAACGCAAGAACTTACGATTTTATTCGAATTTGTTTTTGTAACTGATTATTTTACTTTACATACCTACAGGTGAATCTGGTTCTGGTAAAACTGAAGCTTCAAAAAAAGTTCTAGAGTACATAGCTGCTCGCACAAAACATTTACAAAATGTAGAAACTGTAAAAGATAAATTGCTGCAGAGTAATCCGCTACTCGAAGCGTTTGGCAATGCGAAAACCCATAGGAACGATAACTCCAGCAGATTCGGCAAATATATGGACATACAGTTCAATTATGAAGGTGCTCCAGAAGGGGGTCATATCCTGAATTATTTGTTAGAAAAATCAAGGGTGATCAGCCAGATGTCGGGAGAGAGAAACTTCCATATCTTCTATCAGTTGTTAGCAGGTGGTGATCCAGAATTTATGAAAGAATTAAGACTCCAGAGTAGGCCAGAAGCGTATAGATATACGACTGATTTGGTAAGCATAATCCAAATACTTCCAGAAATAGCAATTAATTAAGCAAACAATGATAAAAATGTAAGCTTTTATAAAAATATGATTCCGTTTTTCATCGGCCTTGTTACATCGGTCTTGACTTAGTTTAATGATCCAATGCGTATCTAAGAATAAAATTAATAAGGCTATTTTGACAGATTAAGCCACAATAAGCACCAAGTTTACTCATATTTCTTTGTCTTGACTTACAATTAGATTGTGGTTTACTAGAAGGCAAACATTATTTGTACCATACAAACACTTGATTTATTCTTATTGACATTAAATGTTTGATATCTTATCTTTTAAATTTTCTTCAGTAAAAGTTGTAATGGACCCTTTCTACTTTCTTTATATGATATGGGTATCCATGTGCTACTTTCCTTTATGGACTTTAATACATATAACGTTTTAATGTTTATGAATGTTAATTTATTTACTCTATTAAAAGTTTTAGTTAATCTTGTCACAAATAGTGACACTTTATATAACTTGTGCTATTAACTCGATGATCTTATGAAACGTCTTAATCAAAATCAATTTCAATTAAATTTAAAAGTTTAAAAGTTCAATTAAAATCATTGCCTTCGTTTATCTAGTTTATGTGGAGATCATTTGTAAAATGTTTGAAACTCTCTCTTTAGGTGACACCTGCAAGTCAAAAACTAAATGATGCTGAACAATTTCGTACCGTCCGAGAAGCGATGAAAGTAATAGAAATTGAAAATAACGAACAAAAAGCAATCTTTGAAATTGTTGCTAGCGTGTTACATCTTGGTAACGTCAAGTTTGTTCAGAATGATAAAGGCTACGCGGAAATTCTTGGACATGACACCAATTGTGGCAATGTTGCTGAGGTAAGATAGACGATGCAATAATTCTAGTAAAATTGCTTAATATTACTCCCAAAAAACAATACTACTTGTGAAATATGCGTATTAAGAAATAGTATATACAAAATTTATAACTTATCGAATATAAAATACATTTGTATAAGGAGTAAACACACCTACAACCTAAAAACTAATATCGTAGTCTCAAAATTAAGCTAAAGTTTTATTCTATTCTAGAATTCTGATATTTCAATAAAACCAAGCTAAACTCTAAATCAGCATTAATTTCATTTATTACTTTAGCTCCTCAAAGTCGACACTAGTAAGCTTCGTGAAGCTCTCACAAGCCGAACAATCGAAGCCCGTGGAGACGTAGTAACGACGCCTTTGGACCTAGAACAGGCGAAATACGCTCGTGATGCACTTGCTAAAGCCATTTACGATAAACATTTTACATGGCTAGTGTCCAGACTCAATTCTTCATTAGCACCTAAACATAAAGATCCGAGGGACTCAGTTATCGGTATCTTGGATATTTACGGATTCGAAATATTCCCCAAAAACAGGTTAGTAATGATTACACTATAGCCCTGGAATTTTAATACCAACTTACAAAGCGATAACCGTCATATATCACTTAAGAGCGTCATGATTCTCAAAAAGCGTAATACTAATAATATAAATAATTGGGATTTAGATAATGACGATAAGACTTTGAGTTATTCACGTCAAAGTTATGAAAGCTAGCATAACTAATATAGCATTTGAATTAACAGTAAAGACTGTAATAAATTTTGTTGAATTACACAGCGAATTAACTATTTTACACCACACAATCTTAACAGTGCAAAGAGAGTACCAAATATGTAGAGTAAACAACCTTAACAACTGCAACAGACATTGCAAAAGTCGTTCTTAGATAAGTCCCTAACAAAATTAAGACTTCAAGACTCACTAAAGCTGAAGATTTAAGTTCTCTCATTGTCCTGATATAATTTACAAAATCTCGACGCCAACGATTTTCACTTCAAAAAATTTCAACGTAATGCTTTTTACTTACCATTTATAGTAAGTAAATGTTTTTATAATAGTGTGTTAACAATTCTATGTGATCCGTAGCTTCGAACAATTCTGCATCAATTTCTGCAATGAGAAACTGCAACAGCTATTTATCCAGTTAACACTGAAATCAGAACAGGAGGAATATCTACGGGAAGGTATTGAATGGGTGCCAGTAGAGTACTTCAATAACATCATCATCTGTGACCTCATTGAAGAAAGGCATAGAGGTAAAATTATATATTATCGTTATAAGGTGAAATCTATTTTCAGTACCTAGTCATTAAACACGGTCCTTTCTCCGACTGTATCATGTTATTATTTGCTATTTATTTATTGCAAACTTTATATTTTACTACCAAGAAAATTATTAATAATATTTTCATAACAAAGCATTTATTATGCTTTGTGCTTAAGAGCTTTCATTTTTTTAATATGTAAGAAATAATTCTTAGTTAAAATTCTGATCAAAGTGTTCAATCGTTAAATTTTAAACCTAAATATGTTGTTCGTTTTGTAGGTATAATTTCAATCTTAGACGACGAATGTCTTCGCCCCGGTGATGCTACAGACTTAAGTTTCTTAGAAAAATTGTCACAACGTTTGGACGGACATGTTCACTACAAATCACACCAAAAAGTCGACAGCAAAACCCAGAAGTTAATGGGAAGAGATGTAAGTGATAATACAAATAGTGAACTCTTAAAATCCAATTATGGTCAAAGCAAGGTCCAACGTAAATAATATTACCGAATAATTTTAAATCTAAATACGTATTAAAAGCTTAATGCTTGTCAAGACTGTGGTCCTTGACAAGCAAATAACTATGATTTATAAGATTTATTTAATTCAACAAGTTATGTTGTTTTAAGCACTGTAGAATTTTTTGGCTTCACCAATTATTGCTATTTTATGTACATACGTATGCTGTTTTCTTTTCGTGTCGTCAATTTATGAATGTTGTATAACTTAATAAAACGACTGATTCACATAAATCCATTTTTGGAGCTAATTGTCCAACCAAGATCAATTAGAGATCTTTTGGTTCAAAGTCCCTTATTAATCAAACACCAAAGTATTCGAATGCGTGTCCTTAGTAACATTTAATTTATCACTGACCTGATTAATATCTGCGAATGACTTTGTTAAAATACTAATGTTAACTTTGGTTTCATCAGGAATTTTGCCTCGTTCACTACGCGGGAGAAGTGACATACAACGTGAACACCTTCATCGAGAAGAACAATGACTTGTTATTCCGTGACCTGCAAAGCTTAATGGCATCATGTGGTAATAATATCGCCGGAGTCTGTTTTAAGGTAAATAATATAATTAGGAAAATCGGATCAATAATTCAAATAGTTAAGTTATATTAGAATATTCTGATAAAATGTAAAATATAGATAATTACGAACGTTGTCTGTATATCATTTAATAATGATGCCATTCTACGGAGAGCTGATGGAAGTTGGGAACATCGTAAAACACAGTTATAATCTAATAAGTAGACTGTAAAATAACATCAAAAAGATCTCAAGGAGCCACTTGATTCAAACAGCACAAGATCGCATAAATTTTTAGCATTCTAGGTCAGTTTAATACAAAGAATATTAACAATAATTTAACTAATAATTATATATTTAAGTAATAATTTAAATAACGCGGGTTCAACGAATTTAGATTATGGTGGTTAAATGAAATTTGTTTCAGGATATAAACCTAACATCCAAGAAACGACCAGAGACCGCGATCACACAATTCAAGAACTCTCTAAACGAACTTATCAAGATCCTAAGCAGCAAAGAACCTTCTTACATTCGCTGTATCAAGCCCAATGATTTTAAAGCTCCCAGTAAGTTTCACCTTTAACAAAATTACTAATTTCTGTGAATATAAAGCAAAATAATTATTTGAATTATAAGGTAATTAAATCGAAACTTTCTTTTGCAGTGAACTTCGACGACAGGCTGGTATCGCATCAAGTGAAATATTTGGGCCTGATGGAAAACTTGCGCGTGCGTCGCGCTGGTTTTGCGTATCGGCGCACTTACGAAGCATTCCTTGAGAGGTGATTTTCCTTTATTTTAATAATTATTGTTCATATCCATTTAGAACAAACAAAAGTGGGGGAACCGAATATTGACCTTGCTAAACTATGTTATTATCGACCACGAAACTCAATGGTTGATCATTTCGTGTAGAATTTCATTTTGATTTGTATACGTTTAGTATATAGTCTCCAACCGCTGGAACGCGATGATGATATAGTAACAATATTTATGTCTTCACCAATAGCATTTACAACTCACTAAGTAATTTTTACTACTACCCTAGCAATCCAATAACACTGTATTTATTTGTCTAAGCCAGACAAGCGTTATCATGATCTAAAGGCCAAAGGATCTAATTGTATTAGAATACCGAGTGACTTTCAAGATTAGATTGACTTCAAAAAATCATATTTCTGGTATCTATATCTACCATTCCAATCCGTTTTAAGTGTTAATATGAGGTATCATATTAACACTTCCGGATCATCATACATTCCTATCCTACTTTGATTGATAATTTGAACAATCTCTTTTTTGCTTCGTCAGGTACAAGTGCCTGAGCCCAGATACATGGCCTAATTATCGGGGACATGCAAGAGACGGAGTCCAAAAGCTAGTCGAAGCGCTTAAGTATGAAAAGGAAGAATTCAGGATGGGCAAGTAAGTAAATTAAAATAAAAACTATTACCTCCCCGTTTTTAATGCCTATTTATTTATTTACTTCGAAACGACTTTTATCTAAATCTTCTATTGGAGGACTTATGGTCTACCCTGAAATCAAATTTGTTTTGTTTGATTTAATTTTAAGGTTTGTAATAAATAGGGCGCTTTCAACTTTTAAGACTGTTGTATCAAAGCCTACCAAAAACGTATATTTTTCAGATAGGATATTTTACTTTAATCAGTCCTCCTCCTGCTACTTCAATTAGTACTGAAGTTTCTATTTTTGTTCATCTTAAATTATATTATGACGGGCAAACATTGTTTTGCCATATAAATTATTTGTAATGCATGATTTTTGAATATCTTTCACATTTTAGCGCACGCAAGGAAAGCTTTAAAGTTTGCCGTTTTCACAATATTTTTTATTGCTGCTCCTGTCCTTTTCCTCTTAGGGTGATATTATATAGTCTATAGTCTTCCTCGATAAATAGACTATCTTACACACCAAGAATTTTGAAATAGGTCCAATAGGCGTGTTCAAACAAACAAATTCTTCAGCTTTTTATATTAGTACGGATATAGATTTTCTTATTTATCCTTTTCTCCATTTCAGTACGAAGATCTTTATTCGATTCCCGAAGACGCTCTTTGATACTGAAGACGCTTACCAGATTAAGAAGAACGACATTGCTACTATCATCCAGAGCCGCTGGCGAGGCTACTGGCAGAGGAAACAGTACTTACGGATGAAGGCTGCGACGATTGTCATACAGAAGTGGGTCAGGCGGTTCTTGGCGCAAAGGTTGAGAGAGAGGAGAAGACGCGCCGCCGATGTTATCAGAGCATTTATCAAAGGTAAGGGAAATGATTCTAAAACATAACCGCAGATGTACTAATTTATTAAAAACTAAAAAGTATTAGATAGCAAAATCATATTACATTTTATATTTTATAATTTTATTTTATTTTGTAATATATTTAAATAATGTACGCGTCCCTACTACATGCCGTGGTAACCTACAATTAAGACTAAATTTAATTGTATAGTTTGTAGAGTATTTTATAGTATTATTAATGTAGGTCTTGTTGGTTATCCTAATAAAAAAAAAATAAAAAAAAACAGATGGCTTTGCAAGGTTTAATTCAGATATCCCTATATCTTTAAAATTTATAATTACATTTATTAAAAAAATAATCCGTTTGCCACCAAACTTGACCACCCTAGATCACCCGCAAGGTCATTCTAAAGATTTAAAAAAAAAAAATTATTCCGTTTCGGAAATAAAGGACAAACCTTTTTTTTATTTTTTATATTAACAAGGAAAATATAGCTTTATTTATGATTATTTATGATGATATGATTTTTTGATTATTACTATTTTGAATTTAGAAATTCGATTCGTACATAAAAATAGCAGAACGAAATGGTATTTTAATTTATATAATCGAAGTCGAAGAGGTAATACAAAATTTAAAATAATTTGCTATTTTCGGAAAAGTTCAGAATACGGGCCTTATGCTGCTATTACAATCTATTAAATACCTAAAATGAAAAAATAAACAAGTCATTTATATTAAGAAATGCGAAAGTCTGTATTTCTGTATGTTTGTTTGTCTTTCTGTCTGTCTGTCTGTAACATTTTTATGGCTAATCCGCTAGATTGATATATATGAAATTTGGCAGAATTAAAGCTCACACACCGGTGTAACATATAGGTTAGGGAAAAACACTAATACATCAATGTTGGTACTTAAGCCCTTAACTTTGCGAGAATTAAGTCACACTAATTAAATACACAATCATTAATTCATTAATCAGGATTCATCACGCGCAATGGTCCGGAAACCGTTGAAAATCGCCGCTTCTTAGCTATCGCCAAAGTGCACTGGCTGAAGCGATTGTCCCGCAAGCTGCCTACCAAACTTCTGGACATGTCCTGGCCGTTCTGCCCGGCCACCTGCCAGCAGGCATCGAAGGAGCTCCATAGGCTGCATCGATTACATCTTGCGAGGAAGTATCGACTGGCACTGTCGCCAGCTGATAAGAAACAGTTTGAGCTGAAGGTGTTGGCTGAAAAGATTTTCAAAGGTAAGGAAACTATAAGAAAGTACTATAATTATTGCATAATTTAGTTCATATTATTGTACGAAAAAATTGTCCGTTACAATCAATTTATAGTAATGATGGAAGTGAGATGGGTGTGATGTGGAGAGGTGCAGAGAGGCGCTATTACATTATAACAAATGTTTTCAAAGGGAGGTTTTATATGGTAAAAAAAAATTCTTGACTTTTGAAAAAACGTTTCTTATTTCTATAATAAAAATAAAGAAAATATCGGCGGTGAGTCATATGTCCAGGGGACATCCATTGGTTGAAGGAGAGAGCTGTTGAGGCTTAAAAGATGACTGAAACTATGTCCTAAATAGTAACTTAACACACTTTACATTAGGCAAGAAGAACAGCTACCCGAGCAGTGTCCGCGAAAGGTTTAAGGACGATCGTCTTACTGAGGAACATCGGGTACTTCGCAACACATTCATGGCATCTCCTTCGTGGCCCACTGGGGAACAACTCATTGTGAGTAGCATTTCGAATTAAATATCCAATACTATATAGGTATATAGGGATCACAGTGTCTGCAAAAAAATTCGGGTTAAAAATCCTGCGTAAATCGTTTGTGGATTTTGGTATACGATTCTATAACAAAAATCCACAAACAATTTCAGCTTTACCTTTACTGCAGCTTGAATTAACTATTAAAAGGAGGTACAGAAAACCTACTATACAATTGAGGCCTTCATAAATAATGAGAATGACTGGATTACCTACTCTGCGACCTTAGCCGAGATGGCAATTACGAAACGTGACTTGTTATAAGAATTATATTTCTTTGAGTTTTTTAGTGGCAATTTTTTGAGCCAGCAGTAGACCTGACGATTCCAATGCACTTGTTAAGAAGTTTAGTTGAATAAAGAATAATTCGTATTTAATTTTATTGCGACTACCTCCAATAAACAGGGAGAGGTGATTCATGAAGAAAGTTTAGGTATAGTATATATTTTTTTTAATTTTATATAATTTAACACGTCTGGAATAGTTGATGAATATAGAACCACGCCGTGTGGTATCCGGCTGAATAGAATACTACCACCGTCATTTCTTACCGAGGTGTCATAACAGGCGACTAAGGTAAGTTGACCCACCGTGTGGTGTCCGGTTTAGTAAAATAGACCACCCTCTTACTTGCCGAGGTGTCGTAAAATACGACAGAGGTAAATTGACGTCAGGCAGGCGGTGGCCGGTCGTAAAAACGCAGCCAAATCATGTGACAGCATGTTTATAGCATGTTGTGCCGACCCCACTTAAAAGTGGGATAAGGGCAGGAGGATGATGATGACTTGATGAATATAGAACCAAATATTCCAGAGAATATAGCAGACTTGACGAATGATAGAGATGAATTGAAGATGTAGACATATTCGGCTGACCCCACTTAGAGTGGGATAAGGGTATGACTGATATTCATATATACGTTTAACCATAGTAGTCCTTTCATTTTCTTCAGTACTCATGTGAAGCGGTGAAATACGACCGCCGCGGCTACAAGCCCCGCGAACGCGCGTTCCTTGCTTCGGACAAAGCTCTGTATGTAGTGGACGCAGCCAAGAGCAAGACCTTTAAGCTGAAGCACCGCTTGCCGCTCGACAAGCTGCGAGTCGTCGTCACCAACGAGACAGATGGACTTGTGCTTATCAAGATACCACAAGAGCTGAAGAAGGATAAGGTATTTTGTCTTGTGCTTTCCAAGGACCTCCATGATATTTGCTGGTTCTGAATAGATGTGTCCAATGAACCCCAAATTACACTTCTTCCTCAGTCGTTCACTCTTGACAGAGTGGTCGTGGTTGATAACGCTATTCATCTTTTAGTGTAGCCCTCGCAATTTGCCTCCATCTTTCGCGGTTTTCAGCGTTTCTAGAACATTGTACTACTGTTTTCTGAGATACTGATCGTATGAGGTCCGTCCAACGCGTGGGTGATCGACCGCATGACCGTTTCACATGCCTTCAACATGCCCCTGGACAACGAGTGTCCATGGAATGTTCATTACGAACGATGTGTCCGAAATAATTGAGGATTCTTATCTGCACTGTCGAAGATAATCTCGTTTTGACTTTTAGATCCTCCAAAATCGAGGTGTTAGTTCGAAACGCTGTCCAGGGTATTCGTAGCAGTCACCGGCAGCACCACATTTCGAGCGCGTAAATTTTTCATCGATCTTTCAGACGAACAGTCCACGTTTCTGCACCGTACAGTAAACTTCTCATAAGGCGGACTTTAATGGCTTTGGTTATACTTATTTACACAGTATTCGCGATTTACAAGTAAAAAACTAGTCACCGTTCCTCTGAAACGTCCAGCTGCCGAAATTGGCGGGGATATCGCGTAGAAGGATATCCTTTACTGATAGGATTAAGTTCGGTGAACGGGAACACGGTAACACTAAGTTTTTAAGATTAGGCACGGACATTTCTATGGCGGTCGGATAGTTTACCGTCAAATGTCGACTAAAGGTCGCGTTACGTACGTGGCGCTCTAGGCAGAAACCCACTAATACGACCGAGCGATCCTATTGGTTCAGTGGCAGAGTTTACTGGCAACCGCAGAATGTGCAGTACTGAACAATATTTTTGGTTTTAACTTATCCTATAACACCTTCAATGTTACTTTTCCCATGTGATCAATCTCGAATGCCGTGACGTAAAAAGGGACGTATCAATGTGTAAAAATATTCACTTCTCAAATTTACGTATTTAAAAAACTAATTGCGCGAATCGATATCCAATACTTTACTTTACTATTTTATATAGAACGATACGTCGCTTAAACCGCCAGTACGTATGTAAGCAATAATAATAATATAAGTCTCATTTAGCATGTTTTTTAAATTCCATTTATTTCCAGGGTGACCTGATCATTTCGGTGTCGCACGTGATCGAGGCTCTCACCATAGTCACAGATTACACCAAAAAGCCCGACATCATTGAGATCGTAGATACCAGGACGTGAGTTTTAATATATATTGTACTTTGCAACAATCTTACAAAATATAGTAAGTCCAGGCAGTTGCTGCTTTGACAAAGGTCAAATAAAATCTTATTTATATATAAAATTCTCGATTTAGGGAAAAAATACATATTGCATTATTGTAGATATCTCAACGCTGAAAGTCACAGGTACCACTAATCAGTAATTAAGGAAGCTTGCCCAATAATAGACGAGTGTTTATTAACGTTCGTAGTTCGTAGTTCGAAGAACCGATAGACGTTGGGGACTGGGGTCTCAAGGTGCTAGAGTGGCAACCCCGCAAGGGAAAACGTAGTGTAGGCAGACCCCCTACTAGATGAAAAGACGACCTAAAAAAGGTCGCGGGGCGCCGCTAGATACAGCCACAAGATCGTGTAGCGTTGATGTCCATGGAAGAGACCTATGTCCATCAGTGGTCGGATATTGCTTGATGAAAGAGAGAGAGTTTATTAACATATCCAAGTGCATAAAGGCAACTGTAACGTGAAAAGTATCGTACTAACTTAACATTTTATTGCAGCATCGCCCATAACTTCGTGAACGGCAAGCAAGGCGGCACCATAGAGGTGACTAACGGCCCGCAGCCCACCATACACCGCGCTAAGAGCGGCAACCTGCTTGTTGTAAGTATAGTAGTAATAGCGACTGTATCGTATCATAGTTTCCGATCTCACACGGACTAGCTACGGAGTTTTCCCTCAACGTTATAATAACGTTATATATTACTTAACCTAACTTTATATATTACTTACTTAACGTTATATATACGTTCCCGTATATATATACGGGCATAGTATGCATTAGGGTTTTTTATATTATGGGACGAGTTTATTCATTGTTATGCAATAAAGTAAGATATCATCACTCCAAAGTAGCACTACAAAACTTACATAATATCAATAAAACCTACCAAAATCTAGCGTAATAAGAATAAATAAACCTAACATAAAACAATAAGGCTTTGAAAAGTCAGGTTGCTCACACTCCAAAAATTGCAGAACCGATAAATACGGAATGATGACCTCCATAAAGAGCTCGACCTCCCTTCTTAGTCTAACCCCTTTAAGAGCTTTCGAAGCTTTTTTTCAAGGAAGGTGAGGCTCCCTAAAAACCATTTGGATCATGGCTTATCCTGCACTTTTAAAGGCGTGTTGACTAAGACATGTTCCAACCTCAAAGCTAGGCAATCTCAGGATTCAAAGTATTTGATTCCCAGCGACTCGGAATGAATTTCCCAGAATCCGTAGCTAAAAGAAGCTACTTTGACTAATTAGGCCTGTATGGAATTATAAAAAAAATTACTTGAAATTTCGTATAATATAACAATTTATTATTTTCAGGTGGCAACTCCATGAAGAATGGATTTTAAAAATATTCGTAGCTATACATAATTTTACTGATAGTCGCCATAATTCAGTCAACTTTAAAATTAGAAGAGAAAGTAGGTTATAGAAATTTGTATTTGTTATTCTAATATATTTCTATAAAGTTCAGCCAGCATTAACTAAAATAGTATAAATCGAGTATTTATTTTTTGGCTGAGTTCGCATATCTTTAAACGAACTTCAACATAGAAACTAAACTATTTTGTTAAAGAGCTGTATATGCAGGACCAATATAATAAATTATCGGATTTATGTTGTAAGTAAAAAAAAAATTATTAAATATTAAGGTCCGATAGACTCTATTACTAAAAAAAAATATTTATATTATATTGAAAACGCATGAGCTAAGTGCGTAACGCGCTTCCTTGAAGGTAAATCATGAACAAATATATTTATATTTTCTTTATTTTTATTAAATTTATAATGGCTTTTTCATACATTTTTTTACATACAATGTTAATAATAATATTATAATGAGTTTTATATTGTCTATTGTAATTATTAATTAATTTTCGTTTCTCCTTTTTATATTTGATAACCATAATTCAATGGTTAACGTACAAAGTACTTAGTAGTTTACGGCATAGAAAGAAATAGCTTTTCCTTTAGATAAATGTGTCAATGATAAATTAATTTGGCATAAGCCTAGTAAGTTACCTAATTTCAATTAAATAATGTCATAAAGCAAATTTTTTTTTTTGTTTTACCATTTATGGAATTAGGCATAATCCAAATCATATGTAATCACTTACTTTATTTATTATCTGTGGAATGAATATATATACGTAGTTATTTTTCTACTCTAGGATCTTGGATTTTGGGTCTCACATGAACAAATTGTTGACACATTTTCTTAAGTTTAAAATATTTAAGCTGAATCGAGGGTGCCTAAATAAGCGTACGTAGATTATAAAGCTTAACTTTTTGTACAAATGGAGTGATTAGTTAGCAGCGGAGGTTACCAGAAGTTTGTGACGAGCTGTACAGACTGACAGTTCGCTTATTTATTGGTATACTGTAAGTTTGGCCATAAATAGTACTATGTACAGGCGGAAGTGCCTTATTTGTTATATATTATAAGCCAGTTCCTTTGTTAGTCACTTTATTAAATAAACGTATTTTCTATACGGAGTGTTTATTGTTTTCCTTCTATCCATTGATATTCAACCTTTTTGTTTTAATTTATTAACTTAAGTTTGTAATGTTTTCACTCAAAAACTACTGGACCGATTTAAAGAATTCTTTCACAATGGTGAATGAATTATCTTGCTTTCCAATAAGAAAGCTGAATCGTTACTGAGCAAAATAGACTACATTAAATTTAAAAAAATAGAGATCCGTAATAAAAATACAACAAGGTGCAAAAAATTAACCATAAAAATCTGTCTACATATGCGCTGCGGAAAATATTGATGATGTATTTAACAAAAATAAAAGTCCCACTTAGCAGACTTTCCACTGCCATGAGATCGGTATGCGCGCGGATGAAACCTTGGGATATTACGGGTTGTTTATTTGTCAAGTGTATAGCTGGATTGCAAAGATACGTGATAAAATAATAAATAATATAGCACTGTTAAAAATTGAAATGCAAATTAATTCATCATTGTAGTTTAATATATAAAAAAGTTAGGTACATAATTTTACATCAATTATTTACAATATACTAATGAACAATGCAGGCGTCGGCGATACGTCCACGAATGGGAGCTTTCAGTCTTTATAAATAAAATTTTGCTACGTCGCAACATATAATATAATTTCATTAATGATATTAACGATAATCACCTTTAAAATTGCCAATCATTTCATTTTAGGCACGTTAAAATTAGACTCACAAAGATCGCTAGACTAGTACATCAAATTGACAAATAATTAAATCAGATAAACGCGTAAGTATAAAGTTTTAAGATCGTTTCACTCAATTTTTCGACTAAACTCAGTATGCTGAGTGAGAGTGTTTTTAACCTACTCAATCGCGTTGATGTAGTCATTTTGTATGACGCTGCAACAATGACATCTAGTGACCAGGTTTCCAGCGCCATACGAATTGGCGTTACGTCAACACGCTCAAGTATGTTAAAAAAAACGCACTAAGATCAGTGATCTTATCGAACAAGTAGCAATCGCCAGCGATTTCGAAACTGTTTGTGTGTATATATATATATATATATATATATATATATATATATGTAAAGAAGATGGGCAAGATATATATGGGCAGGAGGATATATATATATATATATATATATATATATATATATATATATATATATATATATATATATATATCCTCCTGCCCATATCCCACTCTAAGTGAGGTCGGCACATGTTATAAACATGCTGTAACATGATTTGGCTGCGTTTTTACGACCGGCCGCCTGACGTCAACTTACCTTAGTCGCCTTTTACGACACCTCGGTAAGAGGGTGGTACTATTCTACTAAAGGGTAGCACACGGCTGGATTTCGAAACTGTTTGCATTTGTCTTTTAAATCCAAAACAGGTACAACACTAATTTTGGAATTTAGTAAATTATGTAGAAAAAATGGCATACATTTAAATTAGCTGTAGGCGCATTTTAGAATATAAATATTGAACTCTTTTGCCGTATGAATAATATTTGACTTATAATAAATACTTTAATTTACAAATGTACCGACCATACATTAATTTCAGGTACCTACACACCTAAGCACCCTTCATAAAAAAAACAGTTAATTCAGTAACATAAGTAACATATTACAGAAGAAGAATAACTTTATTACACAAAAAAATACAAAGTGAAAAGAAGACATAGATAACAGAAGTTGTTTTAAGTTTTTAAAAAATGAAACACGATTCATAGAGATCAGACTGTAACCTAACAGGCAATTCCAAAAAATGTAATACGAAAGATAACCTTGACCTAAAAATCAAATAGTCAGGTGAGAGTGAGACAAAAAATATGTTATTGTTTTCTCCTGTTATAGTCGCTGTAAATCAGTGAACATTATAAAGTCAGCTCCCATTTAAATTATTTTTAACTATATTTAAGATTGAATTATGCTAATGTTTAATTTTTCAGTGTATTCATGTCATATAGTCGGACCACTCTATATATATTTATTAAAACAATTCTCATAAGTTTTATAATAACTTTATTCAATTATAAAAAAGGTATACTGCAACATAGTCCAGATAAACTAAGGTCACTGAACTCGTAAGAGTAATTTGACTTGAAGACCTTTCCAAAAAAAATACCCAAAATAAAAATAAAAATTGCCAACATTTAAGGATTCAATCAGGAAGCCCTAAACACATGTATAAGGTCTAGGCTATTAGGGTTAAAATAAATTCAACAAATTCATTATTCATATAGTTTGTTTATATCTATTGAAAGTTTTAAATTAAAATATATAAGGAAAGTCAATTCCATAATATGTTTATTTACAATCACAGAATACAAGTATACATTAAAATATATTGTGATGTTAAATTATTGCCTTTGTATTTAGTTAATAAATAATTGTACTAACATAAACCACAGTCTAACAATCCATACAGTTAAAACTTTTGCAAGAACTTTATCATACCATGATGATTATATATTGCCTCTGGGTAACAATCTTTATATCATATCACATCATAAGACACTACTTTGTTGCCATCACTCATAATATGATTTAAATCAAACTAAAAATAACACTAAAAAGATATGTAATGTGTTAAATTTTAAGTATAAGAAATATGCTTATATGTAAAGCATATTACACAATTAAAGATTATTTTTATGATAAAAATGCTTGGATTTTAAAATCCTTTCAGCTTCAAGCAAGGTAGTTAAATATAAATTTAAAATGTTTAAAAGATGGACAAAGTTTCTTGCTGGTTTTTCTCAGTAAAAGCAACATTCCGAACCAGTTCCTCTTCAGTTCTTCATTGAATCTAATTACAAGTATTAATTAGTTAAATTCAAAAGTAAATAGATAATAAATATATGGGACACTTACACAACACGGTTTTCCATCCCCAAAGTAATTTAATACTTGTGTTATGGATGACAGCCAACTGGTGAATATATACATATATAATTTTTAAATACAAATATACACCCAAGCTCGAAGAACCAACAAATTCTTTTTTTATAGAAAACGTTGGCCTTCTGCGGGAATCGAACCCGCGACCTGCGGAGCTGAACCCATTGCGCCAACAAGGCGGCAAAAGTGTTAGTAAAAAGCTTACTTGTATAAAAATTATTTCAATTTGCTTTGATTTTGAATGTATAAATAATGTTTTCTAATATTTGACACCATTAACAACATTAGTTACATTAAAATTTGATGAATTTTAAAATAATTTACATAATTTATAGATTAGGTGTTACTTTGCAGAGATCCATAATACAAAAGTAATAATAAAATTATTTTGCTATAATCTGCGATGAAGTTAAATATAAAATATTTATATATGATGCTAAATGTAGAGTGGACAATCCGTTTTCATACCCGATACATGCAGGATTCGTAAAAACACACATAACTAAACATATAATTACACACAGTCTACAACAATCCGTCCTCAAAGTAACTTAATATGTTATGAGTATCAGATAAATTGTAAATGTATAAAAATATATAATATTAAATACACCCAAAATTTAATAACCAACAAATTTTAATTAGAAAATGTTGTCGCGTTGGCGAAAATCGAACCCGCGACCGCGGATCTGTAGGGTCACTGCCACCCATGGAAACACAGCAGTCAATAATGTATTACTTCTGCATAATATACAACTTGAAAGAATTGATTTCACTAAACAATAAGAATTTTAAACGATGTATGAGTAACAATTTTGATAGCCCATACAAAATATTATTTTTATAAAAATATTTCATTTAACACTTAATCACAATCATGTAGACACTTAAGTTACTGCATAAGTTAAAATTGGATCACTGTATGGACATATACACTGTGATTAATTAAAAAAAATAAAAACAAGTTAAAAAACTCGTAAAATTAAATTAGGCAATAAATTATATAGGCATAAGTAAAACCTCCTTAACGGTTGGAAGAAATTAGTTCTATTCTATTATTTACTAAAATATTACACCATTTGTCTATAATATAAACATTATTGTTCTTACACAAAAACATTATTGCTAATGTTTATTATATTTAATATTTACATCTTTATATACAGAAAAGCATATTTATACAATTTAGTTAAACATGGTTTTGTAGGTAACTAACTCCATGCTCGATCCTTTGGTTAAAAACAAGATAATTTTGGTACGCTAACAATTTTTTACAATTCATTCCATTTAATTCATATAAGCTGACAGTGTGATTTTTAAAACCAATTTCATTGGGGAATTAAATTTTATTAACAGCTAATGCCCAAACATACATTCCATTCTGTACAAACCTTAATTATGGTATATTAAATTCATATTTTTAATGCGGGCAAAAGTATATATATTTAATCTGTATATTATTCTATACAAACGTACATGTTAGTCCCAACTAAAAGAATTTAAAAATGCTATGGAACTATGCATTATACAAATGAATATTTACAACAATTTATATACCCCTAGTTTTATATTGCTGCGTAAGCAAAGAGTTCAGTGAATTAAAACGTACTGAATCTGTAAATCCTTAATTAAGTTTATTCCCTTAAACTCAGATATAAAACAACCAGCATTATTAAATTAATCCTTGTATACAAATTACAAAGATATAATTCTGTACCTAAGAGACATGGACTGTCATATTTTAACATAGCTTTAATAATGCGGAGGCGATCTTCCCTTAACATTTAAATATTGTTTATCATTTGTAAGCATTTAAGTAATTCATACCATCAAATAGGTTTGCAAACATTACCTAATTTATAGAATGAGGTGTTACTTTGCGGAGTTCCATAATACAAAAGGAATGAGAATATTATATTGCTATAATCTGTGATAAAATTTTATCAATAATATTCTCATTACTTTTGTAAACATTACCTACTCTATGATATTTAACTACATGCTTCTGAGGTCCACAATTAATATTTAAACATCACAGTGTTCATAGCTTTAAAAATGTCCGTAAGCACTGCACTTTTGCATTTTCACTATAATTGTATATTCAAGTCACTCTCACTAATAATCTTTATAGAAACGTGTCACATTTCCTAAGCACCACTGTTACCGGTAATAACCGTAATAATAATAGTCCATATACTATTTAACTTGTCCCACTGTCTCTTGGTTAGTCTCTGCTGATTTGTAACCATCAGATTTGTATGGATCGGTTTTGTAACTGGAATCACTTTGGTTGTAGCCATCATGCTGTTTGTCGTCCTGACTGAATCCGTAAGGCTTCTGTTTAGATTGCTCCTGTTCTCTTTGCTGACGGCGACGCTGTTTGGACCACAGTTCGTGACAGTCCTGCCATGTTGGTAGCTCAGGAGCTGGCATTCTGAAAAAGAGTGATGTGTAAAGCTTTTGTCTTTGTATTCGTATGTATTATTAGTATGTATTTAACTATAGAATAGTGCACCACCCACACCGTTGTTACAGTTCTCCTTAACCCCAGGGTCGCCTGGAAGAGATCGCTACCAAGCCTTTTGTATGTTACAATTTGTTTTTTTTTATTGCTGTTTTTCTCTTTACAATTCATTCGTTGTGGTGTACAATAAAGTGTATAAACTTGTAACTTATATGTAAAGTCAAGTAAATAAAAATAAAATAAGCCTTTATTGTTAAAATCTAGTTAATAACAGTTTATTAACCACTTTTGAATGCATTTGAGATTTTTAATCATGAGCATTTTAATGTTTTTGTGTTAATTCAACCTGAGTCAATTATACCAAATTATATTGAGAACTTATAATCAAGTATGTTTAAAAGTTTGTTTTGGGGATTAAATATAATGTTTTTAGACAGTGTATGGGGTAAAAAATTATAGTTTAACACCAAATCCATTCCTAAAGAAAAGAAAAAAGATAGGTATGATACTCAAGTAATAACAGATTTAGAGAGTTTATTTACCAATTATTTTGGCTATCAACACTTTATTGTTTAATATAGTAACCATCTTATACTATTCCCATTGCTGGGCAAAAGTTACCTCCATTTAAACGTGGTGATTACTGACAAACCCCTCACGGTTTGTCAGTAATCACCACGCTTGGCATACGGGTTGGTGATCGCAGTGCTGAGACCGTCTTACCGACAGTGCTGCTGGTCGGTCTGGTAGTATTTGGGTCAGCTATAGAAATGGTTATACCGCCATTAATCAGAGCCTTGTTGGTTTATCAGCTGGGTGCACCACGAGCAGTTGAGGTTGACATTTGAAGAGACTAACTGGGACGAGTCTCCCCCTTGCACCCCCTTAGATAATATAATAGATTCATTGGAATAAAACTGTACTCCGTGCATTCTAGGATGGTGCAGGTGACAGTTTCCTTAAAGTTTCGTTTGACTCTTTTAAGAGACTAACTTTTAAGTTGCCGCCATTTACAAAAGATGTTTTAATATTTCAACTGTTCCACATTCATAATACATTAAGTGATTAATACCTGTAGTAAATTAAATTAAACCCAACCAGAATGTTCTAGAGAAATAAAAAGTTATAAAGATATGAAAAAATGAAATGCACAACGTCCATTCCTAGTCATGTAGTATTTACAGTTGTCAACGTCAAAATAGCAAGTGTCACCTGCACCATTCTACACCGCAAGGAGTAAAGAAGAGACAACTTACTGTTCAGGCACAACGTTCTTCAACCAAGCACTCTTCAGTGCCTCCTCAGCAGTTATCCTCTTATCAGGATCCAGTTCCAGCATTCTGTCCAGGAGGTGCAGTGCTGTCGGTGGCATGAAGGCAAACTGTTCCCGCACACACCGTTTGTGGAAACGTTTAGGCCGGAGCGTGTGCCAGAGAGGCAGTTTGACAACATTGGGCCAAACACCCGGCGCTGGTGTTCCGCACACCCTGGATATCATTTCTAGTTGCATCATTTCTATATTCGCCTGAAAGATTAAAGATTATTAATAACATTTTTAAGAAAATCAATTTCATTGTAGTGTGTTATATGGCTGAGTAGAATGGACCAGCCTCATTTCTTACCGAGTTGTTGTAAAAGCAACTAAGGTAAGTCGACCAACCGTGTGGTATCCGGCTGAGTAGAATAGACCATACTCTTTTAAGAAAGAGGATGGTTTGTGTGACACCAAGGTAAGTCTTGGTGTCGCAAAAACGACTAAGGTAAGTTGACGTCAGGTAGGCGGCCGTTCGTAAAATACGTATCCAAATCATGTAACAACATGTTTATAACATGATCTCCTGATGATGCTTCGGTTGCGAAGCGAAACGATTGTTGAGTTTGTGATGGTGAACGTATGTAGAGCTTGTGTATTGTGGTGGCGGTGGTGGAGGTTTGTGCATGTGTTTTTATGAATCCTGCATGTATCAGGTATGAAAACGGATTGTGCACTCTACATTTAGCATTATATATATTTTCTATTTTACTTCATCGTGTATTATAGCAAAGTAATTTTACTATTACTTTTGTATTATGGATCTCCGCTAAGTAACGCCTAATTCTATAAATAAATTAAGTAAATAAATAAATAGTTTATTTTGCACCACAAACCATACAATAAATAAACTTAAGCAATCTAACTAATTACACAAGAAATTATGGTTGTGGATTGCTGGTGCCTATGGTAGGTAAAAAACCTGTATTACATGTAGGGTTGCCACCTTTTTTTTGAAGAAAAATAGTATTTTTTTTTAATCAAAAAAATATAGTACTTTTAGGAAATTGAGAAAAAAAATAGTATCTACACATCTATTTTCAATCATTATTTATTTTTCCATGATTATTTATTATTACTTTTCGCTGGACAATGACAAAGGAGTTAGAGTTACTAACTGACTAAGCCCCGTAAATACATGAATGAGTTTCGTTCAAACGTTCCCTATGCAGCGCTGCGGGTGCGTTCCATTCACAGTTGATTCAAAAAAGCGCGACAATTGAATTAGCGATAAAAATATAGTATTTTTGTCCTATATTATTTTTCTATAATATATAGTACAATTTACTAAAATATAGTACGATACTATATAATATAGTACGGGTGGCAACCCTAATTACATGTCACCAGGTCTCAACCCCTCGAAATGTGCTACAATTAACTTAAACTAAAATAAACAGAGCAAATTAAAAGCATATGCTGCGTGTTGTATGTGAGTAACTAGATAATGCAAGCCCCTTATTACGATGAACATACCTGAAAAAGTGGATGTTTGAGGAAGAGCTCGCCGAGGATGCACCCCATGGACCACACATCCACCGCCGGGCCGTACCTCTCCTCGCCCAGCAGCAGTTCAGGCGGCCGGTACCAAAGTGTGATCACTTTGTTCGTGTAAGGTCTTGCCCTGTCTTCTGAAGACCATAGCCTGGCGAGACCGAAGTCACCCAGTTTTACTTCTCCTCTGAAACGTTTTTTTTTAAAGATATACCAACAGCAATCATAACAATAACTGATTTAGATAAACATTTGGACAGGGACTGTTACAATCACTTATTAAAGGTATATACAGTATTAAAAATAGGTCTCCAAAAGGGACCAACATCATTTTAAATGTTACTTAATACAAACCCAGTGTTTCACATGAAAACAAAACATGAAAATCAATTTAAATTAACTAAGTAAAAATTTGAAAAAAAAAACCAATACAAATTGGATAGAAATATTCATGAAAACTTGCTAAAGAAAAAAGAATGAAACTGCTAGATTTATTGAATGAGTAATCATTTATTGTTTAAATTTTTTTTTTTTAATTTAATTAAACTATCATGGAATATATCAATGTCATATTGAGATGAACTATAGAAATAATAAATGAATAGATAAATTAAAAAGGAAGTTATAAATGCTTTTAAAAATATTAAATGTCAAACAGTTCCCTAGTCTGGAGCCTTCCGCTGAAGTCCGCCTTCTGAAGTCTAGCTTTTAAGGTTAACCCACCTTACCCATTTTTATGGTTATCGTAAGACTATATTACAAAAAAAATAATTTCTATAGTTTAAATTATTAAACTAAATATTTTAATTTAAACTAAATTTACTCAAATCAATATGGTAAATATAATTTTAAAAAAGGCATGCAAAATGATGTTTAAGCGAATATATGATATGAAATTTACCCTCAGATAAAATGACTTATTATAAATAACCTTGATTAATAATTAACTTATCGAAGGTAACCTTGCTAGATGATTAGTGGGGCTTACCTTTTAAACCATGTCATATTTAAAATTTTGTATTCATCAATGTTAAGATTTTTTTACAATCATGATAATTATATAATACACACAGGCATTTAAAATGTATAAGCTATTATTAAATATAAGATACACACACTCACTTATTATTCATTAATATGTTACTACATTTGATATCACGATGTAGAAAATTCTTCTTATGGCAGTAGGCCAGTCCGTCCAGCAACTGGCGCATGATAGATGCGTTGTGGGACTCTGTGAAGTCCACCATCTTGGACTCAAGTAGGCCCATCAGATCGTGGTCCATGTACTCGAATACCAGGTAGAAGGAACCCTTGTCCTGAAAATATGGTATAAATAAATAAATATAAATTATAAACAAATAAATATAAATTATAAACAAATAAATATAAATTATAAACAAATAAATATAAATTATATAAATATAAAGTATAAATATATAAATAAATATGGTAGGTAAAAATAAATATCTGTAGATACATTGCTTCAAAGATAAAGGAGAATCAATTAAGATCAAAAAAGTTATTACTTTGCAGAACTTTACATTACGGAAATAATCACATAATTTAAACGCAAAGTCACTGAACTCGCTTCTGCACTGTATGTGAACTTATAAAAGTAATTTAAACTAAATAAAATTAATATTATTATTTTAATGACTTAAATATAAGCCTTGCTCAGTAATTTTTTACAAAATAAAAAAAGAAAAACTTAAAAGAAAATAAAAAAATAATTGGGTAGGGGGATCTCCTATTCATCTTAGCTTTATGTTATACAATCTATAGCCTTCCTCGATAAATGGACTATCTTACACTCAAAGAATTATTCAAATAGTTCTAGTAGTTTCTAGATAAGCATGTTCAAACAAACAAACTTCAAATTTATATATTGGTAAAGGGGCCGTTCAAGTATTATGTAAGCAGATTTAATATAATTATTTACCCCAGCCGTGTCAGCGAAAGTAAGCAAAGCTCTTACCTCCTTCCCCCCATGCTTACATAAATATTTGTCAATCAATGTATTGTATTTTAAATATTATAATTATAACATTAAAATTATAATTCGAAAAATAATATTTATGATAGAGATTAAATTTTACTGATACAGTATTCAACATAGAGTAAAGGACAAAAATATTATATCTTTCAAATATAATAAACAATTTTAAATTTTTGGTACACATATTAAATTTAAATTAACAGTCTTCAGTCCATGAAACTCGAATCCATGATGCTAAGTTTTTAAATGCGTTTCTTTTTAGACAATGGAGTGTTGCCATTTGTGTAAAAAAGTAAATAACCACTGATGACGAACTCATCATCTAGACTCCCTACCCCCCATGTCATCCAAAATAAGCAAAGCACAGACCACCCCCCATCCTCCCCATAATGCTCACGTAATACTTGATCGGTCCCATAGAAAGTAGATATTGTCTGTACAGAATATTGTCTATACCATAAATTTTTACAGTAGCTTGCTTAGCAATATAGTATTACTGAGAAAAATTAAAGTAGTGTATGTAACTCACCTTTCTAAAGTCCAACGCGTCTTGTTTGTCCGTAACTATCTCTCTTAAGTTAACAATATTTTTATGGTTGAGCTGCCTTAAGATTTTGATTTCTCTGACAGCGGTGATGGGGAAACCTTCCTTCTCGTTCTCAAGGCGCACTTTCTTCAACGCGACCAGTTGACCCGTGTTCTTGTCTCTCGCTTTGTACACTTGCCCGTAAGTGCCTTCGCCGATCTGCGTTATTACCTAGAATCATAAAAACATGGAAGTTATTACAGTTAAAAAGCGTTTATATATATATATATATATATATATATATATATATATATATATATATATATATATATATATATATATATATATCTATTATAGCCCAGGGGTGCCGTGCGACTCTTTTATAGATGGTCACGACTTTAAACCCTAACAGGCACCAATGAGTTTTTTTTATTTAACCTTATGTGTCTAATTGATAATTGTAATTTATCACACGCTTTTCAGTGAAGGAAAACATCTTGAGGAAACCTGCATATCTCTAGAGAAATCTGGGGATATATGTAACCTACCAATCAGCGTTGGAGCAGCGTGGTGGGTCTTAGCTCCAAACCTTCTCGCCAGGAACGGAAGGAGGGGGTCTATGCCCAGCAGTGGGATTGTAACAGGCTGCTACTTTTGCAAAAAAGCGTTTAGAGGTTTTAGACGTGAAGTACTCAAAACTGATACTTATACAAAAAACCTATTAACCAAACAAGGCTGATAATAATGCATGGTTCATATTATAGTATCTGAGTGACCTAGCCTTGCTTGGTAATTTAAAAAGAAACTACAAACACTCACTACTACAACCTCAAATTTAGTGTATTGTAATCTCTATTCGAGTTGAAAATCGAGTTGTTTATTTAAAAGAGTATTTGCATGAAGTAAAACTCAGTTTGATATCACAATAGTTAATGATATACTCTTAATGCATTACCTGGAAGCCATCGACACATTTCTCTCCCCAATCCTTGGCGTGGTGGGTGGGAGTGGCGACAGGTACAACCTTTGACCCCCGTCGTTTCAATATCCTAGGCCTTTTTAGTTTTGAACCTGCCTAAAATATTTATTTAATTAATTAATGTAACAGACATAATTAGTTGAATGTATGAATCAAATACAAACTTTAGATGATATTATAGATTTAAATTATACGCCACCAAAAAATATTACCTCCGCGAAATCCTACCGTAATCAGATTTTGGTAGCGAATGAACGTATTACGCACATCGACTTTCTGAATGCTCAATGTTGTATGCATTCTTTTTGTCTAAATACTTTTGGGTGGGTATTTTTCGTTATTTTATTATATTTTGGTTAAATTTATATTTTTAACTCAGAACAAAATAAAGGGATTTATGAGGGACAGACTTTGACGCTTGGTTTTAAATTGGTTGGTGAAATCGTATTTAATTTCAGATACTTAATACACCTCAGCACTCTACATAATAAAAAACCATAGAAATTATTTACGTTTTTAAAAAACGAAAAACGATTTATAGAAATCAATGACGTGCCCTAACACGCCTTTCCAAATATAATAACATAACCTTGACCTTAAAACTAAATATAGTACATGCGGAAATGAGACAAAACAAGAAAGTTATTATTTTTTGTTGTAGCGCGATCAATCCAGGTCCAGGTCAGTAAACCATTATAAACAAAGCCAGCTCCCTATAAAATTATATTTATTTTGTTCGATACTAGATTTATTTAAAGACTATTTCAGAAGATTGAAGTATGCCCAAGTTATCTTATACGTTTAAGTCATTTTATGTTATACTAACAATCGCCAGCGTCTCCGCCGCTTGGAAAGGATTAGAATCGTAATATAGTATTTTGATAACCATAAAAACGGTTACAGTGGGTTAAACTCAAAAGCTATACATGTGCTGTCGCGGACATTTTATTTAGAACTTTTAGAGGAGAACAATTTTGTAATACATGATTTTCGAATAATTATCACCGTTTAACAGTGCACGCAAGGAAAGCTTTAAATTTCGTTTTCATAATATTTTTATTGCTGCTCCTCTCCTATTCATCTTAGCATGATGATACTAGATATCACCTTTCTCCTTAAATGGACTATCTTACACTCAAAGAATTTTTCAAATCGGGATATTCCTGAGATTAACGCGTTCAAACAATAAAACAAACTCAGCTTTATATATTAGTATAGATTATCGGTACCACTCTGCAAAGTAAATATTATTACATTACTTTTGTCATACTATACTCACTGTAGCGTCCCTGTTGGTTTTCCTGTTGCTAAACACATGCGAGTAATGGTGGGCGTGGGGATGTGGCGTGGTGGGTGTCGACACGTTGGAAGCAGTGGACCGGGGCGCGGGCGGCGGGGTAGAGCCGTCCAATTCGTCCCCACTTAGTTCTTCCGAACCGGGTATTACTGGCAAAAAATGGGGTTTTATTAAATGTAGGCACTAAAATAAAAAATACACGTTTTAAATACACGTTAAAAGTGTAAGGTGTGATAGCCCAGCGTTAACACCGTGCGAGTCTTTTGAGTAGGTCACGGGTTCAAACCCGAGCAGGCACCAATTAGTTTCTCTATTAATACTTATGTGTTTAATTGTTAATTACAATTTATCACACGGTGAAAGAAAACATCGAAGGGGAACTAGCATGATGTTGTCCGACCCCACTTAAGAGTGGGATAAGGGCATGGAACAAACCTCCAAGGTATCGTAAAAGGCAAATAAGGTACGTTGACCCACCGTGTGGTATCCGGTTGCACAGAATAGACCACTCTCTTTCTTACCGAGGTGTCGTAAAATACGAATAAGGTTATTTAACGTCAGGCAGGTGGCCGGTCGTGAAATACATAGCCAAATCATGTGACAACATGTTTATAACATTTAATGCCAACACCACTTACTGGGTTCCTACCCAGTAAGTGGTGTTGGTACCGACGATCACCATCCTCCTGGATGGTGATCGTCGGCACCAACGTATATAGTGTGACTCGTGAAACTAATATATCTGTCGGCGGGTAGCCGTACTTTGAATATCAACATCACACCATATGATTTAGATTGTTACTATGATGTTTAATTTGTCGATAAATACCTTCATTACTGAAATAAAAACACGTGGTTAATATTTTTACCACGTGTTCAGACTTCAGAATTAATATTAACAAGTTACATTGTAATAAATTTAAACATTTCATTTTAAAATTGAGAACATTTCTTTGTAAGTAAAGAATAGTTTTAGTTGAAAAGATGGGTAGTTTGTTCAATCGAATAACACACCCAGTTTTTCTATAAAAGCCGAGCGCGCGCCAGCTCGTGACATTATTCCGTTTCGGACCGCCGTAGCGAACGGATCTCTTGACAATAAAAGTTTATCAAAATTATCTTAGTTGTTCATATTAAAATACCAAGTATGGGTGATAGCCCTGTCCGTGACGTCAACAATACTGACGTCACACTTTTTAAAAATAATCGCGGCGAGCCTCGTTCGTCATATCTGTATTTTTGTTTCTCACCAGGTGGCATAGGTAAATTCATAATTCCCGTCCTTTTCGGTTTGGTCTGGTCTGGTTTCTTGACTGGACTCGGTGACGGCGTGCTAAGCGGACTGTCATTCGCGAGCGTCTTTAGATCTTCAACCTAGAATCAGACAAGTTATATGCAATTTGTCTGTATATATAACACTAGTAATATCCCGCGGTATCACCCACGTACATACCGATCTCATGGCAGTGGAAAGTCTAAGTCAGACAGCAGATTTATATTTGTTAAATATATTATCAATAGTTTCCACAGTGCATGATAGATTTTTATGGCTAATTTTTTACCCATTATCACATTTTTAGTATGGATCCCTATTTAAAAAAAATGTAATACAGCTTATGTTGCTCAGTAAAGATGCAGCTTTTCAATGGTGAAAGAATTTTTGAAATCGGTTCAGCACTTTTTGTGTAAAACATTACAAACATACATACAATTTTTTCCTCTTTATATACTTAGATAAAACTATTAATCATAATATTATGTATATTATATATATTTAATACATATATTTGTTCATACATAATACAAAAGAGATGGTTGGATTGTGTGAAGTATGATATGCATATAAAAGGAGTGGCGCCAGAGTTGACGAAAGATAGGACAGAATGGAAGAGAAAGGGGTGCCAAAGTGGTCGGCCTCCTCGTGGCGCACCCTGGGCAAGCTTAGTCTTGGCGAACGGACCACTGAGGGGTGGCCAATCCAGTTGTCCCTCTGATTAGCAGAGGGCAATCTGGACGGGCCGGGGACTTCGGGGGGGTTGGGGTGAAGTCCCTAATGAGCGACGGGTCCAGTTGGGCTTACTCTAAGTCTGGCTGGACATGGTTACGGCCACCGTCGGCGAAACCCGGAAGCCCAGCAATGGGAACGGGGACCTTCGGGTTGCGAGGAAGAAAACCTCTATAAAAAATTACCCGGTGGGGGCGGAAACGCCCACCAAGGCGTTGGGGCCCCTACTTGGGGCGCGATCTCTCCCTGTCGACCGTGACATAGCAAACACGGTGGGCAGGGAGCGATCGTGGGCAGCGATGGCCTCCTTGAGCTCTGCGGAGGGGGGTGGAGGGAGGCGGCGGAGCGGTTCCACGAACTGTTGTTCTGGATCCAATCTGCTGCTGGTGAGTCCAGGTGTTAGTGACTCGCCCAAGCCCATCGTCTGCCGCCCTAACTGGGGACCTTCGGGTGTTCCGAACGGGGTACATCGGAACCCTGGCTTAAGGTCCCCGAGGCGGTCGGTGCATCTGGTGCTCCCGATGCACCGGTTAGCGGAGGGGGGTTTCTCTTTCGAGGGGCCCCTACCTGGAGGTGTTTATTCTCTGGGATCAGAGCTGTCGGCGGGATGGGGGCAAAATGTACAATGATACCCTGTCCTTGCCATTGGCAGCGTGGTGGAGCACACAGGTCGTTTTAGTCGGTGCGAGTCCGACATAACCGCCGCCTGTCCCCGTCGGGCGGCGGTACCCATAAGGGGTTTTTTCCTGTATAATAAAAAAATAAAAAAAAAAAAAGAATGGAAGAGAAAAACATGTTGTGCCGACCCCACTTAGAGTGGGATAAGGACAGGATGATATATATATTTGTTCATACATACACTAAATAATATCAATAATAATTTTACTAGATATAATATAAATACAGGAAAAAGAGTACATTTAAAGAACAATATTTATTGTTTTTACTTATTTAAGTAAAGAGAAATAACTTTACAGAGAAAAAATGTAGCTATATAGATTTATGGTATACAATACCTGTGTATTTGGCGGCATAGGCAGCTTGGTCAGGCTGCGAGGTTTTGGCGGTGGCGGCTGTTGTCTCGTCTCAAATACCGCTTCCACTACGCTACCACCTATTTTCGGGAGTGGTGGTAGCGTTGGGGCGGTAGCGGCAGGCGGGGGTGTTTGCAGTTTTGGCGGTGGCTGTGGAAAAAAATAAACATAACCGTATTCTGTATTACTGTACATATTCTGTAGCATAGAAGTTACAGTACAGTTAAAATAATATATTGGTAGTTTTATTTCATCCCACAATTATATATAGTAAGTAACAGCCTCTTACTATCCCACTGCTGAGAATAGGCCTCTTCTCTCCGTTTCTGGAGAGAAGGATTGGGAGCTAAGACCTACCACGCTGCTCCAATGCGGATTGGTAGGTTACACATATCTCCAGAGTTCTGTAGAAATATGCAGGTTTCCTCACGATGTTTTCCTTCACCGAAAAGCGTGTGATATATTGAAATTATCAATTAGACACATAAGTTTTAATAGAAAAACTCATTGGTGTCTGCCCGGGTTTGAACCCGTGATCTCCTCGAAAGAGTCGCACGGTGTTACCCCTGGGCTACCAAAGCGTCTACTTACTTACTTACTCACCTCAGAACTACTGCTATCAGTGGCCTCTCCGTTAGCAGTTGGCGTTACCACCGCGGCTGGTGGCGGCTCCTCCGGCGGTGGCGGCGGCGGCGGTGGTACCGCCTCAACAACCTCCACAGCTGCCTCCGATGGAGGATTGGATTCCTCCGACGGGGCCGGTACTGGCATAGGAATGTCTACTACGTCCGGTTTCGAATCGACGTTCTCACCGTTTTCTTTGGAACTCTGTAAGAAACAGTATTACAATTATTAATTAAGGATTGGCCCGTTGGCGCAGTGGATAGTGACCCGGCTTTCGGCTCCGCAGGACGCGGGTTCGATTCCCGCCGAGGGCCAACATTTTCTATAAATGAATTTGTTGGTCTTTGAGACTGGGTGTATATTTGTATTTTAGTATGTATTTAAAACATATATAAATATATATTCACCAGTTGTCTGCAATCCATAACACAAGTTACTTACTTTGGGGACGGATGACCGTATGTGTAAGTGTCCCATATATTTATTAATTTATTTATTTTATTTAACTTACGAACTCTTTTTGTTTGTTCATAACATGCCCCTTCGACTTTGAACTCTATGTCAAGTTCATTACGCACCCTTTTTGCATGTTCGTAACACAGTCTTCCAATTTGAACTCTATTACATATAAAAACTTATTAAATTGTATTTTGTAGTAGATGATTTATTTCTCACTATACTCTTTCACTTGTCTATGTATTAGTAACAAGTGGAAACTAATTTTAGTATGTGATATATATCCTCCTGCCCTTATCCCACTCTAAGTGGGGTCGGCACAATATGTCACAAACTTGCTGTCATATGATTTGGCTACGTATTTTACGACCGGCCGCCTGCCTAACGTCAACTAACCTTAGTCGTAGTTTACGACACTTCGTTAAGAGGGTGGTCTATTCTACTCAACCGGATACCACACGGTGGGTCAACTTACCTTAGTCGTCTCTTATCACACCTCGGTAAGAAATGAGGGTGGCCTATTCTACTCAGCTGGATATCACACAGCGGGTCGACTTACTTTAGTCACCTCTTACGACATCTCGGTAAGAAATGGGGGTGGTACAATTCTATTCAGCTGGATACCACACGGCGAATTAGTAATAAATTACTATACTTATTTATGTTCAATTTGTACTGTTTGTTTCGCAAATAAAATAATATGCATTACGAACTTTTTTTGTATGTTTGTAACAATATGAATGAGAAAATTGGTTATTATTTTGCTATAATCCGCGATAAAAGGAAATATATAAGGAGATAGACATCTCTATTTCCTGACGATTCTTCGGTTATGGGGCGAAACAATTGTTGAGATTGTGGTGGTGAATGTATGCAATGCTTGTGTATTGTTGTGTTATCGGTGTCGGGTAGTGCATGAGTTCTTACAAATTCTGCATGTCCTGATACATGTATGAGAACGAATAGTACACTCTACATTTAGCATTACATATATTTCCTTTTATCGCGGATTATAGCAAAATAATATTCTCATTACTTTTGTATTATGGACCTCCGCAAAGTAACGCCTAATTCTATAAATACTTACTTGTATTAAACTTTCAGCAGTTGCATTGGACAATTCGTCTATAGTAAATGTTTCAAGATTATTTGACATAGACGCTGAGCTGGAAGCGGCTCCTTGCGATTCTTCCTTTTGTTCGAGGATCTCTTGTAGTTTCTGATACAGATATAAACAAAAATTAATTCAATTGATGTATGAAATGTTGTAAAAGCAGTGAGACTTCGCAACTCTTTCTAGAAGGTTATGGGTTAAAACACTGGCTAAGCACTTATAATGAGTTTTTCTGTTAAAAATTGTTGAAAGTATGGACGCTTGCGCTTAATTTATAGCAATATGCATCTTTAATTTGTAATATTATTTGTGCACTCCCCTTCATTCATAAACTTTTGTACTGTCAATACGTAATATAAATTGCTCTCTTTAAAATAAATAGTTTAAATTATCCAAGTGCCTTTGCTTTTATTTCATCAAAAATTATGTGAGTTATTGATAATTGTAATTTATCACATACTGTACAGTGAAAAAAATATGATAAGAAAATATTCATATCTCAGAGGTATATGTAACCTACCAATCCGCATTAGACCAGTTAATTCTACAGGAATAGAATGACATTGAAGAACGCCATCTTTTATCAACATACCACACATAAACAGTCCACGCAAACGAAGTTGCGGGTAAAAGCTAGTATGTAATAGTAAATTAAGTTAAAGTAATAATAACCTTGGCACGTTTATGTTTATCCTTAACTAGTTCTGCAAACAGGCTGGTGTCGCTAATCTTCTCCTTGAAGTCAATCCTGCGTTGGAGTACTGTAGTTGGTGGACTCGGTGATTCATGTTTACTTCTGGAAATTATTCGTAGATTATTATTTTTTTTATTGTTTTAATTAATTTACTAAGGTAAATTGAATCGCCGTGTGGTATCCGGCTGCGTAGAATAGACCAATCTAATTTCTTACCGAGGTCTCGTAAAAGGCGACTAAGGTAAGATGACGTCAGGCAGGCGGTCGGCCTAAAAATACCTCATCATGTAACAACCAGTCTTAAAACATGTTGTGCCGACGATTCCACTCAGAGTGCATGACCTTGACCGAGAGACTAGTGTGTGGACAACAAGTGCGAGATAGACAAAACCATATTTTGCTACAAAATACATTTAATATTCAAGAAGATTAAAGTATGCCAAAGTTATCTTATAAGCTTAAGGGATTCACATTCAGTGGATTCATATAGTGTCGTATCATCGACACCGCTTTGTAAAACTTGTAATAATTTAAGACCAAGTTCAAGTTTCTTTTGAAAGGTGTTTCGGGAAGTTCTGCAAATCTACCGCTCAAAAACCACTTTACCTATGCTTATCTCTGGAAGGTTCTGTGTGTCTCGGCCTATGGCGCGGTGGAGATGAGGAACGTCTTCTGCTGCGTGACCTCGTCCGACGTCGCTTCAGCGAGCTACGACTGTGCGACCTTGAAACAGTAGGTATTGTGGATAAAGAATATATATTATGTCATTGTCATAATATTTTAGAAGCTTTTAAAGTAAGTAAAAAAGTAAGTTACGGCCTGTTACTATCCCACTGCTGGGCATAGGCCTCTTCTCTCCGTTTTTTATTTTTTTTTGGAGCGAAGGATTGGAGCTAAGGGCTACCACGCTGCTCCAATGCGGATTGGTAGGTTACACATATCCCCAGAATTCTCTAGAGATATGCAGGTTTCCTCACGATGTTTTCCTTCACCGAAAAGCGTGTGATAAATTGCAATTATCAATTAGACACATAAGTTTTACTAGAAAACTCATTGGTGCCTGCCCGGGGTTTGAACCCTAGCTTTTAAAATTTTAAATATATAACAGAGATAAGTGTACCTTTATTATAACGCTATAAATATAATATGTATCTTATTATAAATATGCGAGTTTTCATTTTGCACACCCATTATGCTCTTTTTTGATAATTTTTTTTGGTTGCCTGGAATGTATCACTACTCAGTGAAGCCACCCTTTGTACATATATACATAAGTTTACTTTAAGTTCGCATGTTTTTTTATGTGTTTGTGCTATAAAGTTTTATCTATCTATCTAATTAATAATCTGGTATAGTAATAGGCTGAAGAGTGAGAGCGAGAAAGACAGTGGAGAGAGAGATAGCTATAGCGAGAGAGTAAAAGATAACGAGCTCGATCGCGAGAGAACGAATAAGAGTACACGTGTGTGCGAGTAAGTGTGTACGCGTATGTACATGTGAGCATGCGTGTGCGTGTATATGTAAGCATTCGCGTGTAAGCGTGCGCGTGCACATATGTGTAAGCCTGCGCTGTGTGTATGTTGCTATGTTAGCTTTCGCGTGTGTGTATGAATACGAGTGTATGCGTTTGTGCTTGAATACGAGTGTATGCGTTTGTGCTTGAATACAAGCGTATGCGTGTGTGCATGAATACGAGTTTATGCGGTTGTGCATGAATACGAGCGTATGCGTGTGTGCATGAATACGAGCGTATGCGTGTGTGCATGAATACGAGCGTATGCGTGTGTGCCTGAATACGAGCGTGTGCGTGTGTGCCTATTTGGGCCGCGGGTGTGCGCACGCGCGAACTCTTGTGCACGTTCGTGCGTACATAAGTGTGTGGGTTCGAGCGTACCCATGCGTCCGCAAATTTGTGCGTGTATGTTGGTAGGTTTACCTGTTGTGAGTACGTTCGACCCGGTGCCGCTCCCGTTCCCGGCTCCGACGCCGGCGGGGACTCTTGCGGCGGTGCCTCCGCGGACTGTACTCGCGCGTCCTTCCCTCATGTACGGGAGAGTCTGGTCAAAAGATAAAATACTCAAAACTTTATGCAACTAAAGTAAGACCAATAAATGTAAACGTATAGGTTATTCCCCCGACAGGGACATAAAACTATTTTTCACAACTGTTGATGAATGTTAAATAAATATATCAATTTAAACCATGATAAAGAACATATAAAACTAAATCCACTGCTATTACAAAATCATACATCTACATTATGTATTTAAAATCCATACATGTAATTAACAAAAACACACATATACCATGTGGCATATGTGTGTATTTTTGTATGCGAGAAAGACATGATGAATAAAAAAAATGAAAAATTAAATTATCGTATCACTTCTCGACGAGAGTTTACACAAACGGACCTTTTAAAATTTATTTAACTTGACTAGTATGTATGTTTGTATGTAAAGGTGGAATCTTGCAAGTTAAATTTGACCCACTTCGCGGTGTCCTATTGAGCTGATATTTTACATACTGGTTGATTGCAATGCATATTTTTGATAAGACCTGATACGGCTGCCAGGATTGTCTCCAGACAAGGGAACTCCTCAACGGTAAACAGTAGGGACATGAAATTTTATTAAAAGCTTTTATTTTTCAGAAAACGACAGAAACTATTTCTCAATCAGTAATTTAATCCGTATTTGGAAATTTTATTTTTGATGTCCAAGATTTGAGTAAGCAAATATCGCCTTTTGGTGTTCCGTTAGTTGCATTGGCGATTTTATAAAAAGCTTTTTAACTTGACTTTTTAATACATAATTTTTATATTAAAAATTGATGGTTAGGTAAATGTGTAAAACGAAACGTAAATGTGTTAAAGAATGGATTAGAGTGAGTGGATAAAAATACGGCAGACAAAATTTTAAATGCATAATTTGTAATGGTCACTATTAACATAACTATAAACCAAAGTGATGGGGTGGACTATGTTGTTTAGAAGTCTACACACAATTAAAGACACATAAGAAAAAATTCGCATTGCAATCATAGTCTAGGAGTCGGCAACCTTTTAAGAGAAACGAGCTAAGCAACAATTTATAAAATTTTCTCGATTTGAAATTGTTTTGATAATATAATGGTGAAATTTATTGGTATACATATTCGGTTATAAATGTTTAATTTTTAATTTTAAACTTTAAGAACTAATTCTTATTCGTATTCAGTAAAATATCGTAACTAGCTTAGTATTAAAGTGACCGAATTTAAATGGTTGGTTTGTGGCAAATTACAATAAAGCGTAGCGTAACAGCCTACAACTCTAAATTATTAAAGAGATCCATAACTTGGAAGTGCAAAAAAACACTAGCTTTTTTAGTAGTTCGTAGCGTAATATAATAGATGGCATTGAAACAAGGATATATAAGATATATAAATAATTAATAAAAATATAAATAATAATTATCTAACTCAAATAAACATAGCTTTGAATTCAGTCACTTTAATATTTACATATCGCACACTTAGTGGATATCACAAAATATATTCTAGCAATACATAAATTACACCATTGGGAGACATGCTTTCTAAGAAGACTGCATAAGTATTGAAAGAAATTTCATTTTTTATGACCCGTCTTCTGAGACAGTGCGTTAACCACAGGTTGCCGATCCCTGATCTAGGTCAAACAATAACAGAAAATCGCAAAGCAAAATACTGTAATTTTAAATATGAATAAGGCTCAATTTCATCACTTTAGGTCCTACTGTAATGTCGATCTCGTATTATAGTATCAGACCTTATTTTATTTTTTTTTAATTTATTTTACAACAATGCACATGTACAATTATTGTGTCCCTGAGTCCCAAGCTAGTTTAAAATGTATTTTGGGAATATGCATAAAAAAATAGTATTACATATAGGACAATATTTATATAGCGGAGGAAAAAAATAAGCTATAATATAAATAATTCTAACGTGACTAATTAAAAAAATCAAAAGTAGAAGATTAATTTAACAAAATGGAAACGTGAAATACATAAGCATAGTTTAAAGCACCTATTTATCAATGTTGCTGTGTCCAAAAATCAAATAGGCACATCGAAATATGCAGTATCACTTTGGGAAGCCATTAGGTTGGTATGGAATGGTGATGAAGTGCTACTAAGTTAACAGACGATTTTAAAAACATCGCATAGTATGAGAATTAAGAGGCTTAAGATTTTATCACATGAACAAAACACCTCGAATGATAATGAAAAATGATGAGCGATTCATGGCAATCTAGAATAATAGATAAATATGATCGGTCGCGACCAATATAATTTGCTTTTTTAAACAATCATTGACAAATAAAGAAAAATATCTGGGTGACCGAGCTATGTTAAGTATTTTTTTTAATGTTATAAAAAAGATACAATATGAAAAAAGGAGAAGAATTGGCGATATCTGGACTATTTCGGGGCAATTTCATTTCCTTAGCCCGCCCGTTCCCAACTGTGCTATTATAACTTTCCAAGTGACAGCGTAATTATAAGCGTAATAAGCCTTTGTTTTCTAATAATGTAGTAGCAGTTTTAACTGCCTGAAAATAGGCAATAATACATTTTTTTTTATGAAACTTAGGTATATCGATTCAGATTATTTTTATATATACAAGATTAACTCATTTACAGATTAAAAATTTAAAGACATGTACTTACTTAGTACTTTCTTTTTGACTCTTAAGGGTCGACGCCGTACTGCAAGAGTCCCATGTCAGCGAAAACAAAAAGTGTGGCGGCATAATATGTACAAGGCGATTCTCAAGAACGAATCCTATTTAAGCAGGTCGCGACCGAAATATTTGGCATTCAATAAATGGAATAATTCACATTACACAGTGAATAATTATATATTTTAATAATACAGAAATTATATATGAAAAAAAAAGCCAAATGTTTGTGACCCCTGAATTTTTTATGATACAAATTAAGTACATTATTATTTAGTTATTAAATACATTTATAACATCTTTTAATTTAAGAAATTTAGTTATCAATTACAATATATAATATTAAAAAAACTATCTCTGTGAGTGAATGAGTGAATTATATTAAGCAAGAAATAATCAACCCTTAAATGAAGTGATCACATGACATATAGCGTAACTTTACAAATAGCGTATTACAGGATGTAGCGTTAAATATACTACATATAACATATTTACTACACCTTATAGATGATTGACACAATTTACTGTTATCATTTACTCCTTATCTCTTATTATTAAAGCATTGCCGTTTACAATTTATCACGCATTATTCGATGAACGAAAAGAAAACCTGCATATGTAAAGGCTTGTTATCCCACTGATGGACATAGATCCTTTTCTATCCGTTTTGTAAGAGAACTTTGGAGCTAAGAACTACTACGCTGCTTTAATGCGAATTCTTAACTAACACAAATCTCCAGAGTTTTCTAGAGATATGCATGTTTCCCGACGATTTTTTCCTTCAGCGAAAGGCGTGCGATAAATTGCAAATAAAAATTTGAACTCGAGACCCTCGCGCAGTCTAACCGCTGGGCTATCACAGCTTAACCTAATGAATTTTTCAAATATATCTAACCTCAACAAACTGGATTAGCGGGGTGGGTGTAAGACATCACCGCAAAACGCAAGGGAATAGCATCGAGTAAGTTGAAAGATCGTCGGTTAATCTCTACAAGACGATGATTATTGCGTCACAATATTGCCGCGACGTGACTACGACGATCCCAAGCGACCGACGATTCGACACGCTTTTATAAGCTAACGGTTTAACTCAGTCTGCGCGTGCGGCGAGCGCTCATATCCTTATATACAAGAGGTGACCACTCACACCTACTTCTATCTTTGTCAATTCGTGTACCCCACACGCGAGGACGCAGTTAAACGGTTAGCCCATAAGACTCATTGGTGGAAACTTTTTCATAGCTTGTGTACAATATACCATGAATGTAATCCACCTTATAACACGGAAAGAGAGTATATAGAACGGGTATAACGGAATACGTTTTCATAGTTCATACCATATAATTGTGATATATCCGCCCATATAATGTCATGGCCTTTGCCCAATGGTAAGGTAGTAATATTTTTTCTATTATATATATACATATATATTCAATATAATGTTTATATCAAAGCCAATATAACAACATAGAGCTATACGTACCAGATATAACCATAACCTCCGTTGACATTCGGTGGTCGTGCCAGTAGTCGCGCCTAACCTGATCGTAGTCATCATTATCAGAGTCTATGGTGACAGTCTCGTGGTACGGTGGTGCAATTGGTGTGTGTGGGGTGGTAGATTTTTGCCTCCGTCTGGAGAAAAAATAAGAATTCACAGCCCTGATCATCATCCTCCTACCCTTATCCCACTCTTAAGTGGGGTCTGCACATCATGTTATAAACATGCTGTTTGGCTGCGTTTTTACGACCGGCCGCCTGCCTGACGTCAACTTACCTTAGTCGTATTTTACGACACCTCGGTAAGACAGAGGGTGGACTATTCTACTCAACCGGATACCATACAGTGGATCAACTTACCTTAGTCGCCTTATACGACACCTCAGTAATAAATGAGGTTGGTCTATTCTGCTCAGCCGGATACGCCACGGCGGGTCGACTTACCTTAGTCGCCTTATACGACATCTCGGTAAGAAATGAGGGTGGTGTATTCTACTCAACCGGATACCACACGGTGGGTCAACTTACCTTAGTCACCTTTTATGACACCTCGGTAAGAAATGAGGGTAGTACTATTCTATTGAGCCGGATACCACACGGCGTAATTCACAGCCCTGATCTAGATAAGATTTTACTAACAAATATAAAATTTTGGACAATTATAGGTTATAGATTAGGTTAACATATAGTAAAAACATATAAGCTTTATTAAAGATTAGCAAACGCCAGTGGCTCCGCCCGCGTGGAAAGATTAAAACCGCAAGCCTTTAGAAAATCATAAAACATAGCCTTCCTCGATAAATGGACTATCTAACACTGATATAATTTTTCAAATTGGTCCAGTAGTTCCTGAGATTAGCCTGTTCAAACAAACAAACTCTTCAGCTTTATATATTAGTATAGATATTTAAACTTTAAGTTGACGAGAACAAAGTCTCTGATACCAGTATTCTTACTATATAATAACTATTTTATAAATTCTAAGGTTCTCAACAGCTAATAGTTAAAGACGATTTGAGTTAACTTACTTCATGACATCAATACTGAAAGCATGAAATAATAAAATAATAAACAATTATTAAATCTGTTATTTATGAAAGATGAACATTCCAAATTTAAAAATATCATTCAACAAATTTCAAAATAAACCATTACTAAATGTTTTTATATTTAATTACTTAGATTTGGAACAAGCAAAAAAACTTAAAATTTTATTCCTTATTTCAGAGCAATAAAAATATTTTTTCTAAAACAAAAATTATATTTTTCCTGGAAATATGTAAATTCAACAAAATTTTATAAGATTTTGTATTACTTTAAAAAAATATTAATGTTAATTTTTTATGTAGATTATTTATTAATTTAATTTTTAATGTAATATTAATTTTCAAACTGATCAAAATTCTATATACTCTGACATAAAATTAATAAAGTATAGGACTTTATTAATTTAGAATATTATAAATGATTTTAAAATTACTTTTACATTTATTTCATATCATATTTACTATCCACATTAATATTTGCAGATTGTGAAGTTATTTTAATTCTACATGTGATATTAATAAGTATTAGTAAATATAAAATAAAAAATTAAAGACAGATTATTGAAAGCTTACCTAACAATTGGTGAACGGTGCGGTGAAAAAGGAAT
The DNA here is from genome assembly GCA_947086495.1 of Morpho achilles. NCBI lineage: Eukaryota > Metazoa > Arthropoda > Insecta > Lepidoptera > Nymphalidae > Morpho > Morpho achilles. The sequence continues at coordinate 2,249,442 of CAMTZB010000015.1, forward strand.
ATTGTGAATAGAAGGTTCCCTATGAATTGTCCTATGTAGAGGTGACAGAGCACGCTCCCGCATTGGTGGTGGTGTTGAGGGTGATACAGGAGAACAGGAGCCATTCCTGAGAGGTGATGACGCCTTTTCCCACTCACTGATAGGCACATGTGTGTAACGCTTTGGTGTCACCTGCCGCATAGGTGTGCTCGCTGGCACATTATCATCAGGTGACACGCTATCTAAACTAGCCGAACGAGACCGGTGCTTCGACTTCTTCTTTCTCTTCTTTTTGTCCTTCTTACGCTTCTCCTTCTTCTTCTTATAGTGCAGATCAAAGTCTGGAACAGGCTCCTCGAACTCAACCCCTCGCCTCTTCCTTACTACTGAAGAAGAATCACGGTTGAGAGCATACTCATCTGCTGCACGGCGGCTCGTAGTTGTCACGGATATCTTGTTATCAAGAAATGTGCGTACGGAGTGCGATTTTCTGGTTCTGTCCAGATCATCGGCTATGTGCCTGCCTATCGAACTGGCTTCACTCTCAATCTCGCCGGCCTCGGGAGCCGAGAGATCCTCAGAACTGACATCGGAATATTCTACTAAGGGTTTGACAGAGTTAACAGTGACGTATGACGGCTCGTGTGTACCGCTGGATTGTGTCCTGTACTTCTTATGGGCACGTTTCTTGTGCTTCTCTTTATGGTGCTTGCTGTGCCGCTTTTCCCTGTCGTAGCTCCGGTCCATCGCTTGCGAGGGCGGCGACCGCCCAGGTATTTCGTTACACTACATCAACTGAAAAAAAAACATGAACTTCAGATTTTTTTTTAAATGGACTAATGCATTTCACGCAAAGGTCATCGGAGTTCATGGACTCCCATTAGTTATTGATAAGCGAAATTCCGCAACTACTCAAATTTTAAATTTTCAGCACTGATCCTGTTATTTACAATCGACTAAAAACAAGTCGATGTGCAAATGATACTAAAAATATCCACTTCAATTCTTAGAAATTTTGCATAAAATTAAATGGATGATAAAATAAAATTAGCGGTAAAGCCACGCTCAATAATAAAATAAAGTAAACAAAAAGAACTTACCTTGATGAAAAACGGACGTGGGTCCGTCGAAGGCACGGTTCTTATTTTTGCAAATCGCTCATTTAGGTCAGACAGTATATTTTGTATTTTGATATCTCAGACGGGCTTTTTGCCTCAAATATATAGTTAATCTAATCAATTATAGCTTTAATAGCTTTATTTCGCTAATCATAATCATAAATTGCGCATAATTCATGTAATTATATTGGATTATTTTTAGTGCAAATTCAAGAATGTCGATTTCTAGTCAGCCATTTGCTTTTTCATTTCATTTCAATTTCATCATTTTAACAGGGTTGTCAATAGAAAAAACAAACTTGCAAAATTTTTGAAGCTGATACCGTCTGACAAATAAAAAAAAATGCTTATATTTAACAAGTTGAGGTATATGTGTCAGAGATATATAGTAAAAATTATTATAAATTTATAAAATAGATTTAATACAAGTCATTAATCAATATTTAGAAGAGATAAATAAAAATGTTTTGTGACATGTGACATGACATTTAATTTTTTGTTCATATTGAAAAGAATTTCAGCTAAATAAGACTAAAAAACGTCCTATATTTTAATAGTTTTTCACATTTTGAGAATAGTTGTATCAAATAAATGATTTTAAGGATATAAGACGCTACAAAAAATATTACAAATAAAAATATTATTCTACAAAGACTGAATTTTTTTCAAATGATAGTTTATCTTCAAGACACAATTTTATTTTCTATATTATAATAAATAAAATGACTTTTTTATATTGTTGTTCTATAACTAAAACAATTAGGTATTGAAGATGCACATCGATATCATAACATACTTGGTACAACACTGATATTTTGATAACGACGACTTTAATCGTAGCGCGCTTATTTTAAATTATAATTTTTGTATTAAAAATTATTTTTTCAATTTCTAAATTCAGTACCAATCTACGTTATTGTACATATAAAGTGACAAAATTTAATTAAAATTATATTATTTTAATAAACCCTTGCTTTCTTATAATACATTGTACATTGCTTATAGAGCGTCCGGCGGAAGTTGATTATATCCTTTGATTATGATATTGTTTAGGATTAGACAATCTTGTTTTAGATTATTATATGTAAATACATTGTACAACATATCAAAATTAAGTGAGTGAAAAAAAATATATATTTTATGTTTGAATTTTTAATTAAAATTAAGTGTTGTTAATAAACAAGGGAATTTAGTAGAGAGGACGGAAGAAAGAGAAACTTCTTGTATTATCTGTGATTGCGTGTTGCGTCCTCCGTAAGAAGGAATTATTTTTTAAATAAATTAAATATAGTCCAGATATTATTACCAGCCGTATATTTATGAAATGAAATATTAATTAGTGTCGTTCTGATGTATTATATATTATCGTCAGTTGCTATTAAACCGGTCATTTTGACCCTTTAATTTACGGCATCAACCTCGTACAGTAATCTCCCAATATGGAAAAGAAATTCCAAATATTTTAATCTCTTATTTTGTTTGCGGTTTTGATGTGGATCTCGTCAACTAATAGTTAACTTTTTAAAAAGGTGGTTTTAAAGTGTTACAATGATTGTATGGATGATTTCGAAGTCATTGAACCTTTGTGCGGCGTGCTGACATTGTGAATTGTGAATCGGAAGTATGTAAATAAACATGAACGATATAGGTATTAAAATAGTGGAATCTCCGAAAGACCGGTTGGCCGAGGTGTCCCCGGCGGAGATAGCCAGCGAGAATGAAGTGGATCCCTTGTCTATTGACGACGTGAGAGATCCATTGTTGGTGAATGATAAAGTTGGTGAAGACAAGGAAGCCTGTGATGATGATGCCAAAGAGCCAATAAGTGAATCGAAAAAGGATTTTAATAATCTGCAATCTTGTGAAATTGTTAAAGGTATATTATAATCATCAGGTTAATTATTTATTAGATATGATTGTGAATTATTATTACAATGCGCCGTGTGGTATCTGGCTGAATAGAATAGTACCACCCTCATTTCTTACCGAGGTGTCGTAAAATACGACTGAAGTAAGTTGATGTCAGGCAAGCGGCTGGTCGTAAAATACATAGCCAAATCATGTGACAACATGTTTAAAATATGTTGTGCTGACCCCACTTAGAGATTACAAAAATATTTAACGACAAAACCTAACAGTTAATATCATATTTTAAGTTCTTTTTAATAGTTTTCTATGATTAGTAAAATTACATTTAACATCTAAAATACTTTGTGTATTATGCTACACAGTATATAAATGTTATGTTATAACATGCATAGATAAGAGTGTATAATATATAATAAATAGTAGTGGATAATACATAGTAAAATGTTTATTACCATAATACTTCAACTCAAAGAATACTACAACTCTTAAAGTGTTTATAGGTATGATAGGTTCTTCACAGCATCAATGTATTTCTATAAAAACTCATGCATTATTAACTCCAAACCCTTTTTTTTAATGTTATAGTATACTTGTCCTAATACTTAGCCTAATAGTATAGTAATGTAACAAGAACTTTTCTTTTTCTGGATTTGAACCATTACTCTTTTAACCTGTCTGAAATGTCTTAGCTTTGAAAGTTGTTGTTATGTTTTCTGACACATCAAAACTTACATAACATTATAAAGAATGTGAGATTTTTCTGTTAGAAACATCTGTCTAATTAAAATTGCAATTTATCACATGCTTTTCTGTAAAGGAGGATATTTTGAGAAAGCCTACTTATCTCTAGAGAATTCTGGGGATTTGTGTAACCTAACAAACCATGTTGGAGCAGTGTGGTGGGTCTTACCTTCAACCCTTCCTTCTGCTTTTGGTGCCTCTCCAACTAGTGGAGGTTGGCTGTCAGCTCTGCATACACCCTCTTATACGTAGCCATACGGAAGAGTTCGGGAGCGCTCTTAATGCTCGTCCACTCCCGGATGAATTCCTTGTATGACTGGGTCTCCTCATTTATCATCATTATCAGTTGCAATAGCCCGTATTGGCTATGCCTGAGCATGTGGTCAAATGATTGGAAAAAGTTTTCCCAATCATTAATTCCATGAAATAGGATGCCTATGCCAAGCATTGGGATAGTAACAATTTAATTTAATTTTTATTATTAAGTCAATTGCACACAAAAAACAATTAATGATTCGGCAGACTCTAAACAAATACACAGATTCTTTGTTGAAGATTCATAAGTTACCTATTACATTAAACTTGCTATGGAAGAAAACTCACGTCTGAACTAGGATTACCTGTATTTAAGTTCACCAGAGAAACAGTAACAAGTTATCACTTTAATTTTTCTTTATTACAGAAGAGCAAAAAGAAATTCCTACATCAAATAGTGAAAAAAACGCTTCTGTTGAAACTAGTAATGATATAGTGAAACAGGAAACAACACAAGTTATTGCTGAGAAAGAGTCACATGAGCACATAGAGTTGGATGTGAAAGAGAGAGAAACTTCAATTGAAGTGAGTGAAAGTAACGTGAAAGTGGAGGTGAAATTCCCAGTGGGGTCTGATGTGGAGATGACAGATGTACAGCTGGTTGAGAAGCTAGAAAAGGACACTAAGCCTAATTTGCAACCGATTAACGGAGATATTTCAAAGGTAAGAAGGAAAAAGAATATTTCTATGACTAGAATCGTTTGATAGGCTAAATTATAGATTAGTTTTTACATAAATGATTTTCAATAAACCATTCTTTTATACATAAATTTAGACTGAATACAAAACATGACCAAAGACTACAATATCCTCTATATTTAATACTAGCAATTGCCAGCGGCTCCGTCCGCGTGGAAAGATTTAAACCGTAATATAGTATTTTGATAACCATAAAAATGGCTAAAGTGGGTTAACTTTAAAAGCTAGACATATGCTGTCGCGGACTTTAATTTAGAACTTTTAGAGGGGAACAATTTTGTAAATACATGATTTTTAAATAACTTTCACCGTTTACTTAGCGATCGCAAGGAAAACTTTCAATTTTGCCGTTTTCGTAATATTTTTTATTGCTGTTTCTATTCCTTTTCTATTCATCTTATTGTCATTTTATATAGCCTATAGCCTTCCACAATAAATGGACTATCTTAAACGCAAAGAATTTTTCAAATTGGTCCAGTAGTTCTTGAGATTAGCACGCTCAAACAATCAAACAAACAAATAAACAAAATGCAAATAATTCTACAAACTTCTTCTTTAGATCTTTGAATCCGATCGTAATCACTAGTTTTGTATGTACTTCATAACAAAACACATGTTTTTCTAACAGGACGAACACTCAATTAAGAGACGCGCAAGCGAAGAAGTAGATACTGAATCTCCTCTAAAGAAGCTGTGCGCTGAAGTAGAGAAGACATTTCCCCAACATGACATAATGATAAACGACTACATACAGACAGCTACAAAAAACAGCATAGACGAAATACAGAGGCACACTGAGCAGTTGCTCTCCGAGATCCAGACACTAAGAGAGTTGGCGCAAAAGAAGGAACATGAATGGAACAATATCCTACACCTAAAGAAAGTTAAAGAGGAAATCTTACTAAGGCTTTTGAGGCGGAAGCAAGTGTTGGCATTCGAGAAAAGCGCTGATATAAATGGCGCCGAACGAACCGATCCATTCGAATATTTGAATCAAGCTAAGAATCTAGCCATAGACAAGAGCGACGAGATATCCGGTTTATCTTTAAAACAGCCCGGTTCAGCTATGGTCAACCCTCTAATCCAGCCGCCTGTGATGCCGGTTACGTCACACTTCAACCCCATGGCAGGGTTGCCTCCACCGTACGACAAAGCGGCGCATATGCAAGCCATGCCAAAACCAGTATTCCCTCAAGCGATGATGATGCCAGGACCTATGCCAGGTTTCCCTAGAGATATGAATGGGCAGCTGAACAGTTATGGTATGCCAATGGGCCGCCAGGGTCCTACTAAAGATGTGAAATCCATTATAGCGGATTACAGACAAAGAAACCCTGATATCACGCCGCGTCGTGGCAGACGGATGAAATCTATGATCAATCCGAACATGATGAACACTCCGCGGCCTATAGCACCCAAAATGGGTGATAGTATGAACAATTTAAGTAGCCTCAATATGCTGTTTAATAATTTGGATATGGTGAGTAAATAAATTAGTTTATTTATAGTTTCTAGCAAGTAGAGTTTGGTATAGTATACTCTCTCCGTTTTTAGAGTGAAGGATTAGAGCAACGACTTAACACTCTGCTCAAATGTTGATTGGTAGATTACACATATCCCCCAGAATTTTCAAGAGGTTTCCTCACGATTTTTTCCTTCACCGAAAAGCGTGTGATAAATCCCAATTATTAATTAGATTAAATAGAGCAAGTAGAGTAAATACTCTGAAAGGGTCATGTTAATTCTAATAGATGGAGTTAGTAGTGGTGATAAAAGTAGAAGTAGCTATCTGGTGTTATCCCACTTCTGGAAGTTTCCTCTACTTTAGGAGAGAAAGGGGGATTGGAGATTACCTTTACTAAGATGCTGTAATGTGAATTTGATAATTTACATATATACCATGTCGTAAAAAAAATGGAACGGATATATGTAAATATATATTGGCACTTTGGCAGATGACCCTAATTTTAGTTCTGGGGGTCCGGCCGCTTGTCTGACCTCCATTTACCTCAGTCGTATTTTACGACACCTCGGTAAGAAAGAGAGCGGTCTCTATTCTACCCCAGCTGGATAACATACGGCGGGCGGATTAACCTATTTTATGTGCTAGAATTCCACATTGTGATATCCTTACTGTACTAATATCATAAATACGAAAGTCTGTCTGTCTGTCTTTCTGTCTGTCTTGATTCAGAGATATATAAGTTTAAAAAATCAATTGTGTATATAAACGTACATAATTTCAAAGGGCTTTTGAAAAACTAAAAATTCGTTGATTTTACATTTTTAATTTAAATTCATAAAAATAAAATTGCTTTTCATGATTTAGTTGTATATTAAATATTGAATGCCGTGTGGTATCCGGCTTTGAAAAATAGACCACCCTCATTTTTACCGAGGTGTCGTAAAAGGTGACTAAGCTAAGTTGACGTCAGGCGGCCGATCGTAAAATACCTAGTGAAATCATGTAACATCATCATCTTCATCGTCCTGTCCTCATCCAACTCGTAAGTGGGGTCAGCACCACATGTTATAAACATGTTGTCACGTGATTTGGCTTCGTATATTACGACCGGCCGACCTTAGTCGTATTTTACGACAACTCGGTAAGAAAGAGGGTGGTTTATTCTACTTAACCGGATACCACACGATGGGTCAACTTACCTTAGTGAAATCATGTAACATGTTTATACTGAAATCATGTAATGACATGTGCCGACCCCACTTGGAGTGGGATAAGGGCAGGAGGATGATGATACCACACGGCTATCTTCGGATAGGGCGATATGTCTGTTAAATTTCAGGTCAATCGAATAAAGTTAAAAAATCGATCGTTATTTCTCTGTCAAAAAATGACAGTAAAAATACGAATATAGATAAAATAATACAATGTTTTTTTTTTTTTTTTTAATTAAGTTCTCGTGGTACCTAAATAAGTCAAATGTGATCGAGTGTCGTATTCAAATTCAAATTCCAAATGTCTGGATGCAGCGTACATTATATCGCATCCTTGACCCGATTCCTTGCCGCTATAGTTGCGTCGATTCAATTAGATTACTTGATCTCTAGAGCTTGTTTAGATCAAGTTTTGTCGGACTCTGTAGTTCATTGGTATTTTGCATCATTCTCCTCGGTCGGCACATGTTACAAACATGTTGTTACATGATTTGGCTACGTATTTTACGACCGGCCGCCTGCCTGACGTCAAATTACCTTAGTCGCCTTTTACGACACTTTGATAAGAAAGGGGGTGGTCTATTTTACTCAACCGGATACCACACGGTGGGTCAACTTACCTTAGTCGCCTTTTACGACACCTCGGTACGAAATGAGGTTGGTCTATCCTACTCAGCCGGATACCACACGGCGGGTCGACTTACCTTAGTCGCCTTTAACGACACCTCGGTAAGAAATGGAGTGGTACTATTCTATTGAGCCGAATACCACACGGCGTCCATGTCATCCATAGTCCTCACGTAATACTTGAACGGTCCCTTATCTCATTTTAGAACCAGAAAGCAATGTTAGAACGTCTCCAGCAAATCCAAGCCGGCGGTCTTCCCAACGGCCTCTCCTTTAAAGACGTCCTAGTACAATTCGCCAACATGCAGCAGTCGAACCCTGGACTAATGCCCAGTAGACCTCTCGAAGTCATGAACAGGCCCGAGCACCACATACGACCGGAGAACAGAAGACGACCTGATAGGAACCAAGAAGAGGCCCATATGTCCATGAAACAGGCTGAGAGGATAGCCGCGTCGAGTCCAAGACTTCCACCACCACCTCCATACCCTGAGATCTCACTGCTTCCGGTCACAACGAGTCAGGAAACGCCGCAAACGCAACAGAACTCCTTGCTCCACGGGATATTGACGAAGGTATTTTTAACATTTTTTCGCTTACATGGCAACACTTTTTTTTTTACTTTATTTTGGTTTTTTTACTTTCTAAGTCATTAGATATATCATATTTATGTTTATAAGAATTTTTGTTTACGCCCACAAATAAAAGGTATTTAAATTTATCTTTTCTTTTTTTTTAATATGGGGATGGGCCGATAATATTGAAGTATATTTTTGGGTAATATATATATTTTATGTAAATTTAAACACATATTATTTTATTTTTAAATAAGATTAACAAACAATAAGACTTTTTAACATTTTTTATTTTTTTTTGAGGTTAATTTTTATATATATTTAAGCTAGGCGCGCATGATGAATAACACGAGTTGGGCTATTTATAAATCGATGTTGTAATAATATTATAATCGAAAATTATCTTAAATTTAATAATTTTGTATTGTTTATTTAAATATATGATATATTAAAAAAGAGAGATAATATAAGCCTCTTAACCAAAAAAATACTATATGATTTGTTTTGTAAAGAAAATACTAAAAAAAATTTGCTTTTCATAATCTTATGACGAATATTATAATTTATTTTCTCCAATTATATGTAACTAATCTTGGTTCCATTTTAATAATATTAAATTTAAAAAAAATTACAATATTAACTTAATAGTGTATATAACCGTCCGAATCGAATAAATCGACCATGCGCGCCTAGAATCAGTTTTCACTACGTCCATCCCCACATGCTTTGCATAGTAATATTAAATTTGAATTAGCTTGAATGGGTGTTGCCAACCTTCCAGCAGGCGCCCCCCGCGTCTCAGAGTTACTCGCCGACGTTGGCTAAACTGCTCACGTCCCCGGAAAGGAAACAGAGCGCACCACCGTTGCCATCTTTCGGTCAGGCCAAGGTACCACCTCATGTACGAGATTCAAATCAAATTGGTGTCCTGATTGGCCTCGATCATTCCAAATTCAAAATTTAGATTTAAGTTTACAATTTGCCAGTTATTGTTAAATTACAATTCAATTAAAACGTTCTTCAAAAACGCGCCGTTTTCAAATTTCGAATAAAAGAGAATGGCAATACTCATTACTAGACATGCCACTTCATTTTCATATTACATTTATTGAAACTTGAATTTACATATACTACACATATCTTCTAAATAACATAAATATAAAAAAGTAAATTTAAATTATCCAAATATTATCAATATTTAGATTGAACACGATATTTAAAAATTAGTAAAACGCTATTAAACAAGTCACGACATTGAATATAAACATGTCTAGATAGACCTATTACAGAAAAATAATATTTAAATTATTTCAACGCCATTTTAAATTTGCTTGAAATTTTTTTATTTTTGTATGGACATCCATATTTTGACAGGCTATCTAGAAATGTTTATAATCTATGGCAATATACATAGACAAAAAGATAAAAAAGTGATTTACAAATTCTTTTTTGCCCCAAACATTTATATGAATATTTATCAAAGAGCATATCATGCTATACTATGTTATTTAAGAAAAAACAAGTTTTTTATTTGATCATTTTATGGCTAAGCCATAGAGTGAAGAGATTTAAAACAACCGAATAGAATTAAAACTAGACGCCATATTTTGGTACTTTAATTCTACATTTCAATGTAAGAAAATTAAACAATAATTCATATCTTTCTAAAGTGCATTAAAAAAACTTGGTAATATTGGTGTATTTCGCGAAGTATTGCTTACTTAATAAAAAATGCGCCATCTTTAGTTGAGATAAACAAAAAGGGTTTTTTATTTACTACTTCATGATGTAATTTAAAGTAAAAAACTTTATATTATTACGCAATAAGTAATTGCGTTATAGCTTTATGTTATTGATATATAGATTAATGAATCTAAAAGAGCAACCGCCGAGTTTCTTGCTGGCTCTTCTCGGTAGGAACAGCTTTCCGAACCAGCAGTAGAGTTGACGATTCAAAAGCACTTGTTTACATGTTTATTTGAATAAAGAATAATTTGAATTTCATGACAGTATTAAGTAAATGGGTCACAATCTTTAACACTTTTTCAATATGTGGGTAGATGGAAATTAAAGAGTGAAATTTATAAAGAGTACCTGTGCAGTTTATACATACAACAATGTATGTTGTATAGATATTTTATCTACTCTGATACTATAATACAAATATTATAAAACTGAAACCACAATTCTTATGACAAACATTACGTACAGGCGTAAATAAAAAATTAAAAAGAGTTATTACGATACAGGTCTTGTATGGACACCTGTATCATAATATAACTTTTTAATCATAACGATACACCTATACAACCTCCAGCTGGACCGAGGAGGTTGAACCTCTACTTTAAAAAAAAAGGTTCAATGAACGAGTCCGCGGCGACGCAACACGCATGCGCAATCAATGTTTGCGCCTTGGCGCTAACATTTGATATTTAAAAAATCATTTCAATACTTAAACAAAGTTTGGTTTTTATTAATATTGTTTTATGTATTATAGTATGCGAGTAGATAAAGTAGTGTATGACACTGTACATAACTTGGTCTTATAACACTCGTGTTATAAGAACCCTTAATATGCAACAGTATCATAATCTACTATTATGTGTCATGTTTTGATGCGCAGAATTGTGGCGAAATCACCATCACACCGGTACAACCTGCGGCGCCCGAACCGCAACCCGAGAAAGCAGAGGTCGTGCAGCTGGTGAGTGTTCATAAGGTTAAGGTTCATAACCAACTCTGTACTAATATGCGAGAGTCTGTTATTATTTGATACGCTTTCAAAGCTTATAGCTGGTGCTATAAGCTGAAGGAAAAGAGTTCAGTAAATGATATAGCGTGATTGTTTGTGTGATTTTGGTCCTTCGGCCGGATTCGGTTTCACTGGGAGTGTTTTGAAGTCAGGGGCGTGGGTCAGTAAATGATATGGTCCTTCGACCGGATCCGGTTATAGTGGGAGTATTTTGAAGAACATTGTTGTTTGTTTGTTTAATTACTTTATTGTAGAAAAGATTTAAAAAAACATACATGACACAGAAATATATATAAATTAAAAATTGTACAAAGGCGGACTTATCCCAATAAGGGATCTCTTCCAGCCAACCTTTGAGCTCTGAAAGGACAAAATAACAATGTGAAGACATATACTCGGTTAGTCAGCATTTTCGGTGAATATCCTGCTCATAGTATTTTATAACTCCAGCTTTGAAAGAGTTAAGTGAGGTAAAGGAGGTCGGAGGAGACGAGAGGTACAGAAGCGTCGGGCGGTAAATGATATAACGCGAATGTTTGTACAATTTTGGTCCTTTGACCGGATCGCAGAAGTCGAATCGGGGTATTTCAAAATAGTCTATTATTTATGGAAGGAGGAAGAGAGTGGGTGCGTCGGAAGAAATGGATGAGTTAGGGTGCGGGGTGGTTTTAAAGTCAGGGCGTGGGTCAGTAAATGATATAGCGTTATTATTATTATTTAAAAAAAATTGATTATTTTTTTTCATCAAAAATCGATTTTTTAAAAATTGATTATTTTAGGTATCCCTTTTTCTTTTTTACTCTTTTTCTTGTTTTTTTAAGATTTGATACGCATTGTTGGGTGAAACAAATTTAACCAAACTACACATTTTAATCCAATTTCTCAAACTTTTCCACTATAATTAGCCTTTATTGTAATTAATTATTAATATTAAAAAAGACAATTTTTTTAAATAGATGAAAAAAAACCATTTTAAAAAATCGATTATTTCGTAACAAAATAATAGATTGTTTAAAAATTGATTATTTATTAATCGATTTATTGTTAATCGATTATTTATTAATCGATTTTTTCTATTCCAAGTCACATCCCTATTAAAGACTATTGTTTGCAGGAGGAGGAAGAGAGTGGTGCATCGGAAGAGTCTGCCGGGTCGGGTGCATCGGGCGCATCGGGTGCATCGGGCGCATCGGGCGCGTCGGGCGGCCGGTTGGTTATCGACGAGGGTGGTGATGACGCGCCCACGTGCCAGGGTTGTCGCTCGCGGCTCGCGCAATTTGTATGCGCGGGTTGCGCCAACCAGTGGTACTGCTCTCGCGACTGCCAGGTAACAGCCCTGATACCTTTTTTTCTACTATCTTTGTATATTTAGACTGTCGTGTGTAGTATTCATAGTTAATGTTCAAAAGGCTTTAATCATATCTTTAATATTTAAATGAGTTAATCTTGTATGTATATATATTTTCGGAAACTCGGAAACGGCTCCAATGATTTTCCTAAAATTCTGCATGTAGAGGGTTTTGGTTGAGAAAAATCGATCTAGCTAGATTTTATTTTAAAAACAATTCGTATTATCCCTGTTTATGGATATTGAAAAAATACTAAAATATACATTTAATATATTAATACAGTTACTACACTATTACTACATACATACTACATATAGTTACTACACTATTTTTGCCGTAAATTGTCAAGTCAGCGTAGCTTATTCGAAGACTGGGTGGTATCTAGAAATGAAAAAACCTAGGATCAAGCCCCACCTACCGAATTATTTTTTCTTTTTTTCTAAAGTCAAGCAAGGCTCGGTCAACCAGGTACTCTTATATATTGGGTACAGCAGTTTTCACCACAATAAAGCTGCATTAAGAGCTCATGAATAAGGGTCTCGTATGGATCTACTTGAGCTCACCCAAATAAATTCGTTGAGCTCTATAGAACGAGTTTATTTTTAAAAAAACGAATAGTAACGGCCTGTTACTATCCCACTGCTGAGCATAGGCCTCCTCTCTCCAGTTTAGGAGAGAGGAGGCCTATGCCTAGCATGTTCTGTCGACCCCACTTAAAGTGTGATAAGGGCAGGAAGATGTGATGTGATTTTTCTTTATGACGATGAATATCTTTTTCTAGGTCGCAGCGTGGGATGAACATTCAGAAATGTGCTCCGGATGAGAAGACTAAATAAACTGATATAGTTGCAGTAAGTTACTGAAAAAACGTCTGCTGAGACGGTCCGGTTTTGAGTAACCGCCTATAAACTAATCTGTAGTTTTTACAGTAATAGTACGGTAAATAGAATCTCTATTTTGTTTATACTCTGTGTAAGAGTGGTTGCGGTATTTTTTTTAAAAATACAGTAGAAGCTCAAGCGGGAAACCGTGAATATGGAATGGTTATTTATATAGGGGGATAGGTTCCTAAGCGACGAAATAAATAAAAAAACATAAAAATCAGTTTAAAATAAATTACACGACTACGTTTTGATAAGTTACATATTATTTAGGCAATGGTTTTAAAAAATTCAGTAATGTTTTGAGTCATAAGTTATTTTTATCTCAATATTCTGTTTGTTTACAACAACTTTTGCCTCAAAAGAACCGCCAAACAAAACAAACAACGCCAAAAGCTTTTGAAAACGCCTAGGCGTAATTAATAAGAACTATTTTATTTATATTTTTATTATTCCACTTGACGAGGCGTTGACAAAAGATACAAAATGGTTTTATTTAGGTACATTATATATATATCTATTTTATTTATTTATCTTTTTATTAGTCCACTTGACGAGGCGTTGACAAAAGATAAAAAATGGTTTTATTAAAGTACATATATGCATTTACCAATGTACCGATTCAATCCGCGAATAAAGAAACCTTAGACCGACAATATAGGACTTGAGTCGCAATTTTTCAGTCCGCGAATATTGAAAATGCGAATGAAGGGAACGTGAATAAAGAGCTTCTACTGTATTAAAAACTAGCTGAATCCGACGCGTTTCGCGATAGTTCGCTCTGAACTCAATATGTCTGTCCTAATATTGTCTAAGGAATCTATACATATTATAAAACTAAAGTACCCAAAACCTGTCTATATGTGATCGATGTCCTCAAAATTTACTCAACAGATTTTTGTATTGTTTTACTGAAAGATAATGCAGTTTTTGAGGTGAACATTAATATCTCATAACTCTACAGGGGTATGTAAATCACAAGATTTACGCGGCAAAAACTTTGTAATATATTGATTTGTGCGCAAAGGCGCGGCCGTTTTGAAATAGGTATTTGCTATCCAACAGATCAACAAAATAACAGCCACATGATCTACCTGTTAACTTATCAGGGACTTTAAGTGCTGAATAAGCCTATCAGAAACCTGAGAAACACAATATTCCGAGATATGTGGCAGATATATTCCGAATAAGCTAACTGACAGTTTATTGGTAACTTGTAAAGCAGGCCCTTGAAGTACTTAGGGAAGCCATAAGTAGGCCTTAGAGTGCGAGTGTTCAATCTATACTAATATATAAAACTGAAGAGTTTGTTTGTTTGATCGATTGATTGTTTAAACGCTCTAATCTCAGAAACTAGTGGACCGATTTGAAAAAATAATTTCAGTGTAAGATAGTCCATTTAGCGCGGAAGGCTATAGGCTATATAACATCACGCTAAGATGAATAGGAGAGGAGCAGCAATAAAAAATAGTGCGATAACAGCAAAACTTAAAGCTTTCCCGGCGTGAGCTGAGTAAACGGTGATAGTTATTCGAAAATCATGTATTACAAATTTGTTCCCCTCTAAAAGTTCTAAATAAAACTCCGCGACAGCATATGTCTAGCTTTTAAGGTTGCCCACTTTAACCATTTTTATGATTATCTAAAGGCTTACGGTTTTAATCTTTCCACGCGGGCGGAGTCGTTGGCGATTGCTAGTAATCAATTAAAAAAGTTGTATTGACAAATGAATTTTTATATGCAATGAAATTTTAATGATTAAGTATAATTTTTATCTTGCTCTAGCCTATTGAATATGAATGAAACAGAACATACACGCAATTTGTTTTGTGTTTATTTATATAAAATACGAACGTTGAGTTGTTATACGAGAGTAAGGGCCAGCTTAAAATGTGTCCATCGACGGTAAAGAGAAAGCAAACGAGAGTTATCTGTCTCTCTTTTTTATCTGTGATTAGACAAAGATAACTATACGAATTGCATCTTCCCTCCCTTAATATTTGTTCCGACAGTCACTTACTGGCCCGTCTATGGCTCGCTATAGAGTAGAGTTACTCTAGTATAATAAATCTATGCGGTGAAGGAATAAACAATTCTTCATACATATATTATAAGCGTGTATTATAAGTTTTTATATCCGTATTATTTAACTTACCAAATATTTCGTGCCTTTTTATATATTACATAAGCTGTATGATTTAATGTATTTTTTAATTGGAAACAATAATTCTGTTTATGTTTACTTATTTATGGGTTAAAGTCATAATATGGAATTTTGTGATTATTGCATATCGCACGCTTAGTATTACTATGTATATACAAGATTAACTCATTTAAATATTAAAGTATACATTCAGCATTATGTTAGAGAAGTGGGTGAATTTTAGTGTTTTTTTAGGACAAAATTAAAAATAAAACTCCATTATACTTAGCCAATTCAAACCAAGAACTGAATCAATATCTAAAGTTACAATTTACCGAAATATACTATTGATATAAAAATAAAATATAGTTTTGTTCTTGAAAAAGTCCATAGTAAAAAATCGGTTTTAGCTTGCCAGTGTTTCATTTATTATATTAAAAAAAGTGCTGTTCGTTGGTTATTGCATAGCTTGAGAGCTGGACCGTTTTATGGAATATGAATTGAAAATGAACTGTAAAGAAATTCGAAAAAAATGCTAAAATGAAATTAGTGGTGACAACCCTGTAACAATAACATTTCTGGCTATTGTTTTTTAACATTAAACAGCACACCATATTTATGGCAACACACCATATTTATGGCAAAAACGTTATGTAATATTTTGGTATAAATTTGGCTTGAGACCCGCCTTTTCCTATTATTATTAGATGGTTCTGAATCTATGGTTAAGGCTATAGAAAAATTAAAGTATATTTTAGGCACTGTGCATCGAAATTAAAATTTTAAATTGCTGTAGGACGACTTAGCAATTATTATGTTTTCAATGACAATACGTACTTATTGCTATATATAAAAATATAATTGTCTATGGTTTAATGTTTAGAACCGGCTAAACTCCCGCCAGTTCCCGCCGCAATAGCGTCGTGGAAAGAGCTCATGAATAAGTGCCCCGGATGGGTTCGAAGTTAATCGGGCTAACCTGATAGAATAAGACGTATAGCCGGTTCTATACATTAACTAAAAAAATGTCTATGGAAGGTTTTCTTTCACAGACAAAAGTATATTTAACATGTACCTCGATGTATATATTATATATTACTGGATACCGTATATACAGTTAACCTTACCGCCTATATTCCATTGATACTCAACCATGTGTAGTGGAACTTCAAACAAATACAATTTCAGTTTAATCTTTGCCTTGTGTTATATAAATGTATTATAATGCCTATATAGTATTTAATTTGTGATGAGGGTAGGACTGGAATTTATTTAGAAGTTTTTTTGAACCGATGTTGCCTTTCAAATTTAAATTATTCTTTATTGAAATAAATTTATAAGGGGCTTTTAAATCGTTAACTCTACTGCAGGTTCGGAAAGCTGTTCCTACCGAGAAGAGCCAGTAGAAATCTCCGCGTTTAAACCTAAAAGCTACACATATGCTGTCGCGGACTTTTATTTAGAACTTTTAGAGGAGAACAATTTTGTAATACATGATTTTTGAGTAACTATCACCGTTTACTTAGCGCACGCGCAAGCTTTAAATTTTGCCATTTTCGCAATATTTTTTATTGCTGCTCCTCTCCTATTCAGTTTAGCATGATTTTATATAGCCTATAACCTTTCTCGATAAGTGGACTATCTGGATTATTTCAAAGAATTTTTTAAATCGGTCCAGTAGTTCCTGAGATTAGCACGTTCAAACAAACTCTTCAGCTTTATATATTAGTACAGATTATATTTTTATGACTTATTCGTTGAACACTCGCACTCACAGGCCTCACTCTATGTATATTAACTCTATGACTGCACTTTTATTGGTAGCTATCACGTTTTACTGATAGAGGTCAAATGATATAATTTATTTCATCCTACCCTCATCACAAATCAACGTTAGTTAATAAATACATCGCGTGGTTGTGTATCTACATTATGATGGAACAAATGTAATCGAATAAAATAGTATTTATTTTTACAATAGAATAAATTATGATATATGTGTGTGATTTTGACGATCACAGTGGAAGGGTTTTTTGTTTTACTTTGCGATAAATTTATGTGGCAAAAATGGAAAGCGTTTTGTAGACAATTTGGGTGATTGTAAAAAGGAAAGTGATTTAGAAAGTCTTAAGTAATACCAGTGGATGTTCAGAAATTGTAAAGAAAAAGAATCTAATGGTAATTTATAGAAATAAGCCTTTGTGGAGATCCAAAATACAAAAGTAATAATAATATTGCGTTACATGGTAGGAATGGGTAGTGAATGTTAACAATTCACTGTCAATATTCTCGTCCTACCTCCGCGCCCTAGTACCAGGCGAGGACTGAGTTAAACGGTTAGCCTATAAAACTCCAAGGTTTCTGACTATTTAGTAACGCGCGATATTCCTCACTTTGGTCATCGCTCTGTCTATTTTCTTCCCTGAATATACAAAATATAATAAAGTATTCAAGTCGCTCGCCATAAAGCAGCTTTGTCTTTTGTTTATGCTATATGTAAAGTATTTCATATAGATTGTAAGGAATCTGCCTACATTGTAACACTACGATAAATAAATGTTTAATTATATATTTTAATGTATATGCCTCGCTCGCGTTAAACAGAGATAGTTGTATTTGTGTTTGTGCGCCGTGTGATATTGTGATATTGAAATTTTTTAATGGACTACCCGTAACATAATTTTTTTTTGTACATTTTATATTCGCGCTCCGTAATTCAAAACCTACTTGTAATAATCTATGTATATAAATCAAGTAAAATAGCGGCCTGTTTAGTTCAGTTTAGTTATTATCCCACTTCTGGGTATCTTCTCTTTCCGTTACTTAAAAGAAAAGGAAAATGAATTTGTAAATCTCTAGAGATTTCGGGTGAAATGTGTAACCTATCATTCAGCATTGGAGTAGCGTGGTGGGTATATACCCCAACCTCTCCAAAGCAGTCGTCTTGACACTTTATATTATGGAATACATTTTCAAATAATTTATAGAATTAGGCATTACTTTGCTGAGGTCCATAATACAAAACTAATAAAAATATTATTTTGCTTTAAACCACGATAATTTTTTTTATATATATATTTTTTAATTTTATCGCGGATTATAGCAAAATAATATTTTCATTAGTTTTGAATACATTTTCTTTATATGCATTGAAGATGTTGCTTAATTATTTTTCCGAAGCTTCCGGATATTCAATGATATATTTTTGTATTCCCGGATATATTTACTTGACAAAGTTTTTGCTACTAAAATTTGTGTCAATTTTTCTCCCGGCGCACAAATACAAAGTCAACGTGTATCAAGTATTATGTAAATACAGACCGTTCTATTTTCTATACGCCGTGCCAAAACTAAATTAAGTTTTTATACTGACCAACAAAATTTTCTACTAGTGTGAACTAGCCTTTAATTTTTTTAAACTATCAGTTATTTATAATCTACAAATGCTTTTTTTTTTGTATTTGACACCTCCATGCTATGGACGCTGGCTAAATTGTAAGTATTTGGAACTTTTTTGGTTTTTAGTTGTAAACTACGTACTAGAGAAAAAAAACTACCCTTTTTTAATATACTCTTGTATAATTCAGTTGCAATGATAAGGCAAACGTTAAATTTAAGATTTATATTATTTTCTGGAAATTTAAACGAGACTATTTTTTAATAATATTATTTAATGGTGTGTTTGTTTCAATTCTAATATTTTCTTATACACTAAGTGGGAGTGGGGGGTATACTCTAAGTGGGGCCGGCACAACATGTTATTAACATGTCGCATGATTCGGCTAGACATTTTATTACCGGCTAGGCAGGGCCTAACGTCAGCTACTTGCTTTAATCGCCTTTTACGACACCTCGGTAGAAAATGAGAGTGGTCTATTCTACACAGCCGGATACCACCCGGCGGGTACAAATACAAATATTTTCCTGATACTAAATAATTTAGGGCAGTTTTTCTCTCGCACGTAGTATGTACGCCTAAATGATTTTAGACTATTTATTTATGCTAAGGACAAAATTTACCGTTTAAAAATTAGTAGGTATATGAATTAATCGTTTAGGTGTGATAAGGCTTGTATGAAAGTGTTGTAAAGGCTAGGTAGGTTTAGAAGTCCGTATCATGCAGCTGTCGAAATACGTACCCTGTTTTCATTTCTCTAAAACGCTAGTCAAGTGTTTCGTTACCTACATACTGTTTATGTATTTTGTAACTTATATGATGTTATATAAGAATATATTAAATCAGTACTGTCTTTGAATTATTTTTTATTTCTGCGCTTCCTTGCCCTGTCCTTGTTACTTTCCATATCTTATTGAATTAATTGAAGCCATGAAGAGTTACCATATAGTACAAAAAAATCTGTGATGGCCCAGCGGTGCGACCGTGTGAATCTTTAGAGACGATCACGGGTTCGAACCCGGGCAGACACCAATGAGTTTTTCACTTAAACTTATGTGTCTAATTGATAATTGCAATTTATCACACGCTTTTCGGTAAAGGAAAACATCGTGAGGAAACCTGCATATCTCTAGAGAATTCTGGAGGTATGTGTAACCTACCAATCCGCATTGGAGCAGTGTGGTAGGTCTTAGCTCCAATCCTTCTCTCCCAAAACGGAGAGAAGAGGCCTATTCTCAGCAGTGGGATAGTAACAGGCCGTTACTTACTTTTTTTACTTTTACAAAAAAATCCGTTTTCCCTTCGCAAACAGGAAAAACGACAGTACATAATTGTTCGCGCTTACTGCGTGCCTTCGATAGCTGCAGTTGGTGAGCATAGGTAAGTGGGCAGACAACCGGCGATTTCTCCACCCGAATAATCAAGGAGTACTGAGCTTTGACTGGCTTCTTCTTAATTTATGGCGTCCACGCCGCTCCGGCCGGATTATAACCACAAAAAACTTAATCCACCTATATTCGTGGAATCACAAATTAAATTGTTCCGCATTATAGTTTACACACACAAACACCGAATTATCCTTTTTATTTCGTATATATTAATACGATAATCCACCGAACACCGATATTTATTGCAATTCACTGAGAGGCCCGTGCACCGTGTTGCGCGGCCGACCGATCTTCTTTTTTATGTGTGACATTAATTACCTACCTACACCTCAGGTGCAGCAAACCCCGATTACCCTCGGTGGAAAATATTGCCCGAACAATAATGGATGGCATTTTGACACTTAAGTTGACGAACGTAGTCGCTGGTACAGCCAGAACTAAATAAATCTATCAAACACCAATCATATAATGTATGTGGCGAATATTACTGGATTGCTTCTATTGAAGCAATTGGTATTCCAAAAAGAACGGAATGTCATCATGACTTGGCTACAAGTTACAATTAAAAAAAAATACTACCCCAGCCCCGCCGATCTAAACAAACTAAAAAATTATATTATTTATTGATTGATCAACGTCTTAAACTTTATTAAGAAATTGAATATGAATGAAATAAAAATAAAATAATCATAGCTTCATTGTAATTTGACGATACAATAGCCAATTTGAATTATAACCTGCTTCTCAAAACTAGGTCTATGATCTATATACCATGTTTAAATAGATTGTGGCAACACTGTCGCTGTCAATATGACATCTGTACACGGTTTGTCGATTATTGTGGGCTAACCACGAATACAAGGTTGCATCTATTAATGATCTTTTATTTCGCACCATACGATATAATGTTACATGTTCTATGTAGGTAAATACATAAATAGAACTTATAACGTACTTTATTCTTCGGATAGGCCGATCTGAACCCTACACGCGTTTCATACATATTGATTCTAAGGTTTTGTCAACATTAAAAAAAAAAGTATTTAAAAATAACTCCATTTAATAAAAATCACTTATATACAAAATAACATACAAAGTGACTAAACACAAAATAAATTGTAATCTGCAATATAGGTACGTCAATAACAATAATCTCTAAAATATTTATCTATAAATTAACAACAATATACATCGAGTTTCTTAATTAACATATATAAAGACATTAAACATCTAAATTTTTATTCTAACCTAATTTATGCGAATAGTGTTTATCAGAAGGCACTGTACAACAACTTTGACTAGTAATAAGTCATTTTGTTTCATAAAAATCGACTAGGAAATACAGATAATGTGATAAATCGTAATATAGAAATTAAGAGAACAGTTTCATTTAACTGTTCATTATGTAATTGTGTTCAGTTTTAATTAGAAACGATTCAATTTTTTTAAGCCAAAGAACAAGCATGCAAGATTATCATACTTAATTACATCTGAATTACATTCGAGCGGCCATAAATAACTTTTATGGAACGAGCAAAGGTGATTAAACAGTAGAAATAAAATATTCAGGACTAACTTAAACTATTAAAAGTCTCAGCCCCAGGTCACTAAAATGAGCTCAAAAATTATTCAATCGTGAAATTATTTTTTTAAAGTTAATATAGTATATTTTTTGTTAAATTAATTGCACAATGCATTATATAAAAGCGGATTTTTGACGATTATTTTTAGCACTCAAATAATAACAAAACACCGATGTTTGAGGCGAGTGCATATTAGAAATGTGTTACAGCTGTCCTAATATGTGCAAACATTGATTATAATATAAATTGCAATATTCTTACACTTAAGTTATAAATGTTAACATCGACCACTTATATTTATATGTACAAAAGCCATATTATACACGGACTTATAACCTAAGCGCCCGTTAAGTATGTACTTCTTGTGATGTATAGAAATAAAAATGAAAGGTAAGAAAATTCTATAGACTGTTGGCACTTTCTTTATACAGTATAAATTCCAAATTATTATTAGAAAAGTACGTTTTATATATTATTATTATTATATTTTTTATAAACATTATTGTTGTACACATTAACAAATATATTATCTTATATAAAGTTATTCAATTTTATTTATTATTTGATACTTTATGCAATTTGTTAAGTCAGTTTAAAATTATTATGCGTTCGGTGGGAAATTCATGCCTTCTGTACAAACTTGGAAAAAAATTAATCTAAAGGCTAGCACGCATAAGTTAAATCGTTGTGAAAATATAAAAATAATTTCATTCAATACGAATAAACTCGCTAATAGTATATGAATATGTATTGCACTTTTAATTTTATTTCATTATTATAACACTAAATTAAACATTCCAGATCTTAACCACACTATTGTGTTCATATCAAACTATTCATTAAAATTAATTAAATTAATAAATAAAATGTTATAAATTTAATATAGTTTAAATAATTTATATTTGCTTATTTTTATAATCGACGTAACTCTCCGATTTACCTTAATGTATGCCAGCCTTAAAAATTAATAAATAAAATATTAGCACCTTCGTTTTATGTACATACATTTGTAAATAAGGTATAAAAACTATTTCTAAAAATATTGAGCAGTTTACGTAATGTAAAAATGTTTTTTATTAGCTCTAGCATCCACCAACGGATTCTTTTGAATATTAAAGCTTATTATAACATAAAGAATATAGTCATCTAAAGGAGAAATAAACCTATTTTTTAGTATTTTTATTCTATAATAGTAAATATATTATTTAAGCCCCGAAAGATAATGTCTAAGACACCTTTCAATTTATTAAAAATTATGTAAATTTATGGTATAAAGATTGGTCAGGGACACAAGTAGTATGTAGAAAGTTGTATAAAGACATAATAGAAAAGTTCATTCAAAAACATTAAATAACATATAAAATATCAAGCTATCTCTTACATATGGATAGATGTTCCAAAATTTGATAGTAGTCTAATATTCTTACACAGGTGATATTGTTACGTAGTACAAGAAATCTAAATTCTATTAATAATATATTAATATAAAAGTTATAATAGTGAGTTATACGATCTAATATTAAATAAAGTATATTGTTATAACTACAAATGTTATAAAAATTGTTTACTACATCTGTATCTTTAGATCACAAATAGCGTGAAAATAGATGCAAATATTCAAAAAAGGTAACATTTTATTAACGCCGAATCATGGCCCTGTAATTTATTATATTATATTTGACATACGTATTATTCTATTTGACATTTGTATTATTATATTATACTTTGATATCCAATTTTATTATTTTTTTCCCCTTAATTAACGCTTATAGTTTTTCAAAATAAATGCCATACGATTTAAAAAAAAAATGGCAAAAATGTGTAGTCCCAACTTTTAATTAAAGTAACAAATACATGGACTACAAATTCTATTTCGATATGAGCTGATTTAGACCTTTCAGCAATGAATTTTGTTATTGTATACTAATTTAAGAGTTAAATGAATATACACAACAATAATTTTTCTTGAATAAATAAATAAATTAGTAAGCGATTAGATTTCAGTTAAAATAATAATGAATCTAAAAACCATACAAAAAAGAAAACCACCTAAACATGCTAAGACGTATGAATTTAAATAAGTGAATTTGTAAAAGGTTTCAGAACGTTTGTGCAACGGACAATCCATAGACTAATAACATATGAATAGCATTTTGTATATTAAATCTTTTTTAAATAAAACGCAAGCTTGTAAGATAGGTTAGAATGTTTGTAAAGATTCATAGAATCCCGAAATATAAGTTACTTTTTTTAAACAACATTTTTAAATCAAACAAGCTTCTAAGAGAGCCTCTAAACAGCTCGACCAAAAAAAAAACAAACTTATAAGAGAAGTTACCAGTAAGTTATAATGTTAATGTAATGTAACGGACAATACATAGAGCTCAAATATATGCATAACAATTTTTACTTAAGTTTCTTTAAAGTTTCAAGGTTAAAATGTATGAAACTCAAGTTCCAAGGTTAGAATGTATGTAAACATCCATAGAGCTCAAATATATGAGTAAAATTATTATAGTAAAGCATTTTTGTAATACAACAGATAAGTTTTTAACATTTTCAGAATGTTTGTGCAAAAGTAAAATTAATAGAATTCGAAATATGAGTAACATTTTTATAGTAAAGCAAGAGCTTTACTATAAAATAATAAATGTAATATAATAATAAATAATATAAAAATGATTAAATAAAATACAGATAAGCTAAAATAGGTCAATATCAATCCATAGAGCCTAACATGAAATTATTTTATAGTCTATAGCGAAGTATCTTATGCGACGATCGTTTCGCCTTTTCTTTATAGTGTTGTATTGTACTCAGAAGATTTTAAAATAGGTCAGAATGTCAATCTATAGAGCATAACATGAAATTTTTCTATTGTCTATAGCTCACGTATCTAATACGATGATCGTTTCCCCTTTTCTTTATAGTGATGTATTGTACTCAGAAGCTTCTAAAATAAATCAGAATGTCAATCCATAGAGCATAACATGAAATTGTTCTATTCTCTATAGCTCACTTATCTAATCCGATGATCGTTTCCCCTTTTCTTTATAGTGATTGTACTCAGAAGCTTCTAAAATAGGTCAGAATGTCAATCCATAGAGCAGTGATTCTCAACCACTGTGCCGCTGCACTTTTGTGTGACGCCAAATTTTGCAAATATATAACAATGTTAATACTATTAAATTATATAATTTAAAAAGAAAAATATTTTAATTATTAGCTTGTAATTAATCCCTTAATAAACGTTTAGTTATTATTGTAGTATATATTAGTTTATTTCGTATATTTAAATTTTTTGTCATAAACTATTTATGCAGTGTGTTGTAAGTAAATAATTTTTATCTTTTTCTTTGTGTGCCGCCAAATTTTAAATCCGTTAAATATGTACCGCAACAAAAAATAGTTTGAGAATCACTGCCATAGAGCATAACATGAAATTGTTCTACTGTCTATAGCTCACGTATTCTATGCGTTTCTCCTATTCTTTGTAGTGATGTTCTGTGCTCAGTTCCAAGTGTTCATTTGACGATAAATATGACGTCACTGTCTCTCTCAAGTTGTTCCTCGAGCTGTGAAGTGGAGAGCCCTCCTTGGCAACAGAGCTCGTCAAGGCAGACTAGACCGTTGTAAGTGCGTGCGACGTATTGGCTATGCTCGCTGCGAACTGACGCGTTGTCATTGTGAAGAGTTACTGGATACTGAAATAGATAAAACTTAATTGTAAAAAGTAAAGTACAGCAGAAGCTCTTTATTCGCGGGGTATAATTTCCGTAAATATGCCGCGAATACAGAAACCGTGAATATGGATTGGTAATTTATATAGGATTATAGGGCATATGTTCCTAACCGACGAAATAAAATAAGCAAAAACATAAAAATCAGTTTCAAATAAAAAAAATTTTTGACTTCACATTTTAGGCAATGGTTTTTAAAAAATTGTAATTTAGTAATGTTTTGAATAATAAGTTTGTTTTATATAAATAAGTTTCTTTTTTACAACAACACCGACCACGGCTTACCTCAAAAGAACCGCCAAACGAAACAATAAACGCCGATAGCTTTAAAAAAGCAATCTAGGCGTGGGAATTCTCTGTAGGTAATCTATTTTATTTATCTTTTTATTAGTCCACTTGACGAGACGTTGACAAAGGATACTGCATGCTTTTATTTAGGTATATGTATAATTATATACCGATGTACCCATTCGATCCGCGAATAGAGAAATCTTAGACCGCGATAATAGGACTTGAGTTGCAAATTTTCAGTCCGCAAATAGTGAAAACGCGAATAAAGAGCTTCTACTGTAACGGCCTAATATATCAATA
Source organism: Morpho achilles (assembly GCA_947086495.1). Classification (NCBI taxonomy): domain Eukaryota; kingdom Metazoa; phylum Arthropoda; class Insecta; order Lepidoptera; family Nymphalidae; genus Morpho; species Morpho achilles. Next base: position 2,275,865 of record CAMTZB010000015.1, read on the forward strand.
TATAGAAACTGGCTATACTCACGTCTTATATTATCGGATGATTCCGACTAGTTCCCGCAGCGATAACGCCGCGTAAAGATCTCATGAATAAGCGCCCCGTATGGGCTTGACTAGTTGAACAGTGTCCTCACCTTGTACACCCTCCGTATGAGGCCTTCGAGGACCCCGAAGAGGACCAGCTTCCTCTCGTTGATGGCCAGCTCTTGGGGCCTCATCCTGCGGCAGAGGTCGCGGACCGTGCTGCCGTACGACATGCCCGCGTACATCCGGAACAGATCGCTCACTTTTGGTAGCTGACGAGCTGCAAAACAGCATCCTTATATAAAAATTCATCTTCTGCATGTTTATGAATGAATTCTTGTAGTTCAATTTTATTTTAAGTTAACGTCCTATTTTTAGTTCTTTATTCATTCACATGTAACGCTGACGTTACTAAGTAACTTTAAATTCGAGGGTAATAGTAAAAAAAAGAATCTATCGACAATCTTAACGAAACAAAAATTAATTTTATTCTAATTTAAAAAAAGTAACAACCTAATTAAAATAATAACTGTACCAGCTGTAATCTTAAATCTTTAAATGAGTTAATCTTGTATATATGTATTATTCTGAATTTTGGAAACGGCTCCAACAATTTTCATGAAATTCAGTATGTAGGAGGTTGTGGGGCGGAAAATCGATTTATAAAAGTTTTATTAAAAAAAAAATTTTTCTTGGCCTCCCCCTAGCCATACATCCATCCACATTCATATTTAAAACTCTTTTGGTCATATGATTTTCATCCTTCCTCATTACATGACCATACTAACTTAGTCTTGCACTTCTGATCTTTTCTGTATTAAGCGCAACCTTCAGGTTTTTTCCTGTATAAACAAAAATATTAGTAAGGAATTTATGAAAAGGCCATTACGTGATCTCGCGCAGAACTCCACACACTGCCGCTGTAGGCCCGCACATCGTGTAAGCTGTCTCAACTTTGGCGTTGCGCTGTACACCTGGAAAAAAAGGAATTTATACGTTAGCCCGGTATTTATTATCCCACTCTAAGTGGGGTCGGCATAACATATTACAAACGTGTTGTCACAAGATTTAGCTACATATTTTACTGGCCGCCTGCCTGACGTCGACTTATCTTAGTCGTATTTTACCTCGGCAAGAAAGAGGGTATATTCTACTCAGACGGACACCACACGGTGGGTCAACTTACCTTAGTCGCCTTTTACGATACCTCGATAAGAATTGAGGGTGGTCCATTCTACTCAGCCTGATGCTACACAGCGGATCAACTTACCATACTTAGGTTTTACGACACATCGGTAAGAAATGAGATCGGTCTATTCTACTCAGCCGTATACCACACGGTGGGTCAACTTACCTTAGTCGTCTTTAACGACACCTTAATAAAAAATGAAGTTGGTCTACTCAGCTGAATCTTCTTCCTAAAATCTATAAAAGTTTTCATTTATTTTTTAATTTGAATTTGAATCAACCGTAGATAAATTATTAACCATAGATAACCATAGATTGAGTTCCCGCGATAACGTCGTGTAAAGAGCTCAAGAATAAGTGCCCCGGATGGGTTCGAAACTAGTCGAGCTAACCCGATAGAATAACACGTGAGTATAGCCGGTTCTATACATTAACTATGAATACTACTCACGTATGTATCCGCCTGCCCTTATCCCTGTGGGGTAGTGACTATAACCAATTTCTATACATTAACTATAGAACTATTTACGCCGTGTGGTATCCGGCTGAATAGAATAGTACCACCCTCATTTCTTACCGAGGTGTCGTAAAGGCGACTAAGGTAAGTTGAACCACCGTGTGGTATCCGGCTGAATAGAATAGACAAACCTCAATTCTTACCGAGGTGTCGTAAAAGGCGACTAAGGTAAGTCGACCCGCCGTGTGGTATCCGGCTGAGTAGAATAGACCAAACTAAATTCTTATCGAGGTGTCGTAAAAGGCGACTAAGGTAAGTTGACCTACCGTGTTGTATCCGGTTTATTAGAATAGACCACCTTCTTTCTCACCGAGGTGTCGTAAAATACGACTGAGGTAAATTGACGTCAGGCAGGCGGCCGGTCGTAAAAACGTAGTCACATCATGTGACAGCATATTTATGGCATGATACTTTTAGAGAGACCCAGACCCGACCCAGAGGTGGCGCACTCTGGGGTACAGAGTTGCTGCTGACGAGGATGGGGGTAAAGTCTTCATAGGTACCCTATCCTCGCCACCAGCAGCGTGGAGCACACAGGTTATTTTAGTCGGTGCGAGTCCGACATAACCGTCGCCTGTCCCCGTCAGGCAACGGTACCCATAAGGGGTTTTTTCCTGTATAAAAACAAAAGTAATGAGAATATTATTTTGCTATAATCCGCGATAAAAGGAAATATGTGTAGTGCTAAATGTAGAGTGTACTATTCGTTCTCATACCTGATACATGCAGAATTTGTAAGAATTCACTACCCGATACCGATGGCACAACAATACACAAGCACTGCACACATTCACCACCACAATCTGAACAATTGTTTTGCCCCGTAATCGAAGCATCGTCAGGAGATAGACTCCACGACAAAATCGTAGTGTCGTGTCGTGGAGTTACTAATATTCTCATTACTTTTGTATTATGGACCTCCGCAAAGTAACGCCTAATTCTATAAATCCTGAAAAAAAAATTGTTTATGGCATCTTGTGCCAACCCAAGAGTGGGATAAGGGCAGGAAGATGATGATATAGAATTATTTCATGTTTGCGACAACGTACAGGATACTCACAGCGCAGTATTGGAAGATCGGCACGAGTGTGACCACGCCGTAGTATACGAGGTTCTGTACGCAGGCACGCACCAGGCTGATCTCGACGTCCGTGAGGGCCGCTATCTTGGACACGTGGTTAAACCCATCTATATGGGGCAGGATCTGGAGACAATAGACAATCATGAATCCATAGGTATAAAATTCCTTAATAAAGATCGTTTATTATTATTAGTAAGCTGTGATAGCCCAGCGGTGCTACCGTGTGAATTTCTAGAAACGATCATCATTCTCCTACCCTTATCCCACTCTAAGTGGGGTCGGCACAACATGTTATAAACATGCTGTCACACGATTTGGCTGCGTTTTTACGACCAGCCGCCTGCTTGACGTCAACTTACCTTAGTCGTATTTTACGACGCCTCGGTAAGAAAGAGGGTGGTCTATTCTACTAAACCGGATACCACACGGTGGGTTAACTTAACCTATCCCTTATCACACTCTAAGTGGGGTCGGCACAACATGTTATAAACATGTTGTCACATGATTTGGCTATGTATTTTACGACCGGCCGCCTACCTGACGTCAACTTGTGTTAGTCGTATTTTACGACACCTCGTTAAGAAACAGAGTGGTCTTTTCTACCAAACCGGATATCACACGGCGAGTCAACTTACCTTAGTCGCCTTTTGCGAAAACTCGGTAAGAAATGAGGGTGGTACTATTCTATTCAGCCGGATACCACACGGCTTATGAATCCATAGGTGTAGAATTCATAATAAAGATCGTTTATTACTATTACTACCTGGTTGACCAAGTCTTGCTTGGTATTTTTTTAAAAGATACAATAAAAAATCCAATAAAAAAAAGCACACGAGTGTGGGAATCGAAACTTTTTTGGTTCGCGTGTTACAATTAGGCTGTCATAGCTTTGCATCCTATATCTCAAATTATGAGTTGCTATCTATTCCTATTTTCGTAGTTTTTTTAGTGCCCTAAAACAGTGATAAAACGAAATATAAAAAAAAATAAAACCTATCGTTTCTACCGATCGTTTTTTTCCCCTAAAACCCCTCCTACATGATGAATTTCAGGAAACCATTCGAGCCGTTTCCGAGATTTCTGCGTATAAGGTAAGTTTTTTTTTTAATTTATTAGGTTTACCAACAGCTGTAACACTTCATTCAAACACGTATTCTATCATACTATTACACTAAGTCTAAATGTTAAACTACTTAAAGGTAAACACCACATGCAAATTGACAAGTTGACGTCAAGCAGGCGGCCGGTTGTAAAATAACTAGCCAAATTATGCTACATGTTTATAAGATGTTGTTACTATCCCACGGCTGTGCAAATGCCTCCTTTCTTCTTTTTTGGAGAGAAGGGTTGGAGCTAAGACCTACCACGCTGCTCCAATGCGGATTGATAGGTTACACATATCTCCAGAATTCTCTAGAGATATGCAGGTTTCCTCATGATATTTTCCTTCACCAAAAGCGTGTGATGAATTGCAATTATCAATAAGACGCGTAGGTTAAAAAAGTCATTGGTACCTTTTTTTAAATTAGTTTGAAGTATAATAAAACATATTCAAGATTTTTCATTTGTAATAATTTATGAAAGAAAAAGTTTAATCGTAAATTTTACTTTTATCTCCGGAATCCATTTCTGTTTATTACCTCAGATCTTTTAGTATCTCTCAGCCATAAACAATACGAGAGAGAAAGTTTAATACCATCTTTTATAAAGTATCTGGCGAAATTGTTTCGTTCAACATACAATTAATGGATTTCTTAAACGGCCTTGTATTTTACTATATTTAATCTTTAAATAAGCTAATCTTTCAAAAGTTATAATAAAATTCTTTTGATGAAGTAAAATAGAAAATATATATAATGCTAAATGAAGAGTGGACAATCCGTTTTCATACCTGATACATGCAGGATTCGTAAAAATACATGCACAAAGTTCCACCACTGCAATATATATTTTCTATTTCACTTCATCGCGGATTATAGCAAAATAATTTTATTATTACTTTTGTATTATGGATCTCTGCATATGAACGCCTACTTCTATAAATTATGAGCTAATCTTTAAATATAAATAATCTTAATTTCTAAAACGGCTCCAACGATTTTCATGAAACTTAGTATGTAGGAGGTTTCGAGGGCGATAAATCGATCTAGCTAAATTTCAATTAAAAAATGTCGTTTTATCTCTGTTTTCAGACACTGAAAAACTGATACAATATAATTAGAAAACCTACGTTAATTACGCTGTCACTTGCAAAGTTATAGCCCAGTTTGGAATAGGTGGGCTAAAGAAGTGGACATACCCCGGATCAAGTCCAGATACCTGCCCTTTTTTGTTTTTTTATTCAAATTACATCTTTTTTATATCTTAAAAAAATACCGATAACGAAGACGAAGACTTGATCCGGTTGAGATATCACAACCTACAACCTTGCTCTGCTATATACGCCGTGTGGTATCCGGCGGAATAGAATAGTACTACCCTCATTTCTTACCGAGGTGTCGTAAAAGGCGACTGAGGTAAGTCGACCCGCCGTGTGGTGTCCGGCTGAGTAGAATAGACCACCCTAATTTCTTACCGAGGTGTCGTAAAAGGCGACTAAGGTAAGTTGACCCACCGTGTGATATCCGGTTAAGTAGAATAGACCACCCTCTTTCTTCCCGAGGTGTCGTAAAACACGACTAAGGTAAGTTGACGTCAGGCAGGCGGCCGGTCGTAAAATACGTAGCCAAATCATGTGACAACATGTTTATAACATGTTGTGCCGACCCCACTTAGAATGGGATAAGGGCAGGAAGATGACTTTGCTCTGCTATATAGCAGAACAAAGTTGCAGATAAAATAATAAAAACACTAAGTATATGCTTAGAGACTTCAGGTTAACAGTTTCTAGTTTTATAAGTAGATGTAGTAAAGACTAAATAAACGTTTATATTGACTTATAGGCTTCAGGTCGATTTGGGTGTGACTCCTCAAATTGATTGTATAAGCAAAGTGACTTCCAATGTTTACAAAGTCGATATCAAGTGTTTACAAAACGATCGGGCGACCTTGTAAATAATAACGCCATATAGCCTATAAAAACGCTTTAGGGCGGTACCGTTATTTTATGACTTGTATATCTTCATTCTCTTGCCCTTGTTCCACTCTAAGTGGAGTCGGCAAAAAAATATTTTAAAAGATTTACAGACATTTATTTTATGCCAACTTCTGTCCGCCATTGCACTTCATCTGCAAATAAAATGTAGCCTTTTTCACTTTGCAAACCGTCACATATTTATATACTAACTTTGGATGTCAAAGGACACTCTGCGGATATCGTTGCTCCACCTAGTCGGATATCATACATTACGTTTGCCAAGGCGCGGTCTCCACTCCAGAACACGTCTACCCAAGCGGTTGTCGGTTCTGCGACAAATATGACCAGCCTACTGCCAATTAAGCTTGCTAATCCTTTGGGCTCTCTGTCGGATCACTTCGTTTCGGATACGATACTTCAGAGAAACTCCGAACATAGCCCCCTCAATAACTCGCTGAGCGACAAAAGTAATAATAAAATTATTTTGCTATAATCCGCGATGAAGTAAAATAGAAAAAATATATAATGCTAAACGTAGAGTGGACAATCGGTTATCATACATGATGCATGCAGGATTCGTAAAAACACATGTACAAACCTCCACCACCGCCACTACAATACACAAGCACTATATACGTTCACTATCACAAACTCAACAATCGTTTCGCCCCGCAACCGAAGCATCATCAGGAGATAGACTCCACGACCAAAATCGCAAAGCGATTGGATTGCGATGGATCTCCGCAAAGTAACGCCTAATTCTATAAATTAATCGCTAAGCGACCTTAAATTGGTGGACCAGTATTCTATTATACTAAAACAAAAATTGGCCCAAAACCTTTAGGCAAAGTAATTTTTGGAGCGTGGGTGGATACGTCTAAAATGTTTCGTTAATATAATATAATACAAAGGACTGGTACGAAGAAAAACAAAATTCTGTCAGATAATATTACGGGAAACATTTGATGACACGTGGGTGGAGTAAATGTACCAAGCGAATTTCTTCAATAAAGAAATAATGCGTAGGGATGGCATATTAAAGGGAAAATATTTTTAGGACTGCTTGAAATACTCATTAAACATGAATACAAAAATAATTTATTTTTTGCTATAATCTGCGATAACAGATAATTTATGTAATGACTAGCTTTTTTTAGTGAACTGTAGTCGCGTGTTAGGTTAATAATAGATGGTTTTTAGTGTCATCCTATTTCTGTAGAATTAACACGATTTTTATAGCCTGTTATTCCGGTGTATCAGGACTAACTGTGCCACGTTTCATCGATATTGGTTCAGCGGATTTGCCATGAAAGAGTAACAAACACATCCATAGTCACTTCCGCATTTATAATACTACCATTTACCCGTAACTTCGTTTGCGTGGACTGTTGTTCCGTGATAGGTTGATAATAGGTGGCGCTTTTTAGTGTCATTATTCCTGTTGGATTAACAGGATTTTTATAGCATTTATGTTATTCCGGTGTATCAGGAATAACTGTGCCAAATTTCATCGATATTGGTCAGCGGATTCGCTGTGAAAGAGTAACAAACATACATCCGTACTCGCAAACTTTCTCATTTATAATATTAGTAGGGTTAGAAGGATTTGTAACGGAAGGAAAAGGTCGAGAGCAGATGTAGTAGCATATATACGTGAAGATAGCTGTGGCGAGGTGTGGTGACGGGCGGAGAGGAGAGAAGTAGCGCCATTTGACGCAGGCGCGATTTGTGCGCGGAGTAAAAATTAAAAATAAATTGATTGACTTTTGAGAAAATCGTCGTTTGTTTATAGTGTACGTACGTACGTAACTTAACACTTGTGTTATGGGTGACATACAACTGGTAAATATATACATATATAATTTTACATTCATACTGTAATACATATATACACCCAGACTCGAAGAATTAATAAATTGTTAAATTCTATCGATATGTATCTAAATATGTATTTACGTTTAGCATTATATCGGTTTTCTTGCTTAAGGCAACACTACTCTAGTATAAAAACTTCCCTCCTGTCCCTAACAATAACCTAACGCCTCAAAATAAGTATTATTTAAATAAGTACATATATTTTTAACCGAGATATTTTCGAAAATAGAACGCCATTATTATCACGAAACGCTCGTATTGATTGGAATTCATAAAGGCTTATAGCCTACATATAAAAGACTATATGGAATCCATTTTGAATATTTCTGTTGTTGAAGTGTATAATAAATTATTAATTTGCATATCTATAAATGTCGTGAGACACTTCAGTTTCCTTGTTAAATAAACGTGTACGGTTAGCAAAACTAGTTTATATTATATATGATTGAGTTCTTATCCCACTTCTGAATATAATAAAGCGGCGATATTTCTCCTTTATAATTATTCAAAAAAATAAAAAGCAGTTTTCCCAGAGTCAACCCATTTACTCTTTCGCTACAAATCAATGAATGACACATTAAAATATGACAGCCACAATGCTTTTTCATATTAATCGCCAACTCTATGAAGGAGGTTGTATTAAAAACATGTTGTAACAATATTTTATTACACCCAATTCTCGTTAAGTTAAAATGTAAAGGACAATTAAAAGCTGTTCACTTACCGTTGTTTATTACACAATAAGTAATAAAAAATATTTTAATTACTTTAATCCTTTTAAATATATTATTAATTTTTAAGATGAGTGTATATGATTTTATCTCAAAAAGTTCTTATAGAAACTTGTAGAAATGAGGGGTCGATTTTAAGACGATATCCACTTCCTAAATATATTTTCCTCTATCTCAATCACTGGAAAACGGATTTCAACTCCAAGGGGATGTCAGCCGCAAAAGTTTGTGAGTATGGATGTATATTTTTTTATTCTTTCACGGCGAATCCGCAGAACCAATATCGATTAAATTTGGCACAATTATTCCTTATACAACGGGGTAACATATAGGCTATAAAAATCCTGTTCATTCTATAGGAATAAGGTGACATTTAAAAGCGCCATCTATTATCAACCTATCCTGTGACAACAGTTGACAAAGTAGTAATCTAATGTTTGCACCAATAATTAATTTAGTAAAATCTAAGAACACCTTTTTTCAACAGAATAATTTGTTTTTTAATTTGTTTTTAAATTCTGTTGAAATAAACATTAACACTATCAAAACATATTAAATTTAATTTATATTATTGATTGATTTATATTATTTTATTGTAGACCGTACACGTCTAGTCTCGTAGTGTTGTCTGTGAATCGACAGTTACTTCAAAGATAATGAATGCTATTCATACATAAATTATTGTTATAAGTTTTTGTGGTTGTTATTGTAAGTGGGTCTGATAATAACCAAAGAGATTATTTTTTTAAATTATTATTTAGCGACCCTTTATCGCTTTGCAAATGTAAAGCGAACTTATCTTTTATAGTCTGTGCATATACATTAATCTGGTAAAAATGCAACGATATGTAACAGCTCCTTATCAGATTACAGAAACAAATGAATTTAAGTAATGTAATTTTAACATTATTGTTACTATAACTTTTTTAATTTTAACAAACGGTTACCAAATACTTGACGAAGTCCTTTTTACAACTGTTCATACAATGATATTTCTTTTCGATCATAGGTCTCTCTTTTTTTTCTAACAATATGTATGTACAATTAAAATTAAATAAAATAAGGGAGGAAAGGGAAGCTCTTCATTGACCAAGTAATGATAAAATTATTTTGCTATAATCTGCGATGGAGTAAAATAGAAAAAATATATAATGCTAAATGTAGAGTGCAGGGCAGTCGCAAAGCTTAGCGATTTTGTCTGGAGTCTATCTCCTTATGATGCTTCGGTTGCGGGGCGAAACGATTGTTGAGTTTGTGATAGTGAACGAATGTAATGCTCGTGTATTATGGTGGCGGTCATGGAGGTTTGTGCATGTTTTTACGAATCCTGCATGTGTCAGGTATGAAAACGGAATGTCCGCTCTACATGTAGCATTATATATATTTTCTATTTTTCTTCATCGCAGATTAAAGCAAAATAATTGTTATTACTTTTGTATTATGGATCCCCGCAAAGTAACGCCTAATTCTATAAATAATTAATATAATCTATAAATTAAGCCCGGCAAAGCGGGCTGGGTGTGCTAGTAATTAAATGACAATGAATATCATCAATAAACATAATTAAACCCAATGTAATCAAACACCAAAGGTTATCAAGACCTGATTGCTACTGAACTCGAAATGATACAAACAATAGTGCACGCGGTAAATATGTTAAGTTTAGTTGCGATTAGGTGATTTTTTAACTGCCCTGTATAGTGTCCGGCTGAGTAGAATGGACCACCTTCTTCTTACCGAGGTGTACAATACGACTAAGGTAAGTTGATGTCAGGCAGTCGGTCGGTCGTATAATACGTAGGCAAATCATTTGACAACATGTGCCAACCCTACTTAGAGTTGGATAAGGGCAGGAGGATGATGAATGAATAAAATATATACAAAATATACAATTGACTTCAAAGTAATATATAAAGTGCTATTTAATCTCTGCTTAAGATTAACGACATCGTTTCATTGCAACATTTCCACGTGTTAGATAATTCTATACTTACAAGTATGTTACGAGGATAACATAATATTATTATTTGCGAAGTGATTAGTTACAAGTACTTCTGGTATATATTTTAAGATACACGTGTCTAAGTAAAGTTAAAGGTAAAGTCTAAGGTAAGTTGATGTCAGGCAGGCGGTTTTTTACTTTAAAAAAATATTTTTCTCTCGAGTGCTAGATTTTATAACGTATTTTATTAGCGTGTGCCGGTTAATACTAAATGTGTGGTCGTAAAAAAAAATTCATGGCCGTGGCCCGAGCTAGGGGTGTAGAAAATAATCGATTTTTATATTAACCGATTATTTTATTATTATAACCGATTTTTAATAATCTATTTTCTAAAAAATTTGATTAGTTTAAAAAAAATGGATTATATTAATTACCCTATTTTTCGTTTAAACTCTCTTTTTCTTGTTTTTTAAGATAAGACGTGCGGAAATCATATATTTCAGCTTTGCTATTACAGCAGTTTAAAAACACTGTTAAAAAGAGGCTGATACAGAAAGCCTACTATACTCTTGAAGATTATTTAGAAGATAAGAATGTGTGGATATAGCTCTCTTTGAACCTGTACAAGACAGTAACGACATAATGTAAATAGTATTAAGAATTATATTTTTAAAAGAGCAACCACCGAGTTTCTTGCTGGCTCTTCTCGGTAGGAACAGCTTTCCGAACCAGCAGTAGAGTTGACGATTCAAAAGCACTTGTTTGCAAGTTTATTTGAATAAAGAATATTTTGAATTTGAATTTGAATTACGTATAATAATGATACCAATATGGTCAAACTATAAAATTTTAATCGAATTTTGAAAACTGCGCATCCGTTAATTTTTCGTACTTGTCGATTTCAATTAGTCTTTATTATAATTAAGTACCTTGGTGACTGAGCCTAACTCGGTAATTTTTTAAATGATTTTTTTAAAAATATGCAATATGGAAAAAAGTGATATGAGATACGTGGACTCCAACTGCGGTATTATAATTTTTCGGACCGCCCGATTACCCCACTGAGCTATTACAGTTATGTATGTAAATACAAATATAAATGACAGTTTAATTAATCTATATTTTCAAATAATATTATAGTAGTTTCAGTGCCTGAAAACATAGATAAAACGACTTTTTTTAAAATGAAACCTAGGTAAATCGATTTATCTTCCCTAAAAACCCCTACATACTAAGTTTTATGAAAATCGTTGCGTCGTTTTCGAAATTTATATTCTATATATACAAGATTAACTTTTTTAAATATTAAAGAATATTAATATTAAAAAAAGCAATTTTACAAACAGTCAGAAAATAATATTATTAGTATTCGTTTTTTTATAAATCGATTTATTTTGAAGGAAGAAAATACTGAGTAGAACAGAGCACTCTCATTTCTTACTAAGGTGTCGTGAAAGGCGACTAACGTAAGTTGACCCACCGTGTGGTATCCGGTTGAATAAAATAGACCCTCTTTCTTACCGAGGTGTTGTAAAATACGAGTAAGGTAAGTTGACGTCAGGTAGGCGGCCCGTCGTAAAATACATAGTCAAACCATGTGTTATGTTTGTAACATGTTGATGATGATGATTTGAAGGAAGAAATATCGATTATTTATTAATCGGTTTTTTCCACTTCCAGTTACATCACTAGCCTGAGCCACAGTGATGACCTTCTGTCGCCGGCCTTCTCTTCCTTGTTCCTATTATTACAGCAATGGCATTTTGGCGCCAACTGTTTATTGAAACATTTAAAGCTTTGTTACCATGCTGTGTATAATAAGTACAGAACATATAAAAGTTGTGATAGACCAGCGGTGAGACCGTGCGACTCTTTCGATGGGTCACGAGTTAAAATCCCGGGTAGGCACCAATGAGTTTTCTGTTAAAACTTAGGTATGTCATATTGATGACTGCAAAAACGGAGAGAAGAGGCCTATGCACAGCAATGGGATAGTAACAGGCGCTACTTAACTTTAACTTACTCCTTGATCCAATGATTTTCATTCCATCATTCATTCATTCATTACATGTCCATACCATCCCCCTCTCTCTTCCATCTTGCACTTCTCGTATTTTCTATAATAACTCTTATTTTTCTATAGCAAATATATTACAAATGATAGCAAATTTAAGCTTCTGTTTCTATTTCAGCAATTTTTTTAGTGCCCGAAAACAGGGGCAAAACGACGTCGTTTCAGACGTCGTTTTGAAATGAAACCTAGCTAGATCGATTTTTCGCCCCCAAAACTCTTCACATACTAAGTTTTATGAAAATCGTTGGAGCCGTTTCCGAAATTCAAAAAATATACATATATATATACAAGATCATTTAAATATTAAAGATAAGTACCGATGACCGAGCCTTGCTCGTTAATTTTTGCAAAATTAAAAAAAAGAAAATAATAATTAGGTAATTAAGGATCGATTCTAGGTAATTACAATTCTCGAGACTGCCCATTCCTCAAATAAGCTACTCTAATTTGACAGTTTATGGCAATAATAGTGTTTTTTATAGTCAATATAATTGTTAGTATTTTTTAAAGCACAAAAACATGGATAAAACGATTTTTTATTTACATAGAACCTAGCTATATCAATTTTTCTCCCCCAAAATTCCCTACATGCTGAATTTCAGGAAAATTGTTGAGGCTTTTCAGAGATTCCGAAAATATATATATTATATACATACAATATTAAGTCATTTCAATATTAAAGATAATTCTCCGTAACATCATAACTATGGAATTCCGCAATGTAACAGTAGGTAACGCTTCATTCTATAAATGATTTCTCTGTTCTATTCTAAATACTATAATAATAGACAACCGTGATAGAATCAAATATTCATTAATACGTACCCGCGGCACCTTGAACGGTAATGAATTCAAACTGCATAATGTCAACACAACGTCAGTACACGTGGAGGCGTTAAGCTGCGCACACACATGCGCTTTAGATTAGATGCGGTAGGATCTTTTCGACATGAACCATTTCACAGGTTTTAATAATAAATATCTGGGTGACTGAGCCTTGCTAAAAATAAACAATTAAACTTTCCTCGCAACCACCCGTTCCCCGAATAAGTTACGCTGACTTGACAGTTAATGGCAAAAATGCAATTCAATATAGATTTTAATATTCTTTAATGCCCAAAAACAGGGATAAAATGATTTTTTTTTAAATAAAATCTTGCTAGATTGATTATATATATAGTACATCATTTTGCTAAATCTCGTAGGGTTTAGCCAGCGTTTGCAATGTAAGCGGAAAAAATGTAATTATTTACTGAAACCTCAAAAATTACAGTATTTTTCTACTCCGTCATCATCCTCCTGCCCTTATCCCACTCTAAGTGGGGTCGGCACAACATGTTATAAACACGCTGTTACATGATTTGGCTGCGTTTTTACGACCGTCCGCCTGCCTGACGTCAACTTACCTCTGTCGTATTTTACGACACCTCGGTAAGAATGAGGGTGGTCTATTCTACTAAACCGGATACCACACGGTGGGTCAACTTACCTTAGTCGCCTTTTACGACACCTCGGTAAGAAATGAGGTTGGTCTATTCTACTCAGCCGGATACCAAACGGCGGGTCGACTTACCTTAGTCGCCTTTTACGACACCTCGGTAAGAAAAGAGAGTGGTACTATTCTATTCAGCCGGATACCACACGGCGTTATTTTTCTACTCCGTATTGAATGTTATTATACATACAAACCTTCCTTTTGAATCATTCTATCTATTTAAAAAAAACCGCATCAAAATGTGTTGCGTAGTTTTAAAGTTTTATGCATAGATAGGGATATATGGACAAACAAATAATGCGACTTTGTTTTATAAGATGTAGTGATACAAGATTAACTCATTTAAATATTAAAGATATATCATTTCGAGGCAAACTGAATATGAGAGAATTTTTGGGATACGTGTAACCTAACAATCCGAAAGCCTTTCGTGTTTTGATCGCAAATACGTCTGAGTAAATTTCAAAGTGAAACATATGAAGTAAATTCAAGTGCAAATATGAAATAATAATAAACTTTATAATGAAAGAAAATATTTTATACGACACTAGTAATATCCCATAGTTTCAATCGCGTAATTTTTTTTTTTTTTTTTAAACTTATTACATTTTTATAAGTATTTATTTCTGAAAATTTACTATAGCCTATGTTGCTCAGTAAAGATGCAGCTTTCCAATGGTGAAAGAATTTTTGAAATCAGTCCAGTAGTTTTTGTGTGAAAAAATTACAAATTATAAATTTTTCCTCTTTATAATATTAGTATAGAAAAGTCCATGGATAAGGCGTGTCTCAGATACATAGGTATACAGATATTCTTTAAAACATTTCCTTCATCGTTCAGCGCTTGATGAATTATTAAATTCAACACACGCTGTAAATCGTGGCTTGTTTAGAACAATTTATCTCTCGCATACGGAGATTATATATCTCTGTTTGTACTTGGAATTTGCACCCGTGTTATCTTTACTTGAGATAAACGTGAACAACATAAACAACGTAATATATTTACAATTACTTTAGCACAAAGTAAACATACTATTATTGTACATAAACCAAACGTTTAATCATAGGTTTTCATTCATTAACCTCCTGTCTTTATCCCTTTCTATTTTCTAAGCGTGGTGGGCAAATCATGTTATAAACATGTCACATGATTCGGCCAGGTAATTTACGACCGACCGCCTGCCTGATGTCAACTTACCTTAGTCGCCTTGTACGACATCGGTTACATGACTATTTCAATATTTTTTATTTTTTATTTATTTATTTATTTTACAACAATGCACATGTACAATTATTGTGTCCCTGGCTCCCAAGCTAGTTAAAACTGTATTTTGGGAACCAGTGCCCACCTTAACTTAGATCAACTTATATATGTACAGGAGTAAAAAAATATATAAATTACGATGACAAAACAATTACAATTAATAAAGAAAAAAAAGGAATTTGTATAAAACTCATAAGAACAACATTTAAATGTTATTCATCAAAAGTAAAAACGAAAAGAAAAATAAAAATATAAAACAAAAATTAAAAACTTATATTACAGCCGTGTGTGTGTGCATGTGGATGTATGTGGATGTGTGTCTTAAAATAAGTGATTTGCATTAGGTAAGGTATGAGTGAGTGCTGTGTATGATTGTGTGTATTTTAGAGTGTTTTAAATAAGGGTTAAAAGAATATTTTCAATTTGATTATAATCCATTTGTATCAAACATGAAATAATTTTATTTTTAGCAATATGTTTAGTGTTAGGGTAAAAATCCAAAGATTTGTTTATTTTATAATATTAATAATTAACATTAAAAAAAATTATTGTTAAATATATTAAATTGTAAAAAAAATTAAGTTAAAATTAATTCCTGTTAAGAAATCGATTAATTGTTTGTTGGTCGATTTGTAATTTTTTTATGTAATATAAGTTAATTGTAATATAATATACGTCATAATTTTTGTTATTAAATTACCAAAACAAAAATTCATCTCTGTACACTAAATACAAAAGTCAAGAATAGAAGCTATAAAATTATATACAACTTAAGGAATATTTGTTGTATAATATTTTTTATTAAAATAAATTGTAATATAAGTTATATTACATTTATTCTTATCGTAAACTGAATTTAAGTTGTTGATATATTTTAAAGAAACTTTTCTGATATGACTTGTATATTTTATTACAGTTTTGAAGATTGTACGATCGATAAAACAAAAATAATCTAAAGTGCGATGTTTATATTGTTAGAGTGCATTATGAATGTGGGCGTTTATACGTTTGTATAAACCAATCTTCAGTTCATAAAAATTCTTCTCTTTATGTAACGCGTTGACGGAAAAATAGTTGAAAAACACATTTTTATTCTAGAACGCTAATATGACCATAGATATATTATTGATAGAGTTCACAAATCATGTGACGACATGTTATAAACATGTTGTCACATGATTTGGCTACGTATTTTACGACCAGCCGTCTGCCTGACATTAACTACCTTAGTCGTATTTTACGACACCTAGGTAAGAAAGAGGGTGGTCCATTTTACTTAACCGAATACCACACGGCGGGTCAACTTACCTTAGTTGCCTTTAACGACACCTCGGTAAGAAATGAAGGTAGTCTATTCTACTAAGCCGTATACCACACGGCTTGAAGGTGACACAATAAAGCCATAAATAATTTATCGTCCCAAAATGGCGGATTTCTACATTATAATATTTATATAATAAAAACAGCTTTCTCGTATTTTAGAACGCCTGATTTCTCGTCATATAAAGTCAAAGAAACAGAGAGATTTATTAAAAGTGTAGAGCAGTGGCTCTCAACCTTTTTTATGCCATGTCTAACTTCGCCTTTCTAAAATTCGTATGCCCACTATAATATACATAACTTATTAATTAATATACTAAAAATGTTATTGTTCGCTTAGGGAATTTAAATGATAGGTTAAATTAAAATAATGCTTGATAATTAATGAAACTAATACTTGATAATTATTTGCCTTAATTATTTAAGAATTTGTTTGCTTTCGGCCCGGAGATAAGGGGAAAACTTGTGTCTAGTGTTACCAACCCTACTCTTTTAACAGTAGTTTTCCTGTTTTCCCATTGATACCCCTGTTTTTTATTTTATTCCTAAATTTTACGGTTGTTCAACATATTTAGAGCAACCTACATCACTATACAAATGTTTTCTGATATCCGCTATATTTCAGTGTAAGATTTACAGTTACAGGCTACAGTGGTAAAGCCCTATTGTAAAATTAACCATTGTAAGAGGTAGGTGTTATGATGTCGTATTTGGTCAAATACGTTATGATTATTAAAAGGATCATCTTTACAATGAAAGTAGAAAATAATTTTACTTAAATTTATGTTTTTTTAACGTATTTTGGCCAATATAATAATATATTCGACCCCTTTTGAATAATAAAAGTTATATAAGTACAGTATGCAATCTGCCTTTTTTAAATTTACTTACTGTTTTTTTTTATTGGTGAGCTGCTGTTTTTTAGTTTATTGGGGTTGGTAACATTGCTCGTGTCGAGTTGAATTTCGAATCCCGCCCTCCCTTGACAATACAAATTGCACCCCCAATGTGGCGTGGGCTTTACTTTGGGAAACTGGTGTATAGTTTTTCCTAATTGCTCTAATGATAGATCTATCATTTGAATTACCATATATTAATAAATTAAAAACTGAAAGTGGTTAGTCTACCTGTCATCATCTTCCTGCCCTTATCCCACTCTAAGTGGGGTCGGCACAACATGCAATAAACATGCTGTAACATGATTTGGCTGTGTCTTTACGACCGGCCGCCTGCCTGACGTCAACTTACCTCTGTCGTATTTCACGACACCTCGGTAAGAAAGAGGGTGGTCTATTCTACTAAACCGGATACCACACGGTGGGTCATCTTACCTTAGTCGCCTTTTACGACACCTCGGTAAGAAATGAGGTTGGTCTATTCTACTCAGCCGGATACCACACGGCGGGTCGACTTACCTTAGTCGCCTTTTACGACACCTCGGTAAGAAAAGAGGGTGGTACTATTCTACTCAGCCGGATACCACACGGCTAACTCAGCCGGATAGTGGTTAATCTACCTGTATAAGACGGTATAGTATTATGTAGAAAAATACGCCGTGTGGTATCCAGCTGAATAGAATTGTACCACCCTCATTTCTTACCGAGTTATCGTAAAAGGCGACTAAGGTAAGTTAACCCACCGTGTGTAGTATATAGTAAAATAGACCACCCTCTTTCTTACAGAGGTATCGTAAAATACGACTAAGGTGCCGACTACATTACGTCAACTTTGACGTAAAGTAGTCGGCCGGTCGTAAAATACGTAGCCAAATCATGTGATATGTTGTGCCGACCCCACTTAGAAAATTATTTAATGGCTAAAATGTAATAAAGCAAATTGAAGTGAAATCACAACTGCCGTATAAAGCACTTAACAACTGCGCTTGTTCATTTGTAGCAGGTGTATCGAACCTTTTTCATAATCATAATTAATAAAACTTTGATCAAGTGAAAAGCTCTATGTAATAATCAATTGACGAGTAAAAAACACTGCACAGTGTATCTTGAAATCATTCAATGGTTGTATAAACTTGACCACTTAGATCTTTTTGAATTTTACATTGTTTGCTTCCATTGTTCACTTGGTTTTGCTTGCTTTAATTATATAATAAACAACAACTCATAAGTCGTGAAATCATACGAACACAAGGAGTGCACACATTCACCACCACAATCTCAACAATTGTATTGTTGTGTTATCGGTGGCGGGTAGTGCATAAGTTTTTATAAATTGTATCAGGTATGATAACGAAAATATATGTAATGCTAAATAACATTTAGCATAACATATATTTTCTTTTATCGCGTAGAAAAGAAAATATATGTAATAAAATAATAAAAAATAAAAAAAAATATTTTCATATATAAAAAAATATATTTTCATTAGTTCATTTCAAAATATATTTTCATTAGTGTATTATGGACCTCCACAAAGTAACAATTTCAAAATTTCAATTTTTAGTTTTTAGTTTTAATTAGGTACCACATTTGAATTTAAAAAGAAACTAAATTAAGTGCTGTGCTTAAACCTTAAGGGCTGCAATTAGATATTACTAGCGGCCTGTCTCTGCTTCGCACGGGTATAAAATATATATCCCATGTCAGTCAGTGTAAAAAAAATGATTAAAATCGATCCAGTAGTTTTGATTTATTCATTACTGCCCGTGGCCCGCAAGCGTTAAATTTGGAGAAAAACAATTTCCTCTCCCTATACCAAGACGATTCCTGCTATCTTTGGAATATCTAAACTCATATTGTACATTTTTACTTATTTACTTTTACATTTTACCTATGTATTTTATTTTTACAATTAATTACAGAATGTCTTTAAACAAACTCTAAAAGATTCGAAGTGCTATAGGGTGAAGCGCGGCGTCCTCATGACATTTTAAATCTGTAATATCTCCGAAAATGTTCACTTAAATTACATGCTGTAAACGGCCATATTGATCTATATTAAATCAACTATTTATTTAAGGTACTCAATTGGATAAGGATTAATGCTGTATTGTATAAAAATTGCTTTGAACATAAGGCATCATTTTTCGTAAAAAGTAAATGAAAAAAACTGCTATTGTGGGTTATGTATAAGAGATAGATATATACTATCGCAGACTTTTCTGTAGACCTTTTTAAGGTGTACAAATACTTAGTACATCATTTTGATAAATCTCGTAGGGTTTAGCCTGCGTTTGCAATGTAAGCGGAAAAAAATGTAATTATTTACAGAAACCTCAAAAATTACAGTATTTCTCTACTTCGTATTGAATATTATTATACGTACAAACCTTCCTCTGGAATCACTCTATCTATTAAAAAAAACCCCATCAAAATCGGTTGCGTAGTTTTAAAGTTTTATGCGTACATACGGAAATATGGACTTTGTTTTATAATATGTAGTGATGATAGTGAAGTGTTAATTAGTGTATTATATTGTTATTATATATATATTAGTGTATTACATTATATGTTACATTATATTGTTCAATTGAAACCTATGGTGAAACCTGTACCTAATAAAAAAAGTAACGCTTAATTCTATAAATTCTATAAATTACTCTTTGTTTTTATCAAGTTGGGTTGTTTATTATAAACATATCTATCTATACATTATATAAAAACATCGTTAATTCGCACGAGGTTCGTTGAGCTCGATCTAAATCAGTTTGCAGGCATTTCATAATAAAACCACTGTTTTTTTCTTCAAAAACGTAAACAAATCGTAATGTGCCAATATATTTGAAAATAGCATTACGTTCTGTACTTTTTTGTATGTGGGCTGTGTGTGATTGTAATTTTGGAATGCGTTGTAATCTATATATAAAGCTGAAGAGTTTGTTTGTTTGATTGATTGTTTGAACGCGCTAATCTCAGGAGCTACTGGACTGATTTGATTTCTTTTAGTGTAAAATTATCCATTTATCGAGGAAGGCTATAGGCTATGAGATGAGCGGCAATAAAAAATATTGCGAAAATGGTTTAAAGCTTGGGTAAACGGTGAAAGTTATTAAAAAATCATGTCTCACAACATTGTTCCCCTCTAAAAGTTCTAAAAGTCCGCGACAGCATATGTCTAGCTTTTAAGGTTAACCTACTTTAACCATTTTTATGGTTGTCAAAATACTATATTACGGGTTTAATCTTTCCACGCGGGCGGAGCCGGAATTTGCGGAATTCCGTAGTACGAAAGTTATGATAGAATATATTGCTATAATCCGCGTTGTGTTAAGAAAATCTATGTAAAACTAAGTGAAGGAAGCCAAACCGTTCTCATACGTTATACTTGCATGATTAGTTACCGCACGTATCTCAAGACACTTTTATTGATTTCTTGATTTTCGTCTTTAGTCGACATTTTTATCTTATTTATTCTTCCTATTCACCGCGGTTAGTACAGCGAAAAGGTACGAGGGAAAAACTCCGTTGTTTTCATCCAGTTCGTTATAAATAGACCGGCGATTCGAACAGGGTTCGTTGAGCTCAATCTAAATTAGTTGGCTCAGAAGTTTCGTAATACTACCGTTGTTTCTTGATTTTTTCTTTAAAAACATAATGTATGTGTGTTGAAATATGTGATAATTACTTTGTATATTTATATGACGACAAACATATCATACATAACCATACACTGTCTCAAGCGCACCACGTCAGTAACACCAGAGACTTAGGCGAGAGTGGAAGTTTAGCAAAATACTATAATGCTGTAGATGAATAGCAGTATACAGAATGTGCTTAAAGGAAAGGATAAATTAAATATTGTGTTATTAATAAATATATTTTTCAGTTTCTAATGCAATTAATTGTAAAAAAAATAAAGTTTTTTGTAATGACTTAAATTTATCTTATTGTATTTATACATATGTAGTTCTTGATAAGTGTGCAAAAGTGTGCAGTCCGTTCAAAGTGAGTCAAAAATAAGTTCAAAGGAATCTGTTACATACGTACAAAAAACATCATAAATACAAGTGCAACTAATATAAACCGTGTAAAAAAACGGAAATAAATACAACTGCCCGTAGCATAAAAGTAGAATGAAAATAACAATCAACTGTTACTATTACCATGATTTTAAAATCTTTTCTTTTCTTGTAAAGAATTAATGGAATGTAAACACTGTTCTATTACAGGGCAGGGTACAATACGATTATGTAATAACGGTTGGGAGCAATATGCAACTTTATCCAGTCCCTGTCACTGTCAAATAGGCTGAGTATATCAGATTTTTAGTCTATGGAAGTCCGACAGAACCGTCCAAACCGGTTAATTGTACCCATTAGAGCTGTTCCGGACATAAACATATAGCATATTTAAGATCGCTCAGCGAGCTGTGGGGAGGGCTTTGCGCGGAGTTTCTCTGAAGGATCGTATCCGGAATGAAGTGATCCGACAGAGAACCAAAGTAATTAAAGTAGTCGAAATGATTAGCAAGCTTAAGTGGCAGTGGACTGGTCACATTTGTCGCAAAACCGACAACCGATGGGGTAGACGTGTTCTTGAGTGGAGACTGCGCCGTTGCAGACGCAGTGTAAGACGTCCTTCGGTGGAGTGATGATATCCACAGAGTGGATGGCATGGTGGTTGGAAATGAAGAACTGAAGATCAAACTTAATGCCATGATTTTGGAGAGACCTATGTCCAACAGTGGACAGAAACGGGTTGTTAATGATGACACAAATCGTAACAATTCTTTAAGAATATGCAGGTTATCTCATGATCTTTTCCTGCCGTAAAACATATGAAATCTAAACTTTCAAAGAGTAGCTATAACCAGGCATTCTTATCATTTCTGTAATCATCAATGGTATAGTAGTCTTTTCATATCAGCCTTTTTTAACTGATGTAATGTCAAAGCTAAAATTTATTGCAAAATTTCATTATAGAATCTTAGAATAGAATTAATAGGTGCTTGTCGCCAATCCTATCTCAAAGTAATTAATATTTAATGAAAGCTTACAAGAAAAACTACTTTATCTAATTGACCTGAATAGTATGACCATATGTATTTTCGAAAGTGTATAGAGCGATAACTGACGTGTAATAAATCGCTCATGGACTGCAATGGTGGGACAGGTCAAAAACTCGTGCTTTAAGGGTTGCTCCTCCAAAAGATCCGAAATTCCGACGAATTCATTTGTCGGTCTCGGTACACAATTTAATAACAAAATTACTTAGCATTATCTAGACTTGACTTTACACAAGTTTAGAAATTATCTTAAAACGATGCTGCTAAATAAAGCTTACTATACAATTGAGGATTATTTGAGCGATAGTAGCATATCTTAACTGCATTCAGCTACGCACCAAGCTGCAATGATTAACTTGTAACCATCAAGCGAATTGTAATTATTTTTGTTGAAAAGATTATCCACCGAGTTTCTTGCTGGTTCAGCTCGGTAGGAGAAAACTTTCGAATCAGTTGTACCTTCTTTACAAACATTTGACAATGCAAAAGTAATGAAAACAGTCCAGTGGAATACAGAATATTTTGAATTTCAATTGAGGAATAGTTGTAAATGTTAAAATGCATATTTTCAGCAGCAATACCAGCATAACTTATAATTCAATATAAGGCCATTCGTTTAAGCAAACTAAAGCATTTTCCATAGCAATGAAAACTTTAAACTCATTTATCTCACACGATTTCTTGAGTTGTCCCACTATTGCACGAGGGAAATCATAAGACATATTTTTGTCTCCATAATAAATGTTCTACATTGGCGCCTCTAATGTGACAGTTATATAAATAGTAATCCATTTATCACAGATAATTAAACTTGGCAGATTGCTAATTTTGATAAGAGTGTTTAGCATTTTTCTTTTCTGTAGCAGCAATTATAAACTCGTAATATCAATTTTACTCCCACTTTACTTAAGCGTATCTTTCATTTCTTATATATCTTTCGTTTAAAAGACTTCAAAATTTTTTGAAGAAACATCGTTATCCGGCCATAGACGTCGATTGGTTGCAAAGAAAAAGAAGAAAGTCTATTCACCCCTATATTCGTGTATATAAGAAACGCGGAATAATATCTATCACTCGTCATCCTCCTTCCCTTATCCCACTCTAGGTGGGGTCGACCGTCGACACAACATGTCATAAGCATGCTGTCACATGATTTGGCTGCGTTTTTACGACCGGCCGCCTGCCTGATGTCAACTTACTTTAGTCGCCTTTTACGATACCTCGTTAAGAAATGAGGGTGGTCTATTCTACTCAACCGGATATCACACGGCGGGTTGACTTACCTTAGTCGCCTTTTAGGACACCTCGGTAAGAAATGAGCGTAGTACTTTTCTATTCAGCCGGATACCACACCTAACCTACCAATCCGCATTGGAGCAGCGTGGTAGGTCATAACTCCAATCCTTCTCTCCAAAAAATAAAAAAACGGAAAGAAGAGGCCTGTGCCCAGCAGTGGGATAGTAACAGGCCGTTACTTACTTACCACACGGCGGGTTGACTTACCTTAGTCGCCTTTCACCATACGGTGGGTCAACTTACCTTAGTCGCCTTTTATGACACCTCGGTAAGAAATGTGGGTGGTAGTATTCTATTCAGCCGGATACCACACGGCGTGTAATAATATCTTTCACTAACCTTATAATTAAATGACAATGTATATCATCAATAAACATATTAAAACTTGTGTCTAATTATAATTGCAATTATCACACGCTTTTCGGTGAAGGAAAACATCGTGAGGAAACCTGCATATCTCTAGAAAATCCTAGGGATATGTGTAACCTACCAATCCGCATTGGAGCAGCGTGGTGGGTCTTAGCTCCAATCCTTCTTTCCAAAAATGGAGAGAGGAGGCCTATGCCCAGCAGTGGGATATAGTGACAGGCCGTTACTTACTTAATTAAACTAAATGTAATCAAATACCAAAGGTTATCAAGACCTGATTGCCACTGAACTCGTTGGAATGATACAAACAATGGTGCACGCGGTAAATATGAATTTATAGATTTGATCGAAGGTCGGAGCAAGTTTTCATAAACACGACCAGTCGTAAGCAGCTATGTTTATTGGCAGCAATGACGTAAACATACACAAACCAAACAGAGTATTTAGAGTAAATTGAATAGTATTTATCCTCCTGCCCTTATCCCACTCTAAGTGGGGTCGGCACAACATGTTATAAACATGCTGTAACATGATTTGGCTGCGTTTTTACGACCGGCCGCCTGCCTGACGTCAACTCACCTCAGTCGTATTTTACGACACCTCGGTAAGAAGGAGGGTGGTCTATTCTACTAAACCGGATACCACACGGTGGGTCAACTTACCTTAGTCGCCTTTTACGACACCTCGGTAAGAAATGAGGGTGGTACTATTCTACTCAGCCGGATACCACATGGCGGGTCGACTTACCTTAGTCGCCTTTTACGACACCTCGGTAAGAAATGAGGGTGGTACTATTCTATTCAGCCGGATACCACACGGCGTAGTAAATTGAATAGTATTGTGCTCAATTTTGAATACTGTAGTAATTTTAATAAATTAGCAGGTTTTAAATTTGGAGGTCTGTAATATAAAAGTAGTGAAAATATTATATTGCTATAATTCGTGATAAAATAAAATATATATAATGCTAAATAAAGAGTGTACTATTCGTTCTCATACCCGATACATGGAGAATTTGTAACAACTCATGCACTACCCGCCACCAATAAACACAACATAACTCGTAACCAAAGCATCGTCAGGAGATAGATAGGCTCCACGACAAAATCGCTAAGATTTTACGGTTACGGGGCGAAACAGTGGTTGAGATTGTGGTGGTGAATGTGTACAATACACAACAATACAGAAACACTGCGTTTGTGTATTGTTGTTATTGATAGCGAGTAGTACATAGGTCGTAACAAATTTTGCATGTATCAAGTTTGAGAACGAATAGTACACTCTACATTTAGCATTGCATATATTTTACTTTATCGCGGATTATAGCAAAATAATTTTAAAAAAGTAAATTTTTAATACTTTTACAATACTCTAGTATTAAATATTTATAAGCTTCATATTAGTTAATGCTGTGGGGTAAAGCGGCTGATATAAGAAAGATTTTTCTTTGATCAAAAGAGAACCTACGGACTATGTGTAATATGAGGCAAAATAATGAGGAGGTTCAAGAAAATTTTACAAATTTGAATGACAAAAATGCATGGAATTCTAAATCGAAAGGATTTGTACGAGTATATAATAGCCAAAAAACACTAATAATAAAGGGTCGATTAAATAGAAATTTTACAATTCATCGCCTACTTGAAAAATCATAAAATTGAAGAAAACGTTGGATAGATCGTGTACCGCGAGGAATGCTGTATCTATTTGAAGCTAACCGTAACTAATTGAGTTAGAGAAGCGGACAATATTAATTAGCTTCGGTTTTACGTCCGTACGTACAGTAGTTAACAGTTACTCTAAAATATGGTTGCGCCAGTAAACATTTTAACCAGATTTTTTTTTCTATCCTATCCTTCTAACTAGTATTAAATGCAAAAGTTTGTGAATATGGATGTAAAAAAAAATAATGAGAATATTATTTTGCTATAATCCGCGATAAAAGGAAATATATGTAATGCTAAATGTAGAGTGTATTATTCGTTCTCATAACTGATACATGCAGAATTTGTAAGAACTCATGCACTACCCGACACCGATGACTAACTTCGCAATTTCGTCTTAATTCGTATTCATCCAACTTAAGACTCCGCCAAATATAACATAAAAATCAACATAATAAAGGTCAAATACAATGTTTTATGACATCTTCACATAAGAGGGATATTGATTGAAATAAATAAAACAGTCGTTAAGCCAATAACGGTCGGTCGCTGGTCAATCAAAGAATACAAAACATTTATCTAAAGCAGGCTATATTTGTCTTAAACAGCCTATATATAAGAAATAAAATGGCTGCTACGTCGGTTGCAATATTACACATTCACAGTACTATATTCGGAATCACAATCGAGTTAATTTGAATAGACGATTTTATCTGATTATAAATATAGCCGCTATAAGAATAAATTGTAAAACTTATTATGTTCTTAATATAGCGAATTGAGTAATGTATAGGGTTGCCAAGTTTAGAAAACTAAATTATAATTAAAAGCAATACTTCGCATTGTGTCTTTTGGTTTTGCGTTTTTACGAAGTTGCGTCGCTGTTTAATTAGAACTGATTTTCACTGTGCGTCATTTGATTGAGTTGTTTTGGGTTTGTGTTCGAGTTTTTAATTTTGATTTTTTTTTTAAATATGGCAACACTTTTGTTTCTAATTGCGCCATGCGATCAAAACTCGGGAATATCCTTTCTAACTAAAACTCAACTCAATTTTAATACTATTTTTTATCACTTTATTTTGCTAATTTTAGAGTTCAATTTCAATTACGTAGTGTGTTGTGCTTTTTTTAAGAGAATAATAAATTTATATAATTTTTACGTGTTTCTAGTTACATAAATGGTAAATATTTTTTAGAAGAGTTATATATATATATGTATTGTAACATTTACTTTACAGAGTTAACAACTCATTCGTTGGTCTCGGTATTCGCTTCTACAATAAGATTAATCCATACCAGACCAGTCTACAGAAAGATTTAAATTAAGTCTGATAAAATATGCTCATAGAAAAGCGTATTACAAAATTGAAGATTATTTGGATGACAAAAATGCTTGAATTTGAAAATCCTTCCAGCTTTATACAAGACTGCGGTTTAATAATGTCAAATTGGAAATTTTTAAAAGATTGGGCGGCGAGTTTCTTCCTGGTTATTCTCGTTAAAAGCAACATTCCGAAGCAGTTGTTGCTTCATTAATCATATTGATCCTTGACGATTCAAAAGTACTTGAAAGAGCTTGTAGCTGCCTGAAGCAGTTACAGATACCTTACTGTAAATGCAACATATTATACAAGTTTTGATTCTGCGAAGACTTTGAAAACTGCTCGTTTAATTATAAGCGCCGAAGCATTCCTCCAATAGTCTACGCGGAATCGGAAAAAGCTCATTTGAATAAAGATTATTTTGATATGATTCTCTCTATGAATATTACCCAATATCCCCCAAAACACAACCAGCCCTAACGCTTTCTTATACCTATAAATACAATCACAGTAGGTATCTAAGAACTGGTAACAGTTTTATTTATAATTGTAGCGAAAACGCCCTTGATAATACGCCTAGAAATCTGTTTACACAGTATGTAACTAATATACCGAATACTGTGTAAACACGGTAATTTTATTAGTCCATTAAGTATGAATAGATATTATGATTATAATGCATTTATGGTACAAAATCATAAGCGACAGCGACAACTCAAATATTTTTCTGAATTATGTCTTTTTGACACTCACAACCTTTGTTGGCGCTACGGAGTTTTATTGTTATTTACGGCAAAACAACTTTTTAATTCGGTAATTTTGATGAAGGGCGCGAAATACAGGGAATACAATTGTGTAATGATAGAAAAACTAAAGGCAAAAACACTCAATGTCTGTTTTATGAAATATGACATGAAAAACTCATAATAAAGAAATTGTTCTGAGTTGTGTCTTCGGGCAACCAGTACAATTAACATTACTATTTAATGCCAGTTCTCTTATGTTGAAGGCCTCGAGCCTTAGCGAGTGGCATCCCTTTTTTAAATACTGTACTTATGTAGTTACTAATTACCTTTTAACTTTTATTTAGATACAATAATATGGAAATCTGGAATCTGAATGGAAAGTCTGGCCCCAAAGTAAGTAACTTAAATTAATACTTGTGTTAAATATTATATTTATAATTTTAAATACATATTCAAATACGTATTTACATCTACACTCGAGGAGACAACAAATTGTTTATAGAAAATGTTGGCTCTCGGTGGGAATAGAACCCGTGACCTACGGAGTTAAAGGTAGGTTCGCTGCCAACTACGCAAACGAGCCAGTCGCTTTAATCTATGTAAGTAGCTTTACTAATCCATACATATGTGACATATCCATGAACCAATATATCATTGTTATGTTAAAGTATTTGTTTTGGTTTTTCTTTTTTTGTATTAGGTATTAGGTATAAGTGGTGTTAAAAATAAAGAATTAAAAAACGCTTTTCGTTTATGAATTGTACCATCAATATAAATCCACTAACCGTTCATCCATTACACTCAAGGACTCGATTACCGTTAATCAATCAGGACTTATTTACTTATCGTATGACATGCGAAATAACGTGTGTTATCTTTGTTACCAACTGAGATTAACAAAATGTAGATGGATTTCACCGTACTAGAACACCATACATTATTCGGCTTAGTATTTGATGAATAGTAAACTAACTGTCTCCAAACGCAACATTGAAAGACAGTAGTAAGCCGACTTCCATAATAAATTGACAAATGTATATTGACGCAAAAGTAAACTTATTTGAACGCAGTGCTTCTGGAATTTCGGTCATATGTTTTATTCTATAATATTTCAACTAGACCTCAAATTATGTCCTTCCCAGACAGCTTCATACGAGTGTCTTCGAAAGAATAAATACATACACACGTATTCATGGAAACATACAAGAGGTCACAAAAAGCTTGTGATGCCTGTGTCGCGACTCAGCAGAGTCTGTGTAGCAACTCATTTGATGGTATCAGTATTCGCTTCTACAATAAAATTTCGCAATCCATACTAGACCAGTCTAAAGAAAGGTTTAAGTTAAGTGTAAGAGATACTTATACGTAAAGCACATTACAAAATTGAAGATTATTTGGATGATAAAAAAGCTTGGATTTCAAAATCCTTTCAGCTTCATACAATAATGAAAATACTAAAATTGTAAATGTTTAAATTTGATTTAATTAGATTGACCGCCGAGTTTCTTTCTGGTTCATCATCATATTAATCCTTGATGATACAAAAGTGCTTGAAAGAGCTTATTTAAATAAACATAATGTAGTGTAGTGACAACCTCGAGGTTGCGGGCAGCTGCTGGATCAAAGTGGCACAAGATCGTATGGCGTGGAGATCCCGTGAACAGAACTATGTCTAGCAGTGGAGCATCGATTGAAGAAGAAGAAGAAGTACTACAAGGCAAGCTTTCAAAGACTTCCTTCAAAAAGCAGAAGGGTTTACAGTGGAGAAAGATAAGTTTTCTATCTTCTGCTTTTAAATTACACACTACGACTATTAGGGATACCATCACATTTATGTATGTGTAATTTACTAGCTTTTAATCGCAACTTCGTTCACATGGACTGTTGTCGGGTCATAAGTTCATAATAGATGACGCTTTTCATTGTCTTGCTATTCCTGAATAATTAATAGGATTTCTATAGCCTAAATGTTACACCGATATAAGAAATAATTGTACCAAAATTCATTGATATTGGTTCGGCGTATTCGCCGTGTATGAGTAACAAACATACATCCATACTCACAAACTATCGGATTCATAATATAAGTAGGATTAAACAAGATTTTTATTTAGGTACCCAATTGAGTAACCAAAAACTGTAGGGGACGCACTAAAGCGCTACCGAGGCCGTCTAGAATATTATAAATAAACGATGTTCACATTTACATACACATTCTGCTAGGCGCATTGTTAAAAATAAATTAATTAGCAATTCGACGCGGAAACTAACCACGCGAGGCTAATTACAATAAAGCGGGTGTTGTTTTCAATTATCGCTACATATTAAACGAAATTCTCCACCGCTATTTGCAAAGTCCTTAAAAGCTGTCTGTTATCGATTTTCTCAAAATCTACATAACTAATTTTTGAACTGTTTTTATTAAAAGGTAGTGCAATTCTTCTGGAAGGTTTAGGTTAGAATATAACGGTTTTATGTAATTTGTATTAAGGAATCGCGCAGTTGTAAAAGAACTCCATCACTGGGAGCTATAAACGCGTGTGTCACTATATAATTAATACTCTGATTTAAACGCGGGTGAAGCTGTCGGCACAGCTAGTTTGTAATGAAATTCAGCCCTTTACATTAATTGACCAGGAAGGCAGAAAATAATGGCGTCGGACTATGGAGTAAAGCCACTAACCGCTTAACTAACCAGGCCCAGAAAATAAGATTAAAATCAAAAACAACTAAATAAGTTGAAATATGAGAAAATTTATTCAGAGTATAGGAAAAACGTAAGTTACTTGGAGTTTACATCGAAAATGTTCTTTCTAGTATATTATATTTTAAGTATTAAAAAAATAGGACGTATAATTAATATATGCAATTTATCACATCAAAACATCGTGAGGAAACCTGCATATCTGTAAGGAATTCTTAAGGTATGTTAAACCTACCAATCCGCATTGAGTATGTCTTATGTCATACCCTTCTCTGCAAAAAGAGAGAGCGGAGGCCTATGCCAAGCAGTGGGATAGTAACAGGCCGTTACTTTTTATCTTACCTATGGCGTCTTTGTGCCTTATCATGTATTTTGAGCAACTCTGAATTAGTATTAACATCATCATCCTCCTACCCTTATCCCACTCTAAGTGGTGTCGGCACAACATGTTAAAACATGTTGTCACATGATTTGGCTACGTATTTTACGACCGGCCGCCTGACTGACATCAACTTACATTAGTCGCCTTTTACGACACCTCGGTAAGAAATGAAGGTGGTCAATCTTCTTAGAAGGATACCACACGACGAGTCGACTTACCTTAGTCGCCTTTTACGACACCTCGGTAAGAAATGAGGCTGGTCTATTCTACTCAGCCGGATACCACGCGCAATTTATCACATCAACACACATGAAAACATCGTGAGGAAACCTGCATATGTGTAGAGAATTCTAAGGGCATTAAGTTTGTTTTAGCTACAGCCCTTCTCTGCAAAAATGGAGAGCGGAGGCCTATGCCCGGCAGTGGGATAGTAACAGGCCGTTACTTTACTGTTTTTACCTATGGCGTCTTTGTGCTTTATCATGTACTTTGAGAAACTCTGAATTAGTATTAACGTAAACAAACAATTCCTATGTCCGATCGCGTCATGTTTCAACCATTAGTTATATTTATTTATGATCCCCAGACAATTTTAAATTCAGATTTCAACTGATAGACCGACGAGCGACGCAATTCCTGCTATGGTGATCCAGAAATGTCTATCACTAGGGAAGGGGCGAATAAATTTAATATCATTTATTTATTTTTGTCTTAGCCATTTTTATTATTTATTTTTGCCGTGTAATATCTATATATAACGCCGTTGTGTTATTCGGCTAAATGGAATAATACCACCCTCATTTCTTATCGAGGTGTGGTAAAAGGTGACTAAGATAAGTTGACCCACCGCGTGATGTCTGGTTGAGTAGAATAGACGATCCTCTTTCTTACCGAGATGTAAAATAAGACTAAGCTTGTGTAATGTGACATGTTTATAACATGTTATGCCGACACTATTTAGAGTGGGATAAGGGCAGGAGGATGATGTATTTACTATTTATTTGTTTGAAATATGTATTTATTTGAAGTGCCCCGTTGGCCCTAGCCGCCCTGCCTTCAGTTCCGCGGGTCGCAGTTTTGATTTCGCTGAAGAATAACATTTTCTAAAAACAATTTTTAAGTACAAAATTTTACAAAAGTAATAAAAAAATGCTATAAATAGATTATCGCGGATAAAAGCATAATTATAGGAATTACAGAAAATATTCCTCAACGCCTAATTTCATAAATTACCAAATTTAACCAATTTACCAAAAAGATAAAAATACAATTTGTTAATGTGTATATTTATAATGTATTTAAGTATTTAAGCTTTATAAAAACTTATATGACTGAAATATCATTACCAAAATAAAAGACTTGTGTATCGCAGATTTTTTAATACCTTTTAGTAAAAATTGTACAAAAATTCGTTCAGTAGATTTTTAGAAAATCGATCAAATATAGACAGACAACTTTCGATTACTTTGTTTTATATTAAGTATAGATTTAATGTGTACAGAAGCGTCGCAATAGATTCATATAATTTTAAGAAATTGATCATTTTACTAGAAGTAAGTGATTCAAATTCAAAAAAATTCTTTATTCAAATAAACTTGTAAACAAGTGCTTTTGAATCATCAACTCTACTGCTGGTTCGGAAAGCTGTTCCTACCGAGAAGAGCCAGCAAGAAACTCGGCGGTTGCTCTTTAAAAAATATAATTCTTAATACTATTTACATTAAGTCGTTACTGTCTTGTACAGGTTCAAAGAGAGCTATATCCACACATTCTTATCTTCTAAATAATCTTCAAGAGTATAATAGTAGATTAAATTAAATAATAATAATAAGATGAGATTAAATAATAAACTGGAAACGCTTACGATAGGTACATTTTTTTTAAGCTTATCATTCCAGTGCAAGTTGCATTTACCGCGATCTGTAACGGGTGTAATAAAACAGTAAAAGCAACAATCGGATGGTGGTCGTTGACCCGGCCCCTCCCACTTATTTCCTGAGCACATGCTCTATGCAGTAAAATAGTGTAATATTTGTAGTAACTTAAATTGTAAGGCATAGTATAATTAGTGTATGATACGGAAAGGAGTTCAAACCAAATTTTATTTTTTATAAAACAAAATGGTGATCCAATATGGCCACGAAGTATGTAAATGAAATTTTGTATCTAGGGGTTTTCGAAGTCGCAAATAATGAATCCAATTTCAATATCAAAGAGTACTTTTCAACTTTTTAGAAATGCACTATTTTTGACGATATTATCAAAGTTTCTGTGTAGAGTTCGGCGCGCGACAAATTCGGTAGTTCGACGAAACCCGTAATGGTAAAATTCGAACTGATTCTGCTGGGACAAGAAATATACTTGTGTCAAAAGGAGGCTAACGTTGTTCACAATTATCCGGGTTAAGCTGTGATAGCCCAGCAGTGAGATCGTGCGACTCTTTCGGGGCGTCACGGATTCAAACCCCGGCGAAGACACCAATGAGTTTTTCTGTTAAGACTAGTGTCTAATTGATAATTGCAATTGATCACACTCTTTTCAATGAAGGAAAACATCGTGACGAAGCCTACATATATCATATGATATATGATATACATGACATATAATATAAGTAAGTTACCAGTCCGCATTGGAGTAGCGTGGTAGGTCCGAAACATTCTCTGCAGAAAAGGAGAGCAACAGCAACAGGCTTTTTGCCACGTAGGTTAAAAAAATCTATCTTATCCTTTTCGGAGCAGAAAAACTCATCGTAATAATAATTGAGAAGTAGTAGTAATAATTGATGAACTAATACAATTAGTGTACAATGGAATAGAAGTTGTCAGATGTTACAAACAATTTTTTATTTCTAAACCATCACTGCGTGAAATGCAAGCGCAGTAACTACGGGCGTACGTGACTTTAAACATTCCAGAATGCCGCTACTTGAAGCAGATAACTGGGTACAGTAGATTGATCTTGAGATCGCTTGATGAGGTGGCAGAACATCGGGCGAGCATCTTGACTCTCCGAGGACCTTGCAAGAAGCCTTGAGGGTACCGAATAGTGCTCAGCTTCTGGAAGGAGCTCGGCTTGTTGGAGTAACCAGCCCCTTTCACCTTCAAGCAGAATGGTCGCTACAAAGCGACTAAATGCGGAAAAAAGCCCGCTACAAGAAGAAGAAGTAGAGATCGCTAGATTCCAGCTTCTCCCCTCAATTAAGGTCATCTCGTCATTTCTATTCCGCACAGCACGGGTATGGAATTCCCGGCATCTATCTTAATTAATACCTACGATATGGGTACTTTCAAAGCAAGGATGAAAACGCATCTTAGGCATGCGCGTTCCACCTTGGATTATCATCGCTTATCATCCATCAGGCAGGCCAAAAAAAATTATGTCCATGTTATTTTGGTATCTTAGTTCATAGTTTAGGTATAGAAACTATGAACTAAGGGCATTATCGAGGACTAGTTTCGATCTCGTCCAGGGCCCTAATTCATGAGCTCTTCATTCGGCGTTGTCGCGTATGCGTGCAGCATTACCCTAAAAACTTACAAATTAATCTTAATTTTTACAGTTTTCAGAACTGACACACTCGTTTTAAGAACGCTGACAAATTTATGAGCCACTTTTTATTTAGTTATTCATT
The DNA here is from genome assembly GCA_947086495.1 of Morpho achilles. NCBI lineage: Eukaryota > Metazoa > Arthropoda > Insecta > Lepidoptera > Nymphalidae > Morpho > Morpho achilles. Next base: position 2,310,527 of record CAMTZB010000015.1, read on the forward strand.
TTCCACATAGAGTTAAATAATTTATAGAATAAGGCGTTATATTGCGGAGATCCATAATATTAAAGTAATATTGCTATAATAAGCTGTGGTAGCCCAGCGGTAACACCGTGCGCCTCTTTTGAGGAGGTCTAGGGTTCAAACCCCAGGCAGGCACCAATGAGTTTTCTAGTAAAACTTATGTGTCTAATTGATAATTGTAATTTATCACACGCTTTTCGGTGAAGGAAAACATCGTGAGGAAACTTGCATATCTCAAGAGAATTCTGGGGATATGTGTAACCTACCAAACCGCATTGGAGCTGCGTGGTAGGTCTTAGCTTCAATCCCTTCTCTCCAAAAAAAAAACGGAGAGAAAGAGACCTATGCCCAGCAGTGGGATAGTAACAGGTCGTTACTTACTTACTTTACTTTTTTATTGCTAAAATCCGCGATGAAGTAAAATAGAAGATGTATATAATGCTATGATAGTAAACGTATGTAGTGTTTGTGTATTGTGGTGGCGGTGGTGGAGGTTTGTGCATATGTTTTTACGAATCCTGCATTTATCAGGTATGAAAACGGATTGTCCACTCTTTATTTAGCATTATATACATTTTGTATTTTACTTTATAGCTGATTATAGCTTTTGTACATAGAGTTAAATCTCTATCCACTTTCAACAATATTCAGGTTCAACGTCTGAAACGTGCGAAATTTTAACTCGTATTTAATACAATTTATGACCTCGTGGCTCCCATATTTCACAGACATACAGACAGTAGTCAAGGTTCATTGTTGCCATTTTAAATACACGAGTTCCCAGTTTGGGCCAATTTAGGTAGCTGTCGTCATGATATAAAAACAAACGCGACCTCGTTCTACGGCCAGTGACTCAGTGGGATTAACTCTTCAGCCCAGATATTTTTGTTGATCAATATAAAAAGAGTTAATGAAGCTAATAATCGCACGCTTAGTATTGAGTAACGGCCTGTTACTATCCCACTGCTGGGCATAGGCCTCTTCTCTCCGTTTTTTTTTTTGGAGAGAAGGATTGGAGCTAAGACCTACCACGCTGCTCCAATGCGGATTGGTAGGTTACACATATCCCCAGAATTCTCTAGAGATTTGCAGGTTTCCTCACGATGTTTTCCTTCACCGAAAAGCGTGTGATAAATTGCAATTATCAATTAGACACATAAGTTTTACTAGAAAACTCATTGGTGCCTGCCCGGGGTTTGAACCCTAGACCTCCTCGAAAGAGGCGCACGGTGTTACCGCTGGGCTACCACGCTTAGTATTAAAGAGACCTAATTCAAAAAATTGTTTGTGACAAATTGCAATAAAGTATAACGCCTACAAAACTCGTGAGTGTTATACTTATAACTTGGAAGAGCAAGAAAACACTTTTTTAATAGTTTGTAGCGTAATGTCATAGATGGCATTGAGTTCATCATTCCCCTGCCTTTATCCCATTTTAAATGGGGTCGGCACAACATGTTATAAACATGTTACATGTAACGCCAATTTGTATGAAGCTACAACAGCGACATCTAGTGACCACTGTTCCAGCGCCATACAAATTGGCGTTACGCTAACGCGATCGAGTCGGTTAAAAAACTCACACGAAGCACACAGAACTATAGTAAAATATACTGGAAATAAACAGATTGGTGTTGCAAGAAGCATCTCCTCCGCTCTCCATTTTGGTGGAAACAGGGCCTTATGCATGCCAAAATTGTAACAAACATTCATATATTAAATTATTCAGGACTTAACTGTAAATCAACGTTAGATGCTGTTATTTCAACTAATACTATTTATTATTCAAATCGTAAATAGAAGTCTGGTGGCTTACGTTCTACTTACATTAAAATTAATTTAACTGGTTTTGTTACATTACAGACTTTATCCGAGACATCGTTCGCGATAATTAAGCGTACTCGATTATATAGTACTAGTTTTTACCCACAACTTCGTTTCCATGGACTGTTGTCGCATGATTGATGATAGATGGCGCTTTCAATGTCATCCTATTCCTGTAGAATTATCAGGATATCCATAGTCTATATGTATAAGGAATAATTTTGATTAATTTCATCGATATTGATTCAGTGGTTTCGCCGTGAAAGAGTAACAAAACATACACCCACACTCACAAACTTTCGCATTTATAATACTAGCTTTTGCTCGCAGCTTCGTTCACATGGAATATTGTCGCGTGATTGATAATAGATGGCGCTTTTCAATGTCATCGTATTCCTGTAGAATTAACAGGATTTCTATAGCCTATATGTTACCCCTATATGTTGTATAAGAAATAATTTTGCCAAATTTCGTCGATATTGATTCAGCGAATTCGCCGTGAAGTAACAAACACACGTCACTCACAAACTTTCGCATGTGATTTTCTTCCTGTGGACAAAAAAAAAACGAAAAAAGCGTGTCGCTATTGCAGGCCTCTAGCGATATTTCAATCTAGCATACAGGATATAAAAATTACCGTTTTACTTCAGGAACGGGAAAAATCCAATATAGCACATGATGGAAATTTTAAAAACCAAATTTCAGTTAAATAAAAACAAAATAGCTGCTTCCTCTATTATTTGTATAAATGTAATATTCTCGATGACGCATTCTGAAAATAAATTATCACAACGCGCAGGTCATTGAACTGATATCACTAGTACAAATATAAATAAAACCAGAAGCAATTGTTACATCGAACAATACATTGCAAATAAACATTTTCACCATGTTCTAAAAAAAGTAATGCAAACATGTCTTCCGTGATCTCATCTACATAGCTTGTGAGACTAATAGTATGTTTTTTTATTAATTAATATTCTATCAGACGGTAAAAAATTGTAGAAAGCTACTCTGAGATCTTCGCATTTACAATACTAGCTTTTTCCCGCAACTTTGTTCGCTTGATAGGTTGATATAACGCATTTCAATGTCATCTTAATCCTGTAGAATTAACAGGATTTCTATAAATAAATGTGCCAAATTTCATCGATATTGGTTCAGCGGATTCGCTGTGAAGGAGTAACAAGCATACATCCATACTCGCATTTTTAATATTATTAGAATAGGGTGACTAGGTTTCTTGTGGTATCTGGCGGATTAAAATAGTGCCACCCTCATTTCTTACCGAGGTGTCGTAAAAAGCGACTAAGTTAAGTTGACCGACCGCGTGGTATTCGGTTAAGTATAATAGACCACCCTCTTTTTTTACCGAGGTGTCGTAAAATACGATGAAGGTAAGTTGATGTCAGGCAGGTGGCCGGTCGTAAAATACGTAACCAAATCATGTGACAACATGTTTATAACATGTTGTGCCGACCCCACTTAGCGTGGGGGGGAGTCTATATATTCTATTCGCGAAAAATCGTATCTATCCGCAAATTTCTTTCCCTATCGGCATTTAAGTATATACAAAATAAGACAGACTAGAAAATATTTGTAGTTTAAACACCGGATATATATAGACCGGTCATCATATAGAATAGAAAATTCCAGTTTTCCCGTCAAGAACTGGAAAAACACATTTATTTCATTTCCAGGTACCTACCTTAGCAGCCTACATAGAAAATTTCAGTTAAATTTATGTATTAATTTAGCCACATAAATTAGTTTTACATTTTGAATAAAAGATACATGTATAGAAGTTTGAATGACCGTACCCCATTCCATTACGTATGTGATGTATGGCCTTGACCGAGAGACTAATTACAAGTGCGAAGGAGACATAACGCTAATGTTTTTTTTCATGTATTTTAAACAAGCGCGCTATGTCAATCAATCATTACTAACAAAGCCAGATCTCAATTAAATTATATTCATTTTAATTTAAAATACATTTTTTGAATAAGAAGTAAGTAAGTAACGGCCTGTTACTGTCCCACTGCTGAGAATAGGCCTCTTCTCTCAATTCTTTGGAGAGAAGGATTGGAGCTAAGACCTACCACACTACTCCAATGCGGATTGGTAGGTTACACATACCTCCAGAATTCTCTAGAGATATGCAGGTTTCCTCACGATGTTTTCCTTCACCGAAAAGCGTGTGATAAATTGCAATTATCAATTAGACACATAAGTTTTAAAAGAAAAACTCATTGGTGTCATTGTTTTTGAATGCTTTTATTTAAATCGCAATGTATGCCAGGATTTGCTCCAGACAAGGGTACTCCTCATCGGTTAACAATGGGGACATGTAATATTGTTAAAAGCTGTTTTAAAAACCTTTTTAATTTGACTTGTTTTAAGTGCCATTAAAGATTGAATTATGCCAAAATTATCTTATACGTTTAAATGATCAGTGGATTCATTTAACTTTGTACCGTCTGTACCACTCTATATAATAGAAATCATCATCTTCCTGCCCTTATCCCACTCTAAGTGGGGTCGGCACAACATGTTATAAACATGCTGTAACACGATTTGGCTGCGTTTTTACGACCGGCCGCCTGCCTGACGTCAACTTACCTCTATCGTATTTCACGACACCTCGGTAAGAAAGAGGGTGGTCTATTCTACTAAACCGGATACCACACGGTGGGTCAACTTACCTTAGTCGCCTTTAACGACACCTCGGTAAGAAATTGAGGTGTATTGAAACGCGAGATCCAGATACTGACTGACGTTTATTGTTCGCTCGATTATATATCTACCTACCATACTCATACATATCATCATCTTCCTCTTAAATTAATACATACAAAATACTTAAAGTAAGACCAATATACAATATATTATGAGCGACAATATTAATTATTAAAAACTATTTATTTTAAACTTTAGTATGGAATAACAATTTTACCTAAACATAAATATTTATTTTTTAATCTTTTTAACGCAATCTAATGCAGCTTTCCGACGCGGGCGCTCTTCTTTCGGCATGCCGCTTGTTAATTTCATAGAAGGAGGACTGTTTACTATGTCGTCCTGCTTATTCTCCGTACAAGAGCCGCCCGAGATATCCGCCCGACAATCTTCCCACTGTTCTGACTCTGTTAATTCATTGTTTATTGGGGATACTAGAGCTAAGGAATGCCGTGACTTGCGCTTATCGGTTATTATTTGATCTATATGCCTTTTCTGTATCCGACCATCCTGGCTTTTAACTACATAGGACACGGGACCTTTACGCTCTAACACTTCGCCCTCCCCCCATTTAGGATTATTTTTTGTATAGTCTCGGATCAGGATAGCGTCGCCCGGAGCTGCGATCCGTAAATTTTGCGGGGACGCGCTTCGGCGTTCGGCCGCCTGCTGCGCGGCGCGCACACGTTCGCCGGCGTCGGGTCGCACCAAGTCGAGCCGACCGCGCAGGCGCCGCCCGAACATCGCCACTGCTGGCTCGCGACCCGTGGTGCTATGTTCCGTATTCCGATATGTGAAAAGGAACCTACTAAGAGCGGTCAAATCGTCTACTTTTTCAACCGATGCTTTCTTTAAAACCCGTTTTATAGTTCGCACTGCATTTTCGGCGGCACCGTTACTGGAAGGGTGATAAGGTGCTATAGGAGTGTGCCTGATGCCGTTACGTTTTAGATACGTTCCGAACTCGAAAGAAGAAAAAGGCGGTCCGTTGTCGGTGACTATATTTTTCGGAAGACCAAATTTCGCGAACAGTACTCTCAAAACACCGATAACTAAAGCGGCCGAAGTGGTGGTTAACCTTTCGACTTCGATCCATTTTGAATGCGCGTCCACTATGACCAAATAGTATCTGTTATTGAACGGCCCTAAGAAGTCTAGATTCAAACGCGACCACGGTTCGGCGGGCCACGGCCACGAGTGCAGCGGCGCGGCGGGCGGCGCGGCGCGCTGCGACACGCACGCCGCGCAGCGCGCCGTCACTTGTTCTATGTCGGCGTCCAGACCGTCCCACCACACGTAGTTGCGCGCGATCTGTTTCATTTTAACTATACCGGGATGCCCGTCGTGTATCTCTTTTAATATTTCGTCGCGCAATGTTTTCGGTATGACGACTCTGTAACCCCAAACTAAACAGCCCTGGTCTATATATAAATTGTCCTTTCTATTAAAATAAGGTTTTTCACCATCACACGCCGGTTCGTTGGGCCATCCGAACATGACGTACCCATAAATTTTACTCAATAGAGGATCTTTTGCAACTTCAGTCTTAACTTCCTTAAAGCTAACTGGAAAATTTTCTTCAACAAAATTTAGATAACTACATTTCTCCCCCTCACGCTCGGCTCCCCCGCCCGACGAACCTAGCGGAAGTCGAGACAGCGCATCCGCGTGACAGTTTTCAACAGATCTAACGAATTCCATTTCAAAATCATAAGCGTTCAATTTGACCGCGTATCTCTGCAAACGACTCGCTGCGGTTACCGGAATTCCCCGATTCTTCCCGAAAATATAGCTGAGCGCGCGATGATCGCTGCGTAAAACGAAATGTCGCCCGTACAAGTACTGGTGATGTTTCGTAACACCGAACACGATAGCGAGCGCCTCTTTATCGATTTGCGAATAATTACATTCGGCGGCAGTGAGCGTCCGCGAGGCGCAGCTCACGGGCCGCTCCGAGCCATCCGCCTGCCGCTGCAGCAGCACCGCGCCGAGCCCGTACGGGCTGCTGTCCACCGCCAGCACGAGAGGCGAGCCGGGGTCGTAGTGCGCGAGCACCGGAGAGCTGCTTAACACCCTTTTTATTTTATTAAACGATCTCATGCATGTATCGTTCCAATTCCACGTAATATTTTTTTTTAACAGATCATACAGCGGCCTTAAAATATCACTCATATTGGCGCAAAACTTTGAATAAAAATTTACTAAGCCCATGAAGCTTTTTAACTGTGTCACGTTCGTGGGAGGCGGTGCGGCTACTATAGCTTCAATTTTTATATCGTCCGTATGCAAACCGAATTTATCTATTTTATACCCCAGGTAGGTGACACTGTCTTTAAAAAACTTACATTTTGACCAATTAATTTTTAAGCCATTCTCTTTCAACCTCTGTAAAACAGCCTTTAAATTTCTTAAATGGGAATTTCTATCTTTACCAGTAATACAAATATCATCAGCGAATACGGCCGTCGAGGGCAAGCCACTCAAGGTTTCCTCCATGATTTTTTGAAAATTCTCCGGTATGCACTTAATTCCAAACGGAACACGCTTATAAACAAAAGTTCCTATGTGAGTGGTGATCGCCGTCATCGGCTGCGATTCCTTTTCCAGAACACATTGTTGAAAAGCATTCGACAAATCGAGCTTAGTGTAATGTTCGCCTCCGCCCAGCGCGGCGAACAGATCCTCGATCCTCGGCAGCGGGTAGTGGAAATCTTTTAAACGCGGGTTTATGGTAACTTTGTAGTCACCACAAATACGAATAGAACCATTAGATTTCACGACCGGTACGATAGGTGTGCCATAATCAGACCGATCTACTTTGTAAATAACCCCTTCCCGCTGCAGACGCTCGAGTTCGCGCTCGACCGGTTCCCGAAGCGCCAGCGGCAAGGGCCGGGCCTTCACGAACACGGGAGTGGCATCATTCAAATACAATCTAAGTCGAGACTTGAACGTGCCCAGTCCCTCCGCGAACACCTCGGGAAACTCGTCTTTTAAACTTACAGCGACCGACTCCTCACCTTCTAAATTGTAACAAGAAATGATTGACAATTTTAATTGTTTTATCCACGACCTACCCATGAGAGGCGGGCCCCCATTTTCGATAACGTACAACTTTAATTTAGCGCTTTGAGAATCACACGAAACATTAACCAATATATAACCGATAGTTTCTATGATATCGCCCGTATAAGATTTTAAAATTAAAGATTGATTTTGAACAGGAAAATTATAAAAATACTTATCGTAAAAAATTTTCGATATAGCTGAAATCTTACTTCCTGTGTCTATTTCAAATTTATGATTCATATTTTCAACATTTAACATGACGTAATAGGGGCCGTCACCTCCGCCGGTTATCAAATTATAAAAATCACTCTCAGAATCGGAATTATTAATTAAATGCATCTGACCTTTCCTCTCGTGCCGCGAACTTATGCTCACTTCACTTTTGCTCCTTCGACACATCACTTTTAAATGACCCTTCACACCACATGAGTCACACGTATAATATTTATAACGACACTTTCCTTCCGAGTGGCCGAGCTTGCCGCAGCGCCAGCAGGCCCGTTTGCCGCCCGCCGCGCTCGCGGAGCCCGCGCTCCGAGCGCTGCCCACCCGGTGCAAGCCGTCGCCGTCGCGCGCGCCCGCGCCGGCCTCGCGCTCGGCCGGCGCCGCGCACGCCGTGCTCGCGTGCCGCTCCGCCGCCTCCAGCGCCAACGCCAGCTCCACCGCGCGCCGATAATCAATGTTCCTTTCGGCAAAGAGCCTCGACCGCATCTCTTCGCTGAGTAATCCGGACACGAATTGGTCTCGAAGATTAACTTCGAGCTGTGGTCCGAAATTACATGTTTTAGCGAGATGTTTTAAATTTTGAAGGTAAACTCGGATACCTTCGCCCTGTTGCTGCTTCCTTTGCCGAAACACATGTCTCTCTGCTATCTCGGATCTCTCTGGTTCCAAATGATCTTTCACCAATTTTACCAATTCTTCAAAAGTTTTATCTTCAGGTTGCGCGGGTGAACACAAGTCGCACATTAACGAATAACAGTCCGCTCCGACCAAAGTAACCAATGTGGCCACGTGTAGGTTATGTTCGATGTCATTTAAAACTATAAATTGTTTCACTCGCCGCACATACGCATCCCAATCTTGAGTCCCGACATCAAAACTTTCTACTTTACCGAGTGGCATAACTATTATTTTACTTTATACGTAAAATTATAATTTATTCTCGTCGCCAGTGAGGTGTATTGAAACGCGAGATCCAGATACTGACTGACGTTTATTGTTCGCTCGATTATATATCTACCTACCATACTCATACATATCAGAAATGAGGTTGGTTTATTCTACTCAGCCGGATACCACACGGCGGGTCGACTTACCTTAGTCGCCTTTTACGACACCTTAACTTTGTACCGTCTGTACCACTCTATATAACAGAAATAATATAAAAAAAAACGACAAATCTCGAGAACAGCCACGCTTGACAACATAAACGCATGTCTGAGTAGATTATCGTCGCTCGCCCGCTCATGAATTTCAATAGCCCACTTGCGTGATTGCTGCCGATCAGAATTACTTGTTGCTATACGCCAGGCGTACTCAACCTTTGGTCTGCTAAGCATTAATGTGCGGCGCGCATGAGAAACGTGCTTTTTTGTATTATAACACGTTGCTCTAAGCGATAATTAATACATAATTAACTAGCTGACCGGACCAACGGTGTTTTTCCATATAAATTATTTCTAGGAAAATTCTCGTGTACTTTTTCAAAAAATTAAAAAATGTAATGGGTGGACTACCTTTATTACTTTGGGGTATAAAAAAATTGATAGCAGCCGATTCTCAGACCTACTGAATGATATGCATATGAAAATCGGTTAAGCCGTTTCGGAGGACTATGGTAACTAACATTGTGACACGAGAATTGTATATATAATGTTAGAAATTAAGTCTAAATTCAATTTAAATAATAAAATTATCGAATTAGTTCAGAGAATCACGACGGGCACGTTACAGTGCGCGGACACTTCAAAATCCAACGACACAATTTTACAACCAATTCGGAACACTAATTCACTTGAGAAGAACTGGCAAGAAACTCAGTGGTCGCTCTTATCACGAATAGAGATTATTTAAGCTTAGATTCTAATAAAATAAAATAAATAAATAAATAAACACGAAATACAAAAGAGGTCCCCCAAACACGTCTACCTCCTACGAATGCTGTACGGCAAAAGAGAGAAATGACGTCAGCCGTTGTCTTATATAGGCTGTCACAGCTTTGAGATCTAGATTCCTCATACTAAGATATACATAGAATGGCATGGCATACATGCCATTCATTATCTTTGCGGTCATTCGTTTAAATTTTGCGATAACTTCTAAAGTATTAAAATTTGGTTAAAATATTATAATGTAAAGCATGAAATGCTTAAAGTGAGTAACATATTGAAGTAGATCAGAATGTTTACTATATTCGTCTTATTAAAAACCGCATTGTAAAAAAAAGATACCAAGTTAGAATAGATATAGAAATCTATCTTTAAAAGATAGATAAATGCCACCGAAGTCTTCTATAAACCTATAAAAGAGAGAAACGAGAAAGAATTTTTAAAGAACAAGAAATTTAATTTTTTTTGTATCTCAAACGGATTGCACAGCGTTTTCGATTAAAAATCGTAGTTGGTAATATATTTGTAAATATCGAACAATAATTATATTTTGAATTGGTGATTAAAAAAAGTATTTGAGATACAAAAAAAAGGTTGAGCAGCTCTGCGTTATTGACGCGTTATCTGCGTTTAGATTTATCGCTGTTCGGGGTGTGAGGGGAGACGAGTATGTCAGTCTGTCACCAATTGCCACAAAAGTGGCAAATTTCAATACAGTGAAGAGTAGCGCCTACAAAACTCATGAATGTGAAAGAGACCCATAACTTGGAAGAGCAAGAAAACGATAGCTTTTTTAATAGTTCTTAGCGTGAGGTCATAGATGGCGTTGAAATAAGGATTATAATGTTTCTAACTCAATCAAGCCTAATTTTGAATTAGGTAGGTTTAATACTAATCATGCGATATATATTTTTATAATTCCCCTACCCTTATCCCACCCTAAGTGGAGTCGGCATAAAATGTTGTTACATGATTTGGCTAAGTATTTTACGACCGGCCTGCATATCGTAAACTTACCTTAGTCGCCTTTTACGACACCTCGGTAAGAAATGAGGGTGGTCTATTCTACTCAGCCCGATACCACATGGCGGTATATTTCAAATAATATATAGATTTAGGTGTTACTTTGCGGAGATAATACAAAAGTAATAATAAAATTATTTCGCTATAATTAATCCGCGATGAAGTAAAATAGAAAATATATATAATGCTAAATGAAGAGTGGACACTCCATTTTCATACATGCAGGATTCGTTCCTTTAGAATTAGCATCATATATATATATTTTCTATTTTACTTAATCGAGGATTAAAGCAAAATAATTTTATTATTACTTTTCCTCCGTGTAGTATCCGGTTGAATAGAATAGTGCCACCCTCATTTCTTACCGTGGTGTCGTAAAAGGCGACTAAGGTATCTCGACCAGCCGGGTGGCAATCCGGCTGAGTAGAATAGACCAACCTCATTTCTTACCGAGGTGTCGTAAAAGGCAACTAAGGTAAGTTGACCCACCGTGTGGTATCCGGTTTAGTAGAATAGACCAGCCTCTTTCTTACCGAGGTGTCGAAAAATACGACTAAAGTAAGTTGACGTCAGGCAGGCGGCCGGTCGCCAAAACGCAGCCAAATCATGTGACAGCATGTTTATAATATGTTGTGCGGACTCCACTTAGAGTGGGATAAGGGCAGGAGGATGTAGAATTTTATTATTACTTTTGTATATATGTTATGTTTTGTATATTAACTTAAAAATATCAGTTGTTGTAAACAACCTCCAACTCCCACTCTACAAATCACATAAACAAGCCATTTTATTAGTCCGTAACGGAATTTTAATTCTGCAACATAAAAAAAACATATCTAGAGGCGATAAAAAAAATAGGTACACGATAAGAATTCAACAATAATGAATATTTAGAGAACAGAGATACGGGTTTATTTGCATGCAGATATTTTTTGTGATGTTTCTTGTTTGATTTACATATATTGTTATTGCCGCGATGGCTAAATAGTTACTTATATACTTTGTATGAAATTTTTATTTATTTATTTTTGAAGGGAAACAAACAGTACAAATAGTACTTAATAGCTAGTAAAAATGATTGTCCTCCTGCCCTTATCCCACCCTAAGTGGGGTCGGTACAGCATGTTATAAACAGGATCATATCACACGGTGGGAAACAGCTCGGATTTTCAAACGATTTTCCTGAAATTCAGCATGCAGAAAGTTTTAGGGGGGAAAATCGATCTACCTAGGTTATATTTTTAAACAAATTCGTTTTAACCCTGTTTTTCGGCATTAAAAATACATTATTCTTGCCGAAAACTGTCAAGTAAGCGTAGATTATACGGGGAACGGATGGCCTCTATGATGAAATGAAAATACCTAGAATCGATCACCACCTACCCAATTATTTTTTTCTATTTTTTTATATAAAAAATTACCGAGCAAGGCTCAGTCAACTAGGTACTGGTTATTAAAACTATATATTATATTATAGTTATCGACTAAGGTAAGTGGACAAAATTGTATATAAATTGTCGACGTAATAAATAAATAAATAATTACATTGAAAGTGACTTACCTGGTTCGTCGTGAGGTCCCACTGATCAGCGACGAACGACTGCCTGCTGTACAGGAACACGGGCACCTGATGGTCCTTCACTGGCGCTGGATCGCTGTTGACGCGGACCACTGTTAGATGGGTCGTCGTTGTGCCAACTGTTGACAAAGATCAACATCAGCAAACGACGACAACAATCGCCATCATGACGTTTAGGATTGGACATATAGAGTGGGGAAATCAGACCAAAATGTGACATTAAATGTAAAATAATTATAGTACTGATACAAAAATAAAGTTAGTGAAATGCATGAGAAACTAAAATTGTAACAGAACTTAATGTACAATAAATAAATAACGAGTATCTCATTACCTTGATAATAAGAATTAGGTAGTATAGAAAGGGAATCTCACCCTTAAAGAGTTGCGAAAGATGATGTATAAAAGAAAGAATAAGTATTCAGAATGGAAGAATAAACAAAAGCGAGAACTGGTATGAATGACTTCGAGGCTTCAATTATGTTGGAGGTAGTAGAAATAAAAAAAATAATAAATAAATAAATAAAAAAGAAAGCCAATGATGTAAAAAGAGATTATAAATCTAACTCTTATTATATGCCTGTAAAAAAGTGATTAATTATAAATCTATCCCTTTTTTACGCAATCAACAAACGTCATTTTAAAGGTGTACTAAAAATGTTGAATGAATATAAAGTTCATACCTTCTGTTTGTGCGCGTTTCTTTAACCCACTCGATAGCATAACGCCAATTTGTATGACGCTGCAACAACGACATCTAGTGAGCACTGTTCTAGCGTCATACAAGTTGCGTTACGCTAACGCGATCGAGTAGGTTCAAAAACTCGCACTAAGCACACTGTATGTTAAATTCGTAAAACGCATGTACTACAAACAATCAGTTAGTATTGTATTATGGATATCCATAGTAAAGTAAAAAGTAAGTAGCGGCCCGTTACTCTACCATTGTCGGGAATAGGCCTCTTCCCTCCGTTTTTGGAGAATAGGATTGGAGTTAAGACCTGCCACACTGCTCGAATGCGGATTGGTAGGTTACACGTATAACCAGAATTATCTTGAGATATGCAGGTTCCCTCACGATGTTTTCATAAACCGAAAAGCGTGTGATAAATCGCAATTATCAAATAGACATATAAGTTTTAACAGAAAAACTCATTGTCTGTCCCGGTTTGAACCTCGAAAGATTCGCACGGTGTTACCGCTGGGCTATCACAGCTTAATAGATATCCATAGAGTAACGCCTAATTCTATTATTTTCACAAAACTTTTGTACCGCGACTGCAAAGCTGGGCGCAGCTTCATCTTCCTGACCTTATCCCACTCTAATTGGGGTCCGCACAACATGTTATAAACATGCTGTCACATGATTTGGCTACGTTTTTACGACCGGCCGCCTGCCTGACATCAACTCACCTCAGTCGTATTTTACGACACCTCGGTAAGAAAGAAGGTGGCCTATTCTACTAAACCGGATACCACACGGTGGGTCAACTTACCTTAGTCGCTTTTTACGACACCTCGATAAGAAATGAGGTTGGTACTATTCTATTCAGCCGGATACCGCACGGCTGGTCAAGCTGGGCGCAGCTTGTTCTTTCTAAATGTTTCATTAAAAATGTTATTACACGTTATCACTACAAGTACAGTACAAATATGTGTTCATTTTCTGTTATCAACTCGTCTGGCCGAATTATAACAGACATTTTTGACAGCACTGATTATTATATCAAGTTGCTAACAGAGCAACACTGGTTTTAGCGACTTAGCAACAAGATAAACTTGAGCAGTATTTGGTTCAAATGTTCGTTCAAATGTTTGCTACAAATATCTTTATGGCTCGTTATGTAGGCATCCATTAATTTTGTGTATCGATATTTTTCTAAATTATCTTTGTTGATAGGTATAAAGATATCTCTATAAAAAATGAATATTCAAATTAAAAATATTGTTTATTCAAATAAACTAGAAAACAAGTGCTTTTGAATCGTCAACTCTACTGCTGGTTCGGAAAGCTGTTCCTACCGAGAAGAGCTAGCAAGAAACTCGGCGGTTAATATTTAAAAAATATAATTCTTATCATTAGTTACATTTAGTCAGTACTGTCTTGTACATACACGAAGAGTAGCTACGAATATATCCACACATTCTTATCGTCTAAGTAATCATCAATAGTATAGTAAGCTTTCTGTTTTAGCTTTTTATTAATAGCGTTTTCAGACTGCTATAATAGTAAAGCTAAAATTGAGTGCGGAATTTTATTATAGAATCTTATACCCAGACCTACAAATGACCTTGCGGTTTGCAAAGCAGGAGCCGATATACGAATACTCCCATCACACATTTTATTATATCTCAAAATGAATTACATATAAAAAAATCATATAATTATATAAAACTTTCAATCGCCATCGACTCCGTCTTTTGATAACCATAAAAATGGTTAAAGTGGGTTAACCTTAAAAGCTAGACGTATGCTGTCGCGGACTTTTATTTGGAACTTTTAAAGAGGAAAAATTTTGTAGTACATGATTTTTTAATAACTATTACCATTTACCCAACGCACGCAAGGAAAGCTTTAAATTATGCCGTTTTCGTACTATTTTTTTATTTCTGCTTCTCTCCCATTATCTTAGCGTGATGTTATATAGCCTATAGCCTTCCTCGATAAATGGACTATCTAACACTGAAAGAATTATTATATTCTTACAAAGAAAAATCGGTTCAGTAGTTCCTAAGGTTAGCGCGTTCAAACAATCAAACAAACTCTTCAGCTTTATATATTAAGTATAGATAGATAACAAAATATTTTTATTATTACCTTTATGATCATTACAATAAGAAATTTCGTAGGATCCCAAACACTAAATAGCACCAGTCCACCTTGGACTATGCTAAACGACACTAATAAACTTAATTTTGGCATGATATATGTGTTAATTTGATTTTGCAACGCTACTCGGCTGAACGAGTTTAATTAGGAGAACAGAGGCGTTGATATGTCTGTTTACATCATAGTATGAAAAGTATAAACACACACGATCAAACGTTCGCCCTCACATATATAACGCACACAAAGTATATTATTTGTAGCATAAATAAACATGGGATAAAGTAAAGCTAGGGATGTGACGAAAAAATCGATTATTAAATAACCGTTTTTCTTTCCATCCAATAAATCGATTTATAAAAATCTATTTTATGTTTCTTTCTGAATCATTCATGCTCCAACCCTTATCCCACTCTAAGTGGGGTTGGCATAACGTGTTATAAACATGTAACATGATTTGACTGCGTTTTTACGACCGGCCGCCTGCCTGACGTCAACTTACCTCAGTCGTATTTAACAACACCTCGGTAAGAAAGAGGGTGGTCTATTCTACTAAACCGGATACCACACGGTGGGTCAACTTACCTCAGTCGCCTTTTACGACACCTCGGTAAGAAATGAGGTTTGGTCTTTTCTATTCAGCCGGACACTACACGGCGGGTCGCCTTACCTCAGTCGCCTTTTACGACACCTTGGTAAGAAATGAGGGTGGTACTATTCTATTCAACCGGATACAACACGGCGGGTCAACTTACCTTAGTCGCCTTTAGTTAACCTATATACTTATATGGTTTAACTTAAATCGTCTATTAAAAAAAAATTCACAAACCCCAAAATCATTAACAATTCAAAATAATGTTTATCATGCAAATGTGTGCACTAGAGCACGCTGTTATTTAAAATTTAAATGAAAATTACTTTAGCGTGCTGGCAAAATTTAAAAAGCTCAATTCCTAATATAATCAACCTTAAGCCAATATAAATAAGGAAGACACAGGTGTTTTCATAAAATGGCCGGTTAACAAAAGCCACACATAATTTACGCATAGTAAATCGTATGAAATAAAGAAATAAATACCACGATAATGATAAAGTTATTTGTCTGTGCTATCGAATTTTAATCATCAATATATATTTTAGCATATATTTTAATTTTCTATGATTTATATCATATTTAAAATTTAAATTAGTTAATCTTGTATGTATATATGTCTTCCTGCCCTTATCCCACTCTAAGTGGGGTCGGCACAACATGTTATATACATGCTGTCACATGATTTGGCTGCATGTTTACGATCGGCCCCCTGCCTGACGTCAACTTACCTCTGTCGTATTTTACGACACCTCGGTAAGAAATGAGGTTGGTGTATTCTACGTAGCCGTATACCACACGGCGGATCGACTTACCTTAGTCGCCTTTTACGACACCTCAGTAAGAAATGAGGGTGGTACTATTCTATTCAGCCGGATACTACACGTCGTATCTTGTATGTATATATATATATATTTTTTTTTTTTTCTGAATCTCGGAGACGGCTCCAACGAGTTTCCTGAAATTCAGCATGTAGGATTCAGATTTGGGGAAAACATCGATCTAGGTAGGTTTTATTAAAAAAAATCGTTTTATGCCGTTTTTGGTCATTAAAAAAATACTAAAATTTACATTGAATGTAAAAATACTAACTTACTAACATTTGTATATAAAACGCAGTTTTTGCCGCAAATTGTCAAGTCAGCGTAGCTTATTCGAGGAACCAGCGGTCTCGAGAAATGTAACTACCTTCGAGCCCTCTCTACTCAATTATTTTTTATTTTGTAAAAAATTACCCAGCAAAGCTCGGTCAATCAGATATTTTATTTACTTTGAATGAGCATGCTATAGGCATAGACTAACAGATTATACTAGACCAGTGGAGTCATAGGCGTGTGAGTGTAGCAATAAATAAGAGATGGAAAATGAGACTTATATATTTGTCTTTGTTTTATCACACATAAAATATATATACAGATAATAAATATCATTTGCTGTCTCTTGTTGATGGACACATTTAAATACTGGCTCCCCTAGTATTAATCTATGGTTACGAGTCTTTTAATACTTAAGACCTTAACAAAGTCCCCCTAACCCTAGTCCCGCACAGTAGCCCCTAGTCTATTTCTATATCTACTAGACACTTACACACACGGTCGTCCGTCCCCAAAGTAAGTACCTTAATACTTGTGCTATGGGTGACAGACAACTAGTGAATATATATATATATAATTTTTAAATACATACTTAAATACAAATATACACCCAGACTTGAAGACCAACAAATTCATTTATAGAAAATGTTGGCCCTCGGCAAGAATCGAACCCGTGACCACGAAGGCAGGGTTACTACCCACTCCGCCAACGGGCCAGTCAAATCTATAGATTAACTGTGATGATAGCTTACCAGTAAGTGTGCACATACGCCGACAGTTGATGTCTTGCATGACCTGCCGCATCAACCCGTTCAGGTCTTTGGCGTCGCCTGATGAGGACTGCTTCGACAGCCACTCGGTCTCCAGCTCCATTGATAACTTGGAAAGAAGACTAAGGTATCAGGAACTGAATAGTGAACGATGAAAGAAGTACAATAGTAAGGCCTGACTCTACAGAGGTTTTACTTAATTATAAGACTTTAATCTCTCTATAATAATGAATAAAGCTGAAGATTTAGTTTGATTCTTTGAACGCGCAAATAGCACAAACTACTGGACTGATTTGAAAAATTCTTTGAGTGTAAGATAGTCCATTTATCGAGAAAGGCTATAGTCATATAAAATCACGCTAAGATGAATAAGAGAGGAGCAGCAATAAAAAATATTACGGAAAGTTTTTAAAAAATCATGTAAAATCCTTTTGTAAATCAATATTTGGGCACTATAAAAATTATCCTTGCAGTACCGAATTCTGAACAAGTAAGACTATTGTACAGAAGTCTCGATATAATTAATATGTAAAAATAGCTATAATTAGATTACGACGACTCTGACATAATTTGTAAGAAGTTTAAAGACATTTAAAAATAAGAGAAAAAAGGACTACAATGAACTCTTAATAATTTGAATCTTCTATAATTTAAAGTTTACGGGGCTCTCGGGAAAATATTCCCGAACCCTTTATATTTATGGTAATATTTCCCTCCACACCTCATTTAACACCTTAAAGGTATGCACTATTTATTAATAAATAAATAAAATAAATAAAACCTTCACCTATAAAAGTACGAGAGCGGCTAATTCGCAATATTTCTGTACAACTGCATTTTTTATCGCGACTTGTAGTATCACTACAATCTTACACTTGATTTTGTATTACGAAATTTTGCAATATTATTCTCCTTTTGTCTCCCTCTAGGATCCTAAGGATCTACAAAATGTGTGTTTTAATATGCAAATGCCATTTCAGCACTTTGTGGCTTTAATGACGAAAGGTTGCTTGAACTATTACCCACACCTATCGCATAACTACGCGACATTTTATGCTATCGCTTTGGATCTCCTAAAGATCTCATTTCTTATTTAAACCACTCCAGATCCAGGCTGTTATTAATATTATGTTTCTTGTATGGATGTGGATGGATATGTAACTAGAGTGAGACCAAAAAAGAGATGGTTGGATTTTATATAAGTATGAATTGCATATAATAGCAGTAGCGCCATGTAGTATTCAGCTGGCAGCCGGTAGAATCCTTATTTCTTACTGAAATATCGTAAAAGGCGACTAAGATAAGTTGACCTGCTGTGTTATATTTGGCTGAGTCGAATAGACCACCCTTATTTGTAACCGAGGTGTCATAAAAGGCGACTAAGATAATTTGACGTCAGGCAGGTCGTAAAATAAAATGAAATAGCCAAAACATTATACATGTTTATAACATGTTGTGCCGAGCTCACATAGAGCGGGATAAGGTCAGAATGATGTAGAGTGTGATAAGGGCAGAAGAATGATGTTGATGATACAAGGAATAGCACAGAGTTGACGAAAGATATGAGGGAATAGAAGATTAGACGAGAAAACATATTTTGCAGACCTCACTTAGAGTGCGATCATGGCATGATTATGAATATTTTGACTTACTAGATATTCTGTGAGCTTTTTGACGAGTGGTTCCAAATGCACGGTTCGCGCCCAGGCATCACACACAAAGCACAGGTTGAAATAATATGCGTTGCGGGCATACTTCTTATTGTCGATGCGCACAGGGAAACCGAGAATTTTCGATCCAAGAAGGGTTCTGAAATGAATGAGTTTTATTATAATACTAGCTACGCCCTGATGTATTACCTGCGTTGAATAGATAGTTAAGCATTTAGAGTAAAATAGATGGATGATGAATGGAAATCAGGTTGTTTTTTTAATTTTATAATGTTCCGCTAAAATTATAGAATTAGGCGTTTTTTGCGGAGATCCATAATCACTACATAGTATAAAACAAAGTAGCATTCTTTGTTTGTCCATATATCCCTATGTATGCTTAAATCTTTAAAACTACGCAACAGATTTTGATGCTGTTTTTTTTAATAGATAACGTGATTCAAGAGGAAGGTTTATAAGTATAATAACATTTAATACGCAGTAGAGAAATACTGTAATTTTTGAGGTTTCTAATGTGATGTCGTAAATAATAATAATAAATAAATAAATAAAATTTGTTTATTTCTTTTACTTAATTCTAAAAGTTACATTATATCTGCCGGGGACCACCTTTTAAGTAATGGATATTACTTGTGCTAGGGATCCCCGCCCTTCCACATGCATCACAAAAAGTTGTAGAACAACAGCATATGAACATTACTAGAGTAAACCATTTTTTTTTTCTTTACTAAATTTTGTGTGTGTGTGTGTGTGTTTGTGTGTGTTTGTTTATGGGTGTGTGTGTGTGTGTGTGTGTATGTGTAAGTGTATGAATCTGAGTGTTATGTATGGACGTGCATGGATTTTAGGAAACGCAAATCTTTATTTTATTATCTCCAAAAGACTTTCTGTCTCATCGTAATGTAGTGACTTTAACCACTCACTTAATATTTTTCTACAGTCATAAGTATTTCTATTATAGAAATTTAGTTTTCTGTTAATTTTCTTGTAAAGATAAATGGATTGTCTACCAAATTGCTTTATTGCGGAATTAGATTTAGGGCATTCTATATTAGTAAATGGCATCCTTAGGACAATTCTTCTATTATTAAGCCAATTATTTTGATCATATCCTATAGTTTTGTGTACCCTTATTATCGAAAGTAGAATATATAATTTTCTAACAGAAAGAAGATTAGCAAACTTGTATAGTTCTAAGGTGGGATATCGATAGGATTTAAAATACATGACTTTTAAAAGGGATCTCTGAGCTCTCTCTACTTCCAAGAATCTGGTTTTAGAGGTCCCCCCCCAAACTGGAATACAGTAGACTAAAACAGATTCAACTAACGCGGTGTATACTTTATTGATTAACTCCTTTGTGGCAACATGACGAAGGTTCTTGAAAATCCATATAAGTTTTCGCATTCTAGTCGAGACCAAACTTACATGACCATACCAAGACAGATTCTGATCAACTAAATACCTTGGTGTTAACCAAGGTATTTAGTTTTATCTATTTTAGTAAGATAGGGACACTTACAGGAGGTTGAGATTGGATTGTCACAGTTATGAATCCTTAACCTAAAGCTATCATCTGGTTGCGTTGAGTTACGGATGGAAAAGCATATATAATTAGTCTTGTCTATATTTAATGTTAACAAATTAGTATTTAGCCATTCCGCGACTCGCATCATACCGGAAGTTGCATATCTGTACACATCTTCCCACGAATTCCCTGTAAATGTTATTGCCGTATCATCTGCATAACAAACTAAATTTCCCGCCTGAATATTGAGGTTGCAAAGATCGTTAATATATACAGTAAATAGAGTAGGCCCTAGAACACTTCCCTGGGGAACGCCATAGGTAACTTTTATTTCGTCACTGATATATTCTCCTATTTTAACGCGCTGTTTACGGCAACTAAGGTAACTTTTAAATAGATTCAGAGGAATACCTCTTATTCCAATTTTTTCTAATTTATGTACAAGAATAGGAACAGAGACTGTATCAAACGCTTTTTTAAGATCTAAGAAAACAGTTAAGCATTTTTTACCACTATCTAGATTGGTAACAATAGGTGATGATAGTGCCATAACTGCATCTTCAGTTGATGTATGTTTACGAAAACCGTACTGATTATCAGCTATAATTTTAAAATGATTTAAGTACTTCATTAACCGAGAATTTAAAACCTTTTCTAAGACCTTAGAGATTGAAGTAAGAACCGATATCGGTCTGTAATTATTAACATCGTCTCTGTTTCCATTCTTGTACACCGGTGTAATAATTGACTGTTTTAAAGCATTTGGAAATACACCAGATTTGAAACAAAGATTAACTAAATGACTGATAATTGGAACCAAAATTTTTTCGGCGCTTCTTACGAAACTTACAGGGATATGGTCAATACCTTGAGCGCTATTCGGATTTAACTGCATCAGTATTTCAGCTACTTCATTTTCATCAGTGTCAAGTAAAACGAAAGAAGAGACTTGACTAACTATCGGAAGTAGTCTTGTGTTTATAGATCTATTATTTTTTAAAATTATTTCTGATAGATTTCTGCCAATGTCATTAAAAAATTGGTTCACATAATTTACTGAGAGTAACGGTGATGTCGAGATATTGAGCAAGACATCATTAGAAGTTTTGTGTTGTTTGTATTGAGTGATTTCGTTAATCGTACACCAAAGACTTTTATTGTTTTTACAAGAATTTGTTAATTTTTCTCTTTCATATTTACGTTTAAGTTTTTTGATTAATGCGTTACAATAATTTCTATATCTACGATGTGTGATACGTAAAATATCATTATTAGGATCTATTTTTAATTTTCTTTGCATATCGTTTCTATTTTTTATACATCTAAGTATGCCTGGTGTAATGTAAGGTTTTAAAATTCGTTTGTTTCTTGGAATAGCTATAGTTTTCGAGTGTTCTTTAAGTGATATTGAAATCTTTTTAATTAGAAGATCAGTAAATGTGTTGGGAACAGTGTGAAGAAGTATTTCATTCAGATTACATTCAAGTAAAGATTTACAGGCATTATCATAGTTAACTATAGTTTTTGTCTTCTGGTAGTTGTTTGATTTGGGAGTATTAGATAAACTTAAGAAAATCATTAGATGGTCCGTTATCGAGGTATTTAAAAGGGCAACAAACGCAGAAGTTCGAATTTTATTTATTTTAAGCATAAAATGGTCTAAACATGAATATGCCCGTGTTGGATACAAATGACCGGGCAATATTCCATGAATTGCTAAAGATGACAGATATTTTTGGCGGTTACTCCGCTCATAAGTTTTTGCAGTGTGTTTATCAATTATATTTATATTTATATCGCCTGTAATTATAATATTCTGGTGAGTTTTAATAGAACTTATATGTAAATTCAGAGAGTCAATGAAGTGTTCTGCATTTATGATAGAGGGAGATCGATATATTGCATAAATAATAGTATCGGATATAATAATTTCTAAGCCTGAAGCATGAGTCAGTGTCATTTCTTTTACTTTTGCCTGATAAATGTTTTTTATATACACTACGACACCATCGTTTTGGTTCAATACGTCAGAAGTATAGTATGATGTATAATTCGGTATCAAAGGGATTTTTTTATTGTGGTTTAGTCTACATTCAGTAAAAATAATAATGTCAATATTTAATTTCAATTGCGATAATGTTATTTCAAAGTCGGCAAAATTATTGTATATGCTTCTTATATTTTGGGATATAATATTTAAACTAGATCTTTTTATAAATTCACTTTTATGTAGGTCTTCAATATTACATGAGATAGATTTAGCAATTTCAAAATTGTCTAATGCTTGCAACGTTTGGGGTGTCTTATCCATGACAGTTATACAATAGGAAATTACGATATAAATTCAGGCAAGAACTACATAGAATGAAATTACTTTGTGTGTGAAATTGTGTATTAAAGCAGTTGTGGATGTGTTAGAGTGATTGTGAAGTGAAGCAAATAAGTTGTGAGTTAGTTTAAGGTTATACACAAAATATATTTTACATTTTGAACTAATATGAAGAAAAATAATATTATGTAAGATTTTATACGGTATTGATTTTATACAGTACTGAATGTAGCAAAGAAAGTCGATTAAACAAAATAGTCATATCTTTTGCATCAGTTGGTTGATCTGGGTTTCATTGTAAATACGAATAATGGGGGAACTTTCCTCCTTGCGTACGTAAATTTTGCCAAAAGAAGTCCAACAAAATTTATATTTTTTAGATGTCGCAAGATCCCTTGCAAGGAAAAAAAGACGAGCACCTTTTGCAGTCAATTGCTCCGACACATAGACTGGAGTGTCCTCTTCTGTACGAAAGCCTAGTTCCTTGGCACGTAATTTCTCTTTGTTTCTTATATTAAAGGTTTTACAAGCTTTCAAAATATTGGTCTTCATTATCGTAGAGCTCATCTCCACAATTATTGGGGTATTTTGAATCCCCGTTCTTCTCCCTTGTACCCGAAATATATCCTTAATATCAGCTTTTTCTATTTTAGAATTAATATTTTCTGACAACTTGATGACCATATCAATTAAATCTTGCTGTGTCTCATTGTTTTTCTTAGGGACTTTTTTTTATTTCAAAGCAGGCTTTCCGACTGTCTCGCTGCATATCCTCTATCTTATCCTCTAAAATAGTAATATATTCTTGATCTTTTCTACACTGACTTTCCAACAAATTAACTTTGCTTTGCAATTCTTCATTTTGCTTAGTCAAAAAATCTACAGAATTTTCTATTTTTATATTAGATTGCTTAATTTCTCCCAATGTCGACATAATTCCTTGAAATTCGGTCTTCTGCGTAGACAAAAGCGAAAAGATTTTTTTAATATCATCCTTAAGAGCAGTAAGATCGTGATGGTCGTCGTTTCTATTCTGTTTTACTCGCTGACTCACGTAATTTGGAGACGGACTTTTAAATTTGTTTAAGTTGGATTCAGATGCTGATTTATACATAATGTACCAGGAGCTTATAAATTCAAAGAAATAGTATCATCAACGCTGAAATCGAAGTAAAATAAACTTTGTCTGGCTCAATACAGTATTTTCTCAAGTACAAAATAAGTACCAGGGTTGTAAACTATTAAAAGAGGTCAAGTTGTGATCACATTGACATTTATTTCTTCTTCTTGTCTATAACCAAACAAAGTTAATATTTTTCGGGTCCAAGACAAAGCATTATTTATGCACAAATTGGGCGCACACGATGGCTTTTAATACTAGGCGCTCATAAATTCTTGAAGTACTCAGAGAGTAATCAATGAATCCCTTATATTGTGCGAGTCGCAATTATTGCATTATACGTGTGTATGAGCTAATTTTATCAATCAGGCGCAGTTTATATTATGAAAGTACCAGTTAATCATAAATTGCAGGAACTCACACGGAATTTGCTGAAGAATCTCATTTGAATCAGCTCCTGTGCACTTATACTTTCCTATTTTTTACAGTAGAATTGTTTTCACTTAAAACTTTTAAATTAAATTAACTTTGTGAATAATTAAGAATATAAAATATTATAACAGCTGTTTCACATCTACTCTTGTCTGAGGTCCGGGAGGAAGAGGAATAATACTTAAATAATTACTTTTTTCCGCTTACATTGCAAAACGCAGACTAAACCCTACGAGATTTATCAAAATAATGTACTAAGTATTTGTACACCTTGAAAAGGTCTACAGAAAAGTCCGCGATGGTATACGTCTATCTCTTATGGATAACCCACAATAGCATTTATTGTCATTTACTTTTTACGAAAAATAATGCCTTATGTTGAAATCAATTTTTATACAATACAGCATTAATCCTTATCCAATTAAGTACCTTAAATAAATTGTTGATTTAATATAGATCAATATGGCCGTTTACAGCATGTAATTTAAGTGAACATTTTCGGAGATATTACAGATTTAAAATGCCGTGAGGACGCCGCGCTTCGCCCTATAGCACTTCGAATTTAGCAGCTATATGTCGCTATTTCAAGAGTTTGTTTAATGACAAGAAAGCTGTGAATGTTGTATACAAAGACATTCTGTAATTAATTGTAAAAAAAATACAGTGAAAAATGTAAAAAAAGATATGTAATATATGTACTATATGAATTTAGATATTCCAAAGATAGCAGGAAATCTTCTTGGTATAGGGAAAGGAAATTGCTTTTCTCCAAATTTAAGGCGTAATGAATAAATCAAAACTACAGCATCGATTTAAATAATTTTTTCTCACTGAATGACATGGGCTATATAATTTGCGAAGCAGGGGCAGGTCGCTAGTACAAAAATAATAATAAAATTATTTTGCTATAATAAAAAACTTTAAAAAAATCATGACAACCATCTGCTAGCTTTAATTAATTAAAATAATAATTCATGCTTTGAAAAATTTATTTTAAGACTTACATACTAAAAGTCTTAGTTGTTTATCTTTTAATTTACTATAATGGTATAATAAAAAAATTATTGTTTTTTTATATACTAATAATAAATATATAGGACAATCACACACTGTCCTCTGTTGCCAAGGTAGGTAACGTTAAATTATGGTAATATTTCAGTCATGAATGACAGACAACAGGTAAATAAATACATATATAATTGCAAATAAATATTTTTATACATAAAATATAATATTACATACAATAAATATAATAATATATAATAAATACCCAGGCTGGAAATTTAAAATAAGAAATTTTTATAATTATTAAATAATCATAAAAATTGTTTTTAACTATATATATTTAAATTAATGAAAACATTAGTTATCTACTAATTAAAAATATTAGTATAAGATGACTATTTAGTTTAAAAAAATACAATCAAATTTGCTAAATGTTATTATTTGATACTATTGTTACTATGACAAATGACTCTTAAATTGTAAATCTATCATGATAACTTAGTATAGAAATCTGATGCATAAGAAACTCTAATGAGTCTGTAATTAGTTGATAAATACCAATTACTATCTAAAACCTGTTGCTATTAATAAATTTCTATAAATGTTGTACATTTTTTTCCATCTATTCATTATATATTATCTTTGGTGAGATTTGAACATAAATCTAATCAAGAATAATTATTATTGAAGTCATTTTACATTTTGAAGACTTTCTTTAGAACTCTTTGTTAATTAATTTTCAAAATATTCTATACTATATGGTAATTTGATTGCCATTCCTTTTTTTACATTATATGAATATATCAATCATATTGTTATATCTCAAACAGATTAAGCATCATTCTTTATGAAGGCTTCCAAGGTGGCTTGCGTTTATCCTAAATTTTCAAATGTCATATTCAACTAATTTTTATAAATAATGTTCAAAATTATATTAAAACATTTCTCATTGATTACTGCGTAAACTGCTAAAAATTTATTCTGTAGTTTTAGTGCTTAACCAAAACAGACAGACAGACAGATGTGGGGAACTTTGTTTTATAATGTGTTGATGTTGACAGGTATATTTATACTCTTCTTATATTTGTGTTTTTATCTTCTGATATACTTAACTCAATGTTTTGCCATATATAAGATTGACAAATATAAATATCCATACTTCCATATTTAATGTTAAAAATATGAGTGTTTGGTTGTCCTACTGTAATATGTGAACACTGCAACAGATCAAAGTGATTTTTTATATGAAGTAAGCAATATAGCAATATAAATATATTTTATCCCTTTTTTAGCTTTTTATCATACTACTGAAGATACTAAACTACGTTAAGTGTTCTCTAAGCTATGCGATTCAAAATAAATAAAATAATGGTATTGAGCAAAATTCCCAAAAAATTTTTTTATATTGATAATATACTTATATTTTATTATCAATGTAATACCTACATCTCTGTATAAAATCATAAAATAATGCTTCATTCTCAACACACTTAATTTACATAAATTATTCGTAATTTGTCCTTAAATTAAGACTCGAATCACATTCGAATTTCGGTTTGAAACTTCTAATCATAATAAACATTCTATTTGAATTTAGAATTATATAATGTCATATAAATAAACGTTATCGTAAACAGCTGATAAGATAATCGTATTAAAACAAATATATGTAAAACTTACACAGTTAAAGTGCACCTCTGTAGTTGCACTTTTGGGATGATATAGTGACTGACTGTATCGAAAATATCTTTCGAAATATAGTTTTCCGGTACTTGGCACGTTATTCTTGGACCGGCTGTTGGGTGAAACTCACAGAGAAATATACAACGAATTGGACCTTCCTGTCCACATCCCTCGTAATATTTCAAGTTTCCATCCATAATAAATGAACCTATTTTTTCACACATTCACGAACTCTAATTTTCCACCTTTTACATTAAAAAGACTAAGATTAAACTAGATATATGATTATTAAGTTATAAAACTCGCAACTAATGTCACAACGAAGTAAAAAAAAGAAGCATACGACTACTCCGTTCGCGTTGTTTTGATAAACTGACATAATTTTCTTGGTGTTTGACACAAAACGTGTTTTGGACTTTCGGCATTCGTGATATTTAAATCGCTATTATACTGAACGACAAATCGTCATACGATATCGATACGATTTTGCTTATCTAGGATTCAAAAAGTTTAAATTCATTTCTAAACTGGTTCATAATATACGTGAATAATGACTTTCAAGTATGAAAAATATGTTATGTATAAAAAAAACTAATATCTAAGCACCGAAGGGTTTATGTATAAATATGTCACAAAATCAAATTATTTCCGCGATGCTGTTGCTCAGTCTGCTTTTGAATTCTCTTCAAAACAGATCTTAAGAGTTAAAAAATTCTTCGATCACCACAAAACATTACAGGATAATCCGCTGGGTTTTCTTTTCTTAAAGTAGTCAGAAAAATTTAATAAAAATCGGTCCAGCCATTTCGGTACCTATAAAGGACGTACAGACAAACATTCATTTTTATATATAAAAAAGATAAAGATAATAATTTTTTTCATATGCCGGATACCAAATATCCGGCTGAGTGAGATAGACCACCCTCTTTTCTTACCGAGGTGACTTAAAAGGCGATTAAGATAAGTTGACCCACCGTGTGGTATCCAGTTCAGTAGAATAGACCACCCTCTTTCTTACCTAGGTGTCGTAAAAGACGACTAAAGTAAGTTGACGACAGGCAGGCGGCCGGTCGTAGAATACGCAGCCAAATCATGTGACAACATGTTTGTTACATGTTGTGCTGACCCCACTTAGAGTGGGATAGGGGCAAAAGGATGTTAATAGTATTATTTTTTCATCGCCTAATATCGCCTACTATCGTGAAAATAATTCGATCCAACAATATAATTATAGTCAGTTAAAAAACGGTGTTCCTTTCGTCTCACCTATAAAACCCACCCATCCCCACCTATATAACCGCAAATCGATGTATATTATTATCTTTAATATTTAAATGTAATCTTGCATGTGTATATGTAAATATTTGTGGGCATTAAAAAAAAAAATTAATATATAGGTACAGTATTTTTGCCGAAAACTGTCTCTCTAGAAATAAAAATACCTAGAATCGATCCTCACCTACTCAATTATTTTGTGTGAAGTTTTTTTTTTGTAAAAAGTTACCGAACCAGGCTCAGTTAACTAAGTACTTCAATTTGACTTTTTCTCAAACTTCAATTTCAACTTTATTTGACCCAACAACGTATATCTTATCCTAAAAAAAAACAAAAAAGAGAGTGGATAAAAAAAAGAAAAATGTAGTAATCAATACATGGACGTAGTATATACTGGACGGCGCCAAAAGACGTTGCCGATCTTGCGTCTGTGTGTAAGCGATTTATCGTTTGTCTCTGTTCTTATTGCGAACTATACATAAGAGTGAAAGAGATTGTGATGAAGTTTGGCAACGTCGCTAAAAATGTGTCCAGTTGGTGACACCAAATGAGGCCATAACATTGAGTTTGTTGAAGATTATTTCTTGAAATCTAAAGCAAATACGAATGTTACTGATATATTTTTTCAAAAAAGGTGGAATATGTCGTGTGCTGCCTTAACGTGTCCATCAAGAACAACGAAAGGAGGAGTTAAAAACACGGAATTACCATTTCATAAGTAAATCTTTGACTCTCATTTGCGTGCTAAATTAAAGCGTTTTATTCAGTTAAAGCGTTTCAGATTATAATCTATCAGTACAGTTTGATATTCTCTAGCCGGCTCGAGTGTGGGATACTGATAAAACAGAAATTAATCATTAAATATTCGATTGAATTGTGTTACCTACGTAGTGATGTACACACTAACGAATTATTATGTATCGATAAATATCAGTCAAAGTTATATTTACTAGCCAAGTAAATGCGAATTCTCTAATTTTAGATTATTTTCTTAGGTTTCCTAAATGCCCACATATAAGAGAACAGTGGATAAAAGCTGTCACCGTCTCACGGATATGTAAATGTTGGGAATAATGTGAATCATGATATTGTGTAATTGGCCACTGAAGCACTAACATTTCATCTATACATAAAGCACCGAGTATGGGCTGCACCTTCGACTTTATTTTTAACGCTTCAAAGGATTCCTTGGTAAATCTAGGCTCACAGTCAATTGACAGATACCATTTTTGAGAACCACCCATCACAGTAAGATATGCAGTAAAGATGTGCATCGGATAATTCATGACATTATACTGCAGACTGTATACTCAGGAAATTATGTCAATCTATTCAAATGTTTAAATCTATTCTGAACACTAAACCAACTATGTTGGTAACAACTGTATATTAACTTTACAGTAACCTGAGCTAGGCTTCGATAATTATCGACGCCTAGTTTATCGATAAGCTAAGTACTTCCCTAATCACGCACACTAATGCAGTTCTAAAAGTTCACACAAGCATAAAACGGACACACAAAAATAGCTAAGGCAGCATCCAGTGTATTCTTTATCCAAGAATCAATATAATAGATTTTTTAAAAGTATTTAATTTAAAAATCGATTATTTTAATAAAATAAACGATTAATATAAAAATCGATTATTTTTTAATAAATATTCTGTGCATAACTAAATATGGATTTATATACACGCGATGGCCTTTAAATGATTCGATTCCAGGCCGTTAACAAAAAAAAAATTAGTAAATATTGTTTTGACTTTTGACATTGAAAAGTATCACAAAAATATTACGTCTAATTATTTTAAATATGGCCCTTGATACATTTAAAATTATTATCGGAGTGACCGGCAGTGTCGCTACCATTAAATTGCCTTTATTAGTTAAAAGTTTATTAGATTTAAACTCCACCGAAGGATATAATTTCGAGGTTAGTTTAATGTTTACCCACTTGAGGAATAGGTATAGCTAATATTCTATTTACTACTGAAAGTTGGACATAGCGTATTGTAAACTACTCTATCATTCGCAAGATGATACAATTATTAAAGCTAAACGGAAATACGGATAAAGGGAAGTTGTTCCGGTATTATACATTTCGCAAACGACTTTTTTTTCGACGTACAGCGCGCCGCTTTTAATTTTGCATTGTAAGTGAAAGCAATCTGTTCGCCGTGAGGTATCGGGCCGAATAGAATAGTACCACCCTCATTTCTTACCGAGGTGTCGTAAAAAGCGACTAAGGTAAGTCGATCCGCCGTGTGGTATCCGGCTGAGTAGAATAGACCATCCCTCGTTTCTTACCGAGGTGTCATAAAAGGCGACTAAGGTAAGTCGACCCGCCGTGTGGTATCCGGCTGAGTAGAATAGACCAATCTTGTTTCTTACCGAGGTGTCGTAAAATATGACTAGGGTAAGTTGACGTCAGGCAGGCGGCCGGTCGTGAAAACGCAGCCAAATTATTTGACAGCGTGTTTATAACATGTTGTGTCGACCCCACTTAAGAGTGGGATAAGAGCAGGAGGATGATGAAGTGAAAGCAATCCGTATCTCTCATACTTTTTTCTTCAATTCCTTCAGCTAAAAGTCGTGTGTACAGAATCTTCTAAACACTTCTTTAAAGAGGCAGATCTGCCGCCATCATGTTCACTATTAGATGATGCAGTAGAATGGGATAATTGGAAAGGTAGGGGAGATGAAGTGGTTCACATTGAACTAGGGAAATGGGCAGATATGATGGTGATTGCACCACTTGATGCTAACACTCTTGCAAAAATATCTCAGGTACTTTATCATACGAAAGTTTAGTAATTAATTTTAAATAATTTAAATATAAAGAAATATGAAATTACTCCAACTAAAAAAATATAAGCAAATTTCATTCATAACTAGTGACTATTTAGCAATACTCAAGTTTTTTCTTTACTTGATTAACTCAGTTAATGTGTGGGTATATTTCTAGTTTTTGAAAATATTGATTTTTTTACTAGTAACCCAAAAAGTGCTCTTCATACAATCTCCTCATGTATTATAATTCTATATTTTTAGTATTTTATAAAATTTCATTCTATATAATATTTTATGGTATTTTTAGAATTTAATTTTAAGTATATGCTTTGTATATTAGGGTATGTAGACCACATATCTGTGAAGAGTTACGCCGTGTGGTATCCGGCTTGATAGAATAGTACCACCCTCTTTTCTTACCGAGGTGTCGTAAAAAGCGACTAAGGTAAATTGACCCACCGTGTGGTATCCGGTTTAGTAAAATAGACCACCCTCTTTCTTACCGAGGTGTCGTAAAATACGATAGAGGTAAGTTGACGTCAGGCAGGCGGCCGGTCGTAAAAACGCAGCAAAATCATGTGACAGCATGTTTATAACATGTTGTGCCGACCCCACTTAGAGTGGGATAAGGGCAGGAAGATGATGAAGATGATGATATCTGTGAAGAGTTAATAATATTGCTCTCTGTGCATAGTATAGCTACTTACACCTTTTCTATTGTAGTCATATCTCTATTGTATAAGACTTTTTTTTGGTTTAAATAAGGTATATTAAAACAAAGACTTTGCCAATCATTTTGATATCTATGAATTTAATATTGATTATCTATGTTTGTAGAATCTTACTAATAATGAAAATAGCTAAAAACAATAATAAGTTTATTGCTGCTTTTGCTTACTTTACTGGCATAAACAGTGATGCTGAACAACTTGTATTGTTTCAGGGTTTATGTGATAATCTGTTAACATGCATTGTCAGAGCTTGGGATATGTCGAAGTGTTTGTTATTTTGTCCAGCCATGAACACCAGGATGTGGGAGCACCCTATAACACACACACAAGTTGGTACGTTAAAGAATTGGGGATATGAAGAAGTGTCACCGATAAGCAAGACATTAATGTGCGGGGATACAGGCATGGGAGCTATGACTGAAGTGGACACTATAGTGAAAAGAATAAAATGTATTGCTGATAGTAAGAAATCATGATTGTAGTCTTGAGGCATGTTTAAATAAGGTAATATTTTAAACTAAACTAAATTTAACTATGTAAAAATGCAGATGGAGTAAATCTTCTCTTAAGTATCATTAAGTCAGCCAAAATATAATAAATAAATATAAATATATACACTTACACACATGGTTGTCCATCCCCAAAGTAAGTAACGTAATACTTGTGTTATGGGTGACAGACAACTGGTGAATATATACTTATATATTTTTTAATACATACTTAAGTACAAATATACACCCAGGCTCAAAGACTAACAAATTCATTTATAGAATATGTTGGCCCTCAGTGGAAATTGAACCTGTGACCCATGGAGCTGAAGGCAGGGTCATTAGCCACTGCGCCAACGGGCCAGTCAGTCATCTTTTCGTAATATCAACTCACTGGGAGAGACAACAACATAACAAATTATTGTACAAAGTGTAAACAATAAAAATTGTAATTTATTTTATTTAATGTATTTATTGTTATTATTTTTACTAATTCAAAAAAGTTGTTTGTGACACATAGCAATAAATTGTAGCATAGCACTTACAAAACTCATGAGACCCATAACTTGGAAGAGCAAAAAAAATGCGATATAAATAATATCATTGGATATTTAATAAAGTAAATTGTAATAAAACAAGGTATTATGAATGTATGTTTATTGCATCATTGAATACTGTTTCTAAGCTAGCATACAGGCAATGACCAAAATAACCCTTGAACACATCTCTTACATATAACGATAGTGTGGAAAAACATTATTATATACCTAGTTGAATAAAAAAATTGGACCATTTTATTTAAATAAAATCAAGTTTACTAAACAATAACACAGTACTACAATTCGAATTTTATTTGCATTTTTTTCATAAGGTCAATTAAAATTTTATAATTTGAGATTTTGTTTTAACTTTTTTTATTTTAACTTTTTGTTTACTAAACTCATTTTTTCACTGTTTTATTTCATAGATACAAAAATAAATTTTTAAATTTTCAGTTCATAATTTTGTTATAACTAAGGATTAAAGAGGTTTGCAATTTCTGCAGAAAATATAAAAAAAAAGTTTATTAGAAAAAGTAATAATTGTAATTGTAACAATGCTTTGAACACCAACTTTTTTGCAGAAAATGATTCTTTTTTAAATTCGTAATAGATTGGATTGTCTATTGTAAATTAATTATTTTTTTTTATAAAATCGCATTGAAATTTTTTATAGCAATAAAAATCAAAAGTATCGAAATGTATTATAAACAACGCGCGAAATATAGACTATTTCAATTTGCCTCCACACTCGAGATAAAATTATTGTTCCAAACCAACCCTGCTGTTTTTAAAAATAGTGGAATTGCCAAATAAAAGGTGAAATATGAATAAAAAAAACTTATGCAGAACACAAGTACACTATAATTTTCGCCGCCGTTCAAAAACCCAGTATTCGCAGAATACAAATAATATTGTTTTTGGGTTATATCTTTTTAACTTTTTACATAAATAAATATTTCAATGTTGCCATCGATGAAATTATATGACATATAAGAAGAAAAACTTTGTTCATTTAATATTTAACATCAGCGTCATTATAATAACATAATAAATATCCTTTTTTTGCCTAAAAAAAATTACAACAACCATAAAAAAATCAAAAAGAAATATATGTGATATATCCCAAATCGTACATTTACAAATTACTGGATTATAGCAAGAGGGCGTCGAGCAATCGTGTATTATACCATCGTTTCATACGAATCTTTAATTATTTTTCGGTTTTGTACGATTTGCATCAGGTAACAGGCCTTGAACGAGAAATCTATAAGATTTTAGTCCCATTTAGGCAAAATAGGGTCTCACTTGGTATTTAATACAACGCGCAAATTAACAATAATAGTGCTGTTAAGCACCTTGGTTTGTGAGCGCAATATATAAAATAATGACGTGAAATTAAAGTTATCTTTTGAATTGTAAAATTAGAAGTGCCATGACAAGTCTTTAAACCCTAAATAAATCTATACGTACGTATAAAATTCAATTAAATATTCTCTATCTAGCAACACTCAAGTTTCCAAAGTATTATATATGTTTATAGTATATATATACTGGACACACCGTGGCCTCCGGCCGAATAGAATAGACCACCCTCATTTCTTACCGAGGTGTCGTAAAAGGCAACTAAGGTCAGTTGACCCACAGTGTGGTATCCGGTTAAGTAGAATATACCACCCTCTTTCTTACCGGGGTTAGTTGATTTCAGGCAGGCGGCCGGTCGTAAAATACGTTGCCAAATCATGTGACAACATGTTTATAACATTAACGCATTAAAATCAAGTTACCTTTGTCTAAAAAGGTAACTCGATTTTAACGCGATATGGCCCGTATGTTTATACTATAATAATCAGTATAAATGGCGAAATTTTTAAATTTAAAATTGTATATGTTTATCGTAGTAGTACCTTTTGTAGCCGTGTGGTATCCGGCTGAGTAGAATAGTACCACCCTCTTTTGTTACCGAGGTGTCGTAAAAGGCGACTAAGGTAAGATGACCCACCGTGTGGTATCCGGTTTAGTAGAATAGACCACCCTCTTTCTTACCGAGGTGTCGTGAAATACGACAGAGGTAAGTTGACGTCAGGCAGGCGGCCGGTCGTAAAAACGCAGCCAAATCATGTTACCGCATGTTTATAACATGTTGTGCCGACCCCACTTAGAGTGAGATAAGGGCAGGAAGATGATGTAGTAGTACCTTTTGAATGAATGTTTAAAATTAGGAATCGACCTTGTTTACTTGCTTGCTTTTACTTAGTTTATCATTACGATAAATTTATAAAAGCTGTTTGTATACTTGGGACTTTGGCACTATGTATCGCGTTCCATATATGTCTTTCTTGGGGAGATGGCATACAAAAAAGACCGACCACCGACCTATGGTTACGTATTTAGACCCACTGAATAGATACAATATATAATGGTAATATATACAAAAATCGTCAGTTTTAGTGATATAAAGATTTTATTGAACTAAACGAAGTTTGATTTTCATGTTTTTCGAACTGCTGTATATTAGTATAAAATTTATATAAGCCCTTTTAAATGATAGAAAATTCGAGAAAGAATTTATATCATTAAAACTGCCCATTTTCGTATCTAAGCAAAAAGATTACTTTTTATTTAATTTTTTTTCACAAGTGACTGTTTGTGTAAAGGTCAAGCTGACCTTGAAGTGTTTCGAAATACGTGGTATTGGGTAGGTCCGGTCAAATGCATTTTACACTATTTTTTTGTGTGTCACAGTTATTGTTTATACTTATTGTAATTACTGTAATAAACTAAGGTTTACTTCATGGCACTTCTAAAATCCTGAATTTCAATAGTATCAGATATTCCTCAATATCTCGGTTTGTTTTTAGAATAAAAAAAAATTAAACTTTCGCAATCATTAAAAATTGTGCTTAATATTAAAAATAATATATTATTTTACCTAACCATAAGTTAATAAATCGTGGTCAAAGTCGCACTAAAAAGATACTATAATATCCAATACGAACCTGAATAAACTATTAATTAAAATCTCAAGCATCTTGAGTAATGTGAAGAGTACAAATTTATTTACAATCAATAATTTCATTAAACCAATATGGACACTAGAAAAATATTTACAAAACAAACATAATTAACTGGTTATAACGAATAACTAATCAGATCAGTTGCAATCATCAAAATTATATTATAATCTATAAATTAATAATTACAATTAAAGTTTTGTTAAAACTCAACTTATTTTATAAAACTGCAGATCGTTACAAAATGCTTAATCTATGGAATTTGTCATGTTTTATATTACAAGCACTCATTAGTAGAAGAAAAAAAGGCTGTTTTCATTAAAAATTAGGAG
This sequence comes from Morpho achilles, assembly GCA_947086495.1. Taxonomy (NCBI): domain Eukaryota; kingdom Metazoa; phylum Arthropoda; class Insecta; order Lepidoptera; family Nymphalidae; genus Morpho; species Morpho achilles. The sequence goes on from CAMTZB010000015.1 coordinate 2,347,107, forward strand.
TTATTTTTTTTTAATTTAAAGTTTGATACCTTAAAAAAATCTAAAAAAATACACGAAAAATAATTTTAATAATTTCATTTCAAGATTATTTATTAATTAATATTGTATAGGATTGAAGAAATATACGAATGAAAATTTATAAAAAAAAAACTATTGCCATTACAAAAGTGGAAAATTCTACTATATTTCCGTTTTCATTACCAGTTTCTGTTGCCAGAGTAGAAAATAAAACTACATACACACATTTTTTTTCATAAATGCACAAAAATAAATTTATCGATACAAAATAAATACTAGCGCTATTTTGTTATGTTAATTAACTTATCGCTTACACATCGTTAACATAGCCTATGGTAATACGATTATAAACGTGTAAAAATTACAATGGATTATACAAAAGTCTGATAAAAAATTGTGCGTAATATATTAAAAGGCCATTTATACAATCTAGCGGTACTAAGGTTCTACTTAAATGCCTGATATCGTTGCGTTTCATGCGAAACTTATGTGCGAGAGTGAGACGGCATTATGTTTGTGCCATCCATAGCAGCAGATTCAAAGAGTTTGACGACCCATTTGCCAACGTAAAGATTAGCAAAATGCTGACTTTTTTATTGTCACTGGGCAATCTCTATCCGTTCTTTCCAATAATGTTAACTCATCTTAAGAACAGTATTAAATTCTGTTAGCTGACAGTGTACAGAAAACTATTGCAATCTTGGTATTATGTTACGTGAAAATATGTTATATAACTAAGTTAAAAACGTTCAAAACTAATTAACATTAAAGCAAATTTATACAAATTGAAAATATGTCCCTTCAAACTCTCTAAATCTGCTTCTTAGTCTTCATAAATCTTAATATTCAAAAAGGCCAAGCTTATCCGTAAACTATATAAACTTGTATATGATAGCAAAATACCATTGTGTGGGATCAATCGTGGGTGTATCAAATGTTTGTTTCATTAAATATTGCACTTATCAAAATAGTTACGACGGCAATATCAATAAAAATTACATCACAGCTGTATCTCTGAACAAAATCTATCATACCGGTTGTATAACTAGATTCAGGCAATAAACCTATACTGAAAATATTTTTTGCAACAATTATATCCAAGTGATAGATCTATTCTTGCATTATTAGCATCGCTAAGTCCACAGTAAGCGAAACTGAAATTTAACGGGCTTTGGGTCCTAAAGTGGTGTAGAGTGGGAAAGGCTCACTGCGAAAGCTGTATTGGTATATTCCAGTAAGATTTACAGACCATTTAAGGATACTTACGTAAGTATGAAAAACAGATCCAAGCGGCATAAGTTCGTATTACGTGTAAATCCAATTAAGTAACCAAATGAAATTTTCTGAAAGAAAGTGTCTAGATCATTCCAGAACTGTTATACGTATATTTGATTGTATTTTTATAGGTTCAACCTTGACTTTGCAAAGTTTATAACTGCATTTGTGTTATCAGAAATCATAAAATAAGTAACACGAGCTTCGATCAATTGGATATAATATTTTGATCTTTTACAGATCTGAGGGAAGCTCCGCTGCGTGGCAAATGAGTTTTTGAATTTTACGAAGTTATACTTCTTTTGGCTTGCCATACAATCGTAACAAAACTTAACAGACGTCGCGCACAATTGAATTTCATATATTAAAAGAGAGAGAGAGAGAGGCTTTCAACTGGATAAAATACATACTGCAGCTAGCTGAATTAAAGCAACTATCGTAAATATCTTTTGAAGACTTGCCTATTAGTATCGGTTGAGTAGTACCAAGGCATTCGCTTTCGCACGACCGTAACTTCTAACCTAAATTATTGCCATCAGGTTATATTTTTATAAATAAAAATTATATATGTACATAAATTATATACAATTCATTCAATCACTCGTTAACTTATTACCATTTACCACGTTTTCACGCCAAAGAAGTATAACTTCTAACGTGAACTGGACTTGTGTTTTCTGTAAGCCGATTATAAAGCTGATACGCTGGAATGAGGTTAAAACCACACTCAAACGACAGTTTCGTTTTGCTTGTCGAACATGGCCCTAGTATACTTCGATATCACCTCATACGTGGACTTTATCAGTTCGCATCGCTCCTCTACCTCGTAATCAGTGGGGGCCACTTTGTAAGTGGACGACTTAGGTCTTCTACAGTTGGTAGTGCAGAAATCCCCGTTGGGCAGGTCGATGTTGTCCTCGATATTGTATATGGCGATCGGTTTTTTGTGGACCATTTCCAAGTCTTTCCTCTTCTTTTTCGTTGTGAAGAAGCCACATTTCGCGTTTATGGACATGACGGCGTTTTGCACGGAGAAATCCAGCGGCTCGCTGGATTCAAGCTCGTATCATACATCCAGCTCTTCGAGTCCTTTTGAGAGTCTGTGGGAGTTGATCCTGCGTCGGTGCGAGCGTCTGACTGCATCTGCACGTCTGTAGGGCTCGCTTCGTAAGCCGTGCAGGATATCCTCTAGGGCTCCGTTATATACCTCGTCCTGGTGGAGGAGTTTCTTTTCGCCGACAGCCTGCGACTTTGTCTTTAGTTCGTTGATCACAGCCTCCTAGAAATTCAACTGGCGTCAGATAATGAATTCTTTTTAGGCATTTTGTTTTTTTAAGGAAATGTATAATTTGAAATAACCAGATATGAAGTAATTGAAATCAGTTATTTCTATAATAATTTTTCTTTTTTATGGGTAAGTTAGAAATTTTATGATTTCTGCTTCGTAAATATCTTGTCTATTCATTTCGGATATTTCTATATAAATATGTTTATTTTGTATACTATCATTATAAATTACTTTACTTATAAAACTTTTAAATCTATTTTGTAATAAGACTGATTTTAAAATAATTTTCGTATGATGTGCTTGATTTCATTTTATATGATGCTTTTATTGTGAAACTAATGACAAGATATATCATTATTGAAATCATCTATATCGATTAATATCAAAGCATTGAGACAATCCGGGAAGCTTTTTAAATCTCGTTTTGTAATTAAAAAATCGCAGATTTTTACAGGGATGCTCAATCGCCTTACTGGGTTAGAAATTCTGGTGTGTATTTCGATTTAGACATTTCCTTGAAATTTAGGTTTAAAAATAGATCATTTTTAGCCGACTGTGGCGCTAATTATTTGGTACATTAATACACATAGATGTAAATGTTAGTCACAAAAAGCATGGTAGTAAATTACCCATGGACCTCATGCTCAAGACTGAGATGGACTAGCTGAGACTAAGGTAAACTAATCATTCTATTTAATATAGCTTTGGTTCTAGTAATGTTGCGCAAAACGCTTGTAATTTTGAGGTAAAGGCGTATTATATTTGGATAAGGCCTTTAGTTTTAAAGGCCTTGCAATTTTGAGTAATTGATTGAACTTCGTTATTCTATATAAATACTTGACCTAAATGTGGTGACCTAAGAGTAAAATAATCATAAAAAAACACAACACGCAAATATATTTCCATATCGCACACTTAGTATTAAAGTGACCGAATTCAAAACAAACTACAAGTAAGAAGAACCAAGGATCTCAGAATATTCGTAACAATGCATTTCTGTTATATGGAGCATTGCCTTTGGACATTGGGAATAATATTGTATAGGTACATTTGAAAAAAAATCACTTCATGGCATATTTTACACAGGATTTCCACATAAGTGCTTTTTTCAAATATACTATTTCCGTCTGCTAGCGGTCGATACAAAGCAATACGAGCCTAGATATTATGAATTAAAACTAATGTACTACATTGCGAGCACGGTGTTGATGCAATACTGAAAGTGCTTTGAAAATAGCATCAACGGTAAAGCTTTAAAAATCACATGCCCTGTTGATTCCATGCATTGTGCAGCGTTGAAATTAAAATAAGTTATTATATATCATATCTATCTATATATAATATAAGCTGAAGGTATAATAAACAGTTAACAAATTTCAATAACTTAACATTAAAATTTTATATTGATTCCACATCTAATCTAAGGTGAATTTTATTTCTAACTAGGTGGGATAATATAGACGTGAAAAAAATTAATGGAATTTATATACGGATTCTTTATTACTTTATATTTAATTTGCTATAATCCACCAAGAAAGGAAAATTTATGTACTACTATGCTAACCTTCAGTATGTTATATTTTTAAGATATAAACCACTTTCATATTTATCTCCTGTGAGACATAAAATTAGTATCTGATCTCTTTCAGTTAAATCAATACCTTATGTTTTATGAACAATAATACCCATGACAAACGGGACTGTGATTGCCATAACTTAGGCTTATTAATAATCTTGCATCGGAAGTCGCAATTTAGATTACCCATAGAAGTCCCCATTTGTATTACACAAGTCGCCAGAAGCCGCTGCATTACAACCTATATCATAGTACGTAATAGTACCGTACAGAGCATTCAAAAGACCCTAGGCTCGAACTCTCTCTCAATAAAGGAAAACATGGTGAGGAAACCTAGATATCTTTAGAGAATTCTGAAAATCTCCAGCGTGGAGTAGCGTGGTAGGTCTTAGCTCCAACCCTTCTCTCTAAAAACGGAGAGAGGAGGCCTATTTCTAGCAGTGAGATAGTAACAGGCCGTTTCTTTAGGCCCTAAATATTCACACTATTAAAAATATAACGACTTACAAATTTTGAGTGTACTTGGAAAGAACATCTGGTCGAAAGTCAAAATCCGAAATTTCTCTGATGTCAAACTTCGGAAGAGGTGACATTTTAAGATATCCTATAGTAAACGTCCAGCAACACTAATCTAATAATAAAAAAATTAACGCATCCTATAGGAGTCTGCAACAACAGCAGATCTACTGTGATATTTTATGACTATGACTATGATGGTTTATCAGCTGATATACAATTGTCTACTGAAAGCTAGGAGCGTTATCGGCCTCAACACATGAGTTGAATTGCAATTGCCAACCGAAAACAGTTAAAAAGAAAAATTGAATTTGCTTGTGTATAACTCAATGTGGGTTTTGAAAATATGAAATCTTCATCCAGTTTAGAGAATCATAAAAATCTGCTACGTTAGCTATTTATGAGTATACTTAATATTTCGACTACTAGAAGCGAAAAACTATTCATAGTACAGTAGATCCTTGAGAAGCCTTTAGAAGTAGTTTTAAAAACAGACTTCCTTAATATTCCTATCATTTTAAGATTCAATTAAAATTCTAATTATAACGCCACATTTTTCTACAGAACAGCACAAGGTATTTCGCGTTGAATGGAATGTTGTTTGAAACTATTTTATATGCAAAAATCGAACAAGTAATTTTTGCAAGCGGCGCATTTATTCAAATTTAAAAAGTGGCGTTGTAAGTATAACTAAACCGACATCTCAGCTTAAAGAACCGGCCGAATGCAATGTCATGACCACGATACGTAACTGACTGCATTTCCTTGGTGCTTGTATAGAATTGTGCTCAGGGCTCCAGGACATGTGAGGACATGCGTCGACGGCGTGTAGGTTTTATAAATAAGCGTTGATCCTCTCCGCCTGTGTCTCAACATGCTGATTACCCGTGTTTCTCTATTTTCCCATATTAGTCACTTTTGATTGATTATTTATTAGGTGTATAGCTTATTTGGATATTATTTCTGATTGTTGAGAAGGCAGTCCTGATTATTTCAAAGTATTTTTAAAATCATATGTACATATTTGTACTAAGCGTTTATAATATATGAATTGTAATAATGCTAAAGTTATTAGTCGACATAAAACATTGGGTACCTTTATTCGAAAAAGTTATATTGGCGATGTTAAATCATCGTTTAAGTAAATTATATAAATACTATTATAGATCCAGAGTTTCCAAGAATGTACTGGTATATAAGGTACAAAAACTTATCTAGCATCAAATGACTTCTACAAAATTTAGTCCATACTTTTGAATAAATCAAACTAAATTTAGAGAACAACTAATAATTAAAAATATAAAAAAGATGATCCGTAGTAACACAATGAGTTATAAACAAAATAAATAAAAGCTATACACCTATCAAATAAAGTAGTCCCCGGTTAGAAATACCTTGGTTAGTACACACGCACACAACAAAATAGGTCCCACTTCTTAACAACTGCCAACGACTTACTCCTAGTCGTGTTAGGGACCTAGCACTAGGCTAGGTCCGGACTGTGCCTCAACTGAGACAAGTGTTGCTGCAATAGGCCTGCGCTGACGGCCGCGTAGTTAAACCTCTGTGAGAATTCATTACGGTGTTACCATCACCTCTAATACGTTTTAGTGGATGATAAATATGGCAATAATGAGACTTATTAATATCTTTGGATTTATAAACATAGGCCGAATGATATATCGAGCACAATATTCAACTTACATAAGCAATAAAAGAAGCTTTTTAGAAAAAATGTATACTTTTCAAACCTTTAAGTTTTATAATTAAATGGCTTTAGACTCTAGAGATAAAAAATTAATGACGTCTTCAATTGCTTTTTAAAAGTGACCTTTTGTTGCTTACTATACTTAAGTTTATATGAGGTTTGATGTACGAAATGACGTCACAACCGTGTTGCCATATTATTCACTTTCAAATACCATATGTACTGTGAATCCGTCACCGTGTTAAATTAAAAAAAAATTGTAAAAAATATATTTTGGGTTACCTCATTTCCTTCGTTTTTAAAATGTAGGAAACTAAATAATTCTGAAACTATACTATAATAATAAAATAGGTTCCATTAGCTTGGCGTTTATTTGTTTTAATATTACGTTTTGTAAAGATATCAAAAGCGGCGCTGAGCTTTATATAGATTTACTCTGTAAAATTTCAGGCCTTTTTTTATAGGATATAAAGTAAAACATTAACAAATAATAACTTTAACCATAAATAAAACTAAACTTAACTTAACTTGATTTAGGAACCCATATTAAAAAAAAATCAATTTAAATCATATTTAAAACGTTATTAACATTATTCATCTTCTACTCTTAAGAGAAAATATTTTTGAAAGAAAAGAAATGTGTAAGTCGGGTAAATAGGCATTATCTTTTAATTAAGTTACCCTAAAAATGCGGAAATTGTTATTGTCACATTAAGAATTATTTAGTTTCAAATTAATATTAGATAATAGTAAATTAATTAGTAATAAAATGGTATACCCAGCGATACTTATAGCAAATATTTTTCGATTTAGTTGTAAATTATATTAGTTTAATTTTACAATCCCAGAATACCTTATAATAATCATTAATTACCAATTGCTTTCGTCAAGCGTTAATTTTGAGCTGAAATTGAGAAAAAAAATCGAAATAAAACTAAATGTATTGCTGGGAACAGTAATCAACTATGCTACAGATGATCGCAAAATCAAATTATGCAACTAAAAACTACTTAAAACGCATGACTCCATTCACCACTGAAGCATTACGTAGAGCCATTAAGCGCAAAATAAAAAAAAAATACTTAAATTAATCTTTAAGTCTTAAAAGTGCTAAAAATATTATTATTCAAAAATTATTTATGCTATATTTAACTGGTACAAAATGACTTTAACATATATAGAAAAAATTGTGGAAAAAAGAATTTTGGTCGAAAAATAGTTTTTGATATAAAATCGAACAAAAGATAAAAAATATATATTAATACTATTGTGAAACAAAAGCGATCTGTTTAAAATAGATTGAGCGTTCTAACACAATTTCTCAGAGAAAGAAAACTTCCTTATTATTTTTTTTAGACAGAAATTTATTATATTAACTATTAAATATTAATATTACACTATTAAATATGATAAATATTCTTTAAATAATAAAATAAGAGATTTAAAAATAAAGGATCATAGACAAAATTGCATTTTTTTAGGATTTGATCAACTGCCTAAATTTTTTTGTTAAGAATAAGAATTTTGGTAGAATCAGTTTAAGATATTAAATTCTGCTTATTAATTGATCTTAGACTTTATCGTTCTCTTTCGAGAAGGTTTAGGGTTCAAACCCCGGGCAGGCACCAATAAGTTTTCTAGTAAAACTTATGTGTCTAATTGATAATTCCAATTTATCACACGCTTTTCGGTGAAGAAAAACATCGTGAGGAAATCTGCATATCTCTAGAGAATTCTGGGGATATGTGTAACCTACCAATCCGCATTGGAGCAGCGTGGTAGGTCTTATCCAATCCTCTCCAAAAAAAAAAAAACGGAGAGAAGAGGCCTATGCCCAGCAGTGGGATAGTAACAGGTTACTTACTTACTTTTTTATGTTGTCAATAGAACTGACATTCAACATTGGTGATATGGTAATTCTATCATCTTAATAACAAACAAGTCTATGGTTAATATTAGAAATAATACAACATGTTAAGTAGGAAAAGAGTGGTTATAAAAACAGAGTCACAAATAGAGTTACGATCTCTGAAAAAAATGCTAGAATGCTCAACGTCCAATATCTTTTAAATACTTGATGCAATTAACAAAACTCTTACATACCTGTTGTTTCTTCTGGCTTAGTTTGGTTTTATTGGGGTCGAGGTTGTCGGCGTGCGCGGCGGCTTCTAGTCTTCGCCGTTGTTCGTTCTCCATGTCTGCTTGCTATAAATATATTGTTACAACATGTTACAACATGTTACAAATACAACCTGCTACAAATAATTAGATCAATGACATAGACCACATAGTCGCCACATGTGACGTGTGTGCGTGTTTTGGCTTTTTTGGGTTTTTCTGAGCTAATGAATACCCGTTGTGTGATTTCCGGATGAGATGAACTCTCATTTCTTACGGCGTTGAATAAAAGAGAATGTTTTTGTGCAGTCGGCGACTAGCGCTCAAAGATGTTTTATTTTACTCGGCACGTCCATTCTTTAATTTTTTTTATACTAAAATTATTTATTACACCTACAATCAAATAAATTGCTTTACCTTGAAGGCCCTCGTAAATCTGACAAGTAGGGAGAAGAAGGCGTTAGCGTCGCAACTCCTCGGCGCTTCGCCGAAATACTCTACGCATGCAGCAAACGAGTCCTGGAAATAAAAAAATATGTTTTTAGAAATAAATAAATATATGGGACACTTATACACACGGTCCTCCGTCACTAAAGTAAATAATTTAATACTTGTGTTATGGGTGACAGACAACTGGTGAATATATATATATATATATATATATATATATATATATATATATATATATATATATATATATATATATATATATATATATATATATATATATATATATATATAAATACATACTTAAATACAAATATACACTGCTGCTCGAAGTACGAACAAATTCTTTTTATAGAAAATATTAGCCCGTGGTGGGAATCGAACCCAACCCGCAGACCTATAACCAGGATCACTACCCACTGCGCCAACGGGTCAGTCAAATAATGACTTACTATAACTGCAAAAATACTTTATCTTATTGGCTAAATACATTAAATTATGGAGATACGAAACCTCTATTAGAATATACATCTCAAATACACTGATCTACGTGCACACACGCACAACATACACCCACACGCGCCACACACACATATGCTTTAATTATATAACTTAATAAACAGTAAATACTTACCTTTTTAATATTTATATAACTTACTTTTGTTATGGAAGAGCGAGACCTTGACATATATTGTTCTATATACTATTATTGAGCTTGAGTTCCCATATTTACAATAGAGTAAATAAAATTCTTAATATATAGATATTTGTTAGTTTATTTTTATTTTCCTATTTTATTAAGTTTTATTTTAAATTAATGTCAACAACCTTACCTAGGAAAATGATTGTCAATTAGTACGTAGTTATGGAGGAGCGAGAACTCCTAACACAAGTATCTTTATACTTAAAAGGAGATCTCAAACTCGTGTGTATTTTAAAATATTGTGAAATGAAATAAAATTTTTTATTTTTTTATTTTTATTATTTGCATGCGGATGTAGCCAAAGACAAATCTAAATGCCAAGCATGGCTGCAGTCACTATCTTATGATGAGACCGAAAAACTATTGACAATTGCACTCTAACCGTTTACTCTCTTACACACACACACACACACACACGAACATACACATACATACACACAAACACACACACACACACACACACACACACACACACACACCTTACTTATAATACAAACTTACTTATAAAATTTATTAAATATTTAAATATTCTTAACATTATTTAGTTTAGTTACCATTTGGAACACTGTTTATTGTTAAATTTTAAGGAGGCGGGCGTTGACACCTGCAGCGCAGTTTATACTTTTGCAGTGTCTTCGTTGCCATTGTATAAGTGCATTTTTATTGTTCCCAATAAATTTCATTTCATTTCATAATTCTGACTGGCCCGTTGGAGCAGTGGGTAGTGACTCTGCCCAGCTCCGCGGGTCGCGGGTTCGATTCCCGCCGAGGGCCAACATTTTCTATTAAAAGAATTTGTTGGTCTTCGAGCCTGGGTATGTATGTATTAAAAATGTAGTATGTATTAAAAAAAATAGTAAATAAATAAAAAAATAAATAAAAATAGTAAATAAATAAATAAAAATAGTAAAAAATAGTAAAAAAAAATAGTAAATAAAAAAATAGTAATTGTAGTATGTATTAAAAAAGTATGTATTAAAAAATATATATATAAGTATATATTCACCAGTTGTCTGTCTACCATAACACAAGTACCTATTAAGTTACTTACTTTGGCGACGGACGACCTAGTGTGTAAGTGTCCCATATATTTAAAAATTTTTTTAAAAATGTTCCCATCCAAACCGATCGGGGAGAAATTACTAGTAACTATAATATAATAATACCTGCGCGTGTTTGGTCTCGGCGCGCAGCCGGCGCAGCTTGTCCACGGCGTTGCCCACGAAGTCCCGCAGCACGTGCGCGGCGCCGCGCGCCTCCGCCTCGCGCCGCGCCGCCTCCATGCCGCGCTCCAGCTCGCACACGTCCGCCACCACGTTCTCCAGGGACACTGACGACAATAACACATTATGATTTAAAAGCTATATAAAAGATATACGACAATCTATTAGTTTAATTCATTACTTTTAAGCAGAATTATTTGTACTTTATGGAATGAAATGAAATAAAAAAAAAAGCTATGGTTACTTAAGGTTAATTTGTTAGTAATAAGAATATTATTTTGCTATAACCTGCGATAAAAGAAAATATGTGCATTGCTAAATGTAGATTTAAATGATGTAAATTGTACATGTCGTACAAATGTATAAAAGTCCTTAAAAATAAAGATGAAAAAAAAACACATTATACTTCATCTTTACTTTCTGTTGCGGCCTATAATCATCTGTGGCCATACGGATAATATGGACCAATCGTGGACGTGAGGGGTGACACGTCTTTGGTGCACCTATCCGTCATCTACGATCGTTATACGTTTAAATCTATTGTCAATTTACATTCAAATTTTGTAACGCTAATATTGTACTCCTTTTAACTTGCTATCAATATCAATAGTTCACAGTATTGTCCATTCTTTAATTAACCAAACGAAGCCTACTATAAAAGCTTAACGCAAGCGCAATCATATTCATTCTTCTACTACTACTCTACTCTTTATTACAAAAAAAGAGTAGAACCCAGAGCCTGAGTAGGTTGAATAAAGAACCCTCATTTTTTACTTCCAAAAGCCAACTAAGGTAATGTCAGACAGGCGGCCGGTTGTAAAATAACTAGCCAAAACATATACCAACATGTTTAAAACATATTGTGCCGAGCCTACTTAAAGTGGGATAAATGCAGAGCAATGATGATGATATTAATAATAATAATTTAGAAATAAATACTTAAATATATAAATACATCCAGACTCGAAGAACCAACAAATTGATTTTGAAATGTGCCCAACATTTCAAAATCAATTTGTTGGTTCTTCAGTGGGAATCGAATCCGCAAAGCTGAAGGGAGAGTCACCGCCGCCTGTGCTAAGGGGCAACTTAATTTTACTCATTCATTATTTATGTATCATGTTATATTAAGTTAAGAAATTCATTATTTAAAAAAAGTGTCTGTACAAATGTGTCATAATTTGTCCCAAAGTGAGAGATCTACGTCAGTCAACGCAGAAAGCGAGACAATTTGAACAAATAATTTTCTTACCTTGTGCAGCTTTATCGATGTACATTAGTTCTGTATCGAAATTAAGCAATTCTGGAAAGTTCTGCCGGATCGTGGCCACAATATAATGCAGTAACGACACCCGTTTGTCCGTAGACTTCGTATCCATCAACGTATCTAGTGACTGCAGTTTGAACCCGTAAGCCGGTCCCCTTTTGCTGCTATTCAAATAGTTCCCAAAAGCCAATATGATTTCCAGAACATTCCTCAACTTATGCGACGATTTCACTGACGAAGAACCGGATATTATCGCGTGAATTTGAGGCGTTATCAAGTGTATGTTGTCAAAGAAGTTGCCCATGTAACTCATGATGGATAACTTTGCAGATATCCGCTCCACTTTGGCCAATTGCATCAGGAATTTGTCCTCTTCGGTGAGTTGGTTGATATTCTTTTTCTCTGCAACGTATTCTTTGTACGCCTTTTGTTCCGCCTCAGTAGGGACCATTCTTTGGAGAATTTCCACACTTTCTAATGGCAATTGTTTTAGGTCTAACGTGTTGATGGCTGCTATTACTTTTTCTACTGGAGTGTCGAGTTTTCTTCTTGAGATTGCTGTAAGAGTATAATATATACTTAAGAATGTAGGTACGTAATTGGCTACGTAAGCGTTCGTTGTGTATATTAAAATGTATAAGATATTTATTATTGCTAATTTTATATTTAAGCTGTATAATTGAGGAATAATGTCTGTGGTATACCTATGAAATAGGAAATCTAAGGTTGAGAGTTCGGTTGCGTGCAAAACAACCATAACATTTGGCACTGTAGTCTATTTAGTTTCTATTCGTTACTAAATAATCAACTTTTGGAAAGTGCATGTTGAACCAAAATTATCGCTCTGATATCAGACATACATAACATAAAGTATCCTTAGTAATTACATATATTATCCGTGTTGGAATCAGAAATTGTCCAATATAATTTAATATTTTAGTGGTCCCATATTTGACCTGTTCTGTGAGTTATATACGTTCACCAAAAGTACACATTAAAAAAATGTGTCTCTAAAGTTTAGAGATAAACAAAAACAGTTTTAACAGTGCTTCACACTCTAAAGCGTTGTAAAAACTGTTACTACTATGATTTCCATACCTTGTGAAATCGAATCATCTATTTATACTAATATAATCAATAGTTTCGAAGTAACAATTGCAATTAAAATGGTCAATTGACTATGGTCTAAAACTATATAACAAATCAAATGTCTCACCAATGTTCCGCAGCCGCGCGTGTTCCAACAACGACACAGTGTCAGGTCGCCGGAACCGTTTGCTGGGGAAGGAGGCCAGAGTGTCGTCAGGCACATGAGCCACCCCTCCACCCGCGCCGCCGATGCGGAACTTCTCCTCGAACTCGGCGAAGTTGATTCGCCTTCGAGGTCGTTCTTCGTCTAGCTCGTTGAATATAGTACCGCGCACCTATTAGCAGAGGGCGATATACTAACATATAAAGCTGAAGAGTTTGTTTGTTTAAACGTTAATTCGTTGAGTTTAAGATAGTCCATTTATCCAGCAAGGTTATAGACTACATAACATCACGCTAAGATGAATAGGAGAGGAGCAGCAATAAAAAAATATTACGAAAACGGCAAAATTTAAAACTTTCCTTGCGCTGAGTAAACGGGGTTAGTTATTGAAAAATCATGTAAAACAAAATTTTCCCCCTCTAAAAGTTCTAAATAAAAGTCCTCGATAGCATATGTCTGGCTTTTAAGGTTAACCCACTTTAACCATTTCTTATGTTTATCAAAAGACGATATTACGGTTTTAATCCTTCAACACGGGCGGAGCATTGCTAGTATAATATATTTTAACGAACGAAATGATGTGAAAAGAATGTGTGGCCATAGCGTCATCTATTAGAGTTGGCAAAATACGCACTATCACCTAACCACATCGTCTTTTGGGACACACCTATGTAGTACACTTTTGTTTACAAGCGTTTTATTACCAATATGTATTTACAACCTTTATATAAGAATCACATGTATGTATGTCACCAACTCCTTTGAACTCGAACTCCGGCTCGAAGGACCATATATCGGCACTGTAGTAAACTTGAATACTTTAATGTTGTTGTAAAATGGATTTTAAATTGTTACACTATTAAAAACGCACTAATTATCAGACGGCATCATAAACTTAATCAATTTAAAGTTACATCGATTAAATAAAAATATAGGATCACTAGCGCCATCTAGCGACAAATGTAGTAAACTACGTGAACAAATACTATTTCTCATCAACATACTTGGTTAGGCTTGAGCGCGATCCAGTTGAGCGTAGGCAGCTTATACTTGGTGTCGACCTTCCTCTTTATCGTCATCGCGTCGGTATGTTGAGGGGGTAACATTAGCCCGGGAGCGGGAGGGGCGGGGGGAGCTGGCGGAGGAGGTGCCAGCACTGGGGGAGGGGGAGGTGGTGGGGGTAACGGCGCAGGAGGTGGAGGAGGCGGTAAAACCGCAGTTGGAGGGGGGGCGGTTTGCGGATTGGGGAGTGTGTGCGAGTGGACGTCCCCGTTCGTGAGCGTGCCGGTGGGTGGGGAGACGTGTCCATTGCATAACGCGTGCGTAGATATAGCACCCACTGGAAATATATTGTCTTCTCACTGTTATGCAGATGAGCGGAATAGAAGTAAAAGGTTAGCAAATTATCTAACGCTCTGGCGTATTTAGTCGACATTAGTTAACGTGACACACACATATATATATCATACATAGTAACGGCTAGGCATAGGCCTCTTCTCTCAATTTTTGAAAGAAGGGTTGGTGTTAACCTACTACGCTGTTACAATTCGGATTGGTAGATTACACATATCCCCAGAATCCTCTAGAGATACCGTTGCTCACGGTGTTTTCCTTTACCGAAAAGCGTCAGATAAATTGCAATTATCAATTAGATACATAAGTTATAACAGAAAACTCATTGGTGTCTGCTGGGATTTGACCTCGAAACCCCTCGAAAGAGTCGCAAGATCTCACTTCTGGGCTACCACAACTTGACCCATACATATCACTTAATTTACCATACATAACACAATTAATAAGTCGTCATATAACAATTTAAACCTTTTTTTTTTTTACATATAACAATGAAATATTTGCAAACCATAAAGTGGCCGTTGAAGACGCCGTATGGTTTTCGGGCTGAATAAAATAGTACCACCCTCTTTTCTTACCGAGGTGCCGTAAAATACGTCTAAGATAAGTTGACGTCAGGCAGGCGGCCGGTCGTAAAATACGTAGCCAAATCATGTGACAACATGTTTATAACATGTTGTGCCGATCCCACTTAGAGTGGGATAAGGGCACGAAGATGATAAATGTGGCCGTTGAAGCTGTTTTTACTCACCCATAGGTGGCGCTAGTACATTGCGTCACATTAATGTTACGTTCACTGGCCACAGTAATAATAGAAATAGGACAAAAAAGGTATTCAGTCCACTTATTATCGAGAAGATTTGTGAACATTGAGTAATTTATATATATTTTTGGGATAGACTACTATAACGACCGAATTGATGTGGCCTATGTCGAAGGATAAAGTCCAGATGTAAAGTAACGGCTTGTTTCTTTCTCACTGCAATAATTTCATCCCGCCACGCTGTTCCAATCAGGATTAGCAGGTTACTTATATTCTAGAAATACTTCAGACATATCCAAGTGTCCTGTGTGTTTTTGAGTGTATTTTTCTTTAACCAAAGAAAGTGTAATAATGTATAAGGCACATAAATTGCTATCGAAAAACTTATTGGTACCTGAGCCAGGTGTTAATCCAGTAACCTCTTAGCATGAGTGACTCGGTCTCACCGTGCGGCTATCACTTACGAAAATATCCTAAGTACTATGGGTGCATATTCTGGGAATATGGTCGTTGGCCAAAGTCAAGGCCATATTTCAAAACTGTGTACGAGAAATAGGAGGAAAAAATAGGAGAAACATAGACTCACTGGAAGCACCCCGCGGTAACGATTTGGTGAGAGACTCCAGTTCTTGTACTTTGGACTCCAGCATCGACTGACGGTTTCTGGAGTCCTGCTGCGCCCGCCTCAGAGTTGATACCTGAAAGACAAACATATATCGGAATACAATGCTTTACTTAACTACAATCAACTTTAGCCTTGCCATATCAGCAATTAATAACTATCAAAAGGGAACGCAAAACAAAATAAAGAGATAAAAGCGTGATATTTTGAGTATCAAACGTTAGCCAGCTATGACAGCATCAATTATTTTGACCATAAATATTGCTCCGAAAAAATGTGAACGATCGTTTGAAGATGGGTTCCGCTTTAAAGCTTAATATTATTATTTTGGAATTTGGTTCATTTAAAGCTTATATGCGGGCTAACATCGTAAATCACATACGAAAAAATCCGATATTTTTTGGGGAAAAAGAGAAACAAGAAAACACTTATGTCATAGTGAACGAAGTTGCGCCATGGCTTGTAATATAGCTTTTATAAGGCGAAAGTTTTTGTATCCGTGTGTCTTTCTGTTGTTGGTGTTTGTGTTGTTTATTTGCTTACGTAATTACCTCTTCGACAACTTGTCGCCTTGCTTCGGCGAGTTGGTCCCTCTCGTGCCGGATTTGTGCCAACTCAGCTTCTAAGGTCGCTTGCTTCGCTATCGCTTCCCGCTCCAACGCCGTTAGACGTTCATTTGCCTATTAAACAGTAGATTATCAATAGAGAGGTGAAATCCTCACATCAATAGGTGGTGAAGTGGGGACCCAGAATCCCCACCACTGATCACTTGAGAGTCTTAGTTTTTTTCTAAATTCCATTCCAGTTTATTTCCATAACTTGAAGTTTGTCAAAAAAATTTATTTTTTGGACAAACTTAATACCTCTATAAATGGGAAATTGACCGGAACACGTTACATTGGTACTGCTATCCGCAGACCGTGGCAGTTATGCTAGACTCTTACTGGCCAAATCCTCATGGTGTTCCACCTTGCGGCTTGGTGACGAGAGTAAAGAAATACTAAACGTCTACACCCTCGTCGATTCTTAGTCCTATTACTCTTGGAAAAGCATGGAGAAACCATTGCACCACAACCGAGGCATTTTAATGCCATCTCTAGGAAACTTACTTCTACTAGACCCTCAAATCCCCCTATTTGACACCCGGAGGTCCTCATCAGGGTGTTAGTCCATGGTCTTGGGTTTGTCCCACTTGCCTACGACGGATTGCTATAGAAGATATTTCCCGAACCAAACTTTTTCCGCCGTCTGCGAATATGTACTATATTACATATTCGCAGAAGTAGGTCTCAGCCCAAGATCTACTGTTTTTTACCATAAACTTTATTGCAAATGATAGGGAGAGATCAGGTCCTAAGTGTTAAAGGAGCCTCGCTACTCAAGCCATGCTGGACATAAAACAAGAGTATGCTGATCCCTTAAAAGAAACCTAGGTAAGGTACAATAGTGGAAGTTTATCAGTCAAAGGAGAAGAGTACATACGTGGCCCAATTCATCCTCCAGCTCGTTGACCTTCTCCAGTGCTGCTGTTTTCGTCTCGCTGTCCTCCATTAGGGCCGCCACATCGAACACGTTGTCGAGGTAAGCTGAGATTTGGACCTGATACATACAGTATACATATACACATGAATAAGGATTATCCATACAATTATTGTCAACGGAAAAATCTGTCTGTGTGTTTTGCTTTCACGGCCAATTTTCATAACTAATATTAGTGAAATTAGGTATAATTGAAGCTTATATAAGGAGCTAACATGTGTTATTAAAAAAATCCGTTTTTCTTTCGAGAACACAAAAAAAATCTACAAATAACAGTCCACGATAGAATGTCTCTATCTCTTGTGGTTAACCCACAATAACTACTTTTATGTTAAAAATTTCAATTGAATACACTGATTTCTATGCGGGTACAGCTAGTATATGCATAAGTAATGATTATCCGTATTTATTTAATAATGCGAAAGTCTCCCGCTATCTATTACGCTTGCTTTTAATAACATTACCTGCAAATCTTCGCTTTCGCACAGCCTCAGCCTTTCCAAGTAATCGTCTAGTTTGAGCGCCGTGAACTCGTACTGCAGGTGAACTCTGAAGTTCATGTCTTCTACAGAGTGAACTATTATATTGACGAATTGCATACACGCCACCTGGGAACAATCAAATATATTACTATTCTATATGGTATTTACATGTGGTATCAACCGATTACCGAAGGTCAAGTGAAACTAGCAGCTTTTAATAAACTTTTATTCACACTTCATAATAAGTCCTCCATCATTCGTTTATCCCCCTCTCACTCTTCCTGTCCTTCTGTCCCGCTCTCACACTCACATGCGTTCCGTTTCAAGGATCCATCTTATGTTCCATTGATCATCATCCTTATTGCACTCTTAAGTGGGATCGGCACAACATGTAATAAACATGTTGTCCCATGATTAAGCTATGTACTTTACGGCCGGCCGCCTGCCTGACGTCAACTTAACTTAGTCGTATTTTACGACATCACGGTAAGAAATTTG
Source organism: Morpho achilles (assembly GCA_947086495.1). Lineage (NCBI taxonomy): Eukaryota > Metazoa > Arthropoda > Insecta > Lepidoptera > Nymphalidae > Morpho > Morpho achilles. The sequence goes on from CAMTZB010000015.1 coordinate 2,365,755, forward strand.
GGTGGTCTATTCTACTCAGCCGGATAACTAAACTTAGTGGCCTTGTACGAAAGTTCGGTAAAAAATGAGGGTGGTGTATTCTACTATGAAGACCTATGAAGACATTGCCCCCATCCTCGCCAGCAGCTATTCTGTGCCCTAGAGTGCGCCACCTCTGGGTCGGGGCCTCTCTAACAGTGGCCCCTCCCTCCGCTAGACGATGCATCGGGAGCTCTAGATGCATCGACCGCAGCGGCGACCTTATAAGGTGGGCGTCCGATTAAACCACCTTACCTTCACCTTACCCTAGTCGCTATTTACGATACCTTGGTAAGAAAGAGGGTGGTCTATTCAACTATTTTTTTAATTGAATTTATTTGAGTAGGGTTTGAACTCTCAAAAACCTTATTATCAACGCTCTTTCCAAAGGTACGCCATCACGGCTAAAAAATAATTTTCGCACATATATTTTGGAAGTATACTTAGATTTCGTCAACACGTGTACAAAATCCACTCTACGCAATTATTATAATATGAATACATTGTCCGACTTTCTAATATGAATTCTTAGATTTTTTTAAATTTGAACTTAATTATTAAGATTTCTAGCTACTGAATAGACATTTTACAACGTGATAATAACACACGTATACGCAGCCAACCTTGCTGTAGGAAAAAATGAATGAGTAGTAACAATTTAACATATAGAGACAAAAAATGTTCTTTAAAGATTTCGTTTTTATCAGACCTTGGTTTTCAAAATAATTACGTACCATCGCTAGACATTTAAAATATTAAACTGTTCAAACGACAACAACAAACTTTATTTGATCAATTTATATTTTTAAATATTATTGCTCAATTTTGAATCGATAAAAAAATGTAGAGCGAACTGAGGATATCCACTTCTAAGTGTGGTCGGCACTTGTTTTTCTCTTCCATTCTCTCCAATCATTTGTCAACAGTAGCGCTTCTCCTTTTATATGTATGTCATACTTCATACAATCCAACCATCTCTTTTTCGGCATACACCTAGTCACATATCAACATTTATATTTAACACTCGCTTGGTCCCTGGATTTCATCAGCAATCAACAATCAGAATCAATTTTAATGTTAATGTACGTTTAAAAGCATAGCCTACTTAAGGCTGTCAATTCGTCCCTTTTTATGTCAGGATACCCATTATGGATCGTCGGTATGTATTCTCACCAACTAAAAACCTCTCCCTGCGATCACCAAACCCTGTACTCACCATAAACTCAATATGGAAGGTGTCGTAGTTCATGAAGTATTCCATAAGAGTGTGGAACCTCCTCGGCTCCCCGACCACCTCCTTGAAGTTGTCGAACGCTGACAGAATGATTTGGTGGCCGCCCTTCACCAAGCATATGGCGGCCAGCAGTTCCAAGACCAGCGCTTTGGTTCGGAGGGAATGGTGGACTAGGGACAGAGCTATGCTGTTTATAGCCTCCCTGTGCTGGATTACCATGTTGAAACCATACTGCAGATAAAAGAAAAAAGTGTAAAAATTATAAACCAAGCTGGTTCGGGGGTATCTTGGCATTTATGAAGAAGGGCTTAAAATGATAAGTGACAGTTGGAAGGAGATCTATATGGAGGTCAGCGTTCGCTTGAATCATGGACAACTAAAGGATATACGCATGAATTGTATCTGTAGTCTTTGAAGCATGAAATAACCTGATTTTCTATGTACAACTCTACCAACGATTCCAACTCATATTCGTATCAATGAGCAAAATTTAATCGTTAGAAAACAGCATTTTTCAAAATGAAACACATATTTTGACAAACATTTTATAAACTACTCTTGCTGCGTAATTATTTTTATACAAATGGATACTACGCTAATAGTATGTCGTCTTTTAAAGCGTAATCAGGCGATGGGAACGCAAACAGAACCATTAACAAGCATTAAAAATTAAAGTTTTACAAGCATCAGGAAACGTCATCCTAACGCTGCCCCCAATTATCTAAGGCCGCGACTGTATTAGTTACAGCATCGGACACTTTGCGTTAAGCAACGTACCAACGTAAGAAAACAAGGATTAGTAAATAATGTGGTAAAACGCGATGGTTGTAGTATTAGCAACGGTGAGTAGTGACGTCATTACCTTGTTGTTCATGATGGCGCGCATGCACATGATGCAAACGTGTATGTCGTCTGTGGACGCGCCCATGTTCAGTCTGGCTGCGTGCCTCGTCCGCCTCCTTACGGCGGCAGGACTGCCTATAGTTTCGCCATCAGAATCGGCAGACCGAGCCCGTCGTCTCCAAGTAGCGCCGAGTGAACCACTGATCTCCGTAGGCCCGCTGCAGTCTGATGTGGTTGTATTTACTGATAAAGGCAGTGTACAAACATTTTAAAGTTTAGGATTATCTTTTAGCATAAAATATAATTCAAAATGAAATTAGAATATTTTTTGTGTCTGTAGTATTCCTTGAAAAGATTTTTTTGGTAAAAAGTTGAAATTTTTTTATGATAACGCGGTTGTAAAGGAATCATACATTTATAACGTATAAGATTTCTAGATTCAGAAATATTACAAGGCTTAGCTAAGAATAGAAATAAGCTCACCCTGATTGATAGCGTCGGTGGAGTGACTCCGGGCGAGCGCGATTCTCTGCTCGTGCCTCATCATACTCAGCCTGAAGCTCAGGTAGTCGATCAACACGTCGAGCCCCTGGTTCTGCTCGTTAAGGAACTCCCTCACCCATCTAGTCACGAGGAGCAAAGATTCTAATATGATTGCTAAAGAGCAATTTATACTTATTACAAAATATAATCCCTAAAAGCTGTCTGTGTGTTTGTAATCGATTTTCACAAAATCTATAAAAACGGATTTTTGTGCGGTTTACGGCTACGATTGGGAGACCCTGATCTACAGGATTAGCAAAAGTGTTAACAGGAATAAATACTTAATGTATATTTGAGGGTATAAACAAACAACATGGTAGCAATATTACTGATGTCCTTAACAGTAAATAGTTAAGTATGACTGATTCTATGTTAATATTCCGGTGTTAGAGTTAAAGGTCCTCTAGCCAGTCACATAGTTTTTCGAAGGTAGCGTTAAAAAGGTCGCAGGAACGAGTATTTTGGCAATCTCTTAGAAAGACCCATATCCAGGAGTTTTTTAAATTTATTTTTTAACAAAGTTTTACATTTTCTTGCACCAAATTATCTCTGCAAACTTATTAAGTTTGTTGGCGAGTACACGTTCATCTATAAAAAAATCTATATTCTAATATAACAATAGAACAACAAAAACATGCGCGATTTTTTTTTTCAATTTAATTAAATTAAATAAATGATATACATACACATATATATTCATAAACATATACATACAAACAGCCAATGATTTAAAAAAGAAGAGGATGTACTTACTCTATATGATTTGTCCGTAAGGATATTTCCAAATCCCTAAGAACTTGCGTCGATGTGGAGTCCCCGACCATTTTCCTTTTCTGCAAAACATACGATTGTTACAAGAGTGAATCGATTAAAAATTTCTTAATTATACCTATATTTAACTATTAGCTATTGAGGATTTTTATTCGTTATGCAAAGTTTTAGAATTTCGTGGTAATTGAACCAGCGATTCGACTAACCTTAGTCGCCTTTTATGACACCCCGGTAAGAAAGAGGATGGTATATTCTACTCAGACGAATATCACACAGCGAGTCGACTTACTTTAGTCGCATTTTACTACACCTCGATAAAGAGAGTGGTCTCTTCTACTCAGCCAGATACCACATGGCTAATTTGTTTCTAAAAAGTATGAGTTTTTTTTTCAGATTGTACCTTTAATTAGAAACCAGTATATTTTTTTTATCCTGAATGTACAAATCAATCATATCATAATCATCTATTGGGCTAACCTTTGAACAAGGTTAGACTTGAAAAGAGCAAAATTGTATTTCAATAACAATAAATTTAATATTTCAACGGTCCAATTTAATTAATAGTCTCAACAATATACAAGTCAAGTCGTGCAAATAAATCTCCGGCCAAACCGCTGTTTGGGCCATGAGAACAATCTAAAGAGCACATCGGAGCAATTCTATTAAATTTGGCGACGATCACGATTCTGCCATATTCACTGCGAACAGTTTTGTTGGTACATTAGTTGGATAACGAGCCGCTAGGTCCGTGCCCTTATACAGGCATGAATTCCTTTGGTACCAACGCTATCGCAAGCGACGCCCACCACGATTTGCGAACTGCGCAATTTTTAACTGATTACCAAAATTAAATCGGTTGATTTCATAATTTACTAGACGTTACTTTTCGGATGTCCATAATTCAAAAGTAATGGACTAGGTATATAACAAACGAATTTGTGGCCACAGCGCAGAGTATTTGTGCTCGGCAAGACACACGCCATCACCACACCACACATTAGCCCAGCACACGACACATTAGATTAGCTCATGACCTGGATCCTCCTCCTTCTTGAGTCGTGTGCTCACTGCTGAGCATATTGATGGTCCCGATCTCGTCTATTGTGGATAATCTGCCTGCACCTTTCCCGATCAGTAGTACTGTGCATAGCCACGCTGTTTGATGCCCAGATGTTGAGAAAACTAATCCATCAATTTTTTAGGACTCCGACCCCTGGATCTCTTTCCGTCTACTTTCCCAGTGATTATGAGTTTCTCAAGGTCATTATTAGGTTTTTTGGCATGACCTAGATATTGGCATCTAATAGTCGCTCGAGTCTCGTCAAGAGACAGGATCTGTGATAACCTACTGAAAAGCGTATATGGTACAAGTAAATAAAAGGTCAGTTGATGCAACCGAGCATTCGATAGCCCAGAATAATAGAAAAGGTGCAAAACACGCACACATGTCACATTGACGGCGACAATATTGTCTATATTATTGACCTAATTATTTGAAGTTTGTATTTGTAACATGTTGTAACATTTATTTTGCTAAAATCCCCGATTATAGAGAATCTATAAGTAATGCTATACTTATTATAGCATATAGTGCACCACCACCCTTATGTACCACAATCTTAACGCAACATTATTATCACTTTTGCATAGCCGCATTATCAGGTAACACCATATAAAAAAAACATGTTCGTGTTTTGTTGAGCAACTTTCGTAGGAGAGGCAAATTACTCGTCCTGTACACCTGCTTTTTGCATCACGAGCGTAGGAAGTGATTGCAGTTTTATGATTATATTACAATCGAGTTTACACCAGACATTTATTGCGTTAGTCTCTCTTAAGGTTGGCTGGTGTTAATTTTTTTAGCATGTGCCAAATGGGAAGGGGCCTCATTTTTAAAATATAATATTTTTTATATATATTATTAGTATACCTGGGTGACCGACAGTGTCATATGCCACAGTAACAATAGTATCACGATATGTCATTAGCAAATTTGATGTATTAATTATCTAAAACTAAATAGTCATTTTCCAAGTTACTTATAATATTTAACCAGTGACCGACCCTTGCTTGGTAATTTTATTAAAAATATATAAAAAACGCCATTAAAAAAATAACAAAGAAAGAGGAAAGAGCTGCCGGCTCTTGGGGCCACGTGGGACACGTGGGATTTGAACCCTGGTTTTTACTCATATATAGACCGCTTGTTTATCATTGCGCTATTTTTCAGATGAGGAGTATATAAGGGAAAGTCTGAAATTAGTGGCCATTATCTATACTTGTATATAAAGATGAAGACTTGTATATTGTGATATTTGTTTGTTTGTTTGTTTGTTTGTTTGTTTGTTTGTTTGTTTGTTTGATTGATTGATTGATTGATTGAAAGCGCTAATCTAAGGCACTACTGGACCGATCTGAAAATTTATTTGAATGTAAGATATTCCGTTATTCGAGGAAAACTATAGGCTATATCACGCTAAGATGAATAGGAGAGGAGCAGCAATAAAAAATATTACGAAAACAGTAAAATTCAAAGCCCTCCTTACGTGCGCTAAGTAAACAGTCAAAGTTATTAAAAAATCATGTATTACAAAACTGTTCCCGACAGTATACTGAGTAAAAACTGCTGGCGATTGCTAGTAGAAAATACGAGAAGTACAAGATTAAGACGGTATGAACATAAAAAAGGGATGTAAAATCAGGTCACCAAAGGAGTTAAATGTGAATGTGGACGGATGTGTGATAACAGGGAGGCCTAAAAAGAGATGGTGGGATTGTGTGAAGTAGTAGCACAAAAGTTGATGAATGATACAAGAGAATGGAAGAGAAAAACATCTTGTGTTTTGATAAGGACAGGAGAATGATGATATTATATATTTTTCAAGGATCTACACTTTTATTTGGTACATTATGGAAGGGTTCACCAGGCAGTTCCGATTTTAATATTAACTATCAGTCTTGAATGTCACCGATGTAGAAATATCTCCGCGATGAGTCACAGACAAGTGTAGTCGATGTTATTGGGATGCTCTGTGTGAACAGAGTTACGTCATGCACATTGTTGCCATTCAAATATATACAGGCTTTACACTCAACCAATTTATCATCTATCATAGACTCATCTCTAGGGGGTTGCGGAGAATAGACGTCAGATGAAGATGACACGTCAGAAATTGCGTGTTACATAGATATAGATGTAGGAAGCGGACATTAGTGAAATGCTAAGATTTTCAAAGTAGATGCCTGGATCAGCTATCATAAATACTTTGGATTAACGTCCCTATCAATATATTAAGTGGGGAAGTATGTCTGCCTGTGACGCTTTCAGGGCTAACCCGCAAAAACGATAGCGAAGAAATATGTTGAACTATTATGAATTAAAACATATCTGTACAGAAGGCATTGACTATCACATGTATTTCTCCTGCCTTTTCCACTCTAAGTGGGGTCGACACAACTTGTGATAAACATGTTTTTTTAAAAGGAGTTAATCAATTTGACTTTATCACTCTCATATTAACATCATCACGAGCTCAATAATATGTAAAACCTGCCAAAGTCCTAGCTTCTTTTGATAATGGAGCGGCCAGTTGTCACATGATTTAGCTATGTATTTTACGACCGGCCGCCTGCCTGACGTCTTAACTTAGTCGGCTTCTGCGTCACCTCATACTATGAATATCTTTACCAGAGGTAATGACTGTAGTCATAGTGACCTATAAAAGAAATGGAAATGTCTATGGTCTAAAAGGTTTGGATTTAACGATTAGTATTCATTAGGGTGTCGGTATATTGGTCAACAGAATACAAAGGTAACGAACCGGCAAAGAGATTGTTTAACGAAACAAAGGAGCGAGCGATTCGCACAGGATTACTGGCTGTGGTTACGCTATTAGTTACTGTCCCGTAGAATTGCATGCCGGCGACAGAGCGGTTGATGGATTGCGTATTGTTTCAAAACGTAGGATCACCCTGAATACGTTTCAATACGGACAATTCGAGGACAAAATTGAGACTTGACTTCATTGACGATTACAAACCACATAAATTATACATAATTCCTGTATTTTATGTACATATGTCTTCAGTAACCCTACACCGAATTTATTTTTTTCATTTATTACTAACTTTTAGTTTATGTCAAAAGAGTTGCCAAATTATTCTCTGTGCAATTATTTTTTGTATGTTACAATAATTGATTTAAATTTTCTGATACGATGATTTTTAATTTCTTGGTCAAGATGCACTTTTATTTAGGTCGAAAATTAATAATAAATTTAGTTACATTTCGCTGAGTACAAATGTTTGGTACGAAAGACTAGGCAATTGCCGTCTTTTTCATTGTTTTCAGACTGACTGAACTGCTTGAGTCCTAGATTTAATCGAATGTAGATTCAAATTCGTAATCAATTTTTTTAATTGATTTAAATAAATTCAAAAAAGTCTGATTGTGATTATAAACATTATCGACATCAAACTCTGAATAATAATTTGCATATCTCTAGCTTATCTTGTACAAGATTCTAAGGGAGTTCTTAAAGTTTAGCGTCGTCTCGTAAAATTTTAAAGGACTTCAACCAAATAAGGTAAAAGGCAGGACTCTAAAGGCTGCGATAGCTACGAATTTGTCATAGCTATCCCAGCCTTTAAGTCACCCTTTTCACTTGGGACTTTTCCAAGTTAAATCACGCATATGGTAGTAGTACTTTAACGGGTCTTGTAAGACGGTGTACTATGGAAGTTATTATGAATAGTGATTTATATAGAAGTGTGCATTTATTAAGTACATAATTTAAAAAAAAATCAACATTTGAAATATTTTTTTTTTACACAAGTGTTTGCTATTTTAGTACAATTATTCTAATACTAAATGTAGGGAAATAAAATAGTCTAATAAAATAGGTAGGGATGTAGAGAAAAATGGTTAATATTCTTTAACTAAGAACGCCGTGTGGTATCCGGCTGAATAGAATAGTACCACCCTCATTTCTAACCAAGGTGTCGTAAAAGGCGACTAAGGTAAGTTGAAAGTTGACCTATCGTGTGGTATCCTTTGTAGTAAAATTTGTGAGTAAATTAGAAATAGAGTACCCTCTTTCTTACCTCGGTATGAAAGAGGGTACTCTAAGATAAGTCGATGTCAGGCAGGTGGCCGGTCGTAAAATACGTAGCCAAATCATGTGACAACATGTTTATAACATTTTGTGCCGACCTCACTTAGAGTGAGATAAGGACAGGATAATGTTAATCAAAAGTTGATTTTCCAATAATCTCACTTGGACAGGTAGTTCAAAATATATGAAAGCTCTTGAGAACCAGAAATAATCCCAAAAATATACACCTGCGTGGATATAAATACGATGAATTTTTAATAACCAAATATTTCCATATGATTACTTAAAAGTACATAAAGGTCTAGCCAGACCATGAGGCACGAATGTGACCATCCGAACGTGTGCCCAACGGAGGGTTAATAATATATCTTCAAGTAACATATACTTGGTTTGCCAAAGTGGTCGGCCTCCTCGTGGCGCACCCTGGGCAAGTTTAGTCTTAGCGAACGGACCACTGTGGGGTGGCCAATCCAGTTGTCCCTCTGATTAGCAGAGGTCAATCTGGACGGGCCGGGGACTCCGGAGTCTCTAATGAGCGACGGGTTCAGTTGGGCTTACTTTAAGTCTGGCTGGACATGGTTTCGGCCACCGTCAGTCAAACCCGGAAGCCCAGCGATGGAAACGGGGACCTTCGGGTTGCGAGGAAGAAAACCTCTATAAAAAAAATTCCTGTATAAAAAAAACAAAAACATATACTTACCCTATGACTTCTAGACGCTTTTGGGTCGAGGTATGTGCGTAGTTTGTTGAGGTAGTGTGCTGGGGAATCCTTCGCTTGCACCATGTCTTGGTCGCAGATGATCTCCCATTTCTTCTCCAGGTCGTAGTTACGGAGCAGCTTCGCCTTATCTGGTGGTAGGTCCATTGAGGCCTGAAACAATGATGAGCCAACTGTTATTTTTATTCTTTCTTTTATTTGCTAAGAAAAGAGACCATGGCTAGCTGCGCCTGAGTGTCGATTCGTATCAGTGGTGCGGCTGTGTCGTATCTCTGACATAGATTTTTTTGCCTATATATTAACAAGATTACGGCGTGAGGTATCCGGCTAAATAGAACAGTACCACCCTCATTTCTTACCGAGATGTCGTAAAAGCCGACTAAGGTATGTTGTTAAATTTCACTCTTCTAAAATCGAAAACGTTATATGAAAATTGTAAAAAATAAGAAGTACGCAAATAGGCTGCAATTGCGTATGCAAAACATGTATAGAAAAAAGCAAGCAATGAATAAATTAAGATAAGGCAGCGTAAACACTATCTGCAGTGGGTACAACGCGGAGATAAAAAGCGAACCAGTCTGAATAGGGTTGCCAATTATATTGTTAATCAATAAATTATACTTTTTACTGTAGAAAACAAAAATTTAGTATAAGTAACGGCCTATTACTATCCCACTGCTGGGCAAAGGCCTCCTGTCTCCGTTTTTGGAGAGGAGGATTGGAGATAAGACCTACCACGCTGCTTCAATACGGATTGGTAGGTTAAAAATATCTCCAGAATTCTTTAGAAATATGCAGGTTTCTTCACGATGTTTTCCTTCACCGAAAAGCGTGTGATAAATTGCAATTATCAATTAGACACATAAGTTTTAGTAGAAAAACTCATTGATGTCTGCCCGGGGTTGGAACCCGTGACCTCCTCGAAATAGTCGCACGGTGTTACCGCTAGGCTATCACAGCTGATACCGATATAAACTCTTGAAATTGTGATGTTTTTTCTGTCTGTCTTTATAAATAAAAATTAAAAATAATAATTAATGAATAATAAAATAATTTAATAAAGAGATTCGCACGGTCGCAGCGCTGGGTTATCACCAATTATATTTATATAATTATACCAATTAAACCAAAAAAAATTCCAAAAATAAGTATACAAAATACTATTTATTTAGTCAGAAGACATTCAGTGCAGAGTAGCTACAAACAAATCACATAAGGCATAATTTTAGTTTTAATTGTGGCGAGGTGTATTAAGATAAAAAAAACCTGTAAACTATGTGTGAAAACAACAAAAAAATATACATCTAAAACATTACATAAATAAATATAGTGTTCACTTTTCTCAAAATACTGTTTCATATTCTTCTCAGATTTAAATATACTTTATTTCTTATAAAAAAGAGTTGGCAACCCTAAGACCGAGATGTACGCAGGCCTACGGGTAACGGTACCCCACTAATGGGTAGGGCCTATCGATAATAATATGTTTTCGAATCCAACGTACACATTATTCAAATAGGCTTTTATTATTTCTTTGAATCGATATATATTATCCACTAGATCGAAAACCTATAATGAAAAACGGAATTGGCTAAAACAATCGATACGATCAACACTTAGAAAATTAATGTTCTATTTATCTGATTGCGGGGACGCCCGTCGTTGCAGGACGGGTGATCAGCTCATATTCTGGACTATCCCACCCATTTCCCCATGTTGGGACACAAGTTTCACTGCTGTCCCGACAGTGTGACCTGCTTCAAACTACCTGTTGCTTTTACAAACCTGACAATATCCCGGAAGGGGATATTTGTTAGGTCCTCAAATTTAATTTCATCCTTACCTAGTCTCCTATCTTACAAATTCATGTTACTTATATTATAAATGCGAAAGTTTGTGAGTATGGATATATGTTTTTTACACTTTCACGGTGAATCCGTGGCACAATTATACCTTATGCACCGGGGTAACATATAGGCTATAGAAATCCTGTTAATCTTTCAGTAATAAGATGACATTGAAAAGCGCTATCTATTATTAACCTATAACGGGGCAATAGTCCACGCGAAAGAAATTGCGTGTAAAAGCTAGTTTATCAAAAAGTACGCTTCGCTTCTTTATTTTGAATGTGTGTGTATTTGAATGCAAGACATTAATGACTAAATGTAAATAGTAATTAGAATTTTATTTTTAAAAGAGCAACCACTGAATTTCTGGCTCTTCTCGGTAGTAGCAGCCTTCTGAACCAGCAGCAGAGTTGACGATTCAAAAGCACTTGTTTCCAAGTTTACTTGAATTGAGAATAATTTGAATTTGAATATGGGCTTCTATTAATTAACTTTGCTTACCAATCAGGCATAAATAAAAAGTACTTATGCCTGATTAGCATTAACCTGATTAACAAGCGTTACTATTACTGTTACATAGTATTTTAAAGTTCAATAAAAAAAGATTTAAGCCCAATAGTGGACGTCTGGCGATATCAACGATTACAAAACCGTATTTGTAGCAGTTATAAGGCATAGATAAACAGACGTGACCTGGCATTGAACTACTTCTAGTGACGTGACTGCAGGCAAATAGCGGTTGCAGAATAATACTTAGGGTTAGGAAAATAATAAACACACATTTTATTATAATTACGTTTTAAATCAATCCACTGCAACTTGTAACAGTCTCATCCCTACATTCGAGTTTTAAAAATAAATAATTATTAAAATTTCAATATTTCAACAAAATCTATAAATTTAAAAATAAATGTTTGTTTATCACGCAGTAACGTTTTTCGCATCTATAATTGATGTTCTATTCATAAAAAATCAAATTCAGAAAAGTCAAATTTTCGTCAAATTGACCGAATGTCGCGGCAGCCGCCGTACTACAATATGGAGAGAGCGGGCGGAGCGAGTCTATGGTCTTGAGCGAGTCGCCTGCGCCCGGCTCGTCTGCGGCGGATCGGATCCAAGGACTCGACTTCCCCGATCTAGGTATTTATAGATCTACCCTGAGGGTATGGCAAAGCTGTGAAAATGATATCACTCATAAAACACACTTACTGAAGTGTGTTTTATGAGTGATATCATTTTCACAAACTTATGGACTTTGACACTAGAGCGTCTAACAGTCGTTTTGAATCTACGTTCACAGCAGAATTGACACCCAGTTACACAACTCTGCAAAAAAAAATATTGAACACAAACCTCATTCTCTAATACGTAACAAATAGCATCACAAATGTTATTTTACTATACAATACAATACATTAAAATTTATCATTACAATATGAGTTTTAACGCCGTGTGGTATCCGGCTGAATAGAATAGTACCACCCTCATTTCTTATCGAGCTGTCGTAAAAGGCGACTATAAGGTAGGTCGACCCGCCGTCTGGTATCCGGCTGCATATAATAGACCACCCTCATTTCTTACCGAGGTGTCGTAAAGGCGACTAAGGTAAGTTGATACACCGTGTGGTATCGGGTTGAGTAAAATAGACCACCTTCTTTCTTACCGAGGAGTCTTAAAATACGACTAAGGTAAGTTGACGTCAGGCAGGCGGTCGGTCGTAAAATACGTAGCCAAATCATCAGACAACATGTTTATAACATATGAGTTGCCCTTACCCCACTTGAGAGTGGGATAAGGGCAGGAGAATGATGATGAGTTTTAATTAAAGAAAATTTGTATTTGACTGTAATATTAAATATTCTCTATCTTAACAGACCACAAACCGATTATTTCACGAATAAGTGATCATTTCTCTAATCTTTATTTGGTAGCCAATAAAATTAAATAAACAATGAATAAATTTGTATATAAAAGATAATGAAACTAATATGTAAAACACTATACTTGTCTGGATAATGCAATGAGCGTAAATAAATAGCGTAAAGTCGAGATTGAACAAGTTCAGCGGTTCCGGTATCCAGCGTGATAGGGTTATCAATAATTGATTTTACCTTAAGAATACAAATTATTTATTTATTTATTCAATGGACACCCAATGATAGATACATTTTGTTTACTTAAATTAAATTATTCTGATCTCATTATATATGTTCTATTACTTACAGGTTATCTTGTCCAATGTAAAAATAATTAAAGCTACCGTACAACAATAATGTCATAAAATAATAATTAACAATAACTTTATCTCATAATATTATATAATATTTAAGTCTTAAAAAAAAAATAATAATAATTTTATTAATATAATTAACGAATTAGGTGTTACTCTGCGGAAGTCTATAATACAAAAGTAATGAATATATTATTTCTATATCAGGTCTTTTGGTGACCGCCTAAGTTAGTTAAGAGTTTATGTTCTCATGTAAGTGGCCATTGGCTTTTTTTGAGAATAAATGATTTAAACCTAAACCTATTATCCGCGATAAGAGAAAATGTCTATATTGCTGAATGTGGAGTATAATATCCGTAAACTTATGCACTAATATGCACCGCTACAATCTCAACTATCGTTTTGCCTCGTAACCGAAGCATTTTTAGAAGATAACCTTCAAAAAAATCCTAAAGCTAAAAATATGTACTTTTAGCATTATAGAGATTTTCGCTAATCGCGAATAGTGAAATAATAATATTGTATTAACTTTTGTAATATGGATCTCTGAAAAGTAAGGCTTATTTCTATAAAAATAATTATTTACATTGCAAAATATTTAATTATATATCTTTCGTCAACTCTGGCACCACTCCTTTTATATGCATATCATACTTCACACAATCCAACCATCTCTTTTTAGGCCTCCCTCTAGGCACATATGCATCCACATTCAAATTTAACACACGTTTGGTGACATGATTTTCATTCCTCCTCATTACATGTCCATACCATCTTAATCTTGCACTTCTCGTCTTTTCTATAATGGGCACAACTTTCAGACTTCCCCTTATATACTCGTTTCGTATTTTATCCAGTTTTGTCACACCACACATCCACCTTAACATTCTCATCTCACTTGCATGTAATCTTCTTTCATACGTCTTTTTCATTGCCCAACATTCTGATCCATACAAAACGACAGGTCTTATGACCGCTTTATAAATTTTTCCCTTAACCTTAACATATTGTGCCTGAGACCTGCCGCCACTTCATCCATCCTGCATTCATTCTTTTACCCACATCTCGATCTATTTCACCGTCGTTTTGAAAAAGCGAACCAAGGTACCGAAAATCAGAGCAGACTGGCAAAATGTTCCCATCCAAACCGATAGGGGAGAAATTGGAGGTCCTACTAAAAATTGCAAAATATTTAATTATGCACATTTTTTTTTGTTTAAGTTAAAATTTTTGAAGTATTGCGTTATTATGTACACAAAACTTTAAAAAAACGACAACAGCGCAATGACAACGCTGACGGAGTTGCGGACAGAAGCTAGGTTTATGATTTTAAAAAACCCTCAATAAATAAGCAGTGAAAGCCCTAGCGGTGCGCGGTTCTATTACAAGAACCTGTACATCTCAATGGCAACGATTTCGCATCCGATAAGCCTAATGAGATCGAATGATCTTTGTCATTACAAATTATTGCCATCGTGTCAATGCAACCAAGCAAATGGTTCGAGATTAATTTCTACATAAAATTAACGATACTTTTATTTAGAACTTTTAGAAGGGAACAATTTTGTAATACATGATTTTCGAATAACAATTACCATATACTCAGCGCACGCAAGGAAAGCTTTAAATTTTGCCGTTTTCGTACTATTTCTTATTGCTGCTCCTCTCCTATTCATCTTAGCGTGATGTTATATATCCTTCATCGATAAATGGAATGGACTATCTTACACTGAAATAATTTTTCAAATCGGTCCACTAGTTCCTGAGATAAGCGCGTTCAAACAAACAAAATAAACTCTTTAACTTTATATATTAGTATAGATATGTAACAGCTATTGCAAACATAAGGTATAAAACGTGTCGTGTAAACTATTCACCATCAAGATGCCCTGAAAGGTGTCTAGGTCCTCGTCGAAAGTTGGACGTTAAAGTGTAGTTTACAATGTCGTATTGAACATTTCACATTGTTCCCTCGCCTCTTTACATATTACAAAAATAGAAAGTTCATTTAACATTATCCATAGTAATCGATACTAATATTATAAACGGTGTATATCCCCGCGAATATCTTATACAGTCACTGATGACTATGATTTTATACTGTCACTTTCAGATAAAACATTAATTTAGATTTGTAGTGTATGCTTGTTGAGACGTGTGTAACTAGGGTTGCCACCTTTTTTTTGAAGAAAAATAGTATTTTTTTTTAAATCAAAAATTATAGTACTTTTAGGAAATTCAGGAAAAAAATAGTACACATCTATTTTCAATCATTATTTATTTTTCCATGATTATTTATGATTACTTTTCGCTGGACAATGATAAAGGAGTTAAGAGTTACTAACTAACTAAGCCCCGTAAATACATGAATGAGTTTCGTTCAAACATTCCCTTTGCAGTGCTGCGGGTGCGCTCCATTCACAGTTGATTAAAAAAAAGCGCGACAATTGGATTAGCGATAAAAATATAGTATTTTTCGTCCTATATTGTTTTTCTATAATATATAGTACAATTGGCCAAAATATAGTACGATACTATATAACGTACTTTGTACTTTTATATACAAGACACATATATGTAATCATACATGAACATAGTCACACTAGTACAAAGGTACATACACGGTCTCAGGATGCACCACGACAGTAACACGAGAGACCTTGGTGAGAGTGGTCGTGAAGTGACATGCTGTTACTTGTTAATGCGTGTTTGAGCCTGTGTATATTCATTCAACACAAAAAAATATTTCTTCCTTCGAGAACAAGAATACAACACAAATTGAGTGTATTTTAACTTTGAAGGTAACTCGTTGAATAAATACCAAAATAGACAATTAAATTACTTTTGTAGAGGCTACAACTATAGCTGAAGACTTATTTCATTGTCAGTTTCCATTTTGTTTGTAATATACATCACCAATTTTTATAATGATTATAAATTTTAATAATCAGGAAAGGCATTGAATTTACGTTCGTATAACTTTAAAGCCAGTTGAGTGATTACCAGACTGTTTTGTTTTGTATGTAAATTAGTTCTCAATGACACGATTGAATGTGAGGAAAAGATTGTCAAATATTTGAACGGAGATGGTCAAACACGATTCTAAGCAAATACAACGAAGTGGCAACTGTAGTGGGTAAATATTTTAGATGTGCCGTACGGTTAAATGACTAGCTAAACAAATCGACGGCCCACACCATCGAAATACCTTCTGTACTTTTTCTGAAGAGTTGCTCTCAATCTATCGAAGCTAAAGATGGATCATAACTATATATATTCTTTTTTCAAGTGGATTGTTTCCAAAAATTATGATAGAATTCTTCATCCTGCCTTTATCCCACTCTAAGTGGGGTCGGCATGTCACATGATTTGGCTACGTATCTTACGACCTGCCGCCTGCATGACGTCAGCTTACCTTAGTCGTATTTTAACACACCTCGGTAATAAAGAGGGTGGTCTATTCTACTCAACCGGATACCGCACGGTAGGTTAACTTACCTTAGTCTTCTTTTACGACACCTCGGTAAGAAACGAGAGTGGTCTATTCTACTCAGCCAAATACCACACGGCATAGAAAAAATAAAATAGAATTATTTTGCTATAATCCGCGTGTATTAAGAAAAACTATTTAATGATAAGTGTAGGAAGCAAAACCGTTATCATGCCTTAAGAAGGGTTCACACGACAGCGACTTTGGTCGCCGGCGAGTCGCTGGCGACTGAAAAGTGGGCATGCGAAATTTGCGGCGATCGGATATTTGCAATTCTATAAAGTCGCCGGTCGCCAGAGGTGTCGTTGTATATATATGCATGCCGCTACTTAATGTCAATTAGCGAAAATTAAAATGGCGGACTGTTCACGAAGTATTCACGTGAGTTTATAGTCGAATTTATTACACTTTACAGAAATTTAAATAAAAATAAAATAAGAAGAAATTCGTGTAAGCTTAAAAGCAAAGTCTAAAGTCTACCTTTCTAAAGGCACTACATATAACGAAGTACACTAGAACATGAAAATTTAATCGAAAAGTCGCAGAAGTCAACTAATATCTACTACCAAATGGACAATGAACGATCGCTATAATGTGAACACAAAAGCTAAAAGTCGACAGCGATCGAAGCCGCTGCGTGGGGACCAGGCAATTACAAATGCAGGATTAGTTGCCCCTTTAATCGGACGCCCACCCTATAAGGTCTCAGAGGCGGTCGATGCATCTGGTGCTCCCGATGCATCGTCCAGCGGAGGGAGGGGCCACTTTAAGAGTCCCCGACCCAGAGGTGGCGCACTCTGGGGTACAGAGTTGTTGCTGGCGGGGATGGGGGCAATGTCTTCATAGGTACCCTATCCGCGCCAACAGCGTGGTAGGGCACACAGGTTGTTTTAGTCAGTGCGAGTCCGACATAACCGCCGCCTGTCCCCTTCGGGTGGCGGTATCCATAAGGAGTTTTTTTCTGTCTAAAAAAATTTTTTAGCTCCCGCACGTATCACAAAACACCACTATCAAACAGCTAATCCTCCTTTACTTAAGAGAGATATTTTGCTCAAGATTAGGAATGGGGATATGGGATAGCAAAAGTCCGTTATTTTCTACTCCAGGTAATCAGATACAGAGGAAAGATGAAGTCGTCCAGGTATATTAATAGCAAAGTCAATCCCACGCGTTCCAATCTCAGTATTTATCACTAATGGCACCATAAAACGGGTAGATCATAAAACATGTAACTGCACTTCGTTGACTCCAAAGATATCCGTTATACTCTTGACACAGTGGCGTATTTAAGCATTAATGTGTGAAAAAAAAACTTTGTACATTTGCTTATTTCGCTGAACTATTAGCAAAGGTGGCAGTAGCCTTTAGCTCCGAGAGTTGCCAGTTTGATTCCAGCCAAGAGCTGTAATTTTCTAAAAACAATGTGTTGTGTCTTCCCGTCTGGGTGTATTTATGTATTTATTTAAATATAGTATAATAGTGTGTGAACGAGCCATGCTCAGTAATTTTTATTTATACACTTTATTTTAAACTAGTAATCGCAAGCGGCTCCGCCCGCGTGGAAAGATTAAAACCGTAATATAGTATTTTGATAGCCATAAAAATGCTTAAAGTGGGTTAGGTTTGAAAGTTAGACGTATGCTGTCGCGGACTTTTATTTAGAACTTATAGAGAACAATTTTGTACTACAGTTTTTTTAATAACTATCACCGTTTACTCAGTGCACGCAAGGAAAGCTTTAAGTTTTGACGTTTTCATAATATTTTTTATTGCTGCTCCTCTCCTATTCATCTTAGCATGATGTTATATAGCCTATAGCCTTCTTAAATAAATGGATTATCATACACTCAAAGAATTTTTCTAATCGGTCCAGTAGTTCTTGAGATAAGCGTGTTCAAACAATCAATGAAACAAACTCTTCAGCTTTATATATTAAATATAGATAGCAAAAAAGAACATTCATAATATAGCATCATAAGGCACAAAAGGCGGTCGTATCGTTTATTAGCAATTTTTTCCAGACGACCTTAGGGATAAAAAGAGAACTGGAAACAGTAACTAAAGCATTAACCAAAAATACGTAGGCGTTAAAAAACCTCCATTTAATATAGGTCACATTCTGTTTGCCATATTTAATTTAATTCAAAGGAGCAAAAACACAAACCAGTCTACATAAATCAAGTTTTTAATTTTTTTCACATTAATAATCGAAGGTCAGCGAGCAGTCTGACAACATTGCGATCCAATGATAGTCATTGTGGATGAATCAGAGGCAAAAACAAGGAAACAAGCGCGATTTGCATTCAAATGATGTATTCAATGCCATTGTTTCCATTTATGTAACATAAATTAGAGGAGATCCACAGTTATATAACGTTAACAATACTCGCGACTTTACTATGTGAACGCATATGCGTTTAAAGTGATCCAATTCAAATATTTGAAAATGGAATAGTGTCTCAATTGAAAATGTTCTATTCGGTTTCAAATATGGAAGGAATCTGAAAGTTATTAATGTGTTGTTGTAACAGACTTTACTAACTTCTACAGACAATGTAATCATTATTAGCAACAACAACAATATACAAAAAATTTAACATCATCATCCTCCTACCCTTATTCCACTCTAAGCGGGGTCTGCACAAGATTAATAAATAAATAAATAAATATGTAGGACACTTATATGGTCGTCCGTCCCCAAAGTAAGTAACTTAATACTTGTGTTATGGTAGACAGAAAACTGGTGAATATATACTTATATACATATGTATTTTTAAATACATACTTAAATACAAATATACACCAAGGCTCAAAGGCCAACAAATTCATTTATAGAAAATGTTGGCTCTTGGCGGGAATCGAACCCGCGACCCGCGGAGCTGAAGGCAGGGTCACTGCCCACTACGGCAACGAGTCAGTCAAATTTAATTTAATATGCTTTGTATATTTGTATAAAGGTGAAGGTGAAATCTTGGAAGTCAAATTTGACCCAGTTCCCGATGTCCGGTTGAGCTGAAATTTTACAATCTTCTCCAGTTCCGATGGATATAAATATTTTGTGATAAACATGTCCTGATGCTACTGCCAGGCTTCAGACAAGGGAACTTCTTAACGGTTAACAGGGACATAAAAATTCGTTAAAATATTTTTTTTACTTGACTTGTTAAGGTATCATGTTGTTCGACTCAGTCACGTCCCACCCGCATATTTGCGATCTTTTTTCTTACGGATGACTCCTACTGTCTGGCTTAAATCTGATTTAAGGATATGAATAAAAAAAGATTAACGCTCATTGTATTAGTAATGATGGTGTGGGCGTTTAATTGAATTGTGTTTAAGCAGCAACGTCCTTTGGTTTCAGATATTCAAAATGTGAACAGGAAAATCGGATCGTCTACACTTATATTGTAAATACGAAAATCTGTCCATCATGCCCTAATCGAACAATAAAGTCACATTTCCCATGTACAAACATAAGAAATGTGACTTTATTCTTCAGATAGACCAATCTGTCTTTCCGTTTGTATGTGAGTCTGCCTGTTACGCATTCACGGCTAAGCCCCTGAAACATTATTGATGAAATTTGGTACAAATGAAGCTTGATATATATATATACTAGTTCACAATGAATTGCTGGTAACAGTGCAGACAGGGCATAGTATGACACTCTTTGTTCCACCCTCTAAGTATATAATCATATCAATATAATTTTCTTTCAATAAGTGATTAGTAAAATTTAATTCAATGATATAATATCGATCCTTCAAAATAAAATAAAAAATAAAATAACACATACAAATTGAAGTTATTTTAAGAATCAAGGTAACGAGAACGAAGTTGCGGTTGCGAATACAAAAATGAATCGGATGTTTCTGAAAAAGAGGTATTTTTTTATATGTAGATAAAGGGGTGGAGGCGCAGCTTAATTTTATTATATGGATATGCCTTCGAAGGCGAAGAATTAAGAATTTAATCTCTCTTATTCATGGTTCGATCTCTCTATGACTGAACATTATGATTTAGTTAAGTATAATTACGCTCATAATACGATGCACATACTTTAAAGTAAATCAAGTCAAGTTAAAAAAGCCTGAAGCCGTTGAAGAGTTCCCTCGTCTGGACCCAAACTTGGCAGCAGCATCAATCAGGTCATGCTTATCATAAGCATGCATTATCATCGAAACTGAATGAGTATATAAAATTTCACGTCCCTACTGTATAACCGTTGAAGAGTTCCCTCGTCTGGAGCCAATCCTACCATCAGCTTCTTCTTCTTCTTTGTCAACAGATAGATGCCCACTGCTGGACATAGGTCTCTTCGTGTGATCTCCATACCACTTGGACTACATACCACACGTTTGGACCCAGTGGCTCCCCACGACGTTTTTGAGGTCATACGTTAATCTCGTGGGAGGTCTATCGACACTGCGTTTTCCTGTGCGAGGTCGCCATTCCGACACCTTGAGACCCCAACGCCCATCGGTATTGCGCACTATGTGGCTCGCCTATCGCCACTTCAGCTTCGCGACACGCTGAGCTATATCGATAACTCTGGTTATTCTACGGATCTACTCATTTCTGATTTGATCACGTAGAGATACACCGATCATAGCTCGCTCCATCGCCCGCTGAGCGACTTTGAGCCTTCTCATGAGGCCCATAGACAGCTCCCACGTTTTAAGTCCGTAAGTCATCACTGGCAACACGCACTGTTCGGAGATTTTGGTCTTGCAAGATTCCACCTTCACATTGCAAGTTGAATAAAAGCTCCTAATAACAAGTTCACGTAAACGAACTCAAAGATGACATCTCGTTATAAATAAATTACTGGGAACGACGGCGGTGAAACCGGAAACCGGATGCATGATACGACACCGTCACGATGGCGTTTACTTTCACATCGACAATTATCGACGGTTAAAAGTTAAACATGATTGTTATTGCAAATTGCTATACATAATATCTCACGGCTATTGACAATGAGCAAACTCACGAAATATAATTAGTGATAGCTAAAATCACGTAACGCCATAAGGTACATAAAAAAAAAAAAATAGTTTTTTTTAAAGGTTTGTACAAGGTCACTAGGAATTTGGATTCCAGATTACTAGTAAACTTGTTAATCCCTCCAGCTAAGCTAAATGCTTGTGTTAAGAGTGGGTTCACGTCGGTTGTATAATAGCCAGGATTCGAACCCAAGACCTCTCGATCGCAAGTCCGTTACCCTAACCATTCCGCTACCGCCGCTTATATACGAGTATTTATAGATGTCTTTAATATTTAAATGAGTTAATCTTGTATGTATATATTTTTGGAATCTCGGAAACGGCTCCAACGATTTACCTCATATTCAGCATGTAGGGAGAAAAATCGATCTAGATAGGTTTTATTTAAAAAAAATAGGTCGTTTTATCCCTGTATATGGGCATTAAAAAAATATTAAAATATATATTGAATTGAATTTTTGCCATAAGCTGTCAAGTCAGCGTAGCTTATTCGGGGAACTTGTGGTCGCTAGAAATAAAAATACCTAGGATCAAGCCCCACCTACCCTATTATATTTTAAGTAAAAAAATTACCGAGCAAGGCTCAGTCAACCAGGTACTAGATAGTTTATATGTTAACATTACAATATTAACAAGGTTAGTAAAGCTATAATAGCTTAGGTGAGACCGTGCGACTCTGTAGACGATCATGGGTTCAAACCTAGAGCAGCAATGAGTTTTTCTGTTAAAACTTATGTATCAAATTGAAGTATGCAATCTAACACGCGGTAAAGAAAAACATCATGAGGAAACCTTAATATCTTTATAGAATTCTAGGGTGACGCGAACGAAGTTGAAAAAAGCTGTGATAGCCTAACCGTGCGACTCTCCAAGTGATCACGGTTCAAGTGAGTCAGTGATTTTTTCTATTAAAAACTTCTACTATATGACTAATTGATAATTGTAATTTATCACAAGATTTTCGGTGAAACATCGTCAGGAAACCTAAATATCTCTAGAGTAATCTAGGGATATGCGTAACCAACCAATTCGCATTGGAACAGCATGGTAGGTCTTAGCTCCAACCCTTCCCTCTACAAACTGACAGAGGAAACCTAAGCCCAGCAGTGGAATAGGCAGCCGGCGCGATCTTACGCCTGGGCTATCACAGTTTATCTTAAATATATTGGGTGAGTAATTTTATCCACAAATAAATACACATCCCTAGTATTACCAGCGTGATTCAGCCCTACGAGCGATACTCGACCGAATATAGTCCGCGGCCTTCGACGAAGTCAAGCGTTCCGGCCGAAGGGCGGAAATCTTAAAAATAGTCGATATTTTTAGAATACATGCACGTACGCAGTAACAAATAACTTAAGGATGAATTATAACTAGCATAAAATAATAATATATAGCGGGATTAATAATTAATTATTTATATTTCATTATTTTTATATTTGTTTATATTTAATTATTTTGGTTGGATGTACCAAAATCTTACATTCATATTAATATAATAAATGCGAAAGTCTTTCTGTCTTTAAATTTTAATTGTCTTTTAATTAAATTTTTAATTTACTGTTCTCGATGGAAAAAGAGGATTTTTTTAATCCAATACAGTAGCTTGGTAAGTAAACTTTAATTGTGCAAAACCTCTTAAAAAAAGCTAGATCAATTTTTCCCCCCAAACACCTCCTGCATGCTGAATTCATCGAACAAAATCAAACCAATTCATCGCGTATTATAGCAAAATAATTGTATTATTACTTTTGTGTTATGGATCTCCGCAAATTATATCGCCTACTTCTATAAATTAATTAAACCACACACAGAAATTAAAAATTTATATATTAATTTATTTTTCTGTTAATACAGTTACATTTACATTACATTAAAAATCTGTGACGGCCCAGCGGTGCGATCGTGTGAATCTCTAGAGACGATCATGGATTCAAACCAGGGCAGTCACCAATGCGTTTTTCTATTAAAACTTATGTGTCTAATTGATAATTGCAATTTATCACATACTTTTCGATGCAGGAAAACATCGTGAGGAAAACTGCATGTCTCTAGAAAATCCTAGGGATATGTGTAACCTACCAATCCGAATTGGAGCAGCGTGGTAGGTCTTAGCTCCAATCCTTCTCTCCAAAAATGGAGAGAGGAGGCCTATGCCCAGCATTGGGTTAGTAACAGGCCGTTACTTACTCACTTACTTACTTACAGTTACATTAATCACACTTTTAAAAACATCGGATTAATCACTTGATTGATTATAGTAGCTCTACGTCAAGCTATTTAGTTAGAACAAGCATTAAGAGGGTTAGTAAAGACTATACGGGTAACAAGTTCAATAAACGTTGAAAGGATCAACGTTCGATTATTTAATTAGATTATCTATAAATTCTACTTGATGAAGATACAGCTATTAAGTTTTTTATTAATGTAACAACGACGCCAATAGCAACAACTATTGCAAGCAAGCCATGACGACATCTTGCCACAGCCTCTCCCACCATTTTGACGTGGGAGATCTGACAACCGCTGTCATTAGCAGCTAGCCCGCAAATACCGAATGAGAGTTTACTTTGATTTTATTTTTGCATTTTTTATGAAAACAATAAAACTGATTTAGAATACTTCTCTTATTCTTTTATTAACACAAGTAGTTTAGTAACATTAAGGACGATTGAAGACCAATCATTTATATCGTTGATTTCATATTAATGGAGCATGAAATTTTGGTTCATAGGGTTATTTTATATAAAAAAAAATTGTATCGTTTTGTACCCGGCTGAGTAGAACAGACCACCCTCATTTCTTACCGACGTGTCGTAAAAGACGAATAAGGTAAGTTGACCGGTGTGTGATATCCGGCTGAGTAGATAAGTCCACCCTAATTTCTTATAGAGTTGTCGTAAAAGGCGACTAAGGTAAGTTGACCGCTATGTGATATCCGGCTGAGTAGATAAGTCCACCCTCATTTCTTATAGAGTTGTCGTAAAAGGCGACTAAGGTAAGTTGAAACGTCGTCTGATATGCGACTGAATAAAAAAGGCTACTGAACAATGTTTGGAGCCGTTTCCGAGATTCAGTAAATATATTTATATATGTACATACAAGATTAACTCATTTAAATATTAAAAGATATACTGTGGAGTTACAGCAAGGATGTCTATTTCATTAAAATAATCTCTAAGGGAATCGCGTGGTTTTACTCCACGTCATTTAGAAACTGTAACTTGGTATGTGCTTAATAAAAAGTGGGACTCGCGACCGCCACCCGCGGCGACACACGACTCGCGTAATACGATCCTAATGAACATTGCGATATATGTCGTTCGACGCTTATTTCCTTTTAATAGTTATTACGGGCTACGTTAAGCGGATAATTTGCGCAATATTATCAATCGCGAAAGTAATGGTATAATTATTTTGCTACAAGCTCTGTCAGCGTACACTATATACAATAACATGATATAATAGGAATACCACAATTCCCGTTCCGAGATGCACTTCTCTTGAATGACGAACAAAGACTGACTGCTACTGAAACGTTTTATCAATAGGGACACTCCACCGGAAAGAACAACAGCACAGTGCTGCCACCATTTTAATCAAAAGGGGCGCAAACCCTTGTATCATTACTGTGTTGCTATAAAATACAAAGCGGAAGTCATGGGCGACAACAGCTCTAACAGTGGATTCTTACAAGTCAAATAAACGTTTAAATACCCTCAGTTATATACGTTTATTGTTTTTTATATGTTGTATATTGGACAATTACACACACAGTCGTCCGTCCTCAAAGTAAGTAATTTAATACTTGTGTTATGGGTTACAGAAAACTGGTAAATAAAATGAAATCCTACTTTCTTCCTACTAATTGCGACTACTTGCAAGTTAATCAAATGTTAAAATACCCTCATATATATATTTTATTGCTTTTTTTTTCATACGCCGTGTGGTATCTGGCGGAATAGAATAGTACCACCCTCATTTCTTACCGAGGGGTCGTAAAAGGCGACTAAGGTAAGTCGACCCGCCGTGTGGTGTCCGGATGAGTAAAAGAGACCACCCTCTTTCTTACAAGGAGGTGTTGCAAAATACAACTATGGTAAGTTGATGTCAGGCAGGCGGCCGGTCGTAAAATACGTAGCCAAATCATGTGACAACATGTTTATAACATGTTGTGTCGACCCCACTTAGAGTGGGATAAGGGCAGGAAGGTGATGATTGGTTTTTTTCATATTGTATATTGGACAATTACACACACGGTCGTCCGTTCTCAAAGTAAGTAATTTACTTGTGTTATGGGTGAGAGACAACTGGTAAATAAAATGACATTCTACTAATATTATAAATGCGAAAGTTTGTGAGTATGGATGTATGTTTGTTACTCTTTCACGGCGAATCCGCTGAACCAATATCGGTGAAATTTGGCACAAATATTCCTTATACACCGGGGTAAAATATAGACTATAAAAATCCTGTCAACTCTACAGAAATAGTATGACATTGAAAAGCGCCATCTATTATCAACCTATCACGCGACAACAGTCCATGCGAACGAAATTAGATAAAAACTAGTACTTATATAATTTTAAATTAATACTTAAATAACTAAATACACCCAGACTCTTAAGAAATAACAACATTTTTTGCCGAAGTGTCGTAAAATACGATTAAGGTAAGTTGACGTCACTCAGACGGCCGGTCGTAAAAACGCAGCCAAATCATGTTACAGCATGTTTATAACATGTTGTGCCAACCCCACTTAGAGTGGAATAAGGGCAGGAGGATATATATACTCTAAGAAGTACTAGATTATTTTTAGATAATGCTAGCCCTCGGTAGAAATCGAACCGACTATTAGCGGAGCGGAAGGCAGAGTCACTGCGTCAACGGGCCTGTCGAACATACAAAGTTGTATTTTACAGTATTGCAACATATCTGAACGCCGCGGGTGGCATCGTGGGTTTCAATTCAACATTTGACCTTAGCGTCTTGACTCAACACCTCCGACCTTAAGCTCTTGCGGCAATGATAGCTTGATCGTTTAAACGCAGCTTTCAAAGAAGGGATTATTATGTTCCATTGATAAGAGAATAGATAATTTTGTTCGCACGTTGAAAATGTTTGAACTTATTTATAAAAGAAAGGAGACTTTTGTATTTTAATTGAGTGAGGTATGGCTGAAAAAAAACAGCATATTTTTGTTTTTCATAATACAAAAAAGTAGCAATTTTAAATCTAAAAATGTAATAAAATCTATCATCATTCTTCTGCCCTTAAGAGTTCCCACTCTTAGTTGGCACAACATTTTATAAACATGTTGTCACATCATTTAGTTAGGTATTTTACGACTGGCCGCCTGCTTGACGTTAACTAACCTCAGTCGCCTTTTACGACTCCTCGGTAATAAATGATGGTCTATTCTACTCAACCGGATATCACACGGTAGGCCAACTCACCTTAGTCGCTTTTTACACCTCCTCTTATAAATCTTTTCGTTTTGATTTGATCACGCAGCGACGCATAGATGAGTTTCCTTTATATAAAATACCGAGAATATGTATTCAAAGAGTATTTATATAGTACATTTGTGACAAACACAGATAAGAATGCAATTTAATAGTACAAGTATAGGGCGGTCTTATCGCTTACGATAAATTCTACATAATTTCAGGGTCTGAGAATTGTATAATTGTATCTTGTAACATGATATCCTAGAAAAGGAATTGAAATATTTTGTAATATAGGTGATGTTTTTTTATCCTTACGTTAACCTTTTGTATAAGTTCGCTTGCTTTGTGTGCTTTAAGTGTGATAAATTTTATCACTATTGATTAAGCCGATTTGCCGTGAAAGCGTAACAGACAAAAAGAGAGACTTTCGCATTTATAGCATAAGTATTGAAGTATCAATGGGAAAGACAATGTCTTTCATTTTCAGGGGATAACTCTCGGATTAATGAATTTTTGTAACGCACAAAACCATATTCATTACAGATAAATTGATAACATATAAAGCTACTAAAGATTTCATGTCTCTACTGTTAACAGTTAATGAGTTCCCTCGAGCCAATTCTAGCAGGAACATCAGCTCATTCTTATCATAAACATACATTGTCATCGGGACTGGACCAGTATGTAAAATTTCGGTCCAATCGGACACCGGGAAGTGCGTCAAATTTAACTTGCTAGATTCCTCCTTCACATACAACACATCACATCAAATATTTCACATAAAAGCTTTTAAGAAATACTATACTCCAACTATAGTTCTATATATTGCTGAGACTGAGCTTTCAAGTCTTTTTTTTTAAACCCAGTACGCCACCTGTGGGTTGGAGCCTCTCTACAAGTGGCCACATCTGGACGATGCATCGGGAGCACCAGATGCATCAACCGCTCCGGGGACCTTATAAAGCGGGCGTCCAGCAAACCCCCTCCCATTAAAGGTCCCTTTTAGGACAGCACGCGATAGTCTTGAGCGAGTCACCTGCACCCAACTTACCTGCGGCAAATTAGATATTAAGACTCAACTTCCCGGATCCACCCTGTCGCCTCCTTCCACTAGATAACATCCTCAACAGAAAGAGGCCATCGCTGCCCACGATCTCTCCCTGTACACCATAGAACGAACCACCAACGAACCACGATGGGCAAGAAGAGATCGTCATCTCCCCCCATCTGCGCCAAGAGTTCCGCCCAAGCTGACCAGTCCGCGAGCGTGTCCGTGAGCTTTCAAGTCTAAGTTATTAGAACCTAAACCAAATTAAAAAACAAACGATAACAAATATCTAACGCTTAATATAAATTGAAGCCGCACTAACTGGTAAGTAGTGATGGGCAATTAAGATTATATAAAGAAACAAACAATTCCACTATACGTATTATATCTTAACAGCTCCGCTTGCAGTGTAATTGATGCGAGCACGAATGGGTATCTTACTTACATAATATCAACCTTATTTAAAAGTAATACGATTTAAAATCCTACAGCGGAATTAAAACCAAAGCCATACAAAAGCTGGGCGCGCGTTCGTGCAATGAATTTGTCTCACGCGATGACGCGTTCTCACTTTTTTATCATTATTTGTATTTGTGTAGCCTGTGAGCGATTTAATCGTCAAGTAAACAATGATAATGGTAGTAATAATGAAGTGATAGTTTAGTGTAGTTATAATGTACTGTATGTCACTACAGTACGTCATGTGTACGTCAAGTAAACAATGAATATAGTAGTAATAGTGTAATGAAAGTTTAGTGTAGATTGTGTAATGATTGCATGCTGTAGTGACAGTGTAGTATTGTATTTGTGAAGCTTGTGAGCGATATAATCTTCAAGTAAACAATGAACGAATTAGTAATTAGTGTAGTGATAGTTGAGTGTAGTTACAGTTTACTACAGCGATAGTGTTGTGTAACGATAGTTTAATGATAGTGTAGTTATAGTGTACTGTAGTGATAGTAGTGATGTAGTGTAATCGATTTGAAATGAACACAAAATATATTGAATATATCTACACTTATCTATAAAGCTGAAGAGTTTGTTTGTTTGATTGTTTTGTACGCGCTTATCTCAGGAACTACTGGACCGATTTTAAATATTCTTTTAGTGATAGTCTATTTATCGAGGAAGGCTATAGGCTATATAACATCACGCTAAGATGAATAGGAGAGGAGCAGCAATCTCTTATAACTCAACCAATATTGCCATCTGCAATGGATCATTGTAATCCATTGCAGAGTCACTACACTATCTAGTGTACCCTATTTGAAATGAACACAAAGGCTATATTTCATAACTCCACCAATATTGACATCCGCAATGGATCATTGCGATCTATTCGAAGTTTATTCAATCAAAATCTATCCGATCGAAGGTCAAATATCTCATAACTCCACCAACAATCACATCTACGACGGACGATTCTGGTCGAGCTGATGTTTCTTTGGTTGTGGACTCAGTTAACCTTGTCAGGTCTGCTGTTTCCAAAGTATTCGCTGGTTTGCTGGTGTGAGTCGCTGGAGAAGTAATTTCGGTGTTCAGTGGGGTCACCAATGTGCTGATGTTTATTTGGTTGTGGACTTCTCTATTGTGGAGCGAAATCAAAGTAATGCAGGTAGATTTATGAGATATATTTATTATGATACGTCTTACTTTATTAGCGACTAAATATTGTCTAACAAATTACAAATTGCTTTTGTCACCGAAATCCGATATTAGCTGACGATGTGGTACAGTGGTCCACTCGACGTCTACGCAAAACCAGCAGGTCGAATCTACAGTACGATATTAACTCAATAAATTGTCATTCGAACAAAACATGTTTGTTTATTTATGGAAAACAATCTAGAATTATTATTCACCTTCATTTTCCTCGTGAATAAATTTCTTAGTAGTATGAATAAATAATAAAAAATACCCTGAACCGTTTTCAATAATCCTAAAAGCTATGTGAATAGCGTTCGTAAAACCGTGTAGATTGAACAGCGGTTAACCTCAAGACCGTTACGAGGTCCCGGCATTATCACTTATTCTACGTAATTCCTTCAGCTTTTCTATATATAAGTATTAAATATAGAAATCCTTAATAATCCTATCCTATCCTACTAATATTATAAATGCAAAAGTTTGTTAGTATGGATGTATTTTTGTTACTCTTTGGCACAATTATTCCCTTATACCCCTAGGTAATATATAGGCTATATAAATCCTGTTAATTAATCAGGAATAGAATTTCATTGAGAATTGTGGGTGTATAGGAAAATGTTAAGGATATCTTAGAGAGATAAAGTAAAAAATATGACCTTGTTAAGTCGCATGAACAAAAAAGCAGAAGTCCTATATTTAGTGAGAAAAAGAATGCTCGAGTACTTTGGCCACATCATGAGAAGCTAAATATGAATTGCTGCGGCTTATCATACAAGGCAAAATCCAAGGTAAACGGAGTGTGGACCGACGAAGGATATCTTGGCTAAAAATCTACGCCATTGGTTCGGCAAAAATACTCGTTCCCTATTCAGAGCAGCGGTATCCAAAGTTAAAACTGCCTTAATGATCGTCGAACTTCGCGAGAAGATGGCACGTTAAGAGGAAGAAGAAGGATGAATTGAGAAACGCCATCTATTATCAACGTATCAAAGTTTTTTATTCACGATGAGTCCAAGTCAAGTAAAATCTGTAATTTAAAGAAGGTTCTATGACGTTTTTAGCTTAAGTCGAAAGAGTTATTTTAAGACAGTTATTATATTTATTTCTGTTTACTGGATAAATTTAACTGATTTTAATATAAATTCCATGCAAGTTTATTCTATTTACTAAAATAATTAAACTTTGCTCTCAAGAAAACGATAAATCTATCTCAGTGTTCACGGATTGATCTGATTTTTGTGATGGATATATTTGCAGAGTTGGAGAGTCACAAAACTTACTGTTTATTCCAAGACTATAGTTCACGCGAACGAAGTTGCGGGTAAAACCTAGTAAATAAATTATTTTGAGTGTACTTTTTCTGTGATTTATTAAATTTTAAGGAGTTTTCAGATGACGATTTCAAGGCGAAAACATAATGTTTGCATTACATAGATTTTCTAGACAAACACGGATTTTAGCAAAATAATTCTATGATAACTTTTGTATTATGGAATTGAGACATTGGAATGGAAACGCCTAGTTCTATAAATTAGTATTCTGATAGTCGTAACGTAATAGGCGGAAACATGTCTTAATCAGTCACGTCGCCGTAAACACTGCGATCTATTCCATAAAAGTAGCCGATGTGATTCTAATTCTCGTTATTCTAGACGTATTAGGATATACGAGCACTATTAGCGAATGCTAAATTACTGCAATTATCATTGTTCTTAAATTTATCAAATTGTACATCTGTATAAGCTCAGTCGCATGTATGAATTTAATGTAATTTTATGAATGCATTTTTATCAATATTGTACTAGCCGACAAGCTGCAAAAACGTAACAGACAGCCTGACATACAGAGTTTTGCATTATATTACTAGCTGTGCCAGAGAGGTCACCTGCGTGTAAATAGTGTTACAAAATTCTAGCCGAATTGATATTTTGAACATAAATGTAGTTTTTATGAGTTAACCTTTAGAGATGGAGACATGCTATCGCGGTCATTTTTGTTTTTTTTTCTGTAAATTTCCAATTCTCAAGTACATTACTTTAGTGTATCACTGCTGGTTTATGCGGCGCACGCGAGTAAAGCTTTCCCGCAGGCGAGTTTTTTACCACCGCGCGACCTCTTTAATACAATGTACATAAAATCGTTATGTACTATTAATTTAAACCTTCCTGAAGAATTTCACTACCGTTTAATAAAAACTGTAAAAAAATCGCGCAAATCGGTCACATACAGACATACAGTTTTGGGGACTTTGTTTTAAAATATGTATAGATAGTATAGATTTAACCATAGGTGACTACAGGGAGGCCGAAAAAGAGATGGTTGGATTGTGTAAGTAGTACATGAATATAAAAGTATAAAAGGGGTAGCGATATGGTTGATGAATGATGTTTATCGGACGCTCACTTTAGTTGGATCCTCGAGGCGGTCGATGAATCTGGTGCTCCTGATGCATCGATTAGCGGAGGGAGAGGCAACTATTTATAAAGACTCCGAACTGGAGGTGGTGTTCTACGGCGTACAGAACCGTTGCTGGTGGGCACGGGGGCTAATTTGTACAACGGTACCCTGTCAACAGCAGCGTGGTAAAGCAGTCAGGTTTTTAGTCGGTGAGAGTCCGTCATACTCACCTCTCGTCTTTTCGGGCGGTGACGACACATAATGGGTTTTCCTGACATACAAAAAAGGGTTCACGAATGATAGGACAGCATGGAAGCGAAAAACATGGTGTGCTGACTCCACGTAGAATGGGATAAGGGCAGGAGAATGAAGAGTATGGATTTTAAAATGACAGGTATACTAGCTACAACCCACGCATTACTCCAAGTGGACTTAAGTATATAAAAAAAATCGAACATGCAACTATCTCTAACAAACAAACAACAAACATTCGCATTTAGAATATGGGTTTGAATTTATCTAAACACAGACAGCGAGTCGTGAGTGAAACAGATCTTAAATAAATACCGGGAAAATTTCAAGTACAAGTTCATACTAGAAGTATGACCAACGGGCTTCTATTGAATGATAAATCAACTTTTCGATTGTGTCCACTAAATAATTGAGTCAGGGGTCATAGTGATGAAGCAATATTCTCGTTAGTCAGCATATTAGTTGGAAACGCTCGACCTACTAACAATTACACTGCTAACCTTATAATACGAGATCCCAGGGACTCCAGACGTTATATATTTTTTTAGTATACTTTGAGTGTATTTATACTGCTTGGTCTGAGGGCCCTTTAACAGGTGCCAGGGCTAAAGGTAGGTAAAAATTGTACTTGCATTTCTTTATGTCTCATTACTATTTTTTTTGTATATTTAAGAAAAAAATATTAAAAAATAATAAATAGTACTGGCAAACTCATTTCGGGGGCGGTAATTTTTACAAGACGCTTTAAAGCTTTAAAAAAAATGATGTACGTAACTTTACTTATAATCTCAGTCTTGATTCTTAGATATGATACTCAGGGAAGTAATTCAATAATTTTTGTAAGCAGCTAGACCAATCTGGTGGGCCTAACATCCACGTTATTACACGTTAAGTAAGTCGTGAATATTAAACTTTGATCGCTTATTCTAAGTCTATATGAAGCTGAGGAGTTTGTTTGTTTGATTGATTGTTTAACCGCGCTAATCTCAGGAACTACTGGACCGATTTTAAAATTATTTAGGTGTAAGATAGTACATTTATCTAGGAAGGCTATATGCTATATAACAGCACGCTAAGATGAATAGGAGAGGAGCAGCAATAAAAAATAGTACGAAAACGGCCAAATTTAAGGCTTTCCTTGCGTGCGCTAAGTAAACGGTGAAAGTTCACAAATCATGTATTACAAAATTGTTCCCTTCTAAAAGTTCTAAATAAAAGCCCACGAAAGCATATGTCTAGCTTTTAAGGTTAAACACACTTCAACCATTTTTATGGTTATCTAAATACTACATTATGGTTTTAATCATTCCAGGCGGGCGGGGCCGTTGGTGATTGGTAGTAAAAAAAAATTGAATCAAATAAAAAGTCCATTAACCTTTGTGGTGTACTGGTATAGAAAATATATATCTTTAGGTCATTCGAAATCGGAACTTTAGTAATCAAGTATACTTATTTCAGTCATTCAGCGACGCCATTCATAGCACGGTCGGCCGCGCTTGAACCGGAACTCTGGTCATTTGTCTCTTTAACAAGAGTGAAAACATAACGCATTGTGGCTTAACTCTCTTTGTGTTGAGGAGTTAAGGCCACAATATTTTGTTCATTTTAATAACAAGTCTCATTCAGTATATTGGAAAATATTAGAAGATTGGATT
The DNA here is from genome assembly GCA_947086495.1 of Morpho achilles. Lineage (NCBI taxonomy): Eukaryota > Metazoa > Arthropoda > Insecta > Lepidoptera > Nymphalidae > Morpho > Morpho achilles. The sequence continues at coordinate 2,400,018 of CAMTZB010000015.1, forward strand.
GAACTGTTGGGTCCCTGTAATTGATTTGGATTTTACTTTTAATTTAATTGAAAAGATTGAAAAATGGTCGCGACGATGAAACCTAAAACGCCTTTTAGGTGCTACACTCAATAGGTAGAGACGATCTCAAATAAGTCGATGAGATCTGTAGGATGCAAGCTGAACACGTGGACGTCTCTTGAAGTGGTATATTTCCAACAGTGGATATCTAAGAGAGAGAGTAAGGTAAATTAACATATATAGAATAACTAGCTTCTACCCGCAACTTGGCTCGCAAGGGCTGTTGTCACGTGATAGTTTGCTAAAAGATGGCGTTTGTCAATGTCATCCTACACCTGTAGAATTAACTGGATTTCTATAGCCTATATGTTATCCTGGTGTATAAGGAATAATTTTGTCAAAATTCATCCATATTGGTTCGCGGTGAAAGAGTAACAAACATACATCCATACTAACAAACTTTCACATTTATAATATTAGTAGGATAGGATAGGAAAGGATAAGAATGGATTCAAAAATGTTTTTACTTCCAAACAACCAACACAAAACTATGAGATATATAATACAAGTTCCAAAATGAAGTTATGAAAAATATATTCAGAACATTTGTGTTATGAAACGATCATAAGTACAAAAAGGCGTAACCGTCACCGGAAGCGTCAGAGACGCGAGGGTCACGGGTTCGACGCCCGTCTACATAGCGCCGCAACTCCTAATGGGCACATTGTGTTACTGATAGTACATCTGTTATAGCTTTCTAATAAGAACGGACGACCTTATGGCATTTGTAAGATCACAGATACTCCTAATTTGTTTTGATACAATTGTATCAAAGAAATTCATCTTCTAATAAAACTACAAGCAGACCCTAAGGACTTTAGTCTTTTGCTTTTGTAAATAGTGACCTTAATCTAATTAAAAACAATTTAAGATATATTCTGAAATTAAGCACATTCTGTAGTAATGATAGATGCCTTATGCCGTGATAAAGAATCCATAATGATATTTCACTTTTTTAAATTATAAACGCTAAAATTTGTGTCATAAAGTTCCCGATGACCATAATTTCGAAGTCTTGCGCACCTGTAACAAAGTGCTTAAATTGAACATCTGGCAACAGCTTGAGATAATAAAACATAACAATGGCACCCTCATTAACGACCAGATAAATGTTTATAGTTCAAGCTTGTTCCACATGTTCGTAGGTAAAATAAAATTAGATTGGTGGGGTTGAACCGATTAGTATATAACTAAGCTTATTTGGGTATTGCTGCGCTTTGCGATTTTGTCGTGGAGTCTATCTCCTGATGATGCTTCGGTTGCGGGGCGAAACGATTGTTGAGTTTGGGAACTATCCCAATGTTCACTAGAACGTATGTAGTGCTTGTGTATTGTGGTGGCGGTGGTGGAGGTTTGTTAATGTGTTTTTACGAATCCTCCATGTATCAGGTATGAAAACGGATTGTCCACTCTACATTTAGGAATATATATATTTTCTGTTTTACTTCATCGCGGATCATAGCAAAATAATTTTATTATTATTTTTGTATTATAGATCTCCGTAAAGTAACGCCTAAATCTATAAAGTATCACATTCGATTTTCAAATACATACCTATAGATACGTAGATTACCATTTACGAATTGACATTTGCACTGCGAGTGAATCCACGGGACGCAGCGACTCCTATACAAAACATCGACAGAAACACCGTACACTATACAATATCGGTAGTTAAAGAAGTTTATAAGGGCAGTTAAACATTGAACAAGGCTACCGAGCGAGCGATAAGCATTTAAGCGTGAACAGTGCTGACACCAATCCATAACTTAGAACAATTGATAGCCAATGCTCACAGCTTAATGTTGGCAACATTGTAGACATACATGAAATCGGCAAAATCAACGGTCCTAGAGAGAAAAAAAAAGTGGTTGATTCATTTCATGTATAAATACGATTATTAGCTTCCGATAAAACGACGATTTAGGACGTGAATTTTTAAAAGGAGACCTCTGCATATGTGGAGCATATGTCTAGATTTGAAGATTAACCCAGTATAACTATTTTTATGGTTATCAAAATACTATTACTAAAAAAATACTAATAATATATTCGGAGCAAAACTCGGAGCCGATGATGTAAATTAAATCGAAAGTTCAGACCTAAAGAAAGCGCGATCGAAGTTCCATAACATGCCTAATTAATTTAAAAACCATACACTATACGATATAAAAGCGGTAGTTATAAAGTTTATAAGGGCAATTAAACGCTGAACATGGCTACCGAGCGCCGATAAGCTGTTTAGCGTGAGCACTCCTGACACCAATCCATAACTTGCAACAATTGATGGTTAATACCTCCAACATTATGTGAGCAACATTGTCGCGCGAAACGAGACCCGGCTCGATTTCTCGACTTGATTGTGGTTAGCCGACTTTAGAACGTATGCCGTAGATATGCAGTTCCTGGGTGATCGAGTCTTGCAGGGTAATATTTTAAAGGATATAAAGAAATGCAATTCCCTCTTTCTTACCGAGGTGTCGTAAAATACGACAGAGGTAAGTTGATGTCAGGCAGGCGGCCGGTCTTAAAAACGCAGCCAAATCATGTGACATGTTTATAACATGTTGTGCCGATCCCACTTAGAGTGGGATAAGGGCAGGAAGATGATGAGGTTGTTATACTATTAAGCTCAACTCACAGTCAGTGTTACTTGGTATATCTATACTTATTATAAAACAAACTTAAAAACCATCCGTCTGTATGTGATCGATTCTCTCAAAATCTACTGAACGGATTTTTATAAGATTCTTACTAAAAGGTAGTGCAATTGTTCAGAATGGTTTATGTTAATAATACATTATGTTTCTATGTAAATTTTGTCAAAAACTCGCCTGCTAGGAGCTTTAGTCGCATGCGCTGGATAGATGAACAGAGATACACTAAAGTAATGCACTAGGGCAGGATGATGATGAAAAAAATGCAATTCCTATGCTGAGGTGGGCAGGTGGAGTTACACTAAAAGATAGAGTACGCATTAAATATATACGAGGTAGTTTTAAGGTTGCTCCTATAAAAGAATATCAGAAGATATGCTCAGATGGTACGGACATGTTATGCGAGAGACTAACGATTCGGTTGTTTTCTTTCCATGGCTAATAACAAAAAAAAAGGGGGGGGGGGGGAGATCACATACTATCTGAATGACGAATGTCCAGAAGGACATCAAATGGATCGGACTCTACAAAGAGGATGTGAATGACAAGGTTGCATGGCGTCGCATGATAAGGAAAGCCGACTTCGCGTAACGGGACAAGGTAGGGACAAAGAAGATATAAAAAAATGCAATAAAAAAAATGAAGAAAGAAATAAAGTGACATGTGGGAATCCATCTCAGGCTTTGTACTTTTTTGTTCCACCCGTTACTATTAGGCTATCAAAGCTTTGCATTTGACAGCTCTAATATCATTTGCTTTCAATTCTACAATTCAATTTCTTTTAATGCTCGAAAACAGGTATAAAACGATTTTTTTTGTTAAACAAAACCTAGCGGTGGATTTTGTCCCCAAAAACCTACATGTTAAATTTCAGGAAAATCGTTGGAGTCGTTTCCGAGATTCCAAATATATATATTTGGAATTATATTTATCCTTTTTTCTGCCAACTAATTAAGGTAAAATATTTATTCGCTATACTTTAAACCGCTTAGACAGCTATCATTTCTATGTGTAAATTTCTTTGTTTCTATATTTGTTATCACTTTTTATTATTATTTTTGTTTTCTTTTTCAATAATATGTATTTAACTTATAAATTGTGTAGTTATTACATTATATTTTAATTATTTTGGTGTAGTCGTCCGTGTTGTCACCGAGGCTGCAGCTGAAAATCGGTCCCGAGTGACATTGTCAATGTCATTCGTTTCATGCCGAGCTGTGTTGCCTTTTTGAAGATTGCATAAAATTTAGATGTAGGTATTATTTGTAATCGAATATTGTATTTTATTATAAGTGTACTTGTATTTGTCTATGTTTTATGCAGTGTTTAAATAAATATTTTTCTTTCTTTCTTCTTCTTTCCAAATAGGTATATATACATATATACACACGAGATTAACTCATTTAAAAATATTACAGATGGAACATTTTTAAAATAATTTTAATTTTTTTAATTTTAATTTTTTAAAAAAATACTTTTATACAACGTATGTTACTATAAAATTCATTATTATTAATAAAATTAATGAATAAAATTATGTACCTTAAACTGATTGATTAATGAAAAAGTATATCAAAGTAATATCGCTTAGTATTAAAGTGACCTAATTCAAAATAGTTGCTTTGCCTACAAAACTCATAATTGGTAATGAGTACTTATAACTTCCCATAACGTGGAAGAATAATAAAACATTTTATAATTTTTTTTATATTTAGTAGCGTGATATCATAGATAGCATTGAAATAAGGATGTATCTAAATTAAGCCTAATTTTGAATTCGGTCACTATAATATCGATGTCTAAGAAAAGACTATCAGTTCAATGACATCAAAGTCAAAAGAGATAAGTGCTATACACTTATCAAAGTACAATTAACGCCGCTTTCTATATCGCCCTAATGATATTCACATTATCAGACGTATGGCTGCAAGGCGTATGTGGGCAGCGGGTTCGATGCCCGTGTTGAACATAATGGTTCTATTGTCGCCCCGTTAGACGCCTACATTCTCCTTAGATAACTGTCTTCTTCGAATTTAAAGAAAGTGTACTTATTTATGAATCGTTCTGAATGTTATATATTAATAAAAGTATCTGGGTGACCGAGCCTTAATCAGTAATTTTGTAAAAGATATAAAAAAATGCATTTAAAAAACAGGGAAAAAAGCACCGGGTGACATGTGGGAATCAATTCCAGGTTATGAACTTTTTTGGTTCACGCGTAACCTATGTTATTACAGCTTTGTATTTGACATCATGTGCAATCAATTCTAAATTTTATCATTTTTTGAATGCCCGAAAACGGATATAAAATGACATTTAAAAAAAATAAAATCTAGCTACATCGAATTTTCTCCCCCAAAAGCCGTGCTCAATTTCATGAAAATCGGATCGCCCGTTACCATTATGGTATCACAGCTTTTCATTTGACAGCTCAATAATCATTTGCAATCAATTCTACATTTTAGCATTTTTTGAATGCTAGAAAACTGGTATAAAACGATTTTTTTTAATGAAACCTAGCTACATCGACTTTTCTCCCTCAAAAGCACCCTACATGCTGAATTTCATGAAAATCGTTGGAGCCGTTTCCGAGATTCGGAAAAAATATATACATATATAGAAGACTGACTTATTTAAATATTAAAAACATATAGAGGGTGAAGAGATTTAAAATATGATAGGCTTATGAATAACGCCATGAATTAAAATGTTATCATTATCAAAAAACGTAAACCATTACTTTGGTACAATAAAATTCAAATTCAAAATATTCTTTATTCAAGTGGACTGTTTACAGTACTTTTGAATCGTCAAATGTTTTAAAGAAGCTATCACTGTTTCGGAAGTTTGCTCCTACCGAGAAGAATCAGCAAGAAACTCGGCGGCTAATCTTTTAAAAAATTATTACAATTTGATGGTTACTATACAAGTGAATATTTTTACGTACAAATAGTATATTACTGTAGATGTATTGTGAAGCTACAGTCAGTTTGAACTTTTCCCTAAGAGAATCACGAGGTTTCATATTATAAATAACACGTATAGCTCTTTTTTGCAAAACAAAGACCCTATGAATATCAGCCGCTGTACCCCATAGCATGATTCCGTATGACATAATGCTATGAAAATAGGAAAAATAAACAAAAAATAAAATCAACATCAGTTAATTGTCTAATTTTCCTAACAGCGTAGCCAGCGGAACTTAATTTTTCACAAAGGTTTGTTATACTGGCCCGTTGGCGCAGTGGGTAGTGATCCTGCCTTCAGCTCTGCGGGTCGCGGGTTCGATTCCCGCCGAGGGCCAACATTTTCTATAAAAAGAATTTGTCGGCCTTTGAGCCTGGGTGTATATTTGTATTTATGTATGTATTTAAAAAATATATAAGTATATATTCACCAGTTTTCTGTCTACCATAACACAAGTATTAAGTTACTTACTTTGGGGACGGACGACCGTGTGTGTAAGTGTCCCATATATTTATTATTTATTATTATTATTATATGGGGCCCCCATTGGATCTTTGTATAGGTCATTCCTATAAACACAGTTGTATTTTCTTTCATTAATATTTCATTATTAAATATAACATTTTCTGTTGGTCTGGTTCCATTAAGCAGTGAAAACTCTACTATAACTCTACTAATAGACTTCAGACTATACATATTATTATTCACTATAATTAATATTAGTTAAATAATCGAATTAAGCGTTACTTTGCGATGACCCAAAATACTAGGGAATTAATAATATTATTTTGCTATAATCTACCAGTACACCACAACATGGTTAAAACGTGTTGTGGCGACCCCACTTAAAATGAGATAAGGGCAGGAGAATGATAATTCAAAAGTTGATTTTCCAATAATTGGACAGGTTGTTCAAAATATACGAAAACCATTGAGAACCAGAAATAATCCTGAAAATATACATCTGCGTGGATAAATGATGAATACTTAAATTCATTGAGAGATTTCTCTGCTCTCAGATTTACGCCACTCTATTATAAACTATATCTCTTTATGTTCAGGTGAGATAAATATAACTAGGTAATTATATCTAAAGTACTTACTAATATGACTTCAAATCCTTTACTCCTTGCATTAACTTTTCATAGATATCCGTAACTTTAATATATGAAAAAAAACTTTACCATAATATCATTATTTAACTCAATGTATATTGCAGTAGTGTCTATATAATCTATCACAAACTGGTCACAATATCTACTATTAAAAAAAAACAATCACACCACAGTGTATCTATTCATACTATAAACGTAGTGTGACACTAATACAACCATACTCTGTAATATACATAAAACTATTTCATATATAATTACGAAAAACGTGGCTTATCGATTATCTATGAAACAAAGTTAAAATATTTAAAAAATACCTATATAATATGTCGAAATGCCACGTGGTCTATCTCTATTTATATTATGGCCTTCCATATGCGATAATAAAATAGATATCAAAAAACAGGAATTAAATTAAGAACAGGAATTATACATCAATTAATTAAATTAAGATTAACTAACAATTAATTCTGTAATAGAAATAATAGTTGAGTCAGTTGTGTGTTCTAGTTAAACCTAGATATCGAAATTCTGTTATCTATGAACATTACTTTCTAATTTTCCTCAATTATAATCATCCTCAAATTGCATCTAAATACTTCCAACAGTTTTTAAATAAAATATTAATTTTATATCAAAAATCATATTTTTATCTTTAATATTTAAATGAGTAATAATAATAATAATAATAATAATCATTTATTTGCCAGAATATGAGTGGTATACAGAGATGTTGACATTTTTTAGGGTACTAACATATTCTACCGTTATACAGTATGCAAATTTGAATTACAATTTTTATAGAATATTCCATTTAATTTAATTTACAATTTAAATACAAAATGTCAATAAGAAAAAAAATATATAACTTATTACAATATTGTCAATATTAAATTTAAAAAATAAAAATAAATCCTATATATATGTGTATATGTCAATAATCAAATACATGTCATACGCTGTTTATATAATACATTTAAAAAAATTTGTCGTTTAAATAGTCATTAACATTATAATAGCACTTTGGTAGCAGAAGCTCTTTTACATTTCTTTTAAATAGAGGCAATGACTCTTTTTTATAATTTTCAGGTAATTTATTATAGATAGTTATTGCCATACAAAATGAACTCTTTGCAAATAACTCTAACTTCCTCGATGGTACACATAGTCTATTTTGCCTACGGCTTCTAGTGCTATTAACCTCAGACATAGTTGTAAACATATATGAATGTTTTTTGACGAAAACAAGTAATTCATAAATATATAGGCATGGTAATGGCAAAATGTTGTGCTTTTTAAACAAAGGTTTACAGCTGTCTAACGCTTTTTGTTTTACAAAAACTTTTTGGCTATGTACAGAATTACCCCACAATATAACACCATATCTTAACATGGATGAAACATATCCATGATATGCCAACAATGCACAATTAATGTTTAAAATACGAGCCAGTCTTTTGAGAACGTAGATGTAGCTATTTAGCTTGTTGCATAATTTTTCGATATGGTCTTTCCAATGACAATACTTATCAATGACTATTCCTAGAAAAGATGTATATCGTAAAGATGTAAATCTTGTATATACAGATATATATAGATGATAACCTTTTAAAATAAAGTTAAATAAAATAAAGTTAACATTCTAAATACTACGCCGCAAATGCCCATAACGTTTCAAATTACAAATATCGTAACAAAAATAGACAATGCCGAGTGCTTGGCTAGTATTCTTAACAAACGACTGAAACAGACGAACAGATGTGCGGAGATGAGTCACACTGTTTCCTTACTGTCAATTTCCTTCACTCCACAGCTTTCGTTGGAAAAATATAAAGCTCGCTTATGTTTACTTTCTTAGAAATATACTTTGAATTTCCTTTAAACAAACCTGAGTTTAAGATTATGTAAAATGTAATGTTTTCTTATTTTAATATTGTTATTTATGAATTAAATCTCTATTATGTATAACTCTATCTCTCTATCTGAATAATGTTTTTTTTTTCACTTCATAGTCATTCACACTTCTGGCTAAGAAATGTTTTTATTCAGTGCTTTACAACTTTCCTTCTTCTTTATGTTGCATATACAAACATTTATATACGTAACTGTCTGTCACTATCATTTTTACTGTATTTAGATTAAGTAACAATGGTCGCCATTGAAAACCAGCGTTCAAACTCAAGTTAAGCGGTATATTTATGTATATTTATCTTATTTTGACTGTTATCTACACTGTGACGTTATTAATAAAAGGTTTTGATTTGATTTGATTTTAAAATAAATTATTAAACTTAACTAAAGTAAGAAATATAATATTGTGACAGTAATTTTTAATAATAATCATATATGGGACAATTATACACACAGATGTCGGTCCCCAAAGTAACTTAATACTTGTGTTATGGGTGGGATACAACTGGTAAATATATGACTATATAATTTTAAATACATATAAACACCCAGACTCAAAAAAAAATCATATATCACATGCTTTATTAAAGTTGCCGAATTCGAAACAGTTGTTATGTGGCAAATTGCAATAAAGCAGGAAATAAGATTGAAATAAGGATTTCAATGTATCTAACTCGCTGAAGCCTAATTTTTAAATTCGGTCAGTTTAATACTAAGTGTGCGATATCAAATACACTTATCAAAGTACAATTAACGCCGCTATAAAATTCAAAACATTCTAAGAAAAGCCAGAAAAGCATTTGCGCGAAGCTTTTTGAATAAAATATTGTTAGCGTTACAAATGTCATATCACACGATGCAGAGATTTTCTCAGATGGGCGCTTTTAAGCCATACATGTTTTCTGAATTCCATATAGATGTCTACTTAGTTCTTTTGAATTTCAAAATAGTATATTAAGATAAGGTTTTACATGCGAAATTTCATAGAGGTCTAGAGTCAAAGTTAATGATAAAATAATTATGCTAAAATCTGAAATGAAATTAATTTTATTCTTTCATAATTGCAGATAATGACAAAAATCTTGATGCGAATATTTCAATGTGTTAAGATTTTATTATACTTAATGGTATTTCCAAATTCCTTTTACGTTTGAACAATATTTTACATACAAATTAGTTGGTAAACTAGTTGGTACTCGCAACTTTACTAACTCCAATTTAAACATTTAAGTACCCCCAATAATGTCATGTATTTTTCCCCTGTTCGTGAAGGAAAAACGGGAATTTGTATATCCTAAATGTTGCCCTTGTGTGTAAGCTTTGATTGTGCCAAATATCATCAATATCGCTCACGTAGATTAACGCAAAAGAGAGATATATTTTCGCATTTATACTGTAAACAGTTTATTCTATGCATAATAAATATATGTATATTTATATATGTATATGAAACTGTTTACATTATTTTTTTTTATTTAAGAAAAAATAATAATAATCTTATAATAATAATCTTATTAAAAGTTAGACTTCTTAAAGAAGACGAAAGTTACGATAGCCGCTGCAAAATAAATATTTCTCTAAAATTTTTATGGAAAACATTGTTTATTTACAGAGAAATATTTATATAAATAAATAAACAAATAAAAACTGAACCGATTTATTGTATTGGTAGCAAAATCGCTCCCGCTAAAGCTTATCCTTTAAGCGTTTGGTCTAAACAACCCCCGCGGGGTCATCGTCCGGTGCAGTGGGCTCGGCTGAAACCCGCCTTTCAGCGCGACACCACTTCGTTGCTCGTACCTTCACTAGTCACGGTTGAAATTCATAATTCTAATGAGTCCTAAATGAAGTTTAAAAATTAAAAAGGAAGTGCTTTCTTAACGTAGAATCTTTCGACCAGTCTGATTTGATTTATCGCTTTTTTGGCCTTTAAGGCTTTTACAATGTTTTGACTGACCTGCTGGCGCAGTTGGCAGTGATCCTGCATTTAGCTCCGCTGGTCGCGAGTTTTGGTTCCCACCGAGGGGCAACATTTGTTGGTTCTTCGAGTCAGGGTATAAATGAAGTGTTCCACATATTCATTTTTAAAAAAAATGTTGAGTGCACAAGCATCGTTGCTTTCGCTAAATACGGAGAGTAGAGGGCAGAAGCTCTACTAGTTGGGCAAGCACCCCCACTTCACATCATCAGACTAGCGTATAGGAGGAACCAAGGATTTGTTTTATAGTATAGAGGATCCTTGTTTCCTTGATACAGGGATGGGATAGCAACATTGAGAAAAAAAATACATCACTGGTAATACTTGAACAGAACGAAGACTCGGTTACCTACCTACTAAATGTAGTCAATTCAAAATAAAATAATCTCAATTAAAGTTAAGAAATGCTCGTTAGGAGCCAGCAAGAATCGGGAAGATTACTGTCTTCCTAAATATCTTTAATATTTAAATAAGTTATTCTTGTATGTATAAATATATATTTTAGAAAACTCAGAAACAGCTCCAACGATTTCCTTAAATTCAGCATGTAGAGGGTTTTGGGGGAGAAAAGTCGATCTAGCTAGGTTTTATGTAAAAAAAATCGTTATATCTCTGTTTTTGGTCATTAAAAAATACTAAAATTTATATGGAATTGAATTTAGTTTAGGTAGTTGCGAGATATAAAAATACCTAGGATCGAGCCCCAATCTAATTATTATTATTATATTATTTTAAGTTTTTTTTTTAATTTATAAAAATTTACCGAAGAAGGCAACCAGGTACTACTATTTATAACTTATATCATTGCTATCTATATAACGTTAAGTGATTTTGTAGCGAAATATTATTTGTTTAATTTAGTATACACATATGTATATAGCACAATTAATCCTATACCCGTTATTCCTTTGTGAGAAGCATTAACTGACTTTAAAGGAAACGCAAACGCTAAATATAACTCGTAACGGATATTACCGACAGAAATTTTACCACACACCACTATTGAAATACAAATGAACGAAAACGTTTATGCCGTTTCTTCAACCATAGTACTTAAACAAGACTACTCAAAAAATATAACTAAGTAAACATAAAAGAAAAGATTTAACTTAAAAGTCAGAATCCTACTATCTAACTAATATTATAAATGCGAAAGTTTGTGAGTATGGATTTTACTCTTTTACGTTGAATCCGCGGAACCAATATGGATGAAATTTGGCACAATTATTCCTTATACACCGATTGGCTTACGACGATGATTTGGCTTACGACGGGCCGCCTGACTGACGTCAACTTACCTTGGTCGTATTTTATCACACCTCGGTAAGAAAGAGGGTGGTCTATTCTACAAATTCGGATACCACACGGTGGATCAACCTTAGTTGCCTTTTACGACGGAGCCATTTATTTTTTATTTCAATGCTTCATGTTTCACCACGTTCAATGTTTTTAAAAGTATTAGTCAATTAGTGCATCTATATTTCCTTGGGACCGAGAAAAACAATATATTACATAACTAAGGGTAATTTAACACCGAAGCTGATGCTTAACTAGTATTTATGTAAGTTTAACTAAGTCGAAAACATTTCGAATAGATAATAATAATTACATTTGAACAAGAAACAAATTCCGTTCACATAGCGATACTATCGAAGTGAATTGAATTTCGCTTCAAAAACGCCTCTAGGCGATTAAACGTCAGATATTTCACACGTAATTGATAATGGCAACGCATCGACGGAATACATCTAACAAAAAATATACGAGAACGACGTGTATGAAGCGACATATGGTTGAATGTACGAGAACCACAGATCACAAAATCAGATAGAAGCAGATAATCTTGCAGAATTCTGGAGTAGAAGATTTTTGAGTCACTTTTAATAAAATCGAATTAAAATCTTTATTCAAATAAACATTCCTTTTTAAATCGTCAAGGATCAATAACATTTAATGAAGCTACTACTAAATTAATTAATATTAAATTTGTGAATCGACGTAAGGCTAGGGATAAAGAGTTTAATGTGCATTTGAAATGGGGTCAAACAATACGTCCGAATGCTAAATCACTTATGACGACATTCGGCTTAGTTTTGTTTAGATATAATCCAGTTAAGTCTTTATAAATACTAAGCTGTATCCATACTAATATAAGAACAAAAAATCCATCTGTCGGATTCATTCCGTCTATCAGTTTGTTATGCTTTCACGGTTAATAATCTAGAACAATATCGATGAAATTAAGTACGATTTAACCTTATAAACTGGACAAACATACAGGCCAACAGAATAATAAGATTCTAGTAAGAAAAAAAAAACCTTTAGTAGGAAAAAAAAACACAATTTTGGGTTATTTCAAACTAAAGTTCACGCTAATAAAGTCGTGGCCAAAACCAGTCAGTCCTCAATAATGTTTCTCGTTGTCTCGTTGTCTTTTCTTTATCTGAGACGAGCACAAAACCGCAACCGAACTGTATCTGTCCTCGAGCAAATACCGCCGAGTTACATTAAGGTCGATTTAATCAGAGCTGAATAAAGTTTTAATTAAACTTGCGAAAACTATAAACCGCCTGGCAGTAAAAGTAATAAGGACATGACGAGTGAATCACTCAAGCGCTTATGATCTCAATTTTGGAAGATGTTATATACATTTCAGTCTTTATCCTACATTCTACATTTGACATTCTTCATTCTTCTATTTCTACGTCTTGATCATTATTCTTCCTTATCCCGGCACAACATGTTTTTCTCTTCCATTTTCTCCTATCATTCGTCAACTCTGGTGTTACTCCTTTTGCAGTCACATATCCTTCGTCTAGTCACATATCCATCGAAATTCATGTTTAACACTCGTTTGGTCACATGATTCTAATCTCATTTGTATGCACTGTTTTTCCATCCGTCTTTTTCATTACCCAACATTCTGCTCCATTCAATACGACAGGTCTTATAACGTTTCATAAATTTTTCCCTTAACTTTAACAGGCATACAAAGTTTCTTTCTTTCTATTTCTGAGACCTGCCGCCACTTTCATTATCCTATTCATTTATATATAATACTGTATTAAACATCAATGAACCTACTTCTTACAATAAAATCTCTTCATATGATCTCCACACCGCACGATCTTGTACCGCTAGGATCCAGCATCTTCCCGTGACCTTTCTGAGGTCGTCAATCACTCTACCTCGTACAGGGTCTACCGACGCTGCATTTTCCAGTGCGGGGTTATCATTCCAACACCTTAACACTCTAACGGCCATCGGTACCTCGCCCATCGCCACTTAAGTTTTGCAGCACGCTAAGCTATATCAGTGATTATGATACTTCTAAGGAAGTTTTTATTTATGATTTGATCAGGTAGAGATACTCCAAGCGCCTTCCATCGCTAGCTGAGTGACTCTTTCTTATGGGAACCGTATTCAACGACCACGTTTCAGATCCATAAGTTATCACTGGCAACACGCACTATTCGAAGTCTCTGGTCTTGGAACAGTGCGTGTTCTACAAATATAAGATGCTTAAGTTACATTTACGAGTACTAGAGCACGCAACAGCCTATCGAGTTAGCGAGTCGAACACTTTACACGAGAGCAAAGGTCACTAGATCGTGAAAGTAACGAGCCCTTTAAAGGCTCTCGAGCGCTAGCTGACTACGTAACCAGGGCCTTTGGTATATATGCATTGAGAATGCTCGTTCGTGATCATATATAACAAGCTGTAACCGCCACTATGCTCATGTGAATTTAAATCAGTACTTCCCAACGTGGTGCCACAGGGAAGTCATTTTTATTGTGAAGGGGGGAGGGGGGATTCGAAAATCCACTTGACACGAGTTTAACCCTTACGCTCCAGTCCATTTAAATGTAATGCTAGATTTAGGTGCTAAATTCAACGAAAAAAGCAAATTCTTCTTCCCAAGACAAATCATTTAAGTTTCTTAAGTAGACGGAAGATAAAAAAACCGTGAAAATTCATCATAATGAGCTTATTGTGTTTACACAGACCGTCTGATTGCGGATACCAATTGAAAAAAAAATGGATAAGTCTTGAAAGCGTGATAGACAGACATATTTTAGAACGTATAATATAATATTATCCTTTTAATTTGGTAAATATAAAATTTAAAATATACGCATCCCTGTAATATATAATCGCGATTAGAGCTTCAGTTAGATATTTTAAAGGTCAGCGTATTATATAAAAAGCGAGGTTAGATAATATAGCTATGAATGGAAGTGGGAATATTATTGCAATATAATTATTGCTCTATCAATGAACACTCGACATAACAATTGTAAATTTTTTTGTATACGTTTTATCATTTCCGTAAATCACATTTTTTGCTGGTATGCCATACCATAAAATACCATACCATAATAAATACCATAGATTTTGAATGGTGATATATTATAAATAATATAAATCTGTGGTAGCCCAGCGGTGATACTATGCAACTTTTACGAAGGGATCACGGGATCAAATCCGGGTAAGCAACAAAGAGTTTTTCTGTTAAAACTTACATATCTAATTAATATTTGTAGTTCATGATACGTTACGGTGAATAAAAACATCGTGAGAAAACCTGCATTTCTCTAGAGAATTCCGGCTATATGTGTAACCAATCTCCATTGGTGCACATGATGAATCTTAGCTCCAATTCTTTCTCCAACGGAGACAGAAGACCTATGCCCAGCGGTGGGATAATGTAGGGGCGGGTGAAAGAACGTTTAACGTTTAGAACGTTAAGTTGTACAGAGCTAGTGGTACACGCAACTTCTTTGACGCCATTAATCTTTATTATTTAAATGGTTTTATCTTGTATGTATGTATGTATATATATGTGTATATATATATATATATATATATATATATATATTTAAATCGCAGAAGTCTTCTTGCGTCATTTTAAACTCGAACCCTGTTGCGTCTACCATTTCTGAAGGGATTTTTAACTAAATTAAAGCGTATACTATACCTTTAAATCCGTATTATTTCATTATACAACTTTAAATTCCATTAATAAGTTTTATACCGATATTCAATTTTAAAAATTTCTCAATCACTTAGCGGTTCCGTTCATCGTCGAAATAATGTGGCACATTGTATATTTTTGTATATACTTCGTACACTGTTTAGGCTTTCACGCTTCCTAATTAATTTATATCTAACTTGATTCTGTATATTATTCAATATATGTTATTGATATTACATTGACATTATTACATCCATTCTTTGTTTCAATTAAAATGCTTCCGAATATTGCTGCTGTATGAACCTATGCGTAACATTGACTTAACGGCTTCCATTGACTTCATCAGATTTCTATTACTTAAATATGGCACGTGAGTCATATTATTAAATAATTTTTTTTATAGTCGTTTACTTATTACTAAGTGAGCTTTTATGAACAGGTAAGTAACTTATTATCCTCCTCATTCAGTTAACTAATAAAGAAAGCAATGATGACGAAGTATGTGATGTTACTAACCCAGAAGAAACTTGAACTGCAGGGAAGTAGTTGAGATTATTAGGTGAATGTTCGTATTGTGTTCGTGTGTGTGTGTGTGTGTGTGTGTGTGTGCGTGCGTGCGTGCGTGCGTGCGTGCGTGCGTGCGTGTATGTGTGTGTGCATTTTTGTTGATTTGCTTGCTGCGTGTGTGCATTTTTGTTGATTTGCTTGCTGCGTGTGTGCATTTTTGTTGATTTGCTTGTTGCGTGTGTGCGCGTGTATGTGTTTCAGCTATAAATACCCTGCCTTTGTAACAACGTTTTAGAAACTACCAGTGTGTCTCCGTGGGTTGCGTATCTCGTGCTGAAAATATCTGCATGGTACCCTTAAGGTGGTATTAGCGTACGCGCTCACGGAGTCATAATCGGATTCGGAAGTGGAAACTCTATATGAGGATATAACTTAAGCCTTACGCCATACCTCTAGAGCCCACTTCAACGTTGTTATGGGGGACTTGAAGTCTAAAGTGGAAGTAAAATTGTGTTGTGTGTTGAATTAGTTGTATGACCTTTTGGTTTGGGTCGAAAGAACGAGTGCGGAAAAATGTTTGTCGACTTTCTCGAGAAGGAGGAGTTGTTTTTGATGAATTCTTTTTTCAAGAAACAGCCCCAAAGTAGGTGGACTTGGCGAAGTCTCGGTGGGCGGACGAAGTATGAGATTGATTTTATTATTACGGACAAGAAGCGTATATTTAGGGATGTCTCGGTGCTTACCACCGACTATTAGCAACCATAGGTTGGTACGAGGCACTCTGAATATTTATCTAAAGCTGGAACGGGTCCGTTTGATGAAATCAACAGTCCGTTTGAATGTTCTCCAAACCGTAATTGGATCTGTAACATTCTAGAAACAAGTTAAAACCAATTCACTACTCTGGAAACCACGGATAACGTAGGGCAAAAACTCGACCGAGTAGCAGAAGTCCTTCGAAATGAGGGCACAAAAATTTGCGAAAACCAACGTAAGGGCATGAAGTCAAAGCTTTCGTGAGATACTCTCCTATTAATGGCAGAGCGACGAACCCTATGCTAACTTCGTGAGAAGTAGAGGCTTTAAACAAAATAATTACCAAGATGGTTAACGACGCGACCTCCGATTAGCTAATACGCTCAAAAATCAATTGAGCAGAATCGGGGTCCAAAAGTGTTTATTAAGCCTCTTGGAAAAAGTCACCTGACGAAGTTAACCACATTAAAGGGAAAGTCGTTACTCGTCCAAACCGGAAATCCTTTCGGAAGTTGAAAGCCACTACGCCAAATTTTACGCATCGCATGCTACCACTGCACACAGAGGACAAATTAAGCCGCCACTATACGGAAGAACTGCCTGATATCCATCTAGATGAAATTGTTTTAGCCCTTGGACAGCTTTAAAATAGAAAAGTCACGGGTGAGGATGGTATTACAACAGGGCTGTTAAAAGCTGGTGGAATTCTATTGGTAACAGAGCTTCAAGAGCTGTTTAATACCCTTCTCTTTGCCGGGAGAACTCCAAAGGCATGGCACAGAAGTATAGTGTTGTACAAAAAAGGAGATATAACACTCTTAAATAACTATAGGCCAATATCTCTTCTGAGCCGTCTATGAGCTGTTTTCAAGGGTTATCACAAACCGCCTCACATGATGATTCGACGAGTTCCATCCCCCGAACAAGCCGGGTTTCTATGCGGGTACAGCACGATAGATCATATCCACACCATGCGGTAAATTGTACAAAAAACTAAAGAGTACAATCAACCACTATGCCTAGCGTTTGTGGATTATGAAAAAGCTTTTCACTCGGTCGAAACCTGGGCTGTTCTGGAGTCTTTACAGAGATGCCAAGTCGATTAGTGATATATTGAGATGCTGAGATGTCTGTATGAAAACGCAAGAAAGGCAGTCCGAGTCCAAAACCAGCAGACAAGGCATATCCATCTTCAGCGAGGCGTAAGACAAGGGGACGTCATTTCCTCGAAATTGTTTTCAAACGCACTAGAGGATATGTTTAAGACGCTGAATTGGACTGGTCATGGCATAAACATCAATGGCGCTCATCTCAGATTCGCGTAAGATGGTTTTAACGACTGAATCCATAGAGGATTTGCAATGGATGTTGCATGGACCGGCTGTTTCTTCTCATAGGATCGCTCTCCGGATGAACTTGAGTAAAACAAAAAGCAACGAGCACGTTGCTCCGGGACCGATTTCCTTAGATGGGGTCACTCTCGAAATTGTTGATAAGTACATTTACCTAGGACAGACGCACGAACTAGAAAACAACAATTTCGAGTGTGAGATTATGAGAAGGATACAGCTAGGCTGGGCAGCATTCCGCAATCTACGTTGAGTCTTCTCGTCACCCATCCCGCAGAGTCTAAAGACTAAAGTATTTAACCAGTGTGTCCTACCTGTCTTGTCACTTACAGTGCCGAAATGTGGACACTAACAGCTAAGGCGGTCCACAAGCTTAAAGACGCTCAGCAGACTATGGCAAGAGCTATGCTCGGGGTTTCTCTGAGGGATCGTATTCGCAACTAAGTAATCCGTCGGAGAACTAGGGTCACCGACATAGCTAAGCGCATAAGCAAGCTGACAATGGGCCGGCCATACCTGACGCAAGACCGATGACCGTTGGGGTAGACGTGTTCTGGAGTGGAGACCACGAATCGGGAAACGTAGTGTAGGACGCCCTGAGACTCGATAGAGTGACGATATACGTAGGACAGCGGGCAGTGGATGGAAGCAGAAAGCCAAGGATCAGACTAAGTGGCGAATAATTGGAGAGGTCTATGTCCAGCAGTTAACGAAAATGGGCTGATAGTGATGATGCCACGTAATCCGGCAATCTATATGCCTTTTTATGCACGTCACCGGTATGGCCCATAAACGTAGCTAAATGTTTCATATCATTCTCAGTTATGCTAAATATTTGTAAAAAGGTTGCTAAATGTCTCCTGAGTCGCGTAGACGAAATTGATTTTGGGTTTTTGGGTCCAGATAATCTTGGTTATCCCTCGAGAACTTTGTAATAATAATAAAACTTTGCAATAAATGTTATCTAATAACTGAATATACGTTGCAACAGTAGTACCCTGATTTGATTTTGGCTGCAGCTTCATTGGCTAACGGGACTATAGTGACATTATTCCACTTCTTTTTGTTTAAATCTGTTGCAGCTTGACTGGAGATGACATGTCGCAAAATTGCATCTATAAGATGCATTAATGTCTTAAGATCTGCTTCTGTTTCTGCGCTATTGATTTCATTGTAAGGACCTTGTTTTTTCAATGCAAACATAATGGCTATATTGCAGCATTGTTTAAAAGTAGTTGAAACATTCATAGCAAAAGAAGGTTTCGAATCTATACTTTTTGGCATCACAGTTATCTACAACTTTAGTTGCCTCCGCCATAAGATCTTAACTGAATGGTTTTAAGGCACTCAATAAATTTATTATAGAATTATTAATTTTTTAAATTTCGATTAATAATTTTGCTAACTCTCTTACTATTCTTGAAACCACATTAATAAAATGTTTTTCCGAATGACTTTTTTAATATTGGGATCCTTAAGCACAAATAAGAAGATCTGATTTAGCAAATAGCGATGTCTTATCCGCTCTCTTCATATTTACAGTTTTACAATAATAATAATATACGCAATTATGAGTACAATCACTTTGCAAATTAAAACGCGTCCTAACGGCTCAATGTTTGTTTATTAACAAAACGTAGGACTCGCGCGCGCACCCCTTGGGCCCCCGCATCACTTATAAAATCGATTAAATTGGGAAGAAATTTGGACGCAAGATAATGCTAAATAAAAATTGAAAAAAACTTTTTAAAATATACGTCGGAGGCAATAGAATGCTAGCATCAGAAATATAATATACGTGCCCAAATATACGCGAGCACGTAGCGACCTCCAAATTGTGCGCGGCAACTCGCTGAACTAATAAATACATCGGAATTCATTCCCGCGATAAAATAACGTCCCATCCAATTTTTTGCCCACGCATTATACATATAAAAACACGGCTCCTGACAAATTTTTAGGGTTGGTTTATCCTGCGTCCGTATACTGGATGCAACAAGTCGGTTGGACGCAACAAGATCGGTAAAAAGTGCCATGTAGGACGCAACATGATGTGCAAGATGTAAATATATATATATATATATATATATATATATATATATATATATATATATATATATATATATATATATATATATATATGTATATATAGTAAAAGATTTATTCTATTATCTTACCAAAGATCTGACCTTCATGTAATTGTCGAACTTACCTGTAAAAAAGAAAACAATATATAAACTTAAACTATTGTGGAAATAATTTTTATAATTGCGTTTTAAATCCCGTCGCTGTTCTAGTCACAAGTTCTATGTTCAGAACCACAAAGGATTCTAAAGCAAGTCCAGAATACATACAATTTAAAATAATTAACACATTCATTTCCGAAAACACAAATGTACCGAAATATATATTCCGAATCTCGGCTCAGCTTCACCAATTTTCATAAAATTCGGAACGTAGGGAGTTTTGGGGGAAAAAATCGATCTAGCCAGGTTTCATTAAGTAAAAATGTTTTCGGGAAAATGCTATAATTTACGTTGAATTCAAAAGACAATTTTCGTTGTTAACTTAAAGTCATGGTAGCTTATTTGGGGAATGGGCGGTCTAGGGAGGTGAAAATACCTAGGTTAGAGCCCCACCAGCATTTTTTTTATGTACTATTACTCCAGCGGATTAGCTGCGAAAGACGGATTTTCCTATGAAAATAAATTTATGCATGCTATGTCTTTGCTATGTCCTATCCTTCTCTCCAAAAACGGAGAGAAGAGGCCTATATGCCCAGCAGTGGGATAGTAACAGGTCGTTAGTTACTATGCATGCTATGTGCGAAGTGGAATATATCAGTTGTCACAATAATGATTTATTTTTTAAATGAAATATATCGATATTTTCGACTCCCGACGATCCTACTCGTTGCACAATGCGTACAGACAGAAGTACGTACTTAAAATAACATCATTTGGCGCCACTGACGTGCACGCTGCGTCGCGCAAGCTGATAAACGGAGCGAGTTCCGATGATAACTTAGAAATTGACTTAGCCAAACGACAGATGACGGAAATAATGATTTAGATTTGTTGATTCGAATATCTAGAATAGATCTTTAATTTAACTTTTCAAATAAAACTCTCGTGTGAGTGTCATTAAACATTTTTTTTAATAAACGTCGTTTGTCTTTTTTAATGAATTTTTTTTTTAAGTCAAATTAAATTATACTTATCAAAAGTATAATTTAATCTGACTACTTTTAGTTAAGTAAATAATTTTTGTACCTACGATAACGCTGTACTCGCCTTAAAAAGTGTTTTACCTAGAAAATGTGTACTAATAAATAAATAAATAAATAAAAACGCGACAACTCTATATTTATTTTGACAGGATTTCTATTGTATTTATTTCTAGAAGCAACTTTGTACTTATAAATGCACTAAGTTAGCTTGACTTTGATATAAAAAAAATACTAATTTACGAAAATACAGACACGCGAACAGTGTGGACTGGGCATAGTGTGAATAAGACAAACTTTGTTCGACTCTCTAGTTATGAAGAAATCTTGGAGACGGCTCCAACGATTTTCATAAAATTAAGCACGTAGGTTTTGGCGGGAAAAAATCGTTCTAACTAGGTTTCATTAGAAAAATCCCTGTTTTTGGACATTGAAAAAAATGCTAAAATGTTGAAAAAGCATTAAATGATCTTTGAGCTGTCAAATGCAAAGCTGTGATAGCCTAATGGTAATGCGCGGACCAAAAAGTTCGAAATCTGCGATCGATTCCCACATGTCACCCGGCGCTTTTTTCCTTTTTTTTTATTGCATTTTGTTATATATTTTCAAAAATTTCCGAACAAGCTCAGTCATCCAGGTACTTTGAATACAGTATGTTAATAGTTTTTCTCAATTATATACATCGGACCTATAACATTTATGAGTCGCGTATGCATAATGCAAAACTCAAATGTATCATATGAACGCAAAATTGACAGAATAGACGTAAATTTTCTCTACCAATAAATACATTTACAATAATATAATGTTACTACTTAGTTATGGATGTCGATTCCACGCCTTGCAGGGTGGTATTTGCTAAATAATCGCGATTCCAGTAAGCGATGGTAAAGCGTGAGAAATGCCAATTCAGTTTTCAAGAATGAGCGACCACCTGCATTGTTCACACGCTGGAGCCATCGCAAAGAGTCAGTCCATAACTCGGCTCCTACCAGACAAGACCTGGTAGTAGATAGAATAGTTAGGTAGTATATAATGCAGTAAGATAGTGTATAATTTTTATGTAAAAGTTTTCAATAAATAAATATTAAGAAATTTTAGTTTCTTTTTTTATAAAGACTCGGGAGTAAGTTAAAACTTTGACTACTTACTAATATATTGTTCAGGCATCAAAATATCTAATTTAATATTAAAAATACTAGCTTTTACCCACAACTTCGTTCGAGTGGACTGTTGTCGTGTGATAGGTCGATAATAGATGGCGCTTTTCAATGTCATCCTATTTCTGTAGAATTAACAGGATTTCTAAAGCCTATATGTTATTTTGGTGTATAAGTATTAATTGTGCCAAATTTTACCAATATTGGTTCAACGGATTTGCCTTGAAAAATTAACAAACATACATCCATACTCACAAACTTTCGCATTTATAATAATAAATAGGATAGGATAGTATATTAAAAGAAATCACTACATTGCATGCAGCATTTTTTAAAATTTGTATGCACATTTTATATTATCACTTATCATCAACACATATAGCTGCGTCAAAGCTGTCACAAAGCGATTAATTCTAGTGACTAAAAATATCATATGTGCAAACGGCAAATTCAAATTCAAAATAT
Organism: Morpho achilles; assembly: GCA_947086495.1. Lineage (NCBI taxonomy): Eukaryota > Metazoa > Arthropoda > Insecta > Lepidoptera > Nymphalidae > Morpho > Morpho achilles. The sequence continues at coordinate 2,423,142 of CAMTZB010000015.1, forward strand.
TCTTTATTCAAATAAACTTGTAAACAAGTGCTTTTGAATCGTCAACTCTACTGCTGGTTCGGAAAGCTGTTCCTACCGAGAAGAGCCAGCAAGAAACTCGGCGGTTGCTCTTTTTAAAAAATACAATTCTTAATGCTAGTTACATTTATACACTGTCCATTATATTAACCATCTTTTGACAGATTGACGATTTACATATTTAGTGATGTCCTAAAGATTCTCGTATGCGATACCATTCCGATTATAGTACCTACTATCATTAATCGAATTACGTACCTAAGTAATTCGATTAATGATAACCTACGTAAACTAATAACAGATATAGAAATCAACATTTTGATTTAATATTGCCTTAGTTTTTTGAAAATAAATATTAATCCGTGTGTATTTATTATAATCATAAAAAATATATTATACATCAACTGGCAACATCAACAGACCTTCCGCTCGGCCGCCATTTTGACGTGATCTGTCACTCTCAACGAAACGCCCGTGATAGTCACACGCATTTACGTTCGCTGAGTGTTCTCTCGCATCTGTTACACCTTGAGTTAAGTAGCTTTATTCCTCGGAAAAACTTTTGTGAAACTTATATTAATTGATCGTGAAAATGCCGAAAGGACGTGTGTTGAAAGCACAATCGAGACAGTTAGTGTTAAAACTTCATGAGTATTTTGAGCAAGAAAATCAAAATGGCGGACCTCTTATACCTATCACGCAAGTCCGAAACCGTGTTGCAGCCGCGTTGGGGATCAGTCTATCAACTGTGACTAAAATCACTACTGATGCCTACGGCAGGAGCGGCTTGGAGCAAAACAAACCATCTACACCAAAAAGAAAGCGCCGGGCTCATAAGGTGACAGCTGTTGATGACTTTGACGCTGACGCTATTCGTCGTCATGTATATGATTACTTCTTGAGAAAAGAAATTCCAACTTTGAGAAAACTTATTGTTTCTTTGAAAAGAAGTGGTCTATTTCATGGTGAAAAATCTTCTTTGGTCAAAGTTTTGAACACAATTGGCTTTTCATATAAAAAGTTAAATAGAAGAAAATTATCAATGGAACGCACAGATATAGCTATAGCACGTTGTGATTTTTAAAGAGAGGCAAAGAAAATACAAGATTGGGCAAATATTGTTTTCACGGATGAAACATGGCTCAACGCTAACCACACACTATCTCGTTTCTGGACTGATGATACTGCTGATTCCACTTCCTCAGTACCAATGGGAAAAGGTGAGCGCCTAATCATTTGCCATGCAGGTACAGCAAAAGGATTTGTACAAGACGCACTGTTGGCATTTAAATCGAAGAAATCAAATGACTACCACGAAGAGATGAATGCAAATGTGTATGAAGAGTGTTTCAAAAAAATGCTCATTTCATTGGAAGAACCATCAATAATTTTTATTGATAATGCGCCCTACCACTCCCGTCAAATTGACAAAATGCCAACACAGGCTAATAAAAAGCATGAAATAATTAATTGGCTTCGGGACAATGGAGAAAATGTGGACGACTCAATGTTAAAAGTTGAATTAATAAAAATATTAAAAACCAAAAAGAGAGCAAAACGCTATGTAATCAATGAAATGGCAGCAGAATATGGCCATACTGTTCTTCGGATTCCTCCATACCACTGCCAGTACAACGCAATAGAACTTATATGGGCACAAGTAAAAGGGCATGCTGCGAGATGCAATACAAGCCCCCCATTCACAGCGAATAAAATGTTGCAATTGCTAAAAAATGCTTGCACCCACGTAACGGCCGAGAACTGGGCAAGTGTGGTGGAAAGAACTAAAAGAGTAATATTCTCTGATTGGGAACGTGATATTGCGTTTGATAATATATTATCTACACAAGAGCTAATAATAACTGCTACTGAAGACTCCTCATCGGAGGAGTCTAGTGTTGATTATCATTCCGACGACTCGTGCTAATAAAATAAATTAAAATATCCTGATTGTTTTATTTGTATTCATGTATTAACTAAGAAGAAAGTAAAACTTTATATAATGTTATTAAATGTCTTTTAATACTCGTAACATCGATTTCTACCGATTATTTTTAATCTGTGGCATAATCGTAGTAACCATTATGTGTGACATCACTAAGTGGGCGGTACCCATCCATAAAGTACAAATATTATTTGTATGATATTTGTACGTAAGCAATACAAAACTTAATGAGCGTGAGCTGTCAAAAGACTGATAATATGATGGACGCAGTATAATGTTTATATCTTGTACAGGGTCGAACAATATTTATATCCACGCATTTTTATCGTCTAAATAATCCTCAACAGTATAGTAGGCTTTTTGTATCAGCCTCTCCTTAATAGTGTTTTTAAACTGCTGTAATGGCAGAGTTAAAATTGATTGTGGAATTTTATTATAGAATCTTATACCCAAACCCACAAACGACTTACGTACTTTTTCAAGGCGCAAAGCAGGGGCCGCAAGCTTATGTCGGTTCCTACTTTGTATATTATATACATTGCCTATTGTTTTATAATTCTTTATATTATTATATACAAAAATTAAATTACTTAAAATATACTGTGAGGCAAATGTAAGAATACCTATATGCCTTAGGGCTATCAGTTAACTTTTACTGATAGGCCTTGAATTTATTTTTAAATGTTATCTAAACTTATAAACGTTTGTGCTTTTGTTCTTATTTACTAACAAACAAACAAAAGTATTTCTAATTATATATATACCTAATTCAAATTCATAAATATTATTTAATAGGTGTTAAGTAGGTAAGTAGTTAGTTGTTAGTATCAAATTACGTCAACGTAGTTGCACTTTGTTATGATACAATTACACAAATTATTATATAGTACTAAATACTGTAAAGATAAACGTTTGTTCATATTATTTTTGACTCCAAAATTTTACATATAGTACGAAGTTTCAGAGATTATATCTATACTAATATTATAAAGAGGAAAAATTGGCATGTATGTTTGTAATGTTTTCACACAAAAACTACTGGACCGATTTCAAAATTTTTTTCACCAATGGAAAGCTGCATCTTTACTGAGCAACATAGGCTATATTAAATTTTCAATAAAATAGCGATACGTTATGAAAATGTAATAAGGTGTAAAAATAAGTGTTACACGGGTGAAACCGCGGGATATTACTAGTAAAAAATATAGGTAATCTTTTTTTTTATATCGCATTTCCGTTTGCCTTCGAAAACAGAATTTTTTTTAAAAAGATGTTAAATATACAATTACAAATATCAATTATTGCCATAAGTTTTATAGATAAACTCATTAGTGCCAGTACAGGGTTTGAACCCGCGACCTCGCATTAGCACGTAAATTATCAAAATATCTTTCCGCTGTCGCCTAAAAACAATGAGCTTCACCTTACACATGCGCAATTCATTACGCACTCGCAGCACGGCGACCACTTCCTTCCCGTCTGCGGGGAATCGAACCCGCTACTTATGGTGAACTAGAATAAAATGCACGCTTTGTTTACCTCCAGGGATATCAATTGGGTACAACACTTAATAGGTATATATGGGTCAAAATAATGATAATATTATTTTGCTACTTTTACAAACAAAGAACTTCTCTAATTCACGATTAGAGAAATTTTATGTTATGCTAATGTAAAGTACACTATTTGTTATCTTTAATATTTAAATAAGTTAACCTTGTATGTATCTTGTTCAAAAAAAATTACTTCTAACTAGCAATCGCCAGTGGCTCCGCCCGCGTGGGAAGATTAAAATTGTAATATTTGGATAACCATAAAAATGCTTAAAGTGGGTCAACCTTAAAATCTAGCCATATGATGACGCGGACTTTTATTTAGAACTTTTAGAGGGGAACAATTTTGTAATACATGATTTTTGAATAACTATTACCGTTTACTCAGCGCACGCAAGGATAGCCTTAAATTTTGCAGTTCTTACTATTTTTATTGCTGCTCCTTTCCTACGCATCTTAGCGAGATGTTATATGCCTATAGCCTTCCTCAATAAATGGACTATAATATTACACTATAAGAATTTTTCAAATCGGTCCAGTAGTTTCTGACATTAGCGCGTTCAAACAATCAAACATACAAACTCTTCAGCTTTATATATTAGTATAGATGATATCTCAAAAACACGCCGTGTGGTATCCGGCTGAATAGAATAGTACCACCCTCGTTTCTTACCGAGGTGTCGTAAAAGGCGACTAAGGTAAGTCCACCCGCCGTATGGTATCCGGCTGAGTAGAATAGACCAACCTCATTTCTTACCGAGGTGTCGTAAAAGGCGACTAAGGTAAGTTGACCCACCGTGTGGTATCCGGTTTAGTAGAATAGACCACCCTCTTTCTTACCGAGGTGTCATAAAATACGACAGAGGTAAGTTGACGTCAGGCTGGCGGCCGGTCGTAAAAACGCAGCCAAATCATGCGACAGCATGTTTATAACATGTTGTGCCGACCCCACTTAGAGTGGGATAAGGGCAGGAAGATGATGATATCTCAAAAACGACAAATTATATTGTTCTTCGTCCTTATAGACCTATACAGTTAGAATAAAAAAGAGACCGGCATTTCTATTACGATATCGGTTTACGTGAGTGAATTATAACCTCATTCCTTCCCCCATGGGACTTGAACCTGATTCAAGTATCATCATGGGAAAAGTAATACATACTTGAATCAATGGTGAATATGAAAGTATCTTATCAAATGATAATCTATTTGAAAAACAATTAAAAATTAAAGATTATTTTAAATACAATACAATTAAAAATTATTTTATTACATTGTGTTTTTTTCCCGAAGGATAAACATGATTTTTATCCTAGATATTATCTTAAGGATTCCTCCAGATATTTTCATTTACCTAAAACCATACGATAAATATAAATAAAAATAAATATAATATATAATATATAAGCTGTGGTAGCCCAGCGGTATCACCGTGCGCCTCTTTCGAGAAGGTCTAGGGTTCAAACCCCGGGCAGGCACCAATGAGTTTTCTAGTAAAACTTATGTGTCTAATTGTTAATTGCAATTTATCACACGCTTTTCGGTGAAGGAAAACATCGTGAGGAAACCTGCATATCTCCAGAGAATTCTGGGGATATGTGTAACCTAACAATCCGCATTGGAGCAGCGTGGTAGGTCTTAGCTCCAATCCTTCTCTCCAAAAAAAAAAAAAACGGAGAGAAGAGGCCTATGGCGTGGGATAGTAACAGGCCGTTACTTACTTACTACTACTTACTATACGATAAATTGTAAATATCAAGTAGATACATAAGTATTCGTAGATACATTCATTGGTCCATCCGCCGTGTGGTATCCGGCTGAGTAGAATAGACCACCCTCATTTCTTACCGAGGTGTCGTAAAAGTCGACTAAGGTAAGTTGACCCACCGTGTTGTGTTCGGTTAAGTACAAGAAATCAAACAAACTCTTCAGGTTTATATATTACTATATACGAGGTGTGTTCAAAAAGTATAGCGAATTTTGAATTTTCTCGGGTTACGTATATTCGAATTTCGTTTTTTTTGTGGCGCTATATTGATACATTTTTCCCTCACTTATGCTGACAAGTTTGGCCATTTTGAATTTTCAGTTAATTGTTGACAGCTACTTTGCTTGCACGTGTTTTGGTTCGTCTTCGATTTTTACTTATTCAAAACAATGGAGCACGATAACGCCCCTGCGCACACATCGCTGCTTGTACGCGACTTCTTGGCCAAAAACAACACACTAATGATACCGCAACCACCTTATTCCCCAGATCTGGCCCCCTGTGACTTTTTCTTGTTCCCGAAACTGAAAAGGTCCATGAAAAGACTACGCTACGCCACGACTGACGAGATAAAAACGGCATCGAAGGAGGAGCTGAACAAGATACAAAATAATGATTTTTTGAAGTGCTTCAAAGATTGGAAAAAACGTTGGCACAAGTGTATAATATCCCTGGGGGACTACTTTGAAGGGGACAAAATAAATATTCACGAATAAATAAATAGTTTTTGAAAATACACAAAATTCGCGATACTTTTTGAACACACCTCGTATGTGTATAATATGTTAACATTAAAATCGATAATGCTGACGGGTAGAGTGCGTCGGTGCTTGCATAAACACGACTGAGTCAATACATTGCGAAACTACTAGTGTTACAACTGAAGTTATTGTCCCTGACGTCTGTCCTGATACTATCTAGTTAACATTGTGTTTACACCGCTTTGTGTATTATTTATTATTAGTACTAACTGTTACCCGCGACTTCGTTCGCGTGACTTAATATCTAGTAAAAATGTATACATCATCATTGACGTTATCCCACAACATATTTTAAACACGATTATGGCTAGTTTTTACGACCGACCGCCTGCCTGACGTCAACTTACCTTAGTCGCCTTTTAAGACACCTCGTAAGAAATGAGGGTGGTCTATTCTACTCAACCGGATCGCACACGGCAAATTAGAAAGCCTTTGGAATCATTATTATTTTAACTCGTCATTCATATACAAGTCGCGCGTGAGTATAGCAGGTTTCTATACATAAACTATAAAATCATGCCTTCTGTTCTGTTTCATTATAAGTATTAATGTCGATATATCGTGCAATAGCTTTTCAATTGTTTCCGGTCAAATATTTTGTATTCAATGCGTTAAATTTTCGATAGTTTTACGCGGTTTCCATAATTTATTGGCTGTTATGACTACATACGGCTGAGTCAATCACGAATTCAATGCGGTATCACTTTGTTCCACGAATAATCGAGTACAAACGCGGTATCGACTGTTTGATTCATCGATACCGTCCGTAATCATTGGCTTGTATCACGCACCAATTCTGGAAGGCTTTTGACTTTGTCATTTGAGTTCAAGGTTAGAAGCTTCTGAAGAACTTCTGTATATGGTAATCAGTCAAGGTAATTTTTTTATAACATGTCGGTGCTAGCCCTTTACTAATTCTGATAGGAATTTGAGTACAGAAGTTACAATATTATTTTGCTGTAATCCGCCTTTGTTAAGAGAATACATGTAATGCTTAGTGTCAAAAGCTTTACTATTTTGTTCGTGGAGCCTATCCTCCTGATGATGCTTCGGTTTTGGGACGAAACAATCGTAGATGTTGTAGTCAATGTGTGTAGTGCTTGTGTGGAGTGTTGGTATTTGCGGCGTCTTGTGATACGTGTCCTGTAAGTATGGTATGTGATTGTTGCCCGCTTCATACACTTAACGTTACATATATTCTCTTAACAAATGCGGATTATAGCAAAATAATTTTATTATAACTTCTGTGCTATGGAATTCCGAAAATAGACGCCTGCTATTATAAATCAGGCTTTGAGTGACATTTCAGGTTGTTATCGCATAAACATGATCGAGATTTTGCATAAAACAATACTTCTTCGAATAAACCAAATTTCAAGAAAACTTTTTGATAAGTGCTTTTGTATAGTCAACTCTACTGACGGTTCGGAAAATTCTAACTACCGAGAAGAGCCAGCAAGAAGCGCAGATGATGCTCTTTATCGTCTAAGGTAAGGGGCACTAGTAATTGACTATATATGAAATTTTAAATAAAAGCCTTTTGTTTGTTGTAACTAATAATTCATAACATTTAAGGTAGGGTTTCAAAACACGAATTATATACAAAAACAACTGCAAATCGCTGACGTTATAAAAATAATAGCATACGACGATGTAAATGATTCATTATAATTTATCAATTTATACATAAACATAATCCAAATACACAGAGCTCTATTAATATTGCGGTTATGAAAAATCCGGCTTCAAGGACCAATAAATGACTACATGCAAATAGATGCAGACTGACAACAATACGTCATATTATAAAAGATACAAAAACAGTGTTCAAAGTATTATAAGTTTTTAGTGGATATGAGGTAACCTATAAGTGATATAATGCAACTATTTAAAGAGAATCAGACCGTATCGACTGGATAGGCTATTAAATAATTTATGAAATAGTCTATTTTGCCGACACTATGTCGGAATTGAAATAAAGATTGAAACCTCATATAATGTAATAAAAATTCAAATTATAATTTTAATCGCAATAAATGCGAATAATTACAGATTATTTCATATAGCGTTACTTTGCGGAATTTTAGCATCGTCAAAGAACAATTGAAGTATTTGCTGTAATATATATCTACTTTTTAAAAAGCAGTACTTAATAGCTTTGCATGGTGCTAAGTTATTTATGGATAAAATCAATAAATAATAAACATTCTTGTATCTGAAAACCAAGCCATATGGTATCCAGATGAGTAGGACAGACCACTCTCATTTCTTACTGAGGTGCTGTAAAAGGCGACTAAGGTAAGTTGACCCGCCGTGTGGAATCCGGCTGAGCAGAATAGACAACCCCCTTTCTTACCGAGGTGTCGCAAAAGGCGACTAAGGTAAGTCGACCCGCCGTGTGGGTCAAGTTGACGTCAGGCCGGCGGCCGGTCGTTAAATACGTGTCAAATCATGTGACACTATGTCTATAAAATGCTGTGCCGACCTCACTTATAATGGGATAAGGGCAGGAGAATGATGATGTATATGAAAATCCTTCTATACCAATTTCACATCCGATTACATTTTTAATGATTTTAATTAAAACATGCTTAAATTATAACTGATAAGATATTAAAAGTAACGTTAACTTTCGATAACCAACATCACACACATATATATATATATATATATATATATATATATATATATATATATATATATATATATATATATATATATATATATATATATATATATATATATATATATATATATATATATATATATATATATATATATATATATATTTTAATGATTTTAAAACAAACATAATAACGTCCATGTAGCATTGATTGATCCGGCTTGAAGGACCAAACGATTGAAGTGTACAGACGTATCGATTCAACCGCCGACCGATACTCGTAGCTTTCGAATGCACAATTGCTGCGCTATTGATTTGCTTTGACGAAGGCACCGTATAATTGATTAAGCTCAGGCCTGTTTGGATATTGCACGGAATTCAGCATACAGGAATAATTCTAATATTATAATTTGTGAAATTTAGCTTACGTTGTTTGGTAGGCAACAATTCAAAGTTGTTTATGAATTAATTGAGTTGGAATTTGTACACATTGCACTTCTGTTTAAAAATGTTTGTATATTACAGAATTCTCACGGGAACAGGAGGAATTGTGAAATTATTAATATAATTATGAATATTAAATGTGGTATCCGGCTGAGTAGAATAGACCACCCTCATTTCTTACCGAGGTGTCCTAAAAGGCGACTAAGATAAGTTGACCCGCAGTGTGGCATTCGGTTGAGTAGAAATACCATTCTTTCTAAGGTGTCGTAAAATAGGACTAAGGTAAGTTGACTTCAGGCAGGAGTCCGGTCGTAAAATACGTAGACAAATCAACACACATGTGACAACATGTTTATAACATGTTGTACCGACCCACTTAGAGTGGGATAAGGACAAGAGTATGATGTCCCTTGATATATTTATTCGAAAGAACGTGTCCATCAGTTGAAAAGAGATACGAATATAAAAATAAAAGAGCACGTCCTCTGGTGTATGATATAGTTAAAAAGTAAACTCGGAAGTATTTAATGTCCTTGTTTAGAATTTGCCATCACCAATGGCAAATTAACACCGAAGTCGATCCGAAAGAAGTCACGTGTACCACTAGTATTATTGTTTGTCTCTATCTAAAGTTGCAGAATATTTAAATAAATAAATATATGGGACAATTAAACACACAATCGTTCTTTCCCAAAGTAAGTAATTTTAATACTTGTATTTATTTATTTTTATTTATTGCAGTCGAAACAGTCGATGTAGTTGAATATAGCAACCCACACGGTATATCAATTTAATAAATTTGACACACTTCTCTAACCCACCGCGCTCCACATTCCCCAAGAATCATATCGCAGTTGACCACATCTGACCTGACGTGACCACATCCTGCTTAGGAGCAATCGTATATAAAGTCACTACCTACTAACATTGCACTGATTTATATTTCACTACATAGTATAAAAACAAAGCCGCTTTCTGTCGCCCAAATGTCCCTATATCCCTATGTATGCTTTAATCTTTAAAACTACGCAACAGCTTTTGATACGGTTTTTTTAATAGATAGAATGATTGAAGAGGAAGGTTTAAATGTATAATAACATTTAATATGGAGTAGAGAAATACTGTAATTTTTGAGATTGAGATGAGATTTTCCGCTTACATTGCAAACGCAGGCTGAAACCTACGAGATTTATTAAAATAATGTACTAAGTATTTGTGACGCCGTGTGATATCTGGCTGAATAGAATAGTACCACCCTCATTTCTTACCGAGGTGTCGTAATAGGCGACTAAGAAGACCCTTAAGAAATAAGGGTGGTCTATTCTACTCAGCCGGATACCACAACGCGGATCAACATACCTACTTTAGTCGCCTTTTACGACATATCGGTAAGAAAGAGGATGGTCTAATCTACTCAAACGAATACCACACGGCAGGTCGACTTAACTTAATCGCCTTTTACGACACCTCGATAAGAAACAAGGGTGGACTATTCAGCTCAGCCGGAATGCACACGGCAGGTCGCCTTAACTTAGTCGCCTTTTACGACACCTCGATAAGAAATAAGGGTGGTCTATTCTACTCAGCCGGATATCACATGGCAGGTCGACTTACCTTTGTCGCCTTGGTAAGAATTGATGGTGGTCTATTCTGCTCAGTCGGGTTGCACACGGCAAGCATGTCATAATATCAAATCGTTTTGAAAACATTAGACCTACTTACAAACATAACTTCGCCATGCATGATTATAGGTATGTACTGTATGATATTTTGCAAGTCTTTGTTTGGAACAATGTGTTTCTGTCACGGTATAATTTAAATGATACTAGTGTCGTTATGTATTCCGCTATCTAGTACGTGCAATAAAGCCGCAGTTTATATGACACTCCCAAAAAATCTCGATGGTTCTAATTGCTGGCACGCACGCTATAGGGTAATTATACAAACATAGCAAGTCACATTAGGGAGGTACATTATATAATCATACAATGATTAATCTTTTTTTTTGTCATATGCCACTGTCGTGCTATTATCCATTAAGCAAAATGTCATAATTTCTATTTATTTGTGAATAAAATTCTAATGTTACCATTTTATCGTACAATGACATTATTAACGATCAATTTTTATATATTTATATAGGATATATTTAATTTATATAATAAAGATCGAAAGATAAGAAGATATAGAAAGTTACATTAAAACAATAAACTAAATTAAGTAAACCACAAAAGGCACTAAATGCACTGCCTTTAGGTACCACAACATGCATATCTTTAATATTTAAATGAGTTAATATATACTCACACATACACACACACATACACACACACACATACACACACACACACATACACACCCACCCAAATACACACACATATAAAGGCTGTGTGATAGCCAAATATCACCGGCGCTTTCATTCTTTTTTTTAATATTGCATTCCTATTATCTATTAACACAAAGATTAACGAAACTAAATATAAAAAGGCTCTAACATCCGCAGCTTAAAAATCATTATTTCTTGAATTTGATTTAACAACTTTTTAAATATATCATTTATAATATTAAAGATAATAAGTATAATCCAAAATTTTATAATGTAACGTAAAAAGTCCTTTCGACGTAAAATATTTGCCACTTTTAACCAGATCCTACTTAATATTCCACCACATATGTGACAGGTTACCAGTTTTTTCTCAATCCGACCTCCGCAACACGTTAGGTTGTACGCGTGTAGAATTAATTCCACTTAAGGTAAACGATTGCATCAGAATTTTGTGACAAAACGATTAAATTTAAACTTTAAAGAGACCATGAAGATAATCTATACTAATATATAAAGCTGAAGAGATTGTTTCTTTGAACGCGCTGGTCTCAGGAACTACTGGACCGATTTGAAAAATTATTTCAGTGTAAGATAGTTGATTTATTAAGGAAGGCTATAGACTATATAACATCAAGCTAAGATGTATAGGAGAGGAGCAGCAATAACAAATAGTACGAAAACGGCAAAATTTAAAGCTTTCCTTGCGTGCGCAGTATTAGTTATTCAAAAATCATGTATTACAAAACTGTTCCCCTTCTAAAAGTTCTCAATACAATGTCCGCGAAAGCAAATGTCTAGCTTTTAAGGTTGATCCACTTTAACCATTTTTATGGTTATCAAAAGTCTATATGGCTGATATAGTATACGGCTGATAGGTCGTAAAATAACCTAGCTAAATCATGTTGCCGATCCCACTTAGAATGGGATAAGGGGAGGAGAATGATGATTAATTAAGACATAAACGACGTAGCTCCTTAGCTGACCTGATGTGTAGCGGAAAGTATGAAACGTTCATATGGGTAGATTTTCTAAGCTTACTTACCGTAAGGAACAATTCAAGAAATCCTATTTGAAAGCTTCTAAGCTGAGTCTCGTTTTATATTTGTTCTGATACTATAGTAATTTTTACGTAGACAAAACGGGTAAAGAAACTAGTAGAATAAATAAAACTATGGAAAACGAACATAGCAAACAGGACGACAAAATAAAGAAGTGTTTAAATTCATCCAAAAATAAAAGACAATACGGTCTGGCGGTTGGCTAGATACAACTGTACCTCTTCTGCGATTGACAGATGCTTTCAATAACACTGAGTGCACTCAACATCGCATCTCGTACCTCTCAATAATAGCGATTTTTGTATATCCCACTCTTGTGAAAAGACCATACCGCTCCAAAGCTGATTGATTCACATACCCAACGAAAAGGCATGCACGATCCTTCAGTGATTAGCACCTATTACATTGCTTATATCAATTAAATATCTTTTTATAGAAAACTCATTACCTGCCGGGATTTGATACTCCGACTCAATTAAATGTGTGAATTTTGAAGTAACTATTATTTCGAAGGACTTGGTAATAAACGGTTCTAGTACTAAGTCGTACATTACAGTTCTATAGCCAAGTATGGTAGCTTCATAGAGCGTCGTGTCGTAAAAAGCTGAATAAAAGTCACCAAAGCACTCATGGAGAAGTTCGCCATGTGCTGGATCAATCAAATTAACTGCTCTAGATGGCCACTTTTTTTTAGTGCAAGGCACATGACTACGATCTCATCTGATACGTTGACTACAATCTTAAGCCAACGTAGAGCTTATTGTACCTCTTATTGAAAGTTTTTATTGAACTTGCAATGTATGTGAAGGTGGAATTTTGCTAGTTAAATTTGACTTACTTCCCGCGGTCCCATTAAGCTGAAATTTTTTGTACTGGTCTAGTCCCGGTGACAATGTTTATGATAAGCATAAACTGATGCTGCTGCTAAGATTGGCTCCAGACGAGGGAACTGCTCAACGATTAACGGCAAGAACATCAAATTTTATATACTGGTGCAGTCCCAATGACAATGCATGTTTATAATAAGCATGGCCTGATGCTGCCGGCAGGATTGGCTCCAAACGAGGAAATTGCTCCACCGTTAACAGCAAGGACATGAAATTTTGTTAAAAGCTTATTAAAGCATTTTTTACTTTACTTATTCATAATAAGTTTCATAAGTTGTAGGAGTCTGGAAAGATAGATGGATAAGTGTATCCAGCAATCGGCTAGCAGGAAATATGGCGAATTTTGTTGAAATTAATATAGGTAATTTGATCTTACCAGTATATCTTCTTAATGACTACGACTGCTCTGAATAGATTTTTATGACAAAGAAAAACAAGATAAATTGAGGGATTAGAATCAAACCTAGCTATATACAAAGTATTTAAAAAGGATTTAGCTATTTTTGATTCTGATCCTCTCAATTAAACATAGCAATTCATTGTCGAATTAATATTCCAGTCTCACTCAGCGTGTGTCACGGTTGATTTTTTTAAAGAGACAGGTGGCTTTGCAATTGCTTTTGCTTTAAGTGTAGTCGCCGTATTTGGTTGTGAAAAAATTGTGCGACCTTCGTTTCGTACATACGATGCATATGGAATGGCATTACAGGTTTTTTGTATGCACTTGTTAAAAAGATTGCAAGTAATAAAGTGTTTAAACTTTTTAAGTTTGTAATTACAACAAAATGGTTTTAATTAGGTTATAATGAAGCGTGTAGCAGTAATTAATAAATAGGTTATCTACACCAATTATTTTGATAATACTTTACGCGAATGAAAACTCAGATAAAAAAAAAGGAAGGAAGAAAAATCGAACGATACACATTATACATAATATTTGTATACTATATGCATACATTCTAAGCTTAGTATTAAACGGATCAAATTTAAAATTAGGCTTAACTGAGACATATACATTGTAATCCTTAATTTAATTCCATATATGAGATAACGCTACGTGCTATTAAAAAAAGCAAGAGTTTTCTTACTCTTCAAAAGTAAGGGTCTCTGTAATGCGAACTAGGTTACACTTAATTGCAATTTACCACAAAACAATTTTTTTTTCAAAAATACATTATTTTTTTAAATAAGTCACTTTAATACTAAGTGTGCGACAAAATTTAAGGGTGTGTAATACGTAAATTGGTACAAACGTACTTGCGAGTACATATTTATTTAATTGATTTGATTGTATACGACCAACTTTAACCATTACAGCGTCCCTTTAACGACGAAGTTCCCGGCATCTGCTGGTGCGTCGACTAAAATAAAACATACCATAGAACTACTCGTGTTTTCGATGAATGAAAATAAAGCGTCTTCAAGTCGTCCTAACATAAATGCACTTCAAACGGTTCCCAACAAAGGGAGGGCATTAAAAGGTCGGTTGGCAGCCACATGTGGGATGACGTCAGCATCAGCTGGAGATAGCACCAGCTTGTATCGACTAGGGATGTACCATGCTTCCGTATCCGATTCCGAAAAACAACGGAGAACAACATAATTTTACAAGATTTTAATTTGATTTAACATTTACTAGAAGTTGATTGACGTCAGGCAGGTGGCCGGTTGTAAAATACATAGCTAAATTGTGACAACATGTTTATAACATGTTGTGCCACTTAAAGTGGGCAAAATACGTTGAGTTTTTATTTGGAACTTTTTGTATCTATTGAAAGATAAGTTAAATAAACGTTGATGTTATAGAAGAATTTTTGTAGTTTAAGTAAAGCACGATATGATATAATTGCAGGTAAAAAAACATGAATATGGAGTAAAGGTAAAGTAACTGCCTGTTACTATCCCACAGTTGTGCATAAGTCCCCTCTTTCTGTTTTATGAAAGGATTGGATCTAAGACCTACCGACTTCCCACCCAAAGCGGTTAACTTAACTTAGTCAAGAGACTCATGATTCTGTTCCCACCATGGCTTTCACAGCTTGAATTGAATATGGAGTACTTGAAACTAACTCGTTCAGTCAATATTAAATGTAGTTTTGTCGCAAATGTCAATACAAAAGCAAAAGCCGACAGCTATCTTAAGCGAGTGATATATGGCTAATATCTTAACTATAAAATATTAAATATATCACAACGTAAGCAAGAGAATATGCATGTCAGAGTAAATTGTAAATATTTTTCAAGAACTCAAAATTAAATCATGTATATAGTTAATACAAAAATAAAAACAAGTGCTTCCCCGCTAGTATTTTTAATTAAGTACATTAAAACTTTACCGAATTCGACTACATTTTTATTAGCAACATCACTATTCAATCAGTACTGTTAGTTTCCTTACGTCTTTCATTAACAACCTTTTGACGTAACTCACTAACTAAATAAGACTAAACGTATGATAACATCGTAGCGGTCGTGTTTATACATAAAACATTCTAAGATACCTCATTAACCGAATCAATGGATATTTACTTCTGGAAATAGCCCTCTTCTGTTTGTTTATAGTCAATGAAGGTTTTTAAAATAAATGATTTTGTGTGCGTGTGTGTCTCTGCAACTGAATGTATTTTAATTTATTTTTTAATTCAATCTTAGAATTAAGAGACCCTGTTTGAGAATAAATTTCTGGACTTAATAAGCTAAAAACTGGTCCTAGTCAATCCATATCTAATTCTCTCTCAGGAGACTTAAAATGTGTTTTGTCTGTAACTCGGTGTATATATATTTTTCAATTTAATCTTACACAAAAGACTAGATTTGGGAACAAGTTTTTGGACTCAACAAAACGTACCTAAATTTTGTTTCTAAATTAAAACTTATATGAGGTTTGAGAACCAGCTCGTGGCTAAAAAATGGCACAAGTCAATCCAGATATAATTCTCTCTCTAGAAAGTTCTGACTTGAGCCTTCCAGCTCGAAAATTGAAGGTGCAAAACACATAATTAGTAGTTTATGGCTTTAAACATAACGAGGCGCGACATGACCTTAAACATAACGATAATTCCAAAAAAAATGTCAACACTGCCGTAGTCTTGAGTATCAAGGCATTTTGCTTTGCCGCAATGCCAGCGATCACTTGACATTTCATGCAATTTGACATAGTTGTTCACACACCATAGCTCGCATTGTAGCTAGAATGCGGGTTCGTAGGTAACCCACAGATATTTTCATGGAATTGTTATAAGATATGCGTGTAATAAATTGCAAATATCAATTAGGCCCATAAGTTTAATTGATAAACTTATTGGTGCAGGGTTTGAACCTATGAACCACCTTGAAAGGGACATGCTGTCTTACCTTTTGGCTATCACTTGTTATCTAATAATGTTGTAGCATATTCATTATAATACGGTACGCCTATAAGATCCTGTATGGCAGCTCCTAGCCGCGTAACGAGATATTCTTGAATATCATTTCAACCAGTGTGGGAAGTTGTTTCAATATCAAAACAAGTTCTATAGAGGGTTTTCTATATTTTTTTATTATTAACTGGTTTATCGCTTAATCATGATCCTTACTAAGGAATAAGTCAACTAAACAAAAAAGTCAATACAAATATTATAAATGCGAAAGTCTATCTGTCTATAACGCTTTCACGGCTAATCAGCTGAGGCGACTTTAATGAAATTTGGTACAATTGAAGCTCATATACCGGGACAATATGTAGGATATAAAAATTCCCGTTGTTTCTTCGGGATTATGCAAAAAGACATATTTTATAAATCCAAGATACAATACTAAAGAAGAGGCGAACAAAGTCGCGGGTTTCACTTATTATTTATATATTTGACTGTGGCTACCGAAAAAGCCGTACATTCTAACGCTTAGTGATTCACTCTACTCGTCGCATCGCCAATAGCTACTTAATGTAGCCGCACACTTAAAGAGATTTCACACGTACTTATCTGACGAAATATGACAAATCTTCTATTTAAGTATTACATACTTTGGTGGTTTAAAATAAATAAATAAATAAATATATGGGACACTTACACACACGGTCGTCCGTCCACAAAGTAAGTAACTTAATACTTGTGTTATGGTAGACAGACAACTGGTGAATATATACTTATATATTTTCTAAATACATACTTAAATACAAATAAACACCCAGGCTCAAAGACCAACAAATTCATTTTTTTTTATAGAATATGTTGGCCCTCGGCGGGAATCGAACCCGCGACCCGCGGAGCTGAAGGCAGGATCACTACCCACTGTGCCAACGGGCCAGTCAAAAAGGAGGACGGAGTCTTAAAAAGGCACTCAAACATACTTATCTATCGATATATGACAAATCTCCGATTTAAATATAACACGTGTCAGCATTATCTTAATATCACGCTTTGTATCGAGTTCAAACAAAACAAACGCTCTAACCATCCGGCCGATTAGAAAATACCACGCGTAGATTAAAAACCTGAAATTGTTACAACAGGACAGAGTACATCGGCCCAATTTCGGTACACATTAGTATTATCGACTCTATTAACGCTGATTTAAGACACACACGAAGTAATGTCGGCTACAGATAAGTGTGAGACAAAAAAAAAATACTAACATGACAGGTGTCATTCTTCTAAATTAATCTAAATATGTTGTTTGGAAACTGTTTAAACAACTTGTACACTTGAATGTAACGTCAAACCAATACAAAACATATTCAAATAAACCGAAAATTGAATTATCATAACTAATACATTAATTTTGTATTTTATATCGCCAATGTATTCTATTAACATATAAAAATCAAGTCTCCAATTTTCTCAATTAAGTATAGTTATACAAACGATATAACTAAACAACACTTTAAAGACGTACTTAATACTAATTTATGATAGGTAATCATCAAAACTTTGGATACTTTCAGTAAACCTCAAAATTTCTGATGGTTCCTGAAATAAATAAGATAAATCACTTAGTATGTAATTTTTAAGATATATATCACTCCTTTTGTAGCGTAGTAGTAGTAATAGTTGGAACTAAGACCCACAAGGCTGTTCTAATTCGGATTGGTAGGTTACACATTTCCCTAGAATTCTCTAGAGATATGCAGGTTTCCTCGCGATGTTTTCCTTCGCCAAACAGCGTGTGATCAATTGAAAATATCAATTAAACACATAAATTTTAACAAAAAAACTCATTGTTGTCTATCCGGAGTTTGAACTCGCGACCTCCTCGAAATAGTCGCACTTTCCCACTGCTGGGCTATTACATCTTTTTAGCTTTTGTAACATACGTGAATTTAATAAATTTTAAATATTTACATATACGTATCTGTAGTCGACTGTACATATTTTGTACTACAACGGTTCGAGATCATCAAACGGAGTCGATGACCCGTTTAAGAAGTCACATAATTGAGAGCCGGTATGTGAAAAAGAATACAAAAAGCTATCGTTAGACGTTAAGCCGACGTGAATCACTACTTAAAAAGATAATGAACCGTGAAAAAATATTTGCGCTTTGTGCCGATAGTGTTACAATCTGTGGGTCGCAGAGATAAAACTGATAGATTTGTCGAGATAAAAGAGGATTAAGTTTAATTGTTCATGTAAATAATGTTAAAATGAACACTTATTTTAAACTTTCTAAATAGGAGATCGTGGGTTTGAAACTATTGGAGACATCTATGAGCTTTCATTAACTATATTAATGTTAATAATTATTTTGGTAGGTATAATTTTTTTATTACTTTTGTATTATGGATCTTCGCAAAGTAAGGCACAATTCTATAAATTATTTGAATTAATGTGTTAAGTTCACACATACACACATCTAATTAACGTAAGTGCACTAGTAATTGACCATGTACTAGTAGTTGACCGTTTTATATGACATTTTAAGTAATATGCGTTTTGTTTGTTGTAGCTAATAAAAAATATTAATTAATAAATTTTAAATATTAAACAATGGGCTACAGTTCTGAGGTTTTAGGCAGTTTTTAATAGATGGCAACAGGTTATTACAAATTTACTTTTTATTAGCTACAACAGACAAAACGCATATTATTTAAAATTTCATATAAACCGGTCTTCTACTAATACATGGTCAATGATCTATGGTGAAAAAAAGCCAAGGTGTGGAGAGGGTAGATAAAGAAAGAAAATAGTAGTGCTATATTTTGATGCAATTATCTTTTGTGCGCGGATTTGATAATTGGCTGAAAGGACAATAAATTTACTTTTTTATATAAAATCATAACATACGAATTTATTGAGTAAATAAAGAGAAAAATATCATTGTAATACTATAAATAAATGAATATATATATATGAATACTAGCTTTTACCCGCAACGTTTTTCTATTAAAACTTATGTGTCTAATTGATAATTGCAATTTATTACACGCTTTTCGGTGAAGGAAAACACGCGGAAACCTACATATCTCTAGAGAATTGTAGGGATATGTGTAACCTACCAAGCCGTGTAACCTACCAAAAACTCCAAACACGGAGAGTGGGATAGCAACGTGGAATCGGTCGTTATCTTAAACTCTTTCCAGATCTAAATATAATTGATCGACCTTATCTATATGTCTGTGTAATCAATCTATCACCAGTTCAGAATGTTGAATAGGCGGAAGTGACCGCTATGACAGTGTAAACAGTTTCAATAGTACGGCGATGTCCCGACGTTTCAACTCACTATTTCAACATAAATTTTCCTCATTTTGTGGCCAGGTGGGATGCCGTTCGGATGTACGTAATTACAAAGTTATTGACATTAAAGTTTATAAAAAAAACTGGTTCTTACATCCGAGTGAGTTTTTTTACTACCGCGACCAAAAATTCCGCGTATCTCGAACACATCCTTAACAATGTTTAACGAATTGTATTTAGTGTCTCTAAAGTACAGTAAGTTAAGAGCAACATTCCGAATTAGTTGTACCTTCATTTATCATAATGATTCCCTCACGAAAAGTGCTTGAAGGAGCTTCTTTGAATAAAGTTTATTTTCATTTGATTTTTATGAGAACAGTATCCATACTTTCTATCCGTTACCGTGTCTCTATAAAACCCTCGAAAAGGAGATTTTTAAATGAAATTATAGAATAAAGCACAATAATTTATAGAATTAGGCGTTACTTTGCGGAGATCCATGATACAAAAGTAATAATAAAATTATTTTGCTATAATACGCGAAGAGTTTTTCGCGGGTTATAGCAAAATAATTTTATTATTACTTTTGAATATAGCAGAATTAACTGTAGACTAGCGTGATACTCGCAACTTCGTTCGTATCAACTTTAGTGGTAAAATACGCTCAATTATGTACTAAGAAAAGGTTTTCTAAACAAAACCCCACATTGCCCCAACGAGCGTTATAAAGAAGTGAAAATACCCCAGATCGAGACCCAGATAACCAGACCTTTAATTCTTTTTTTTTTTTATTGCATTTTTATATCTTGAAAAAAAAATTACCGAGCAAAATTCGCTCACCCCGGCAGGTACTTTTTATTTATGTAACATAAAGAATAATATTAATATAAAAAGTGAACAAAATGTATTTAACGTTCTATATGTACTCGTACATCAATGTACACGTGTTTACGTGTGTAGCGGTTTTTATATCGTCACAGACTTGACCGTGCGCACGCGCCGTGACGGTCTAGGCCGCTGGACCGGATCTGTGTGCGTAGTGCGAGTTTTTTTTAATCTACTGGATAGAGTAAGCGTAACGTTGAAAAAGAAGTCTGAAAGTTGCGCCCATTACAGAAAAGATGAGAAGTGCGAGACTAAGTTGGTATGGTCATGTCATGTGAAGGGATGAACATCATGTGACCAAAAGAGTTTTAAATATAAATGTGGATGTATGTATGGCTATGTATGGGGGAGGACGAAAAAATGATGGATAGATTGTGTGAAAAATGCTATGCATGTTAAAGGAGTGGCATCAGAGTTGACGAATGATAGAGGAGAATAGGAGAAGACATATTGTGCCGATCCCACTTAGAGTGGGATAAGGGTAAGAGAATGATGAGAGTTAGCGTAACGCCAATTCGTATGACGCTGCAACAGCGACATCTAGTGACCGATGTTCCAGCCCCATACAAGTTGGCGAGTAACGCGATCGATTAGGTTTAAAAACTCGCTCTAGGCATACTGTTTCACGTTACGCAGATCTTAGGTTAACTTGAATCCATGAATCTGACTCTAGTAGTGCTTCTGCGCTTGACTGTCCACATTTTGCGCTATAGCATATGGCTATCATCATCATCATGATGGCCTTTTATCAGTCCACTCCTGGACGTAGGCCTCTTCCCTCTCTTTCCATTCCCGGCGGTTTTGTGCCCGTTTAATCCAGTCACGGCCTCCGTGTCGCCTGATGTCATCAACCCAGCGCTGTGGTGGTCTGCCACGCCCTCTGCTATCGGCTCTGGGTCTCCACTCGAGTACTCTTTTCGCCCACCGTGTTGAATCCATTCTTGCAATGTGTCCCGCCCATGTCCACCTTTTTTTTTTTTTTTTTTGGCTAATACCCTTCCCACTCAAACATGACTGACAAAATAAAATATGGCTATAGCTGTTATATATAAAGAAACTAAAATTGATCTTTTTTAAGATAGTTTAAACAGTATACGCCGAGAGTTGGCTGTTAAGCTTTTTCGTCCAGGTGAAAAGGTTTTGCAGACAAATCTCGACGTTAATTGCACTTGAATGTCCTAACTGCAACTTTTAGTAATTTTACTGGTATCCACTGGTTACCAATCTGTGGAAGCTTGTAATTAGCTTGTAGCTAAGTATATAATTTAGACTAAAATTTTTGTTAATAGCTGTAAGCTTTTTTTTAATAAATAAAATAAAATAAAAAGAATTGTATTTACTTGGCAGAGATATTAAAAGACTGGTGCACTAACAGACTCTCAGATTTATAATATTAGTGAATAATCTTCATCTTCCTGCCCTTATCCCACTCTAAATGGGGTCGGCACAACATGTTATAAACATGTTGTCATACGATTTGGCTACGTATTTTAAGACTAGCCGTTTATAATATTAGTGAATATAAATACGAAAATATGTCTGGTTATGCTCTCAATACTAAACCGTCGGACTAACCAACCAAATTAGAGCATAAATCGCATTTTTTCTTCAGGAACAAAAACCATATAGTTTTTAGTTGAGGGTATTTTAACAATTAATTGACGCGAACGAAGCTGCCGGTACAGTTATGTAGTAAATAAATATTTGAAAATCTTCATTTGATAGAGCTGTGGTAGCCCAGTGGTTACACCGTGCGCCTCTTTTGAGGAGGTCTAGGGTTCAAACCCCGGGCAGTCACCAATGAGTTTTCTAGTAAAACTTATGTGTCTAATTGATAATTGCAATTTATCACACGCTTTTCGGTGAAGGAAAACATCGTGAGGAAACCTGCATATCTCTAGAGAATTCTGAGTATATGTGTGACCTACCAACCCGCATTGGAGCAGCGTGGTAGGTCTTAGCTCCAATCCTTCTCTCCATAAAAAAAAACGGAAAGAAGAGGGAGGGATGCCCAGCAGTGGGATAGTAACAGGCCGTTACTTACTTACTTTTACTTACTACTTTTGATACGCTCATTAAAAATGTTAAAAACTGAATCTCAAGAAAATCTGATAGAATTTTAATTGACAATGAAAACCAAAATTGACAGCCACTTAACTGCGTCGTAATAAATAGACGGTTGAATAACAACCTGAGATGCGCTAAGCGATTTGAAGGTGAGGTAATGTATTGGTTCGCATCACAAAAACCATAAAGATTTATATTGAATAGCGCATGTAATTTCCTGTAATATTCCGCCACGCATTTACCTCTACAGGTTCTATTAATCATGTGGTAAGACATCGCTAGTGTGACACCGACAGCAACGTTGTTCATTTTGAAATATATCTTCATCATACATTATGTGCAGACGGTGTCTCATAAAAAAGCTCAGAGTCACTACTTGATCAAATCAGAAATTAGGAGATCCGTAAAAACCCAAAGTCACCGACATAGTTCAGCGTGTCGCAAAGTTGAAGTGGCGATGAGCAGGACACATAGAGCGGAGAACCGATGGGCGTTGGGGTCTCAAGGTGTTGAAATGGACTCGTACAGAAAAACACAGTCTCCGTAGACCCCCTACGAGGAGGACTGACGAAATCAAAAAAACCCATTGAACCCCACACACACTTGGATCCACATCCAAGCGGCACAAAGTCATGTGGTGTAGATATCTCGTGAAGAGATTTATGTCCAGCAGTGAACGTCCATCGGTTGGCGAAACAGAAGATTTATACTCATTCATTTATTACATACATATCGCCTTATCCGAAGAATAAAGTCACATGTCCAATGTATAAGCATAAGAAATGTGACTTTATTCTTCGGATAGGGCGATATATATGTATTAACAACAAAAAAGTAAGATGGTTTCTGCAGTACCGAGATAAAGGGCCCAAGATCTTAGTATCAAAGAATAAGAATATCTTTAGTTACATAATTACTGTGTACATACAGTGAAACAAACAGTTAAAAAATACACATAATAGCAGTGTAATAATGCTATCAAATGGTAGCTACTCAGCGATTGTTGAGCTGCGAAGCCCAACACTGATTTCAGTAGCAGCCAAACTAATACTGATCTTAATCCAAGCCCCCAATCCTAAACCCCAAAGAATGAGGAACCTCTTCATTAGACGAGCCATCTCAAGCAATTGTGTATCCTATCCCTCGCTCCACACATGAGAAGTCCATAAGCAAACAACATCAGCACAAAAATACATAGTGAGGTCGTAAAACTTTAAGGTCTAATAAATGCGTAGTGGTTTTTTTAATTAGAACATACGCACGTGCATGCATATTTGGTCACCCCAGTACGGGCACCGGTCCCGCTGCATTCCTGACACCTGCCGTGCATCTACATAACGCGTTCACCGACGTTTTCCAATGGGCCGAGAAAACTCAACGTTACACGTTGGAAATATTATCAGCCGCTGCTTTTATATAATACATGCCTCAATTACTACTCCAACAACAGCAGGATTTAAGAAGTTACCTCAATCATGTATCTTTAATATATAAATGAGTTAATCTTGTATGTATATATATATTATCGGACTCTCGGAAACGGCTCAAACGATTTTCCTGAAATTCAGCATGTAGGGGGTTTCGTGGCGAAAAAAAATCGATCTAGCCAAGTTTTATGTAAAAAAAAATCGAAAGTCGTTTTATCCCTGTTTTTGGGCATTAAAAAATATTAAAATTAAATTGAATACAAAACAATATTTTTGCCACAAATTGTCAAATCATCGTAGCTAATTCGGGGAACGGGCAGTTTTCAGAAATCTAAAAACCTAGGATTGATCCCCAACTACATGATTATTTTATTATTTTTTGTTAAGATTCTTTTTTTTTTGTAAAAATTTTCGAGCAATGGTCGGTCAACCAGGTACTTGTAATACTCTAAGTACAGAATGAAAATTGAATTTATTATCTCATATTGGCCCGGTATATAAGTTCTATACATATCCTCCCGCTCTTATCCCACTCTAAGTAGAGTCGGCACAACATGTTATAAACATGTTGTCACATGATTTGGCTGCGTATTTTACGACCGGACACCTGCCTGGCGTCAACTTACCTCAGCCGTATTTTACGACACTTAAGAGGGTAAGAGGGTGGTCTATTTTACTCAGCCGGATACTACACGGTGGGTCAACTTACCTTAGTCGCCTTATAGACACCTCGGTAAGAAATGAGGGTGGTCTATTCTACTCCACCGGATACCACACGGTAGGTCTACCAACTTAGTAGTCTTTTACGATACCTCGGTAATAAATGAGGGTGGTTTATTCTATTCAGCCGAATACCGCACGGCGTCCCGGTAGGATATATGATCTATTGTATCAATATCATCAATCAATCAATCATCATTACTCTAGCGGATTATTTGTGTTAAGCGTGTAATTGATAGTCAGACAAATAGACTTTCACATTAGAAATATTAGTAAGAATGACTTGCTTTTATATTGAGCTACCATAAAGGATAAAAAATACCCGTTTTTCCTTTGAGAATAACAAAAAACCCTTACTACATAATTGAGGATATTTTTGCATTAAAATTTACGCGAAGTTTCGAAGGAAGTTCATAATACATATAATAAATATATAATAATAATAAAAAATATATATAACGTCGTCATAAACCACAAGGACACGAAAATAACTCGACAAACAAGTTGATTACTGTTAGCATTAAATTATGCCACGTCATTTGTATTTCTCGAGGAATAAATCACTCGCAAAATTATTAAATACTAGCTTTTACCCGCAACTTCGTTTGCGTGTACGCGTTTGTTTGTACGTGATAGGTTAATAATAGATGAGCGCCATCTATTATTCAATGTCATCCTATCCCTGTAGAACTAACACGATTTCTATAGCCTATAAGGAATAATTGCGCCAAATTTCATCGATATTAGTTCAGCGGATTAACCGTGAAAGTAACTAACATACATCCATACTCACAAACTTTCGCATTTATAATATTAGTCGGATTATGAGAATAGGGTTTATTATTTAAACTTGAAACTTCTAACTTCGTACTGATAAAGATCAGATACAGAGCAAATAAAAATGTGTGTACATTTGTGAGTGTGTATGTAGTGTGTGAGTAAGTTGAATAAATATGTAAAAGTCAGTAAATCACTCAAAGAATTTTTTCAGTTTCTTTATAAATGAGCGAACGTAGCCAGAATAAGCATTCTAATTTATTTTATTTTATTTTTATTTTACATTATTAATACTATAAAATACCCTACAAATTATTCAATTAAATTACTATTAAACAGCTCAATGCTCAACTTTTGCAAGAAAGAGATGAAAGTGAGGTGGAAATATCCAAAATTGTCAAGCAATCCTCACAATATAAAAAACAACTGTCGGAGCTGCATATTAAGTATATGGACACTTTAGGTGAAAGAAACCAGCTTAAGGATATGGTTGACTCTTTTAATCAGTGTAGCTTTGTACATGAAAGGGCCCTGAATCGCATAACTGAGTTAGAAACAAGTCTACATGAGACACAACAAACGATTCTTCACTTAGAAAATCTAAATAAATCTCAGGAGGTTAATGTGACACAGAGCCTTTTTAATGAACTATTTGAATGCGGTTCTGTTAATGACAATAATATAGAAAAAAATCCACAAATTATTGATTTAACTTCTGAGGATGACTCACTGAAGACCGTACACTTCAGTAGTCATAGAAAACTAAAAAAGTATATCAAAATTAATAAATTTATCAAAAAACGCAAAAAATTACCAGAAGCAAGAACAGCATTCAACAGTTAGGTAAAAGTAGGAAAGTTATATTCAAAAGCTCAAATACAAATAAATGAGTATATTACATCCTTTGATGGCTTATTAGAAATCTGCAACGACAACATGGAACGGTTTGTATCGTTGTCAAACAAATATACCGAGACTGAGGAAAAAAAATGTCAATGTTCTTTGAAAGTGCATGATGATACTCCTTCACCATCATATATAAAAGCAGTGAAACATGTAAGTAGCTCTGATAATGTAAAATCAAAGAAAAAAATCCTTATCTACTCAGATAAGCTAGGCAAAGGTTTTGGAGCAGTGATGAATTTGTATCTAAAGGAATCAGTGATTAACAAATGTTCACCAGGAGCAACTTTTGAGCATATATTAAATAGTATTAACTGTAATGAGTTAGACTCTAATACCACAGTAATATTGATGTTAGGCGACAGCTTAAATTTGAAAAAACCACAGATATCAAAATATATAGAAAAATTAATACTTTTACATGAACAATTTAAATGTAAATTTATTGTGTGTGCTTTTCCTTACTCAAATATTTTAACTCAAAGGCAAAATGAGCACATTTACAATTTAAATATACAATTGTATAACTTAACAAATCATCATAGTGACACAATATTTTACTTTGACAGTAACAAATTTATTTCGACGTTTAAGTTGACTAGAGATACTATGTATCTGTCAAGAAAATGCTTGAAGAATCTAGCTTCACTGCTAGTGTTTAATGTTAATAATACAGTTACATGTGGTGTAACGAAGTCTTTTGACACATTTAAAAATTGTACAATAAGTACTAATTTTTCTTACTCTGACATGTGTACTAGTAGTAGTACTAATAATATATCAAGTAATATTTTAGGTACGGAAAATATTACTTTAAACTAGGTAACAAGACAACAGATAAACCTTGTAAACTGATTATTGTACACCAAAACTTACAAGGTTTATCTGGCAAAGAATTTGAAATTGAACTGTTTATCAATAAATTTAATGTTGATATTTTATGCATAACTGAACATTGGTTAAACAGTTCTAATTTCTTGTTAAATATAAAAAATTATAAATGTTCTAGTGCGTTCTCGAGGAAAACCGCCATTCGTGGGGAATCTTTAATATTGAGTCATATTAAATTAAATTGTAAAGAACGGAATGATATTGTCGGTCTTTCTGTTGAACGTACCATTGAGCTATCTTGTGTAGAGCGTTATATTATAGTTTCTGTATACCGCCCACCCTCCAGTGATTATTTACACTTTGAGAGAGTTATGGAGGAAGTTCTACAGAAGACTTGTAAATCTTCAAAAAAAGTTTTAATTTGTGGGGACTTTAATGTTGACATTTTAGTGGATACCTCTAATCGTTGTAGGTTACTAAATTTATTTCAATGCTTTGAAATGATAAATGTATTTAACGAACCTACTAGGATAACTGCAGACTCTGCTACCGGCCTTGATAATATTTTTACTAATTACAGTTGTAATATCTTAGAAAAATCTGTAATAAGTCGCTTAAGGTCTGATCATAATGGGCAAATTATATCTGTCCCTGACTATATACATGAAAAAAAACAATTAATTAAATACAGGCCTATCACTTCTCAAAAAATAAAGCGATTCCAAGTAAAAATATCATCAAAACTATCAAAGATTGACAAAAGTTGCGGTAGCTCAGATGATCTTTTTAATGCCCTCTTTGGTATTATTGGTTGTGAATTCAATAAGACATTTAATATAATAGAAAAAAAAGTGTCAAAACATCTCAAGTTTAGCGATTGGGCCACTGATGGTATTTATAAAAGCAGAAACAAGTTATTTGATCTGTATGCAGAAAAGCAATATAATCATTCCCCCATTTTTGTAGAATATGTAAAAAATTATTCTAAAATATTTCGAAATGTTTGCATACAGGCCAAATCACTAAACATTAAGAGAAAAATAATTAAATCTGAAAATAAAATCAAAACAACTTGGGATGTTATAGGTGAAGAAATAGGCAGACAAAAAATAGATAATTCTACCATGCAGCTTAAAATTGGGAATGAGATTATCAACTCCGATACAGCAGTGGCAAGTGCATTTGAGCACTTCTTTCAGAATATACCAATTTCTACCACTAGCTCAATAAGCTCATCCTCAATAGAAGCTTTTAATATATTGAAGGACTGCGTCGCGGAGAGCATTGTTTGTTTTAAATTTGAACACGTTACCCCATACAACATTGTCAAAACTTTTAAGTCATTAAATATTAAAAAAACAACAGATCTATGGGGAATGTCTGTAAAATTAATTAATAATATTATTGAGATCATTGCACCAATTATGGCCAAGATCTTTAACAAATCTGTAGACACAGGGATATTTCCGAATTTAATGAAATATAGTAAATTGATCCCAGTCTTTAAATCTGGTGATAAGAGCGACCCTAATAACTATAGACCCATCTCCATCTTGCCAACTCTTAGCAAGGTGTTTGAAAAAATCATTCTTAATCAACTGCTCAGGCATTTCAATTTAAATAACTTGCTTCATCCTGAGCAGTATGGGTTTACTAAGGGTCGGTCTACAACGGATGCGGGTGTGAGATTGGTGAAGCACATCTTTGATGCATGGGAGAACTCACAGAATGCCATAGGGGTATTTTGTGATTTGTCCAAGGCATTTGATTGTGTTCAACATGAGACACTGTTGCTAAAGCTTGGTCATTATGGTATCACAGACAATGCGCTTCGACTCGTGTCATCCTATCTTCATAGCCGAATTCAAAGAGTGTGCATTAATGATGTGCAGTCATCTGGATCGGCCTTAGTTATGGGTGTGCCTCAAGGTTCAATCCTTGGTCCTTTTCTGTTTTTAGTATATATAAATGATTTACCGTATTTTATTCAGAGTATATGCGATATTGTACTGTTTGCTGATGACACAGATCTTTGATATTTAAAATAAATAGAAATGACGACAAATTTGACGAAGTAAACAGTGGTTTGTCGCAGGTTGCTCATTGGTTCAGACAAAATAATTTAGTACTGAACTCAAATAAAACAAAATGGATAGAATTTGTATTACCTAATGCTGCTAAAACAGCAAATAGACTTTTTATAAATAATGTTTCACTAAAAACAGATAATGCAACTGTATTTTTGGGAATGACTTTGGATACAAAACTCCAATGGAGCACACACATAACAACTCTTGCAGGGAAACTCAGTTCAGCGGCCTATGCCGTTCGAAAGATTAGACAGTTTACTGACGTTGAAACGGCAAAACTTGTTTATTTTGCTTACTTCCATAGTGTTATGTCATATGGAATATTGCTATGGGGTAAATGCGCGGATAATGAAAAAATCTTTGTATTACAAAAAAGAGCCGTACGTGGCATATACAATTTAAGTCCGCGGGATTCCCTGCGAGAGAAGTTTAAGGAAATAGGTATTCTTACATTTGCCTCACAGTATATTTTAAGTAATTTAATTTTTATATATAATAATATAAAGAATTATAAAACAATAGGCGATGTATATAATAGACTCTTTTCTTACTTCTTCTTCTAATAGACAAAGTAGGAACCGACATAAGCTTGCGGCCCCTGCTTTGCGCCTTGAAAAAGTACGTAAGTTTACTAGTACGTTTGTGGGTTTGGGTATAAGATTCTATAATAAAATTCCACAATCAATTTTAACTTTGCCATTACAGCAGTTTAAAAACACTATTAAGGAGAGGCTGATACAGAAAGCCTACTATACTGTTGAGGATTATTTAGACGATAAAAATGCGTGGATATAAATATTGTTCGACTCTGTACAAGATTGAAACATTAAATGTAACTAGCATTAAGAATTGTATTTTTTAAAAAGAGCAACCGCCGAGTTTCTTGCTGGCTCTTCTCGGTAGGAACAGCTTTCCGAACCAGCAGTAGAGTTGACGATTCAAAAGCACCTGTTTACAAGTTTATTTGAATAAAGAATATTTTGAATTTGAATTTGAATTAAATGTAGTCTTTATACCAGTTCTTTTAACCTTTAGGTTACCACGGCATGTAATAGGGACGCGTACAT
This sequence comes from Morpho achilles, assembly GCA_947086495.1. Classification (NCBI taxonomy): domain Eukaryota; kingdom Metazoa; phylum Arthropoda; class Insecta; order Lepidoptera; family Nymphalidae; genus Morpho; species Morpho achilles. The sequence continues at coordinate 2,453,948 of CAMTZB010000015.1, forward strand.
TATTTAAATATATTACAACATAAAATATTGTATCAAAATAAAATTATAAAATACAAAATGTTACAATATTATAAACTTAATTATTTCTTTTAAATTTAATTATATTGTGTCTGAAAGTATGGATGCTATCGCTAAATATGTCTATATCTAGTTTTTTTGATAAATAATTGTAGCGACGTTGTGTTCTGTTTAAGGTGGCATAGTGGCCCAAGTAACTGTTTGCCGAGCTTGTAGTAAATGGTGAATATTTTGATTGCCTTGGTAGTTTAGATGGCGTTTTTAAGTTAATTTTTTGTAATAATTCTGGACAATCAATTGCCCCTCTTACTAATCATCCTCCTGCCCTTATCCCACTCTAAGTGGGGTCGGTACAACATGATATAACATGCTGTCACATGATTTGGCTGCGTTTTGGCGACCGGCCGCCCACCCGTCAACTTACCTTAGTCGTATTTTACGACACCTCGCTAAGAAATAGGGTGGTGTATTCTACTAAACCGGATACCACACGGTGGGTCAACTTACCTTAATCGCCTTTCACGACACCTCAGTAAGAAATGAGGTTGGTCTATTCTACTCAGCCGGATACCACGACGGGTCGACTTACCTTAGTCGCCTTTAACGACACCTCGGTAAGAAATAAGGGTGGTACTATTCTATTCAGCCGGATACCACACGGCGGAATCCGTTGCACCAATATCGATGAAATTTTGCACAATTATTCCTTAAACACCGGAATAACATATAGGCTATAGAAATCCTGTTCATTCTACAGTAATAGAATGTCACTAAAAAGCGCCATCTATTAGCAAACTATCACGCGAACGAAGTCGCGGTTAAAAACTAGTAATAAGTAAAGCGTAAAAAAACAAGTAAAGCGACGAAGAGGACGACGCGACGGACGAGAGGGCGATACCACCGGACATGACACACCCACCCGACCAAGACACCACCGGACGAGACACCACCGAAACTGACTCCGAAGTCTGGGAACTACCATTCCCAGACCTCCCTACCGAACACCAAATCCCGTAGGTCACCTAGGTGACCTGGGCCTAAGGCCTAAACACAGTCCAGGCCACAAAGCCTGCGAGGACCAGCCCGGGCAAAGAGGTTCGCCTCGAGGCCCGTACCCCGCCTACCCCTCAAGGGTATGCGAGAAGACCCCCCTGCCTGCCAAAACTAGTAATCACTTATTTAAAATTCCTAACTTATGAACCTATTAACAAATCGATATGATCAAACCACGATGCCAATTGCTGCGATAAAGAGATTGGACGATGTTACGTTTATTATAACGACGGCTATAAACGTTAAGACATTATGGTAAGCTTCGACATCACGGCTCAGATGTAACTGGTCTTGGGCAACGAAATTATCTTTAATTATACAACGTTTTAATTAAAGACCATAAACATAGATTTAGATAAAAATGATAGAGGTGAATTATGACACAACCGGTAAAACCGTGTTGGAGTGATTGCAGATTAAATGTTCAGTGATATCAGATCAGATGAAAAGTTCAATGATTCAGAAATTAACACGAATCGATGATTTATAGAATTAGGCGTTACTTTGCGGAGATCCATAATACATAAGTAATAATAAAATTATTTTGCTATAATTCGCGATGAAGTAAAATAGAAAATATATATAATGCTAAATGTAGAGTGAACAAATCAAACAAAGTGAAAAAATTGTCGAGTTTGTGATACTGAATGTATATAGTGCTTGTGTATTGTGGTGGCGGTGGTGGTAGTTTGTGCATGTGTTTTTTACGACTCCTGCATGTATCAGGTATGATAACCGATTGTCCACTCTACATTTAGCATTATATATATATATATATATATATATATATATATATATTTACATCTTGCACATCATGTTGCGTCCTACATGGCACTTTTTACCGATCTTGTTGCGTCCAACCGACTTGTTGCATCCAGTATACGGACGCAGGATAAACCAACCCTAAAAATTTGTCAGGAGCTGTGTTTTTATATGTATAATGCGTGGGCAAAAAATTGGATGGGACGTTATTTTATCGCGGGAATGAATTCCGATGTATTTATTAGTTCAGCGAGTTGCCGCGCACAATTTGGAGGTCGCTACGTGCTCGCGTATATTTGGGCACGTATATTATATTTCTGATGCTAGCATTCTATTGCCTCCGACGTATATTTCAAAAAGTTTTTTTCAATTTTTATTTAGGATTATCTTGCGTCCAAATTTTTTCCCAATTTAATCGATTTAATAAGTGATGCGGGGGCCCAAGGGGTGCGCGCGCGATTCCTGCGTTTTGTTAATAAACAAACATTGAGCCGTTAGGACGCGTTTTAATTTGCAAAGTGATTGTACTCATAATTGCGCATATTATTAATATTGTAAAACTGTAAATATGAAGAGAGCGGATAAGTCATCGCTAGTTGCTAAATTAGATCTTCTTATTTGTGCTTACGGATCCCAATATTAAAAAAGTCGTTCTGAAAAACATTTTATTAATGTGGTTTCAAGAAAAGTAAGAGAGTTAGCAAAATTATTAATCGAAATTTAAAAAATTAACAATTCTATAATAAATTTATTGAGTGCCTTAAAACCATTCAATTAAGATCTTATGGCGGAGGCAACTAAAGTTGTAGATAACTGTGATGCCAAAAAGGATAGATTCGAAACCTTCTTTTGCTATGAATGTTTCGACTACTTTTAAACAATGCTGCAATATAGCCATTATTTGTGCATTGAAAAAACAAGGTCCTTACAATGAAATCAATACCGCAGAAACAGAAGCAGATCTTAAGATATTAATGCATCTTATAGATGCAATTTAGCGACATGTCATCTCCAGTCAAGCTGCAACAGATTTAAACAAAAAGAAGTGGAATAAAGTCACTATAGTCCCGTTAGCCAATGAAGCTGCAGCCAAAATCAAATCAGGCTACTACTGTTGCAACGTATATTCAGTTATTAGTAACCGTTTATTGCAAAGTTTTATTATTAATACAAAGTTCTCGAGGGATACCCAAGACTATCTGGACCCAAAAACCCAAAATCAATTTGATCTACGCGACTCAGAAAACATTTAGCAACCTTTTTACAAATATTTAGCATAACTGAGAATGATATGAAACATTTAGCTACGTTTATGGGCCATACCGGTGACGTGCATAAAAAGGCATATAGATTGCCGGATTACGTGGCATCATCATTATCAGCCCATTTTCTTCAACTGCTGGACATAGGCCTCTCTAATTATTCGCCACTTAGTCTGATCCTTGGCTTTCTGCTTCCATCCACTGCCCGCTGTCCTACGTATATCACTCTATCGAGTCTCAGGGTGTCCTACACTATTTTTCCGGATTCGCGATCTCCACTCCAGAACACGTCTACCCCAACGGTCATCGGTTCTGCGACAGGTATGGCCGGCCCATTGTCACTTACTTCAGCTTGCTTATGCGCTTAGCTATGTCGGTGGCCCTAGTTCTCTGATGGATTACTTAGTTGCGAATACGATCCCTCAGAGAAACCCCGAGCATAGCTCTTGCCATAGCCTGCTGAGCGACTTTAAGCTTGTGGACCGCCTTAGCTGTTAGTGTCCACGTTTCGGCACTGTAAGTCAAGACAGGTAGGACACACTGGTTAAATACTTTAGTCTTTAGACTCTGCGGGATGGGTGACGAGAAGACTCAACGTAGATTGCGGAATGCTGCCCAGCCTAGCTGTATCCTTCTCATAGTCTCACACTCGAAATTGTTTTTTTTTTTAGTTCGAGCTTCTGTCCTTTTTTTTTTCCATGAGGAAACCCTTCATGGGTACTACTATTCGCTGGGGGGCGAAAGCAGTTATGCCGGACTCTTACCGGCTAAAACCTCATGGTGTTCCACCTTGCTGCTCGGTGGCGAGGGCATAGGAATACTGGACGCATCACGTCTACACCCTCGTCAGCAGCCTACCTTTGCTACTCTTGTAGAGCCTGGACAGACTCTTGCACCATAAACCGACGCATTGGGAACACTTAATGCATCGGCCCTCTCGAAGAACCTCACTCAAGCCAGAGCGTCGAATTCCCCTATTCGACGCCCGGAGGTCCTCATCAGGGTGGTAGTCGACGGTCTTGGGCACGCCGTCTTTGTCTCGCTCGTCTACGACGGATTGGGTTGGAAGAAGTTGCCTCCCGAACTCTCTCTGCCACCTCCTTCTGCGATATTACATATTCGCAGAAGTATGACATCGCCGCCCAAGATCTACTATTTTCTACCATAGATTTAATTACAGATGGTAGGGAGAGATCAGGTCCTACGTGCTCTAGCAGTCGCGTCCGCTGCTCCATCCATGCAGGACATTGAGCAAGGGTATGCTGAGCAGTGTCATTGAGAGCACCGCACTCATGACACACACTGAAAGGTTCTCGCTGAGCTATCCGACACAGGATGCTTCCAAAGCAGCCGTGCCCTGAAAGGACCTGTGTCAAGCGGAAAGTTAGAACTCCATGCCCTCTCTTCGTCCAACTCTGCAGAATTGGGTGGATAGCTGAAATTGTCCAGTACCCTGCACTGGGCGATTCCAGCCTGCTCCCCCATTTACGCAGAACATCTGCTTGAGCTATGCTCCGCCAATCTGCATTCCCACATATCGTCGAGGAATATGCGTCCCCTAAATGTGCATTCACTCTGCGATGGTAGGCTTGAGCCAGGACTTCAGCCTCGAGATCCCAAGGTGGGGTGCCAGCCAATACGCAAGCCGCCTCGCAAGAGATAGTGCGGTAGCCCCTAACAATTCTGATTGCCAGAACTCTCTGTGCTCTGCGTAAATGAGCTAGGGAACGAGAGTTCAGACGACCTGCCCAAACGGGTGCACCGTAAAGGGCCATGGCCCGCACTTCTCCCGCGTATAAGCGACGGCATCCTGCATTAGGCGCCCCCACTCGAGGAAGGAGCCGACTTAATGCTCCAGCAGTTGCCACCAGTCTAGGTGTAAGCCATCGAAAGTGAGCCTCGAATCTCCATCGGCTATCTATCAGTAGCCCCAGGTACTTCATTGTGTTTGAGATACCAATGGAGACACTCCCTACCCTCAGATATGAGTTAATGCGCTTAGCTATGTCGGTGACCCTAGTTCTCTGATGGATTACTTAGTTGCGAATACGATCCCTCAGAGAAACCCCGAGCATAGCTCTTGCCATAGCCTGCTGAGCGACTTTAAGCTTGTGGACCGCCTTAGTTGTTAGTGTCCACGTTTCGGCACTGTAAGTCAAGACAGGTAGGACACACTGGTTAAATACTTTAGTCTTTAGACTCTGCGGGATGGGTGACGAGAAGACTCAACGTAGATTGCGGAATGCTGCCCAGCCTAGCTGTATCCTTCTCATAATCTCACACTCGAAATTGTTTTTTTTTTAGTTCGAGCTTCTGTCCTAGGTAAATGTATTTGTCAACAATTTCGAGAGTGACCCCATCTAAGGAAATCGGTCCCGGAGCAACGTGCTCGTTGCACATGATTTTGGTTTTACTCAAGTTCATCCGGAGAGCGATCCTTTGAGAAGAAACAGCCGGTCCATGCAGCATCCATTGCAAATCCTCTATGGATTCAGTCGTTAAGACCATATCATCTTAGGCGAATCTGATATGAGCGCCATCGATGTTTATGCTATGTCCAGTCCAATTCACCGTCTTAAACATATCCTCTAGGGCGTTTGAAAACAATTTCGAAGAAATGACGTCTCCTTGTCTTACGCCTCGCTGCAGATGGATATGCCTTGTCTGCTGGTTTTGGACTCGGACTGCCTTTTTGCGTTTTCATACAGACATCTCAGCGTCTCAATATGTCACCAATCGACTTGGTATCTCTGTAAAGACTCCAGAACAGCCCAGGTTTCGACCAAGTGAAAAGCTTTTTCATAATCCACAAACACTAGGCATAGTGGTTGATTGTACTCTTTAGTTTTTTGTACAATTTGCCGCACGGTGTGGATATGATCTATCGTTCTGTACCCGCTTAGAAACCCGGCTTGTTCGGGGGATGTAAATCTTCGAATCATCATGCGAGGCGGTTTGTGATAACCCTTGAAAACAGCTCATAGACATGGCTCAGAAGAGATATTGGCCTATAGTTCTTTAAGAGTGTTATATCTCCTTTTTTGTATAACACTATACTTCTGTGCCATGCCTTTGGAGTTCTCCCGGCAAAGAGAACGGTATTAAACAGCTCTTGAAGCTCTGTTACCAATGGAATTCCACCAGCTTTTAACAGCTCTGTTGTAATACCATCCTCACCCGCGACTACTTCTATTTTTAAGCTGTCCAAGGGCTAAAACAATTTCATCTAGATGGATATCAGGCAGTTCTTCCGTATAGTGGCGGCTTAATTTGTCCTCTGTGTGCAGTGGTAGCATGCGATTCGTAAAATTCGGCGTAGTGGCTTTCCACTTCCGAGAGGATTTCCGGTTTGGAAATAACGACTTTCCCTTTAATGTGGTTAACTTCGTCAGGTGACTTTTTCCAAGAGGCTTAATAAACACTTTTGGACCCCGATTCTGCTCAATTGATTTTTGAGCGTATTAGCTAAGTCGCGTCGTTATCCATCTTGGTAATTATTTTGTTTAAAGCCTCTACTTCTCACGAAGTTAGAATATGGTTCGTCGCTCTGCCATTAATAGGAGAGTATCTCCCGAAAGCTTTGACTTCATGCCCTTACGTTGACTTTCGCAAATTTTTGTGCCCTCATTTCGATGGACTTCTACTACTCGATCGAGTTTTTGGTCTACGTCATCCGTGGTTTCCAGAGTAGAAATTGGTTTTAAGTTGTTTCTAGAATGTTACAGATCCAATTACGGTTTGGAGAACATTCAGACGGACTGTTGATTTCATCAAACGGACACGTTCCAGCTTTAGATAAATGTTCAGAGTGCCTCGTACCAACCTATGGTTGTTAATAGTCGGTGGTAAGCATCGAGACATCCCTAAATATACGCTTCTTGTCCGTAATAATAAAATCAATCGCATATTTCGTCTGCCCACCGGGGCTTCGCCAAGTCCACCTACTTTGGGATTGTTTCTTGAAAAAAGAATTTATCAAAAACAACCTCTCCTTCTCGAGAAAGTCGACAAGCATTTGTCCGCACTCGTTCCTTCGACCCAAACCATAAGGTCCTACAACTAATTCAACACAATTTTACTCCCACTTTAGACTTAAAGTCCCCCATAACAACGTTGAAGTGGGCTCTGAGGTATGGCGTAAGGCTTTTGCTATATCCTCGTATAGAGTTTCCACTTCCGAATCCGATTATGAATGATATTTATAGCTTTATATTTATTTATAGTATTTATAGCTGAAACACATACACGCGCACACACGCAGCAAGCAACACAACAAAAATGCACACACACACACATAATATATACACACACACACACACATCACATGGACTCCACGCACCTACGCATGCACGCACGCACACACACATACAATACGCACATTCACCTAATAATTTTAACTACTTCCCTGCAGTTCAAGTTTTTTCTGGGTTAGTAACATCACTTACCTGCCTATAAAAGCTTACTTTATTAGTTAACTGAATGACGAGGATACTAAGTTACTTACCTGTTCATAAAAGCTCACTTAGTAATAAGTAAACGACTATAAAAAAAATATTTAATAATATGACTCACGTGCCATATTTAAGTATTAGAAATCTGATGAAGTCAATGGAAGCCGTTAAGTCAATGTTACGCATAGATTCATACAGCAGCAATATTCGGAAGCATTTTAGTTGAAACAAAGAATGGATGTAATAATGTCAATGTAATATCAATAACATATATTGAATAATATACAGAATCAAGTTAGATATAAATTAATTAGGAAGCGTGAAAGCCTAAACAGTGTACGAAGTATATACAAAAATATACAATGTGCCACATTATTTCGACGATGAACGGAACCGCTAAGTGATTGAGAAATTTTTAAAATTGAATATCGGTATAAAACTTATTAATGGAATTTAAAGTTGTATACTGAAATAATACAGATTTAAAGGTATAGTATACGCTTTAATTTAGTTAAAAATCCCTTCAGAAATGGTAGACGCAACAGGGTTCGAGTTTAAAATGACGCAAGAAGACTTCTGCGATTTAAATATATATATATATATATATATATATATATATATATATATATTTTCTATTTTACTTCATCGCGGATTATAGCAAAATAATTTTATTATTACTTTTGTATTATGGATCTCCGCAAAGTAACGCCTAATTCTATATAGTATTTTTACCTTGAAATGTTAAAATTATATTCTCTTTTTGTGAAAGACTAATGTCACGATGTTACATTGTGGCTAAGTAACTTCAAAACTTTAATTTTAATACTTGTGTCATAATACGATTTAATATTTTTCCTATCTAATTTTTGTTAAGATATATTAAATGTCGTAATGTATTACCAAGACAAAATCTTAGTCGTAACGTAAAGCAATGCCAGAAATTTCCTAATTTTACAACCGCATATATCGCAACATCCCCATTGATAGGGTGATATGTACTGTTTATAAGACGGCCTATATTATCTACCTATATCGTATGGATCAGAATGTTGGGTAATGGAAAATACGGATGAAAGAAGAGTGAATGCAAATGATATGACAATATTAAGGTGAATTTCAGCTCCATCGGACACGGCAAGTGGTTCAGATTTAACTTGCAAGAATCCACCTTCACATACATACGGCAAGATAAAATTTAAAAAAAAACAAAGAACCACAGAGGTAACAGACATAACGAAAGTAAGTAAAAGTCATCATTAAGATATAATAACAAAACAAAGAATCAAGCAATGTAATTTCCTCGGATAACGCTGTCGGAATGAAGCGTGTCGCAAAACTCGCTGCGAGGCGTGCGCGTGCGTCGATAATGTCACGGCAAATCTTAAGAGACAAATGCGAATTGGCCATTCGTTACACACCACAGCGACTATAATGAGATAAAAATAACAGCTTTTATAGAGGTTCTGGGATCGAACATTCATGGAATGATAAGACAATTTCTATAATTTTATACTGCGTGTGATAAATAACGAAAGTTTTATATACCTTACACAAATAGTAATGTTTATAAAACTTTGCCATTTGGTTTCCGGCTGAGTAGAATAGACCACCCTCATTTCTTTCCGAGGTGTAGTAAAAGGCGACCAAGGTAAGTTGACCCGCCGTGTGGTATTCGGCTGCGAAAAATAGACTACGCTCATTTCTTACCGAGGTGTCGTAAAAGGTGACTCAGGTAAGTTGAAACACCGTGTGGTATCCGGTTGTGTAGAATAGACCAGCCACTTTGTCCGTAGCTAAATCATGTGAACCGACTTAGAGTGGAATAAGGGCAGGAGGGTGATAATGACTTTATAGTAAAGTAACGGCCTGTTACTATCCCAATGCTAGGCACAGGCGTTTTCTCTACTTTTATTGGAGAGAGGGGTTGGTAGATGGGTGAAAAGAAGAAATAAATAAATAAATATATGGGACACTTACAAACACGTTCATCCGTTTCAAAGTAAGTAACTTAATACTTGTGTTATGGTAGACAGACAACTGGTGGATATATACTTATATATTTTTAAAATACATACTTAAATACAAATATACACCCAGGCTCGAAGACCAACAAATTGATTTATATAGAAAATGTTGGATCTCGGCAGGAATCGAACCCGCGACCCTCGGAGCTGAAGGAAGGGTCACTACCCACTGCGCCAACGGGCCAGCCATACTATACCAGAAAGCTTAGACATACCACGCTGCACCAATTACAAGATTAACTCATTTAAATATTAAAGATATGGTTGAATTATCCTTCTTGCAAGTCCAAATAGAACAAACAGATTTACATAATTTTTATTATGCAGAAAATAACTGGGCCGAAACATAAGTTACATGTATATCGCCACTGAGATAGAAGCAGACAGAAACAATTTAACAATCTCTTGTTCGTTAGAAACACACAAAAAAATTATGATCAAGTTTTGCAATGCAAGAGTAATATACATTGCAAAACATAACATTACAGTAATATCTTCTGGTGCTAGCACAAAAAAGCCGCAATAAAACCGTAAACGCGTGCTCTCTACCAAGATCGCAGATAATATTGCAGGGCATTCAAGTGACAACTGCCAATCCGCGATTCGTCACACCCTAGCGATAATCGTGTGACACGAACAGACATCGTAAATGCTAATCCATACATATAAACGAGCTATTCTTGTGTATATACATAACTTGCAATCATATAATATGCAATATTCATAAAAATGTTAAAGTGGGTTAACCTTAAAAGGTAGACATATGCTGTCGCTTTTATTTAGAAATTATAGAGGTGAACAATTTTGTAATACATGATTTTTAACCATTACCATTTACTCAACGCGCGCCAAGAAAGCTTTAAATTTTGCCGTTTTCGTACTATTTTTTATTGCAGCTCCTCTCCTATCCATCTAAGCGTGATGTTATATAGCCTTTCTCGATAAATGGACTATCTTACACTCAAAGAATTTTTCACATCGGCCTAGTAGTTCCTGAGATTAGGGCGTTCAAACAATGAAACAATCAAACAAACTTTTAGGCTTTATATATTAGTATAGATCTAAATTTCGCAAATGGCACCAACGAGTGTTTTATTTTTAGAAAATATCATTTGATCTCTGTTTAAAGGCAATGAAATACTGCTACAATATAATTAGTTCTAATTACTACGAAGGTAAATTTCGCTGTCATTTGCAAAGTTCTAATGGCTCATTTTTCATTGGCCCGTTGGGGCAGTTGGCAGTGACCCATAACACAAGTATTAAGTGGCATATATTTATATTTTATTTATCCATAATTGGGTAATTTGACGGTCCAAAAACTAGAATACCTTGGTTCGAGTGCAGTGTGCTTATTGCGAGTCTTTTGAACCTACTCGATCGCGTACAACAGCGACATCTAGTGACCGTTGTTCCAGCGCCATACACGCGTTACGATAACGCAATCGAATTATTTATAAAATGAATAAAATAAATTACCACATACACTCATAAAACTTCGCATACAAAATTAGTAAGATTAATTTTTATGGTTCTAAAAATCTAATCTCAAATTAAATTCTGTTATAATATATACCACACATCACTGCTTAAAGCTAACGGCACAATATATTATCTGTTCATCATCAGCTGTCGCGGCCGGTGCGCGCGCATAAGTAAATATCATTATACGCGCGTATCGGATACATGATCATCGATCGTGAATACGATGTGCTGCCAGCTTTATAAGTTTTTTTTATCGATTTGCTCACGACACTATCGTTTAATCGCCATGTTTATAAATAATTTATTTATCGAGCGAATGAAAATTGTATTTAAATCCAATAGTTTTATATGCATTTATCGAAATTGGAAATAGTCGAATGTCATTTGTTGTTAATTAGATTAGCGGATGTGTTATTTCTCTTTAAATTGCGATGCTATTAAGATGAAGAACTTATCGCACGCTTAATGTTAGAGTGACCAAATTCAAAACTTTTTTAAATTTAATAATCACTTTAATAATAAGAGTGCGTGATGACTATTAGGAAGTTAGGCCACTTAATATTATATTTGTCTACTTTCCTTACACTAGGGGCAGGGGGCGGTGGAGCGGTTCCAGGTGGTAGCGACTTGCCAAAGCCCATCGTCTGCCGCCCTGTCAGTGGACCTTCGGATGTTCCGAAAGGGGTATATTGGACGTCTGGCTTACAGGTCCCCAAGGGGGTCGGTGCATCTGGTGCTACCGATGCATCGGTTAGCGGAGAGGGGCTTCTCTTTCGAGGGGCCCGGAGGTGTTCTCTAGGATCAGAGCTGCTGTCGGTGGGGATGGGGGCAATATGTACAATGATACCCTGTCCTTGCCATCGGCAGCGTGGTGGAGCACACAGGTCGTTTTAGTCGGTGTGCGTCCGACATAAATAAATTAATAACCGCCACCTGTCCCCAACGGGCGGCGGTACCCATAAGGGGTTTTTCCTATATAAAAAAAATAAAAAAGTGTAAGAACGTTATGGGGAGTACTTATAAAATTAGTTAGATTTAAAAAAAATCGTGAGGCAAAGACAATGATGGCGTATAGCCAACTGTGACGAGCGGGCGTTCACTCATCGATAACCAGCACGCATCAGAGATCATACGATCGATTAACTGTCGTACAATATATAACTGCTTCCCTTTAAATGTCTTAAGAGATTTAAGTAAGTCTCCTTTCAAGAAACGCTTATTTAAAAGAAGAATAGTGTAATGGAAACAAAATAAAATTCCTGCCCCCGCTGCGGAGGGCGCAGAGGATTATGGCGGTCAGACTTGTGTGGGGCTACCGGAACTTCTCCGGAGGCCAGGGGAACTAGAGGCCAAGGTGAAGCTTAGGCCTACCGCCAAAGAAATGAAGCACGTTCATCGGAGTAAGATTCAGCGGCGGTAGAGTTGGACAGGCATTGGGAAGCTCAGGAGTAGCTCCTGCACCAGTGGAGGCGGCGGCTAAAATCGCCCACTGCAGGTGTCTAGACGATTTTAGCCACCATACCATTTTCCAGGGCTGAGTAGCCGGGAGGCATGGGGTCCTCACTATACGCCTGTCACAGGTGCTTTCAGAACATAGTTGTTTCGGCAGGTATCTGTGGAAGGTGGCCCGGCGCGAAGTGTCTGGTGAGTGTCACGAGTGCGGCGCTGAGTTTGCACACGCTCGCTGACTGTTGACTTGGGCAGTTCAGCGTGTGGAGATCGTGGCGTATGGCGTATGATCGTGGGCGTTCCGAACGGGGTTTATCGGAGCCTTCTGAACAGGACACCGAGTTGATCAATGCATATACATTGATCGCCTCGGGGACCTGTTCTCCCTGTGCTCCCCATGCATCGATTAGGCCACTTTAAGAGAGGCCCCGACCCAGAGGTGGCGCACTCTGGGATGCAGAGTTGCTGCTGGCAGGGATGGGGGCAATGTGTTACAACGGTCCCCTGTCCCCGCCTCCAGCAGCGTGGTGGAGCACTGTCAGGTTTTTAGTCAGTGCCAGTCCGACATACCCGCCGCTCTTTCTCGTCGGGCCGCGGGTATTAAAAGGGGTTTTTCCATATGACAAATGAACAAAATAACATTCAATCAGTCACAACATTTTCACTTTTACGGACACTGCAACAACGACATCTAGTGATCATTGTTCCAGCGCATTGGCGCACAAATTGGCGTTACGCTAACTCTAATCGTGTAGGCTAAAAAAACTCGCACTCAGCACACAGATTACACTATTACTCGTAAAAACTAATTCGAAAAATGTATTTTTTTTTCTTCCGTGCTATTAATTTTCGATTTGATATTCCGATTTATCTATGGCGTTCAATAAATAATCTATTTATGGTTACAGATGTTGGTCTCATTAGAAAGGCAGCGCGGAGCGTGGCCAATCAATTACGGCCGTAATAACAGCAGGGTTACAAGGTCAATGATTAATTCACGCTGACTCACTGCTCACTGCCCAAAGCACGGTCGGAAACGCACCGGTTTTGCCACGCTGTCGTGGCCACAACCGACCACGGTCCCCGCTGTTCCCTTGACCGACTAACCACGGAAACTTATTCGCGTGTTATTAATCCGGTAACAATAGGTGATAATGATGTCATTAGGTGAAACCCGTAACCTAACCTGACCACGGGAACTTATTCGCGTGTCATTAATTCGGTAACAATAGGTGTTAATGATGTCACTAGGTGAATCCCGTACTGCTGTTATGTACAGGTCTCCACCAATGTACTTCACTTGCCGATGAATTATCTAAAAATGATCATAACCCGTGATATGAGAGTCTAAATAATGTACTGTCCTTTATCATATTTTATACATGCAAGATTCGTAAAACGCAAACGCATTACAAATTGGCCCGTTGGAGTAGTGGGTAGTGATCCTGCCTTCAGCTCCGCGGGTCGCGGGTTCGACTCCCGCCGAGGGCCAACATTTTCTATAAATGAATTTGTTGGTCTTTGAGCCTGGGTGTATATTTGTATCTAAGTATGTATTTAAAACATAGATATGTATATATTCACCAGTTGTCTGTCACCCATAACACAAGTATTAAGTTACTTACTTTGGGGACGGACGACCGTGTGTGTAAGTGTCCCATATATATTAAAAAAAAAAAAAAAAACCGTGCCCGGTTTGTACTTAGTAAAGAGTACAAAGTTCAAAACTAATAATACTAAAATACCTTTTATAGAATTAGGTGGTACTCTGTGTTGAGGTCTAACCCCAGGCAGGCACCAATGAGTTTTCAAGTAAAACTTATGTGTTTAATTGATAATTGCAATTTATCACACGCTTTTCGGTGAAGGAAAACATCGTGAGGAAACCTGCATATCTCAAGAGAATTCTGGGGATATGTCTAACCTACCAATCCGCATTGGAGCAGCGTGGTAGGCCTTAGCTCCAATCCTTCTCTTAAAAAAAAAAAAATGGAGAGAAGAGGCCTATGCCCAGCAGTGGGATAGTAACAGGCCGTTACTTACTTACTTACTGTATATTATATGTGAAGAGTAAATCTAAAAAATGCTTAATATAGTGTACTACCATTATATAAATAATCCTTACGCCCTGTAACCGAGGCTTCATCACTCTACGCCTATTTTTGCGATTTTGTATGACACTGGATAGTACTTTAAGAATTCATTATATATATTCTTTCAAATCGTTTACAATAATAATTCTATTACGTATTTAATGCGACAAAGTTGTAGGTACAGCTTGTGGAGAATGTGTTGACTTTGAATAAATGTAATGTAAAATAATTAAATTAGTTTTTAAAACAATTTTAACTGTGCCATGTTGGCATTCGAAAGAGTCATAAAATTACCAATTTATAAAAAGAACCTGGTTGACCGAGCAAGCAATTTTTACAAAAAAAAGAACCTTAAAAAAATTTAAAAAAAATTAGGTAGTTGGGGATGGATCCTAGGTATTTACATTTATCGAGACAAAGCTCCCCGAATAAGCTACGCTGACTTGACAGTTTATAGCAAAAGTAGTGTTTTATATTTAATATAAATTTTAGTATATTTAATGCCCAAAAACAGAGATAAAACGACGAAAATACATTTCTGAACTTTAAATTTTTGTGTAATTATTTATCCGATAGTTTACTTATTTTATTTATTTAGGGGTGCGATTTTTTTTTTCCTTTTTGTTTTTCTATCTAAGGTCTGTCTCAAATATGCTTTTCTTATGTGTGTTAAATGATGTGCTAAACTCATTTTCAAAAATCATTAACAAGAACAAGTCGATAAATGAAGAGTAGGCAAACTATGACAGTTTATTAAAGCCAAGGTTCCTTTATTGACCCTATTTCAGCAGATCAGTATGTGACGCCCGGTTGGCCAACTTACAGTAATCTACTTATTAATGTTGGAAGGCCTTGGCAAGATGACATTTTTCCTGTTTATGATTGGCCTAAAAGCAGACAGTGACTAATGACATTGTTCATAAACTTTATACAAAATAATATATAATGACTAATTTTGTTTACGTTATGCAATAAGACCTTCTTTTCAAGCAATCATTATGCAAGAAGTTAAATTTTAAAAAAAGACATTTTTTACAAATTTTTTGTATGCAAATATTTCGTACCCTTAGTATTATAGTGACTTAATTAAAAAATAAAATTTGCATATTGTAATAAAGCATAGCATAGCGCCTTTAAAGTTATTTAGTTTAGTTAAAGTTATTCAAAATCTTGAATATATCAAAATTATTCATTTAATCGCGGATTATAGGAAAGTAATAATTTTATTATTACTGTTGTATTATAGAGCTCTACAAAGTATCTATCTATTTAAAAAATTTCAAAAATTAGTTTCTCCCCGATCGGTTTGGATGGGAACATTTTGCCAGTCTGCTGATTTTCGGTACCTTGGTTCGCTTTTTCAAAACGACGGTGAAATAGATCGAGATGTGGGTAAAAGAATGAATGCAGGATGGATGAAGTGGCGGCAGGTCTCAGGCACAATATGTGACCCTCGAATGCCCCTTAAAGTTAAGGGAAAAATTTATAAAGCAGTCATAAGACCTGTCGTATTGTATGGATCAGAATGTTGGGCAATGAAAAGGAGGGATGAAAGAAGAGTACATGCAAATGAGATGAGAATGTTAAGGTGGATGTGTGGTGTGACAAAACTGGATAAAATACGAAACGAGTATATTAGGGGAAGTCTGAAAGTTGCGCCCATTATAGAAAAGTCGAGAAGTGCAAGATTGAGATGGTATGGACATGTAATGAGGAGGGATGAAAATCATGTGACCAAACGTGTGTTAAATTTGAATGTGGATGGATATGTGTCTAGAGGGAGGCCTAAAAAGAGATGGTTGGATTGTGTGAAGTATGATATGCATATAAAAGGAGTGGCGCCAGAGTTGACGAAAGATAGGACAGAATGGAAGAGAAAAACATGTTGTGCCGACCCCACTTAGAGTAGGATAAGGACAGGATGATATATATAGTTCACCCCCCTCACCTTGACAATTAATGAAGTTCTCAAGCAATTACATTGTGATAATCTATTTCCATTAGCATAAATAACAATGTATATGTACATTGTTAATTATAATAGATAATAGAACCCTCTCATTTATAAAGAGAATTACATACTACAAATAATCACAAAATAAAACAATGCTAGAAACATTCCATCATTTCCAAAGAAACAACCAATGTATGTCTCACAATAGATAAAACAGGAAATGGGAGATTTGGTTGTTATCTTAACAATGTAATATATGCCTTTGCACTTCCATTCGCGAGAAGCAATAATTTATGGAAGTGAATGATAAGATATGGCAGGATATGTGACGAAATGGGAAACAGATATTAGGAATGTTGCAATTTTCGAAACATATAATGAATAGTGATGTACGTATGTAACTAATGCATGGGCAGGACCTGGGGGGGTGTGAGATGGGCAGATGACATTTAAAAGGTGGCAGGTGACCAGTGAATGAGAACAGCAATGGATCGGGACACTTGGAGGAGGCCTTTAGCCTAAGAGGGGTTCTCAAAAACTAGAAAAAATCTATAATCAATTTGACTAATTTTTATTTTTATGACTTTCCAATTAATTAACTTGTATTTTGACATTAACATTAAAATTAGACAAATAATTTAATTTTGTATTTATATTTGAATGATTATGGTGAAAAATAAAAGGCCTTTTATTTTTAATATTTAAATGAGTTAATCTTCTCTGTATATATACATTTTCAATATTTCGGAAGCGGCACCAACAGTTTTCCTGAAATTCAGCATGTAGGGGGTTTTGGGGAGAAAAATCAATCTAGATAAGTTTTATTTTTAAAAAAATTATGGATTATCCCGGTTTTCGGGCTCTAAATTTTTTTTTGGATTTTACGTTGAATACAATCACAATTATTCTGTCAAACGTAAAGTCATGGTAGTTCATTTTGGAAACGGGTGGCCTAGAGAAGTGAAAATACCTAGGACCAAGACCAACCTGCCCTATTATTTTTCATTTCTCTTTTCAATGTTTTTTTATTTTAATATGTTTACATCATTTTAAAAGTTACTGAGCAAGGCTTGGTCACCCAGGTACTTTATTAAAAGAATAGTGTATCAAATGTTCTAATTACTATTTATCGGTGATTGATGTTGCAAGCAACCTGAATGGTGAAAAATGTGCAATCTCCAGGAGTGCATGGATTCAAACTCTGAACAGGCACCAATGATTTTTTCTATTAAAACTTTTGCACCTAGTTGCAAAAATGTTATATTAATTCTCTGTAGTCTAAGGATAGATGGAAGTATGACATAGTAATAAAACCAAACTTTTAAACTTTTATTCTAGTCATACATTTTATGAAACACAAAATATTAAATTAATGTGGATATGAAGTTGAGTATATTATCTAGTTCAGCTTTGATATAAAACTTTTGTGTTAATAGTAGAAACTTGTCACAGATAAATCAGAATCCCATCTTCGATTTTTTTTAATGTCTTGTTAAAAAACTTAATAAATCTTTGTATTTTTATTTGTTATGTGCGGTATAACAAAGTGATTAAATTCCGTAAAGCTGTATGTGCTTTCGAATTTATATAAAATGGTATGAAAACATTAAAATTGTAAGTATTTTTATGTTATTATTTGAAAAAGAAAAAACACAATTAACATAATACTGGACGATAGGGCATAGACACGACTGGGTGTGTTCCTTCAGAACAGATAATGTAAACAAAACTTTGAACTGCAATACGAGTTAATGATTAACATGTATCATCTAGGTTTAAAAGCTACAAGTAATTATTTAAAACAGCGACATCAAATAATATTTTTTCCCATTGAAAACAAGGGGACGAAAAAATAACAATGTCACATACAGTAAACAAATTTCTCATGTTTGTAAACACAAATGCCGGTAAATTTTGTTTTACATACCAAAACTTTGATGAATCGATCCTCCAGCTCATCCCTATCAGGCATCGGCGGCTTGGTGCGGTTCCTCGTCGACGGCTGCCGTACATGGTGGCTCTTAGTATTCCCGACCGGTCCGTCTAACATCGTCTGATCCCTTGAAGTTATCAAGCCCATTTTACACTATACACTCATTAGACACCATCAAGCACGTAACAATCGCAAGTCATTTTATCACAGAAAATAAACGCAAAACACATTCAATGGGTTCACAATCACATTTTACAAAGCGAGTATTCGGATCGAACTGGTTTAAAAACTAACAAATACGGCCGCACCGCAGATGAGCAAGAGCGAAATACGTTCCCAAGCACACAGTCAAATGCGAGTTGCTGCATTGACGTGAAGTTAGCGTGCCTAATGAATAAAGTATAAACAGATGCGTTACTTCATAATAAATGTAATATTAATTCTAAGTTATTTGTCTGTGACTTGTTAAGGACAAACATATAGGAACTTAGTAATAAACCATAGATGACATAAAATAATATGTTCACTTGTAATTTGCTTTCCCATTTAAGACGACAAATTGATTATTTACAAATTATATAAAATTATCCTTGCAGTTTTATAAATATGTCTGGTATGGTAATTTCATTTCGTTATGAGTTCAAGTCTTTAAGGATAATGATTCATCGTTAAAGAAAATTATTTTTGCATACTTTACTTCGCTGACTAAATCTTTAAAAAATCCACTGCTAGTAGCTACTAAATAAAAGAAACTACGTCAAACAACTACAACTACGTCAAATGGCGCTAGCATTCTCCTTTCCGCACCGTACCTCTCCGCCTGTCAGCACACTTAAGTCACAGCTTACTTCACGTCTCTATGCTACGAGTTCCGCTTTCTTCATTTTTCTCCCGTTACATATTATAATAAGCGACGATATTTCTCCTTTATTCTTATTAAATAAATTAAAAATAGTTTTGAGTCAACCCATTTACTCTTTCGCAACAACTCAATGAATGACACATAAAAATATGACAGCCACAATGCTTTTTCATATTAATCGCCAACTCTATGAAGGAGGTTGTATTAAAAACATGTTGTAACAGTCGACCATCCTGACAACATTTGCGACCCCGCAAATCTCATAAGCTGACTTCTAGGAATGAATCTACCACCGATTCGGAATGCTGATTGTACTGAGAAGAATCGGCAACAAACTCAATACATGCTCTTTTAATCTGTAAAAGAAAACCGCACATGCCATGACATGACAGGACTACGCTCACGCTTTATGCTCAACTCTAAGCTCACGCTTTATGCTCAACTCTTTAAGCTCAACTCCTCAACTCCTTAAGCTTTTCGCACCATAAGCATTTCGCACCTCAAGCTCACCCTCAATCACTGTCATGGCATGACACAGCTCAATTAGTGGCAACCAACTCAGCAGATACATACGTTAACAGACTCGCAAATGATAACGCTCAAAGAACAATCACCACTTCTAGGCAGAGCCTAGCTGACAATCGTTGCAGATCTCCACAGTCTAGAAAACAATTGTTACAACTGGAAAGATCCAGAGAACAATCGTCATTCTAGCTGACAGTTTCATCGAACAAAAGTCACGGGCGCGTCTAAGGCCTCACATAGCATGTCGCCACGTTGATCTCACAGAATTAATCAACCGAATACCAATTACCATCATTAATCTCCAATAAAAACTCGCATTTTTTATTACATAGCATCGCATATTGCAACTTTCTCTCAAATTATACGAAATTCGCACTCTCCGCGTTGTCTAAAGATATTGATCGTCATTTGTCTTTTCTTTAAACTCTTTAAATTTCCAGACATTCCTTTTGTCCACTCTATTTGTGAGTTTAGGTTACATCCCACTTCTGAATATAACAAAACGACGATATTTCTCATTTATACTTGTTCAATAAATAAAAAGCAGTTTTCCCAGAGTCAACCCAATTACTATTTTCGCAACAACTCAATGAATGACACATAAAAATATGACAGCCACAATGCTTTTTCATATTAATCGCCAACTCTATGAAGGAGGTTGTATTAAAAACATGTTGTAACAATATATCAAAAGGCTGTTGCTTATTCTGACAGTGGAATCACAAAAATGGGTATATACATCATCAGTTTATAACATGGACGTAGTATATACTTATACTATCTTATTGTATTCTTTATCCAAGGTTTATAAGTACTGATCTCCTAAACAACATACTCGTAATTCCAAAAATCTAAAAATTTTAAGCTTGACACGAATGAAGAATTGTATTCATAGTAATTATACTAGAGGGAGTGAGCTTTAGGCAGGTCCAGTGAGTGTCACATTAAATAATGAGAAGGAAGATTAAACTCGTATAATTTATCTTTGTCTAATCACACATAAAAAGGAGAGACAGATAGATGACCCTCATTTGCCTTATTGTAACGGCACATTTTAGCTTACAGTTCGTTAGTTAGTTAGTTAGGTTCATAGTATTAGTACAACATCAACGGTTTGTTTTGAGCAAGTAAATAAAACAAAATCCAATTTATTATATAATTTATAACTTTTTGCATAAGTATGAGATACAGCTGTATTAGAATATAATTTGATTGACCGAAGGTCAGTTTTATTATGGTATTTCATATTTATAACATACACTAAACCAATGTTCTTGTTAGCACCATTTTTTTTATTGTTTTCCATTTTCCTACAAACGTTACAACAACCTACGTAAGTTATATGAATGCATTAAAGTGATAAAAGATTGACGGTCTTTTTTAAAATGTAAAACTAAAGCTTAAAATTACAATTAGTTTGATACATTGATCACACGACATTCTATAACTAACACGTACGTTTAAACCATAGACAAATTACAACATAAAATTTAAACAGACAAAAACGATGCTCAAGACAATTTGGTCCAGTTTCAACAAAAAAAAAAAATAGCTGCAGAACTATACATCTAACCTTGCCGGTGCCATAACTAATGTATTCGATAAAATACGATTCAAAAAGCGTGAAAAGTGATTAAGCAATAGACAAAATCGCTATCCTCACCAGCAAAGTTACTCAGATTCTTGTTAATTTAAACGAAATCTCCACGTGGATGCAGTCTTTGGTTAGGACAGATAAGATTTAGAAGACATATTTATAAAAAAAATATCACAAGCATATACATATTCCACAAAACTCAGTCAAACATCTTATAGTTTTTTTTTTAATTATGCTATCATTAAGCATATGCACCTATTAAAAGTATAAAATAATAAGTGAGCTTATTTAAATGAGCCGCATTTTTGTTTTACTCTGACATATACAGGGTGGTACCAACAATATGATATTAAATGAATCTACTAATCATTTGTGCGTAATAAATAACTTTGGCACAATTCGTATCGTATTAAAAAAATATTCGAAGAAAATAGAAAAGAAAAAAATGCATTTTAATTTAAGTCTGGCTTTGTTAGTAAGCGTTGACTGATCTTGCACACCGCGCTTATTAAAATAATAGGAGAAAACAATAACATTGCCGTTTTCGGTCCCTCGCACCATACTATTTAGTTTTTGGGTTAAGGTTTTTTTAGTGTGTAATAGAGTACGGTCATTGATCTCTATAAAATGTGTTATTTTTTTCTAAATGTATAATAATTTCTGTACTAAAATACTACGCTGATTCAAGTATTTTTTTATGTAGGGTGCTGAGATGTTTAATTAAAATAAAAATTAATGTCGTATGATCCACCCTGTATATAATTTTCATACAATTAAAAAGCTCTAGCAGTAAAAAATTCCTAACGTGGATACACTTTACAAGATTAAAATAAAGGCGCTTTAAGTCAATCATAATAAATGTAAGGAACGTGGTCGTACCCTATGACGTCATACGTACTCAAACACGCTCATCTAGATAAGCTCTTTAGAATTAACACTAGCTACAGTACTGTAATTTAATAAAACCGATCGCATTTCCGAACAAAAGAGATTAAAAATGAACGAGGAAAACAACGATAATATTATGTTCTCTGTTTACAACGCAAAGCACAGACCATAGACTTGTAGAGCCTAGTTATACCCATGCTAGAGTTAAAACTTTATGGTTAATATTCGGAAATACGAAGATAATCGAATAAAATTGTTATTAAATTAAGTTTGTTGTATAATTAATTTCATTCAATAATAAAATGTACCCTACATTAATGCTAGCGAAAAAACAGCGAAATGATGAGATTGAAGGTAAAATAGGTTAAAGTGTTATAAAAATGGCAAAAAATCTAGGGTTAGCGCGTGACAAAGGGTACAATGCACGAAGTACTATGCGATGATCGTAGAGTAATGTACACCGTTAATTTGTCAACAACTACTTATTTTACACGTACTTTTTTAATACTTTTAGGCATATATCGCTCATTGATAAAAATGAACCTTAAATTAGGTAAAAACTATTTTACATATAACCTTGTATCTTCACACTTCTATAAAATATAAAGAATACAAAGTGCCCTTTATAAACTTTAAATTCATATAACACAAGATATAAATTTTGTGGTGCCTAAATTTAAGGCGAAATAAGATTTTACGCGCATTACGATATTTAAAACCCATAACACGGATTATGTAAACGGTAAAGTAAAGGAAACAAATTTGAAAATAAATAGAACAAAAAATTATAGTAATTTGAAAATTCATATTTGGAATAAAAAAAATTCGTAATGCGCGCTTATCCTAAAATGAGCTTATGGCAACTACTGCCTACTACGTTATAAGATTTATTGACCTCTACTAAACTAACGCAACACTACAAGATCACAATTCACAATAGAAAAACGATACCAAACACTCGCCTAGAAATGCTTGTAACCTTTGTATAGGTACTAAATAATCTAACACTCAAACAATTAACACCCCTCCTCCAGTCACTATTATAAATTAAAATATATTGACTACAATGTATAAAACAGGTAATACTATATGTATAATATAATACGCCTTTAGGAACTTCTAAAACTTCACTATAATATTATAAATATGATATGATGATCTATAGTCTATGAAACACGAGATAATTTTGTATTGCGAAAACATGAAAAAATATGTAAACAGACTATATCCTGAAATAACAATAATAATAGCAACTACATACAGATTATGCTTTTTATATGGAAGCCGTAGTGTGATGCTGTGATAAAAAATTAAAGTTCTAAATTTAATTCATTACTTTTTTAATACATGTTAAAAGTTTACAATGCCTTAGAATCGTAGATTTTAAATAAAATCCTTACGGCAAAAAAAGGAAAAAGCGCCAAGCAATGTCTTAAAAATTTATAAATTGCGAGTATGTTGCAAAGCTACTGACACTGTTATGATATTATAATAATATCTAGATATTATTATATCTAGCCGTTACGACAATTTCTACATGTAAATCGGCCGCGTGGATGAATTTCGTGGCATCATTAAAAATTTTAAAATACATGTTATAATTAGTTGATAAGTTAGTTTGAATAAAAAAGTTTATATTATTAAATACCAACAAATAACAACTAATTATATATTTAATGAAAAATGGCTGTCTAGTATGGTGTGCCTTTAAAATTTTTGGGTATTTTGTAAGGCAATAACAAAGCCAACCAAATTACGAAGCTATAAGAATTTTACAGCTAACATTTTATTACAAACTGTATTTTTGAAATTCAATCTAAAATCAAACTATAAATCTATCTTTTTTTTTTATAGGTAGGAATATTTATATTTTTATTATTTATGATACATCGCATTAGTAAACCTATCACATTTTAAATCGAATAGATTAAAATCTAACAGATATATAAACACGTTTCCCATTAATTTCGCTCACATATGGTAAACACCATTCATTAACCTAAGATTCTTAAATTTATCTTGCGTTTATAGATATAAAGCAATCAAAACTAATCTAGTAGTACTTTCAAATAAAATCCCTTAAAATATTATCAACTTAAGAGAACTTCAAGAAGGTAGTTTTAAACTACTCAACAGCTTTCATATTAATTGTAGTATTTGAATTATAATCTGTCACAGATAATTGACCTATAATAAAAACTGACAAAACCTCTCTCGAGCCAACTGACTGAAAAGCAGGCTTTTTAAAAGGAATAATGCGCATTATAGATAATAAATAGACAAGAGATAGTCAATGTTGCTAGCATATGCTGACAAATTTAGCCTTTTTTTCTCTCCCTTCTCCGAATTTAGATACAAATTGGTTAAAGAATAGAATTTTTTCAATGTTGCCAACAGACAGTGATATAAATAATGCAATGTTGCTAATATTTTGAAGACGGTTTAAATGTTGTATCCATAATATTGCAAACATAGGAACGAAAGACGGGAAAGTGGGTGGAAAAAAAAATCCGTCGCCTTAAAGAATATTAAGGTAATTATGGTATTTAATCGATTTAAGATTTTATGTCCGATTTATGTGCATCGATTAAAACGACGACCGATAAATATTGGTGTGCCCATATTT
This sequence comes from Morpho achilles, assembly GCA_947086495.1. Taxonomy (NCBI): domain Eukaryota; kingdom Metazoa; phylum Arthropoda; class Insecta; order Lepidoptera; family Nymphalidae; genus Morpho; species Morpho achilles. Next base: position 2,478,930 of record CAMTZB010000015.1, read on the forward strand.
TGTAAACATTGTGTATGTAAAACATGGCCAACAAACTGGCCTTTGCCACAATATTTACTGTAATACTTGCACTTGTACTTGTACTAAGAAATTGCATATTTTGAAATGAATAATAATATAAAGCCGCATGTTAAAGCCATTGAATCTAGGCGGCATAAGTTAGTGTAGCGTGGAGTTTTCTTGAAGATATCAGTGTCTAACCGTAAACGTTCCTTATTCTTTTGTCAGGCTGTTTTCTACACTTAGTCACATTTTGGCGACCATTGTGCTTCAGGGTCAAAGGGCTGGTTACTATTACTACCAAAGGCCTGTCTATAACCAGTCAAGATCATTCGAGAAGCCAGAGACTTTCAAGGCTTCTTATAATGTCCTCGGTGAGCCAAGGATGTAGACGTGTTCCGGTTGAAGACACAGAGCTAGATAAGGAGAAAGGGAGAGAAAGAGTTCAGTCAGTCGGCCCTCGGGCATGCCCTACTTGGAGGAGGGGTAGTAGTAGAGCACCGCGCAGCCAGGTAGCTGCCAGCGCGACGCGTGCAGCTCGATCAGCTGCAGCAGCGTGCGGCGGATGGAGGGCGCGGCGGCCGTGTTGATGAAGGCGTCGCGCACCGCCGTCAGCAGCCGCTCCAGGTCTCCCGGCAGCTGCGTCTCCAAATCCCGCCCGATGTACGTCAGCACGAAGAACAGGTTCTCCGTCTGCAACGACGTTAATACCCTCCTTAAAGTAGCGGCCTGTTACTATCCCACTGCTGAGAGTTTATTTTCACGTGCAATTAATTTTCGATTTGATATTCCAATTTGTCTATAGTAAGTAAAGTAAGTAAGTAGTGGCCTGTTACTATACCACTGCTGGGAATAGGCCTCTTCTCTTCGTTTTTGGAGAGAAGGTTTGGATCTAAGACCTACCACGCTGCTCCAGTGCAGATTGTTAGGTTACACATATCTCCAGAATTCTCTAGAGATATGCAGGTTTCCTCATGATGGTTTCCTTCACCGAAAAGCATGTGATAAATCGCAATTATCAATTACACACATAAGCTTTAACAGAAAAACGAGATTATTAGATTACCAATTAGACACATAATTTAAAAAAAAGAGTCGTACGGTTTTACCGCTGGGCTACCACAGCTTCCCATTTCTGTTTATTCCCTCCTTCCCTCCTTAGCCTGGACTAATTAACAAATCCATACTAATAGTATTTTAAATACGAAATTTTGACTGATTCTCTGTTGCCGCTGGCCTTACCAAGGAGTTTTCAGATCCAAACCCAGGAAAACCACATCGAGCAGTACGAAAGCTTCTGAGCTAATTACAATTTGTTACGGTAAAGGAAAATATTTTGTTTGTAAAGTTTAATCTCAGGCACTGTAAGATTTTATACGTCACCTATGACAAACTTTTGAACATATTATGTCCATACTGATTAATATAAGTAGGAAACTAGGCATTAGGCTCGAGCTATAATGTAACTAAAGAGCTGAGTCGGAATGAATGAAATCGGTCTAAAGTCTTTAACTTACCTTAGTCGCCTCTTACGACACCTCGGTAAGAAATGAGTGTGGTACTATTCTATTCAGCCGGATACCACACGGCGTAGATAGAACAATATATATATCATTAATAAATTACATTACACATTAATGTAACGTATGTCAAGACTCACGTCGCTGGGCGAGGGCACGGGCTGCCGGATGCAGTCCTCGCAGCACTTGCAAATGAGCGCCAGCAGCACGTGTCCGGGCGCGCTGTGCCCGCGCCGTTGGATGGCCCGCCGCCGCAGCTGGCAGTACATTTCCAGCAGGAACGAGAGAAAGGCCATCAGCCGCGGACGTCCACCGCCCACTATCGTACTCAGCAGCTGTGACGATAATAATTTATTTAAGGCTAAGATAAACCTATTCATAGTATCTAGTATCTTGGAACCCAAAACTCCATCGGTACTTCGAACTAAGTGCCCCGTCAATTACCACTTTAGCTTTACGACACGCTGAGCCATATAGGTTATTTTGGTTCCTGTACAGATCTCCTCATTCCTAGCTCAATTCTGTATTTGACCATTTATTTCCGTATGCAAAAACAACGTGTAGACATACAGTTCACAATTTATTATACAAACTGACCCAACTGTACTATAGCGCATCGATATGGACCAGTATTTGTAACCGTAAGGAAACGGAAGTTAGAGTCATTACATCTATAAGCCAAGATAAACCTATTCATACTTCGAAAGGAAAATATCGTGGGGGATCTTGGGTATCCGCGGACAAACCCTATGTTGTGTACTTGCCAATCCGCATTGAAACAGGGGCAAGAAGGATAGGAGCTTTGATGAGTCTTTACCTTATCTATCTAGTTTCGGGGACGCCTGTCGGTGCAGGGCGAGTGGTCAGCTCCTATTCCGGATTATTCCACCCATTTCCCCATGTTAGAACAAGGGTTTCACTGCTGTCCCGACAGTGTCACCTGCCCTAATCTACCCGTGGCTTTTACGAACCTGATAATATCCCTGAAGGAGATATTTGTCAGATCCTCAACTTCAATTTCATCCTAACCTAGTATCTCCCATCTTACCAGCGAGTACATAGGGCACTCAGCCATAAGGTGAAGTTATTTAAGGTAAGTGCACTTAAAAGCTGTGGTAACCCAGCGGTAGCACCGTGCGACTCTTTCGAGGAGGTCACGGTTGCAAATCCCGGGCACCAATGAGTTTTTCTGTTAAAACTTATGTGTCTAATTGATAATAGCAATTCATCACACGCTTTTCGGTGAAGGAAAACATTGTGAGGAAATCTGCATATCTCTAGAGAATTCTGGAAATATGTTTATACTATCAATCCGCATTGGAGCAGCGAGGTAGGTCTTAGCTCCATTCCTTCTCTCCAGGAACGGAGAGAGGAGGCCTATGCCCAGCAGTGTTATAATAACAAGCCGTTACTTTAGCAAAAGAATTTCTATTTTCTCTGGTAATTTCATCAAATCTGAACGGATGGGACAATTTCGCTAATTCTTTTTATGTTGGATTAGTTATTGTAAGGAAAAGGTTCATCATTCATTGTCCTGCCCTATCCCACTCTAAGCGAGGTCGGCACAAAATATTTTAAACATGTAACATGGTTTATCTAGCTATTTTACGATCGGCCGCTTGCCTGATGTCAACTTACCTTAGTCGTATTTTACGACACCTCGGTAAATTGAAATTCAAATTCAAATAAACTTTGTAAACAAGTGCTTTTGAATCGTCAACTCTACTGCTGCTTCGGAAAGCTGTTCCTACCGAGAAGAGCCAGCACGAAACTCGGCGGCTGCTCTTTTAAAAAAATACAATTCTTAATGCTAGTTACATTTAATGTTTCTATCTTGTACAGGGTCGAACAATATTTATATCCACGCATTTTTATCGTCTAAATAATCCTAAACAGTATGGTAGGCTTTCTGTATCAGCCTCTCCTTAATAGTGTTTTTAAACTGCTGTAATGGCAAAGTTAAAAATTGATTGTGGAATTTCATTATAGAATCTTATACCCAAACCCACAAACGACTTACGTACTTTTTCAAGGCGCAAAGCAGGAGCCGCAAGCTTATGTCAGTTCCTACTTTGTCTATTAGAAGAAGAAGTAAGAAAAGAGATGGTCTATTCTCAGCCGGATACCACAGCTACGGACATCTACGCTGAATTGACAGTGATAAAACGACATTTTTTTTAAATAAAACTTATCTAAATCGATTTTTCTCCCCCAAAACCTGAGATTCCGAAAATGTAAATAAATATACATACAAGAGTAACTCATTTAAATAAGACACACACAGATTCAACAGAATCGTAAACCTTTGACCACAAAGGTGAAGGAAGTGTCGTGGAAGCTGCCGACCAACCAAGTAACTTAGAAGCTCTCACCTTATCGCGATCGTGGTACCATTGCTGGCACGTGTTGAGGAGTGACTCCAGGAAGGTCTCCGTCTGCTCGCGCTCCACCACAGCGATGCAGCGGCGTGCGGCCGGAAGGGCGTATCGCGGAGACTCCACAGCCCTCGACACTAAGTGCCCCACCGCGTCCATCAACGTGCGAGCGCATACCGCATTCGGATCTGGAAATCACACGTCCACGAGATACATTTGCTACTACATCTGCCAACCAGATTGTTGATTATCGCGATGTGACCCGTTTGTTTATATATTAATTAGTATGAATTGCTAAAGTTAAAAATCTACCAGATTGTTGATGATTGCGACTCCGATTAAAACTCAGGTTGCTGGTTTGCGTATACGTGTATTTGCGAATTTTTGACGATTTTACAAAATGAATAAGTTGCGCGTACAATAGTTATTTCACGTATACTCGATTCGAATTTGTTACCACGATTGATTGACGTTTGACGTTACGATTGACAGATTTCGAAGTGCGTTTAGATCTAGATTCTTGCGTTAACATAGATCCTTATACTATTCCTTCTGGTACTCAAAGGTTGACTGGAAGAGATCCCTTTTAGGGATAGATCCGCCTTTATACATTATCTTTTATTTTTTCTTTCTCTTTTCTAACTATATATATAAAAGAAATAAATTAAACCAGGCGTCGTGAAAACAATCCTGTCAAATTTAATTACAATTCTCAGTGACATTTTGGCTATGATTTTAAGGCTTTCATACCTCACTAAGTCTACTCAGCTTTTTACCTTCATTTTGCAAGATAGTCCCGTGAGGTATCTGAATGAGCAGAATAGCCCAAACCTCATTTCTTATCGAGGTGTCGTAAAGGGCGACTAAGGGTAAGTTGACGTCAGGCAGGCGACCGTTTATAAAATACCAAGCCAAATCACATCCCAATATGGTTAAAAAATGTTGCGCTGACCCATCTTAGAATAAGGGCAGGAGAATAATGATTTGCATGATAATGTATTAAAACTGTGTAATTTATTGGCTCTCCTTGTTGATCACATAAAAAGAATAAGCAAAAAGCAAAAAAAATGGAAAAAGTAAGACCCCGAAATTGATCCGTGGTATTTTCATATATTTAGTCCACGCTACTTCTGGGTAAATACACTGAAAATTAATAATTGTAAAACGTCACCTTTCTTTTGTAAGTCTATTATGCAAAAATAAATGAATTTGTATTTTAATCTAGCAGTTTTTCAGGCATTGAAAATAGAGATTTTTTTTAATAAAATAGCTAGATTGATTTATCTCACCCGAAACCTGTCGGACGCAAGAAACTTTGTTGTACTTATCTACGTAGCAGTGCTAATCAATTCAAGTGCTTAAAATAAGTAAAAAAGTAAAAGTAAGTAGCGTCCTGTTACTATCCTACTGCTGAGAATAGGCCTCTTCTCTCCGTTTTTGGAGAGAAGGATTAGAGCTAAAACCTACCACGCTGCTCCAATGCGGATTGCTAGGTTACACATATCTCCAGAATTCTCTAGAGATATGCAGGTTTCCTCACGATGTTTTCCTGCACCGAAAAGCGTGTGATAAATTGCAATTATCAATTAGACACATAAGTTTTAACAGAAAAACTCATTGGTGTCTGCCCGGGTTTGAACCCGCGAGTTTTTCGAAAGAGTCGTACGGTGTTACCGCTGGGCCATCCAGCTTTTTTAAGCTTAAAATAAGTATATACATTTAAATATTTACAAGTACCTCTAAAAGGCACCATTGCAATAGTAATAATTTCTTAAGCTTCTGTTTTAAACAGCATAGTGCATATTTACATTGTGCGGTACGGCAAAGGTACAGGACATTTTTTCAGAACATGTAATATTCAAGTACCTGGTTGACAGAGCCTTGTTCGGTAATTTTTTTAACAAAATAAAAAAGGAACTTTTAAAAAAAGAAAAAATAATAAAGTAGGTAGGGCTCGATCCTAAGTAATTTCACTTTTCCAGACCACCCGTTTCCCGAATAAGCTACGCTGACTAGACAATTATCGGCAGAAATAGTGTTCTATATATTCAATAAATTAGAAGTTAATTTTAGAATTTTTTAATGCCAGAAAACAGGGATAAAACGACATTTTTTAAAAATAAAACCTAGGTAGATTATTCTCCCCAAAAACCTCCTGCATGCTGAATTTCAAGAAAATCGTCGGAGCCGTTTCCGAGATTCAGATACAAGATTAACTCATTTAAATATTAAAGATTATGTTTAATCTGCCGTGTGGTATCCGGCTGAATAGAATAGCACCACCCTCATTTCTTACCGAGGTGTCGTAAAAGGCGACAAAGGTATGTTGATCCACCGTCTGGTATCCGGTTTAGTAAAATAGACCACCCTCTTTCTTACCGAGGTATCGTAAAACACGACTAAGGTAAGTTGACGTCAGGCAGGCGGCCGGTCGTAAAAATGTGTAAAATAAGTAACCAAATCATGTGACAGCATGTTTATAACATGTTGTGCCGACCCCACTTAGAGTGGGATAAGGGCAGGAGGAGGATGATGATGATGATTTTCTTATGTTTAATAACACGAGTAAATACGTATCTAATAGGGAACGCTAAAAAACGTACATTTTATACTAGCTTAGCTTAATCATTTAACACTTTCCAATATGGCGTTGGTATTCGAATTTTTTTACTTCCGTGACTTCGGCAAATGAAAGCGACCTATACAACCACAATAAAATACCACACCACATATAAAATCACATATCGAATAGAGAAAATACATCTTATCCTTAAATTTATTTAATATTCTCAAGCTTCAAGCAATATTGGACGTGCGTATAAAACAAGTGTATTCACGACAATAAGCATATTCTCTTGAAATAGTTTCGTTGCGCTAAATCTACCTCTTCCATTGCACCAATTTCCTTCACCGTGCTGGAGACAAAAAAAGTTAGATTACACACCATTCTTCTCACCTTCGAGTGCTTTGTCAATGCACTCTTGTATTTCGGGCGGGAAGTTGCCAAGGTCCCCGGCGTCCGCTGCCAGACCTAGTGCTGCCATTCCACTGGCAAGAGTGTCTGCTGATGTAAGTGACTTGGACCGCTTGAGGCCCGGCGCGAAAGACTGAGGTCTGACGCTCTTGCCATTGCCGTTTGTGAGAGAGGATGGCGGCGACTTCTTCTTCTCGTTGATAATTTGCTGTGGTTGCAACTTGAAGTGCACTCGTGGTCCAACCTGGAATTATAATAAAGTTGCTTTTACCCGCAACTTCGTTTGCGTGGACTATTGTCGCGTGATAGGTTGATAATAGATGACGCTTTTCAATGTCATCCTATTCCTATAGACTTATAAGGATATATATTAGCCTATAATTTAACCCCGGTATATAAGGAATAGTTGTATCAAATTTCATCGTTATTAGACCAGCGGATTCGCCGTAAAAGAGTAACATACATAGCATATATTCAACATACATTTAATTCGCCATGAAAGAATAACATACATAACATATATTCAATATATAATATTAATAAGTAGGATAAATAGTCATCTATGTTGGCAGCACCAACCTCAGCATGGCAGTGCTGAGGTTGGTGTCACTAACGTCATCAAGATAATTTGAGAATCACTGTCCAGACAGCGTTCGTCCCACGTTGCAATTTTTACTATTCCACTGCTAGACATAGGCCTCCTCTCTCCGTTTTTGGATAGAAGCTAAGACCTACCACGCTGCTCCAATGCGTATTGGCAGGTTTCACATGTCCCTAGAATGCTCTAGAGATATGCAGGTTTCCTCACGATGTTTCCTTTCACCGAAAAGCGTGTGATAAATTGCAATTATCAATTAGACACATAAGTTTTCAATGGAAAAACTCATTGGTGTCTGCCCGGGGTTTGAACCCGTGAACTGCTCGAACTGCACAGCTTCCCCTCCCTATTTTATTCCCTCCTTCCATAAGCCTGGACTAAGTAACAAATCCCTACTAACAGTATTTTAAATACGAAATTTTAATTGATTCTCTGCTGCCGCTGGATAACTAAATCATATGTTAACGCACACTATATGCTCTGGTTTGAACCCAAGATCGTCTCTAGAGATTCACACGGTCGCACCGCTGGGCTATCACAGCTTCAACTGGCTATTACTTCTACTAAAACTTACCGCAGCGTGAGGGACGTTGCCGCTCGAAGCGCTCGTGAGCAAGGCGTGCGGCGGCATCACGGGCCTGTAGTGCGGGGGCACCTGCGCGTGAAGAACTGCCGACCGCGAGTGCTGCAGGCCCACGCTAGTGTAGCCCACGCCTATCGCCGGCCTATAACATAAATAATAATTTAAAAAAAAGTAATGATGACTATCATCATCTCCTGCCCATATCCTATTCTAAGGGCCTAATTCTATCTATTAAAAGTTACTGATATAGTGTCGGATAGTTAACTGACAAATAAACTAAGTATCAGATAAATGTCTCTAAAAAAATACTCTAAAAAGTGAAAAATTTAAAAAAATAAAATCGCGGCCATTTTGTAATAGGAATTTACTATATTGCTGATAAACAAAATAACAACCACATGATCTACCTGCTAACGTATTTTATAATAAGGGACTTTAAGTGCTGAATAAGTCTATCAGAAACCTGAGAAACGCAAAATTCCGAGATATGTGTCAGATATGTTCCGAATAAGCTAACTGACAGTTTAGTATAGTTTAACTGGCAGTTTGTAAATTGTGAAACAGGTCCTAAGTGGGATCGGCACAACATTTTTTAAACAACATGTTGATGATGATTTGGCTATTTATTTTATGATCAGCCGCCTGCCTGACGTCCACTTGCCTTAGTCGCTTTCTACGACACACCGAGGTCTATTCTAATCAGCCGGATACCACACGGCATCTATCGAGTGCTAAGTGTAGAGTGTAAATGTATCATAAAAAAAAGTGCCCAAAAGCTGTCTATCTATATGATAGATTTTTCAAAATTTACTAAACACATTGTACGGTTTTCACTAAAAGATAGTGCAAATTTTTACCGAAAGGTTAAGGTTAATAGTAGATTTCATGTAAATTGTATTGAAGAGGTCGCCAATCGGTTGTCAAACATCGGTTTCCGAGTCGGAGGTAGCGTCCACCGTCTCTGTTCAAATTCGGGTACCGGCTTATTTCAATGCCTTCTCGTATTTTTCTAGGTACTAGTAATTTTTCCCTGGATAATACGGAAGTCTTGTCGAACCTGATGTAGTGGCTAGTACCCGAACGGCAGACATACTCCGCACCCCTGCCACTCACGAGTCGCACCCAACGAGCTACTGTGTGCAATTCCCGCGGCGATGACGTCGTAAAGAGCTCATGAATAAGTGCCCCGGATGGGTTCAAATCTAGTCGGTCTAATGTGATAGAATAACACATGAGTATAGCTGGTATCTATACATTAACTATGAATTATACTCACGATAGTTTAAATTTGCTAGATATTTGCAACATACAATTAAAATTTTCTGGCTATTATAATATAACACCTACGTACGTTGAAAAATTAGTTTCCAATTCTCACGATGTCCTCGCATGATGTTATTGTTTCAGCTTCACCGACATTGAATGTTATCTCGGAATAGTTGGCAGATAACAAGTAATTTATTATACGTTGTGTTTAATTAAAAAAGAAAGTGTGACTATACATAGACTACCTTTCCAAACTAGATTTTATTTGGGATGTTATATAGGCTGTTAGGTTATTTACTAAAAAACATAGTAGAATGAATGAATGGTGGAACAGTGATGGCGTTAGACCATTACCGAGAGCACGCGGGTTCAAATATTTGTGCTTCATTTAAGATTTTTTTCCTCATATACCGGGCTAATGTATAGAATAAATAAGTCGTCTTTAACCCTCGCGAACAGAAAAAAAAATAGCGCAAAAATGAAGTACTTGTATGCGTAAGTCGACGCGAAGGAAATTGTACATTTAGTATTATTACTGCATACTGTCCGCCGTTTTGTCTTGCGTTCAATAGTTAATTAAAATACGACTGAGGTAAGTTGACGTCAGGCAGGCGGCCGCACGTAAAAACGCAGCCAAATCATGTGACAGCATGTTTATAACATGTTGTGCCGACCCCGCTTAGAGTGGGATAAGGGCAGGAAGATGATGATGATGAGTTAATTAAAATGTAGCTTTTAATCTCTCTCTCTCGGGAGACTCTCTCGAACCTTCCTTCTCTATCCTCATTTCCATAAAGAATATCAATTTAATTCCTAGTTTCATGCGTACGTGAATGAAGGATAAACATAAAATGAGGAGTGTGTATTTGAAAAAAGTCATCGATTTTTATATTCATCGATTATTTTATCATACTAGATTTTGAATAATCGATTTACCATGTTCACTTATAAATTTATGATAAGCATGAGCTGATGTTTCTGCCAGGATTGACTCCAAACGAGAGAACTCGTTAACGGCTAACAGTAGGAATTAATGAAATTTTGGTAAAAGCTTTTTTAACCTGACTTGTTTATGTTTGATCGGACAAAGATATTTATGAGTTATCTTACCGTCCCTCTCTTATTTTATTTGTTGAGCACTAGCATTCACAAGTCTATGGCGCTTCTACTCTATGGTGTAATGACGATTGCTTTTGCGTTGTCTATTGTTTTTTTATGAGGTCACCTATTTTAATAGGAATTACAATCCAATTATACAATCAATATTCCAATTGGTCGCAGGAAGTCATGTAGACAATAACGATTGTGATGTGTATGCTGAACACATAGTCCGCTATGTAGGGGCATCAATGCCGCGCAAGCCGATGCGGGCAAGCTATTTTGGTACCGAAATGGTCGAATAAGAAATATTTAGTTTTCGATAATCCCTCTAAAATAATGATATAATTTAGAATTAGAATCAGCCAGAACGATTCTACCATCGGTTCGATTTCTTGAGAAATATTGTCAAGAAACTTAATGATCTTTTCGGGAATAGCAATCACACTGTTAGTAGATAGTTTAAAAACCAAAACTTTTCACAAAATTAAAAACAGATTTTTATGAGCACAGAATTACTAAATTAAAATAACGATTTTTTAAAGGCGATTTAAAAGTCGTAAATGACGACTCAGGCAAGTTGACCGACCGTGTGCTATACGGTTAAGTAGAATAGACCACCCTCTTTTTTACCGAGGTTTCGTAAAATACGACTTAGGTAAGTTGACATAAGGCAGGCGGCCGGTCTTAAAACACGTAGCCAAATCATGAGACAGCATGTTTATAACATGTTTTGCCGACCCCACTTAGAGTGGGATAAGGGCAGGAAGATGATGATGTATTATAGTTATTTAAAAAACTATTATTTTCTGCATTTTCCATATTCAAGGATCACTATTTACGGATCATAAGAAATCTTTTTTTAACATCTCTCTACAATGCAAAAGTATCGGCCTGTTATCTATACTAATATTATAAAGAGGAAAAATTTGTATTTATGTTTGTAATGTTTTCACACAATAACTACTGGACCGATATCAAAAGTTCTTTCACTGGAAAGCTGCATCTTTACTGAACAACATAGGCTATAATAAATTTAAAAAGAAATTAGGGATCCATTATAAAAATGAAATAAGGTGTAAAGAAATAAAAATCACGCGTGTGAAACCACGGGATATTACTAGTGTTTTATATACAACAAAGATGTCTGTAACATGCGTGGTAAGTCATGACGGTGCAAAATTAGGGCAAGTGGCATGTCCTGTCTGAAACTGACTCACGAGGTGTTTCGTACTGGCTCAGTACAAACATAAATACTAACCCACTATACTATACTAATCGGCGAAAATATAAAATAACAATTTTATATATTAAAACAGAAATTTCATACATTGATTAAAGGTCTCACTAGAGCCATATTTTTCCTTAGTATTGGGGTAAATATATTTAGCTGTTGACACAAACACATGGTATGGTCGTATAATGAGGGGCGAAGATAATCATGTGACCAAACGAGTGTTAAATATGAATATGTTTGGACTAGAGTGAGGCCGAAATAGTGATGGTTGGATTGTCTGAGATCATAATCATTCTCCTGACCTTATCTGACATGGGGTCGGCGTAACATGTTTTAACCATGTTGTGATGTGATTTGGCCAGGTAATTTAAGACCAGCCGCCTGCTTAATGTCAACTTACATTAATCACCTTTTACGAAAATTCGGTAAGAAATGAGGGTAGTCTATTCTTCTGAGTCGGATGATTCTTCATGGCGGGCCAACTTACCTTAATCGCCTTTTAGGACACCTCAGTGAGAAACGAGGGTGGCCTATTCTACTCAGCCGGATACCACACGGCTAACCTACTATACTATACTGTACTAATCGTCAAAAAATATAACAATTTCGTATTTTAAAACTTAAACGTCATACATTGATTCTAGGCCTAACAAGAGCCCTATTATCCTTTTTTTTTAGATAAAAAGTTATTGGTATACACATGGTATGGTTATATAATGGGAAGAATCATGTAAACAAACGAGTGTTAAATATGACTATGGATAGTTATAAGACCAAAAACAGATGAATGGACTGTGTAAAGTATGATATGCATATATGACCTTATGAGAGTGGGATAAGGGCAGGTGAATGATTTATTTATTTTTACGGTTCTCCAACAGCATAACATATTATATAACCCGAAAAAATATCCAAATAGTTTTAAATTAATTATATAGTACAAATGACCGGAATTCACATCATTCAATTCAAATTTTTATAATTACCAACCTAAAAATAAAAAGAAAAACAAAAAACAAGAGAATCATGAAAACAAAAAAAAGAAAACAACGTTAAGGTTCAAACTCTGAAAAATTTTTATTACATTTTTTTATAAGCCAATTTTTCGCAGCCAATGATAATGATAAGTTAGGTAATATATATAAAAAATTGCATTCCAGTAATAAATTATAAGACAAATCTTTTCTCATTAAAATGACACAGATTGTCCACAAGTTTTAAGGCTTCATTACGTATAATCACTTATTAGAACACCGTAACTAAATGCGATATTCAAGGATGCAAAAAAAATTATATGAACCGCGAGAAACATGATGCCGTATGATAGAATTACTTACAGGTGTTTCTGAGTCAACATCGCTGTGTTGGTTGGAAATTGCCAACTAACAGATTAAAAACTTGAAAATAATATTTCAGTCCATATTATGTAGTTTTTTATTAAATAAATATTACGTATTACTAAAAATGCCGTGTGGTATCCGGCTGAGTAGAATAGACCTAACTCATTTCTAACCGAGGTGGCGTAAAAAGTGGCTAAGGTAAGTTTACCCGCTGTGTGGAATCAAGCTGAGTAGAATACACCACCCTCATTTCTTACCGAGGTGTCGTAAAAGGCGAAGATGCTTCTAAGTAAAAAGTAATCAAACGTCGGCATAGTCAAGAAGAGAGAGTAGCAAGGTTTGTGATATCATTATCTAACTACGCAAGGAAGGAAATTCAGCAGTCTCTTCAGGGAATGAACGGCATTGCGTAAACGGCGACTGATGTGCGACCAGTTAAGATTACCATCTATGATAAAACCTAAATTTTTGTCTGTATAGAGATGGAAATAGGAGGAATGAGATTTTGTTATTTCATTGATAAATACGACAAAAAGCAATGGAGACAGGACGCTACCTTGAGGTACGCCAGCAGTTAGTTGAATGCAACCGGAAAACACCTCTTCGAGTCGATACTGTATCACCACCTATTCCAATCAAGCCCGAAATCGCCTCTTTCCTCTTTTTTAATATGGTAAATGTTTAAGATCCTCTGTATAAAGCCATTAAAGTAAATTCACTCAACTCCCGACTTGACCTGCAAGACGTAGAGTTTAACAGAATAATAGTATGGTAACAAGCGTCTTGGCGCGGAATGTTAAACGTTTCCTGAGGTAAATAAATTGGATAAACGTATAAATATTTCTCAACACTGCATGAACAGTGAATCATATTATGGAGTTTATGAATAGAATGAGCGTATGTAGGTGTTAACCTGACTCGTGGATTAGGAGATAAACACGGCACGCAAAACTGAAAATCTATATCGCACAATGGCCTTCTCCCTCAGTTTCCTTTGAGATTTTCCTTTTGAGAGAAGGATTGGAGCTAAGATCTATGGAAGGATTGGCTTTAAATACCTACTTGCCACTTTACTCCAATGTAGATTGGTTGGTTACAGATATCCCCAGAATTACCTAGAGATATGCAGGTTTCTTGACGATGTTTTCCTTTACCGAAAAGCGTGTGAAAAATCGCAATTATTAATTAGACACATAAGTTTTTACCGAAAAATTCATTGATTCGGGGTTTGAACTCGTGACTCTTCGAAAGAGCCGCACGGTCTCACTGCTAGGCTATCATCACAGCTTCCTGCGATAAACGTGTATAGCACGCTTAGTATTAAAATGGAGTAAAAACTCGCACTAAGCATACAGAAGGTTCAGTATAAGTCGTAGCAATTTATGTGTGCCGTTTGATGCAGTAAAAGTATAAAGCTGTAATTGTGATTGACTTTTATATCGTTACCTTTAAGGTAACCTAGGTATACAAAGAAGTCTAAACAGCTGATGTCTCAGAGCAGGGAAAATGAAACAATTGTAACAGGCATTACCTGGGCATTGCCTGTTCAACAGACACCTGTCAATAATGAAAATAACAGAAGATGCTGCGTGCCCAGAGTGTGGAGAGGAAGAAACGAGTCTTCATTTTATGGCTGACTGCCCTATGTACTCGCTGGTAAGGTGGGAGATACTAGGTAAGGATGAAATTGAAGTTGAGGACCTGACAAAAATCCCCTTCAGGGATATTTCGAAGGATATACTTCAGGGATATTAAATATCCCATCAGGGTTCGTAAGAGCTACGGGCAGATTAGAGCAGGTGACACTGTCGGGACAGCAGTGAAACCCTTGTCCCACATGGGAAAATGGGTGGAATAGCCCAAAATAGGAGCTGACCACCCACCGCACCGACAGGCGTCCCCAAAATTAGATAGATAGCTAAGGTAACCTACCAATCCGTATCGGAGAAGGAGCATACAGTATAGCCATCATATTTGGTTAATCCACCGAAACACAAGTGAGTCATGTTTATAAAAGGCAAATTAGCTAATGTTTATACGACCTTGGTGTACGACAGCTCAGTGACTGTACCAATGAACGAACACATGCGCATCCAGACGAATATGAAACATACAGACAAATGAATTTTACATATAAATGGTGCGGCGCAAAACGAAATTGTTTGACGTGAAGTCCGTATAACCTTGAGGCAATTTGTTGTCACATTGCTTGGAACAAAAGTAATGGCTCCTCTTCATAATCGACGATTATAATTAATGATTAAACGAGAGTACGATGGAGTATATAGTGTTGTGTTGTAACAGCGACATCTAGTGACCGCTGTTCCAACGCCATACAATTTGGCGTTACCCTAACGTGATAGAATAGGTTATAAACCTACCTCCTCTAATACACAAAAGGCGTTCTTCGTCGGCGTCTACCATCGCCTACAACTCGAGAATTTTAGAATCATCATAAATGGAATCTCTGGGTTATACGTATGATAATACGGTAATATATGATAATATAATAGTTATCATGAGTTAATTATAAGAGATTTTTAATAACTTTCAACATTTACTTAGGGGTAAATAAAGCTTTAAATTTTTCCATTATCACAATATTTTTTTTGCTGCTCATCTCCTTTTTATCTTAGCGTGATTTTATATTGTTTAAGTCTTCCTCGATAAATGGACTATCTTACACTCAAATAATTTTTGAAATCGGTCCAATAGCGCGTTCAACCAAACAAACTCTTCAGCTTTATATATTAGTATAGATATAAATGCGTGAATACTAAACTTTGTAGCCCCTTTTTCTAAAACTGTGCAGCAAATTAAAATTTATGTATAATTTGTGTTAAAATTTATGTAAAATTAAATAGCGTATGCGTTGTTTGTCTATATGTCCTGTCAATTTTAAACACGAAATAATTTATCTTCAACATAAAATAATAATGTGTCGGAGAAGGACAAAGAAATAAGATCCCTGTAAGACTCACATAAAATGATAAACATAAAAAATTGTAACTTGTATAAATAAGTAAGTAATTATCTTTACTGATACGCTCCGTCTCATAAGAAATTTTTACATATTGCTTTATGCTTAAAGTCACTTAAGATGACAGTAATGTATTTATTTATTTCTTTATTGTACATACATACATACATTACTACATGTATCAAATACAACCCCCTGCAAATGGTTAGGTCAATAATATAGAAAAATAATTTATAGAATTAGGCGTTACTTTGCGGAGATCCATAATACAAAAGTAATAATAAAATTATTTTGCTATAATCCGCGATGAAGTAAAATAGAAAATATATATAATGCTTAATGCAGAGTGGACAATCGGTTATCATACCTGATACATGCAGGAGTCGTAAAAAAAACACATGCACACACCTCCACCACCGCCACCGTGATACACAAGCACTATATACGTTCACTATCACAAACTCAACAATCGTTTCGCCCCGCAACCGAAGCATCGTCAGGAGATAGACTCCACGACCAAAATCGCAAAGCAAAGCAAAGGCTTTGCGATTTTGGTCGTGGAGTCTATCTCCTGACGATGCTTCGGTTGCGGGGCGAAACGATTGTTGAGTTTGTGATAGTGAACGTATATAGTGCTTGTGTATCACGGTGGCGGTGGTGGAGGTGTGTGCATGTGTTTTTTTTTTTTTACGACTCCTGCATGTATCAGGTATGATAACCGATTGTCCACTCTGCATTAAGCATTATATATATTTTCTATTTTACTTCATCGCGGATTATAGCAAAATAATTTTATTATTACTTTTGTAATATAGAAAAACATTGTCACCATCAATATGTGACAATTTGTTGAAAAAGAAAAAATAAGATGATTTTTGACGGAATTGCTTTTTATTCATTGAATACGCGTAAAGGAAAAATAAATTTCATCATCTTCATCGTCTTCCTGCCCTTATCCCACTGTAAATGGGGTCGGCACAACATGATATAAACATACTGTCACATGATTTGGCTGCGTTTTTACGAACGGCCGCCTGCCTGACGTCAACTTACCTTAGTCGTACTTTACGACACCTCGGTAAGAAAGATATAGAGATCCGGTTTAGTAGAATAGACCACCCGTCTATTCTACTAAACCGGATACAAACACGGCTACGTACTTTTACGACACCTTGGTAAGAAATGATGTTAGTCTATTCTACTCAGCCGGATACCTCACGGCGAGTCGTCTTACCTTAGTCGCCTTTTATAACACCTCGCTAAGAAATGAGAGTGGTACTATTCTATTCAGCCGGATACCGCACGGCGTAAAGGAAAAATAACGTTGTTGTAACATATTATGCCCACCGCGCGATCGCTAGTTTAGATAAAGGCATTGTTACACGTCAACAACTAGCAATTTGTCAGTCAACTAAACATCGATGCTAATTATGTACAGGTTCAATGCCCTGCGAGCTAAATAAAGCTGTTACTGACAGGAACCGGAAGCTACCATCATTTGAATGTTGCCAGTGTATTTTTATACACAGCCGCATAACGCCATTTTATAAAACACTCATATAAACAAACTGTAGTCGCTGAATGCACAAAGATAACTTTCACATTTTTTCTGATGTTATTCGAGGCTGCTTGAAAATCAGCACCGTATAAATTTAATACTGTATTGTTCTAATAATATAGTGAAAGTTTCAGTCAAACGTCGTCATATCTCTTCGTAGCTCGCATAATTCAAATCTTCTTTGTTATTTAATATATTTTATATTTCTATCTCTCTATCTCTCTCCGCTATGTGGTATACGGCTGAGTAGAATAGACCACCCTCATTTGTTACCGAGGTGTCGTAAAAGATGACTAAGGTAAGTTGACCCGCCGTATGGTGCGCGGCTGAGTAGAATAGAGCACCCTCATTTCTTACTAAGGTGTCTTAAGAAAACGACTAAGGTAAGTTGACCAGGTAAATTGACCCACCGTGTTATACGCGGCTGAGTAGAATAGACAACCCTTATTTCTTACCGAGGTGTCGTTAAAGGCGACTAAGGTAAGTTGATACGCCGAATGGTACGCGGCTGAGTAGAATAGAGCACCCTCATTTCTTACTAAGGTGTCTTAAGAAAACAACTAAGGTAAGTTGACCAGGTAAGTTGACCCACCGTGTTATACGCGGCTGAGTAGAATAGACAACCCTTATTTCTTACCAAGGTGTCGTAAAAGGCGACTAAGGTAAGTTGACCCGCCGTGTGGTATCCGGATTATAAGAAAAGACCACCCTCATTTTTTACTGAGGTGTCGTAAAAGACAACTAAGGAAACTTCATATAAGGCGGTCGGTCGAAAAATACGTATCCAAATCATGTGACAACATGTTGTGGCGTCCTCATTTAGAGAAGAATAAGGGAGATGATGATGATCTCTGTCTCTCCCTCTCTATTTTGTATCTCTGTCACTTTTTCTTTTTTTATTGCTAATTAAAAAAGGTTTATATCTTTAGGTCTCTTCCAGACTTTACCATATCTTAAGAGTTTGTGCCGACTTATTTTACGACTCCCTTTGACAGTGTTTATATAAGCTTGAAGGGACTCTTTCTAAACTAAATATTTCCTCATTTCAGTGAAAAATCTGGAAATGCGATTAAAGTGAGAGTGTGTGAAGCAAAATAGCATTTTATTAATATAATTAAAATATTAAAACAATGTTCACAGACCTTCAGCGTTGCATCCAACCGTATCGAAATACAAGGTATCGCTGTTGTAAATGTTGTTAAAAAAATTGTAATGTTGATGATTCAGAACATTATACTAGTTGATACATAGTTGAAAACTTCATTTATAATTACTACTAAATAATTTAATAATAATTATTTAGTATATTTAATTATGTAGTAATTTATTTAGTAGTATTCGTGTGGTATGGAGATCCCATGAAGAGACCTATGTCCAGCAGTGGACGTCCATCGGTTGACAAAGAAGAAGAAGAAGAAGAAGAATTTAATAAACCGTGTGTTATTCGGCTGAACAGAATAGTACCACCCTCATTTTTTACCAAGGTGTCGTAAAAGGCGACTAAGGTAAGTCGACCCGCCGTGTGGTATCCGGCTGAGTAGAATAGACCAACCTCATTTCTTACCGAGGTGTCATAAAAGGCGACTAAGGTAAGTTGACCGGCCGTGTGGTATCCGGTTTAGTAGAATAGACCACCGTCTTTCTTACTGAGGTGTCGTAAAATACGACTCAGGTAAGTTGACGTCAGGCAGGCGGCCGGTCGTAAAAACGCAGCCAAATCATGTGGAAGCATGTTTATAATATGTTGTGCCGACCCCCCTTGGAGTGGGATAAGGTTATAGTTTTAATTTTCCACGGTTTATTATTATCACTGAAACCTTATTTAAGTTAGATAGCTTTGGTAGAAAAAGCTCATTTTTTATAGTATGCTTACGATATTTTTCGAGAAAACCAAAATTATAAAAGAAAAAAAAAATGCGCAACTATGTATTTATTTGTATTTTCGAAAGTGAATGCCTTTAAAAATAACATTTTTAAAATATAATTCTGAAATAGTTTTTTAGTAACATCAGGTATTTCACAAGATGTCCTTAATTTAAAATAACTGTGAAAATACCTAAAAAAATTGTTACAATTTACAATGCAGTTGACTATAGAGCTAAAGCAAACCTACCAATATAAACTTCTATTAATACAAAAATGTGCTATAGCTTGTAACACAACGTACAACGTAATCTAACCGAAAGTAATGCATCCAGTTAATGCGGAAACGCGCGTAGTTTTTATTCATAGAGTAGATAGAGTACAGGCTAAAATGTTTCCATCGAAAAAAAAAGCAATGGGCTATCTTTCTGTCTCTGTTTTTTATATGTGATTAAACAAAGATAAGTATATGTTTCTCATCTTCTCTTTTTTAGTATTTGTTAAACTCGCACGCATAGGTTTGCATATGGCTCCCCTACTCTATATATAAACTTTATGGAACTCTATAGAAACGCGACCTTTTGAAGTCATTGTCATAGATTATTAAACAGACGTTTCAGGCAGTTAAAGTAATTTTATTACACAACTAAACCGATGACGTTACCGACATGCATTAGACGCGATGGAAACCGAAATGAAAACAGATAAAACAAAACAAAATCTTCCGTGGGAAACTCTTATACGACCTCCTTTTGAATGTTGCCAGTGTAATAAAAATACAATGTAGTAACAGAGCAATTTTTTTATGAAATATTTAATATGGCTTTTTTAATAAAACATTACTTACATATCCGAGGTAGAGTATCTTCCACGAACCATCTCGAATCAATCGAACAAAACCATACAATACTTTTACACATCCACACAGCGAAACACGTATTCAGATAAAGCGGTTTATTTACTCAACGCTGTAGAATAATTACATGATTTACTCGCTTCGCAAATCTCTATGCATATTAAGCACTTGGCGCTACGCAGCACAATTGCGTTTCTTTTCACCTCGCAACTCATTAATCACACACTGTTTAAACGCTTCTAGTTTAGTGTTAGTATAGTTTATAAATTACGTATAATCGTTTGTGCAAAGACGAGTTTATTTTCGCGCGGTAATGTCGTTCGAGTGCGTTCGCTTTTTTCGTGTTTTTGTTCGTTTCGGACGCGTTCGTAAGGGAGACCGCGCGTCTCCTGCGGGCGAATGCGCGTGCGCAACTCGCGCGTCCCAGCGGTGACGTCACGAGCTTCGGGCGGAGTCGGCGCGCGGACGCCACGGCGACCGAGAACAAAGTGATAACAACTAACAAGTTACAACCTACCAGCGAATTCGCAATTGATACCACGCAACTACGGCCCCGGCATGAACGGATATCGCGTAAACTATCCCGAAGGTTTTCCGTTCGAATACACTGGACGCGTGCCAGAGACGTCGATCGCCGTGGTCCCTCTTGATGCGGGTATAACTCTACTCAACTACGCAGTACCTATATTGGAGAATTTGCCAAAGAATCTTTATGAATTTCGCTCATCGCGCGGTAAACACAATATCTAGTACGATTATAAATGTTAACACAACGTAGCTCTTTAAAAATAAGAGATTTTATCATGTGTAGGTCGTAGTTCAAATCATACACCTTGTGTATTGTTGCATCGTGATATCGCATGCAAAGAAATAAACATAATAAATAAATAAGTGAATGACTAAAATTAGCTATAATTTTCCGGCCTAGTAAATCAGTCAGACAAATTGTCAAACTAAATTCCGACATTTCAAGGAAAAAACCATGATTCCAGAGAAAAAAAAAACAATTACTCTATGACTAGACGTAGAGTTTTGATCATATTACGTTTTACTATCCCATTAAAATTCATTTATATTGAGTATAATCAAATTAATAAAACCAATCGATTTTGGAACGTAGATAAATATCTGATAATTTAATGTGTGAAAAGTCCTCTAAATTCTGCATAACCTAAATTATCTTTTACTGGTCATAAAAGAAAAATAACTTTACAATCTTATATACATTATGGAATTTCGAAAGCTACGAGTAACGTAGTACGCCTATATGATATTCGATTAAATATGTATTAGGCACCTCTATCGGACGTTAAAAGAAGTTTAATTCAACCCTAAAATGGACTTCTAAATAACCGATTTAACAATAAAATTTATTTATTTTTAATATTTAAACTCCAAATCCGATAATGTCAAGGTCATCAAGTCCTATTTATGGGTGGCTAGAATCGTTACAAACTGTCCGTCTAATTATGGTCTCGGCCGAAAATATTACATCACTAGCAATTAGTGCTACGTAATAGTACACACATTTAAGACGTACGCGCATTATAAATAGCATTATTACTGATAGGGATGTATTTAAATGACAATGCTTTCGACCATCGACACTAAACAAGGACATTAAATACTTCGAGTTTACACGTCGACTATATCATTCACCAGCATATGCTCTTTCCTACTTATAATCGTATCTCTTTGTAACTGATGAACACGTTCTCGTTCTTCGTTCGAATAAATGTATCAAGGGACAGCATCCTACTGTCCTTATCCCACTCTAGTTAGGGTCAGCACAACACGTTATAAACAAGCTGTCACATGATTCGGCTAGGTATTTATATTTACGCCAAGTTACCTTAGTCGCCTCGGTAAGAAAGAGGGTGGTTTATTATACTCAGCCGGATACGACACGGCGGGTCTACTTATCTTAGTCGCCTTTTACAACGCCTCAGTAAGAAAGAGGGTGGTCTATTATATTCAGCCGGATTCACACGGCGGGAATGTATCAAGGGGCGTAAGCTTTATAATTGCGAGCCATTTAAACCCAACGTATCACTTAGGTATTTTAAAGAACGTCTACTAATTGTACTCTACTAATAAACTCTAAAAAACTAATAGATATTTAAAAAAGGAAATCGAAAAAATTATGCCAAAGAGCAAGAATCACGTCAGAAACGCCAGAATTAATATAAGAAACAACCATTGGCATTGCTACCGTAAGGCTGGTTTGAGCAATGCCCCCTAACTCAGGGGACTCCCTGAACTTGCCCCTTATCTCCCCCTGGATTAAGTTGTTTTTAAATAGTTTAGTTGGGGCCCTAATTTATTTTTTGCCCCATAGTCTTTAGTTACTAGCTACGCCCCTGTGAGCAACTATATTATACTTAATAAGGTATCTGTGTACAAAAAAAAGTGCTTACCTATTATGCAGGTCAGCGGGCTTGGCCATGGTGAACTCCTTAGCGTGGACATTCAGCTTGTTGGCCGAGCCCGGCGTGGTCGGTGTGTTGGCCGCCCCCGGGGCTGCTGTTGTCGCCACGCCGTCTGTGCGGACACCTGGTGGTGAACGGTGGTCGTCAAGAGAAGAGATGATAGGAAAGGTTAGAATGGACGTGATAAACTACGACAGGGAGATGTGATGAAGATGGAAGAGTAGAGACGAATGTGTTCGGTGCTTTTGTGAAAGGATTTTTGACTGACATTATTACATTTTAAAAAGTTCGGATACATATTTTCCATAAGCTGTGGTAGCCCAGCGGTAACACCGACGACTCTTTCGAGGAGCTCACGGGTTCAAACCCGGGCAGACACCAATGAGTTTATCTGTTAAAAACTTATGTGTCTAATTGATAATTGCAATTTATCACACGCTATTCGATGAAGGAAAACATCGTGAGGAAACCTGCATATCTCTAGTGAATTCTGGAGATATGTGTAACCTACCAATCCGCATTGGAGCAGTATGGTAGGTCTAAGCTCCAAACATTCTTTCCAAAAACGGAGAGAAGAGGCCTATTCTCAGCAGTGGGATAGTAACAGGCCGTTACTTACATATTTTCCACGTATGCTTACATATATCTACCATCAAAGCCATAGATAGATAAAATATTGGTAACTAGCGAAACGCGCTGGCTTCGGCCACGTGTAAATCTGTGACCCGCGTAAATTTTTACCATACTATTCATAATTTATAGAATTAGGCGTTACTTTGCGGAGATCCATAATACAAAAGTAATAATAAAATTATTTTGCTATAATCCGCGATGAAGTAAAATAGAAAATATATATAATGCTTAATGCAGAGTGGACAATCGGTTATCATACCTGATACATGCAGGAGTCGTAAAAAAAACACATGCACACACCTCCACCACCGCCACCGTGATACACAAGCACTATATACGTTCACTATCACAAACTCGCAAAGCTTTGCGATTTTGGTCGTGGAGTCTATCTCCTGACGATGCTTCGGTTGCGGGGCGAAACGATTGTTGAGTTTGTGATAGTGAACGTATATAGTGCTTGTGTATCACGGTGGCGGTGGTGGAGGTGTGTGCATGTGTTTTTTTACGACTCCTGCATGTATCAGGTATGATAACCGATTGTCCACTCTGCATTAAGCATTATATATATTTTCTATTTTACTTCATCGCGGATTATAGCAAAATAATTTTATTATTACTTTTGTTTCATACTATTCATCTAAACCTTCCTCAGAAATTACACTGTATTTCAGTAAAAACCGTACTAAAAACTATTCGGTACTTGAAAATTGATCACAAACAAACAGCTTTTGGGTATAATGTTTTTTAATATGTGATGGAATAAATGTCACCTTTTAGTAACGATTAATCCGATTAAGAAATAAGAATAACTAATTCTAAGCGAATACTATGTCTTCTAGTTTTATATAAGACAATTGCAGAAGGTAAATGGTGAAATTGTTATTACCCCTAAACTAAAAATCACTTGATCCATAATGACGTAACGAATGTACAAATTTAAAACTATCTATTATTTTTATAAATTTGCCGAAAGTCGAATCATTTAATGAATGTAAAACCACGAAATGATTTTAAAGGCAATTTAAAATGTACTAATGAAGACGTGTAGGTACAGAAATAAAAACGTTAACAAATGTTATGCAAACAATTTTTTTGTAATATTTGCACTACCTCATTTAAACATTGTCGGAAGAGGATTTTTAAAATAAATTCACTAATTGAATATATGTTTTTAAATAATGTTATAATTGAAACGTTATATAAAGCAAGTAAAACAAAGCCGTCAGTTTTCCGCGGTATCTGTTTGTATCTCAACAGATCAGTAAATATATTTCATTCAGTGGGGTAGCTTTCATAGGACTAGACGGGGCAATGCTATGGGACTTCTAAGCTCTGACCCCCCCCCCCATTCCCCCCTTGGAATACATCAGATTCGGTACAAGAAGAATGCGATTATTTTAAATAGTTTTGATGGGGGCCCCTAACTTCCCCTTTTCCCCGGGGCCTTTTAGTCCCTAGCTACGCTACTGCTTCTATACTTATTACAATACAAAGTCCCCAAAGCTGCCGTCTGTATGTGATCGATTTTCTCAATCTGCTGAACGGATTTTTATACGGTTTTTACTAAAAGATAGTACAATTCTTGAGAAAGGTTTATGTACACTTATTCGTGACACATTGATTTCCACGCGGACTAAGCCGCAGCCATTATTAGGCGACTACTTTATTATAAAAACATCGATGACTGCGCAAAGATAAGGAGTGAAAACACAACAAAGAAAAAAGATAATGATGCAATATTAAGAAAATGAGATTGTAGAGATGATAAAGTACAAGCAAATATGAAAGTGGTTTTCAGGGAAGTTCTAGGTTAGATGTATCGTCGAGTTCAGAAGTATATAATGGTACACAATGTTAGACAACTATGATTAGATATTATTTTGTTTGTATGTATGTCTATATGTGTAGATATATAGTGTGAATGTCGATCGTTCTCAATGCTTGGCAATCACTACGCTGCGCCCAATGTCAATATTAAACGTTATATTTTTAACTCTTTAGATATGGATTAAATATTGATATATATATGATTAAATATTTAAAAATACCCATATGTCACTCTTTCTTGTTTATTTTTTGATTGCATTTTTTTAATATATTTTCATAAAATTACGCCGTGTGGTATCCAGTTGAATAGAATAGTACTACCCTCATTTCTTACCGAGGTGTCGTAAAAGGCGACTAAGGTAAGTCGACCCTCTGAGTGGTATCCGGCTGAGTAGAATAAACCAACCTCATTTCTTACCGAGGAGTCGTAAAATACGACTAAGGTAAGTTGACGTCAGGCAGGCGGCCGGTCGTAAAATACGTAGCCAAATAATATGACAACATGTTTGTAACATGTTGTGCCGACCCCACTTATAGTGGGATAAGGGCAGGGGGATGATGATTTTCATAAAATTACCGCGCAAGGCCCGGTCACCCAGGTATAGATATAGACAAAAAAACTCATAAATCGTAAAAACCATGAAAGTTAATTACTTGCTACAACCGTTTTGGTGCTAAAAAATGAACATAGCTTTTAATGTGCAGTGCATTTTCATCACTACGTCCGATAACATCTTATTATTCACGCACAAAAAATACATCACTAAATATTTATGTTTACTTTCACAAAAATCTATTCAATTACAATAAACAAAGACACGTGTCAACAACAAGTGTCATGTCATCTGTGACGAAGGAAAAAGTAATTTTGTAAAATTTAGAGAATCACATACCAATTAACGAGCAACAAAATATACGTTACTAAAAATAGAGTATAAGTAAATTTTGCATAGCCGTCGAGAATACCGGTTAATATCAAAATCGTTTAACCAAAATTTGTTCGTGGTGCCAAATATATTTTCTCAACCTATAAATATTTTTCGCAAATAAAATAGGGGCTGTAAAGGCGCCCAACAATTTTTTCAAAAGAAATAGAGAACGCGAGTAAAGAAATATGATAAAATAAGGAACCGCAACTGCTTTAAAAAAAACATTAAACTAGATTGGATGAACTTCTTTATATTTGTGAATAAATAGAGAATAACGTTACAGCGCCTACGTTGAGTAATGGAGACTCAGTGGAATTAAATTCCGTACCTATTTTGATCTAATATTACACTGGACACAATATATTACATTTTTAGTTTAATCATTAATTACATTTTTAATTAATGTTAACACACTAACGAGGCGTAACAATTCAACTTTCTTTTAAGAAGGATAAATCGGAAAGCGTAGATACACACTCTACGTTGAAATATTAACTTCTAAGCGCGAGGTATTTCATACTTTATGAATTATAGAAATAAACTGGTGTGACTTCTAGTTCAGAGGAAGAATAGTATAAAAAACTGTATAGGTTGTCTAACAGAGTCTTCTGTCCAGAACGGAGAGACTATTAGATCTCGATATCTAGGTCCTGTAGCCGTGTGGTATCCGGCTGAGTAGAATAGACCACCCTCATTTATTACCGAGGTGTCGTAGAACGCGACTAAGCTAAATCTAACCGTCGTGTAGTGTCCGGCTGAGTAGAATGACCACCCTCTTTCTACCGAGGTGTCGTAAGACGCGACTAAACTAAGTCGACCCGCCGTGTGGTAACAGGCTAAGTAGAATAGACCATCTCTTTAATCCCTCTATCCGAATAGAATAGAACTCTTTCTTACCGAAGTGTCGTAAATTATGACTAAGTTAAGTTGACGTCGGGCAGGCGGCCGGTCGTAAAAACACAGTCAAATCAAGTGACAACATGTTGTGCCGACCCCACTTAGAGCGAAATGAGGGGAAGAAAATGATGATGATATCTAGGTCCTGCATCATCAGCGATTTATAGTTCTATTGGTTAAAATTAGAGACGTCACAGAGTTCCAAATCCGATTGCGGAAGATCAGAATTAGCAATTAAATTATACCTCCTATTTCAAATTCGGTTCCGATAATTTTTTAAAAAACGAAAAAATTTTTTAAGTTAAAAAAAAGCAATAATTACATATATGAAACTCAGTCACACATTCAAATTACTTATAGCCTACTAAATTTTATAAATGCGAAAGTCTGTGAGTATGGATGTATGTTTGTTTCTCTTTCACGGCAAATCCGTTGAACCAATATCGATGAAAGTTGGCAAAATTATTCCTTATACACCGGGATGACATATGGGCTATAGAAATCCTGTTATTTTTACAGGAATAGGATGGCACTAAAAAGCGCCATCTATTATCAACCTATCATGCGAACGAAGTCGCGGGTAAAAGCTAGTGATAAATTAAATTCACAGTATAGGAATACAAAAATCTAATTAAAAACTCATAATTGTGCTTAAAATTGCTAGTTTTAGAGTCACTAAAATTAAATTACAATTTTAAATCGACATTAAAAGAGGCTGAATTCTGAATCATATTTCTATTATGTCTTTCTCTTTTATTGGCTTTCTCTTAACAGTTTATTCACTGACTTTTACTCCTTTTCCAATAACTCAGATATAAAATAACCAGTTACCTTACATACTCGGTGGCGTTATAAAAGCCTTTAGGGCTAACAGCACATGGCTGTTTCGGAATAAAATGCGAATCGGGACATTTCAATGTATGTACCAAATGTCCTAATATATCGACACGTATGGCGACCCTAATTATTACCGCTATATAGCTACACTAACATATCGCACGCTAAGTATTAAAGAGACCTAATTAAAAATTATACTTTGTTTCAGTGTCATCTATAACAACAGGCTACGAACTATTATAAAACTTATTGTTTTCTTGCTCTTTCAAGTTATAGGTCTCTTTAACACTCACGAGTTTTGAAGACGCTATGCTTTATAGCAATTTGCGTCTAAACTTTTTTAAATTCGGTCATTTTAATACTAAGCGTGCGATATGTATGTCATCTAATTTACGCTAATTCCAATTCCACTCCGAAATTGCAGCTTTTATGTCTGTTTTCAAGATTCATGATATTTTGAATAAACGCACATGCCATACATAGAACTAGGTCATATACAGCATTTGCCAAATCCCAATATTATTGTGCGGAGTAGGTTTAGTAAAAATCCTTATCGATTTTTCATTTACGATAATTTAGTTATTAAAGAGGCACAATTTAGTATTTAAATGATAGTAATTTTATTTCACGTACACTAAAATAAATATCAAGTAATTAAGTTTAATTTCGATCGGCACGAATCTGCTTCGAAATTTTCTCTTTAATTTTTATACAGTTATCACGCACTGCATACACATTTCAAATTACTATACCTTATACAAGTCCCGCGCTGTAAAAGGCGACTAAGGTAAGTTGACTCACCGTGTGGTATCCGGTTAAGTAGAATAGACCACCCTCTTTCTTATCGAGGAGTCGTAAAATACGACTAAGATAAGTTGACGTCAGACAGGCGGCTGGTCGTAAAATACGTAGCCAAATCATGTGACAACATGTTTAATACATAACACGTTGTGCCGACCCCACTTAGAGTGGGATAAGGGCAGGAAGGTGTAAATACAAGTCCCGCGCTGTGTCTTTCTGTTACGATAAACTCAAAATCTACTGATCAGATTTTATGCGGTTTTAACCATTAGAGAGCGTGATTCATCAGAAAAGTTTAGATGTATAATTTTTTTAAGTCTTGTGCAAATTGGTTTAAATTTGACGATAATTGTTAAGTATCGGAAAAAGTGACGAAGCCTTAAAACTGTGCGAAAAAGGAAAACAAAGTATGATGGAATTATTTTTTATACGTCTACAGAAAGTTCACAATGACATATCTATCTTTTAAGAATAAAAAAGAATGCTTTACAGAATTAGCCGTTACTTTGTGGAGGTCCATAATACAAAAGTAATAAAAATATTATTTATTTTTATTTATTAGAGCAAAATAATACTTTCATTAGTTTGAAAATATAATGCCTTATACGGTGACATGTCCGTTGGGACAGATGTAAATTACTCTGCCTTTTGCTCCAAAAGTCACGGGTTCGACTTCTGCTGAAGGCCTACATTTTCTATAAACAATTTTATTGATTCCTTCTGTACGCATTTATGTATTTTAGTATTTTTTTTGAAAATATATGTATATACCAGATGTCTGTCACCCATAACACAAGTATTAAGTTACTTTTGGTATGCACGACAGTGGGTGTAATTGTTCGATATATAGTTTTCGTATATGTATTACTGTACATTACACTAAAAAAATAACAAAAAATATATATAAATAGCAACCCTATATTATGTTAAAAAAATAACAGTACTATCATGAGTAGCAACCCTATTTCGCTCTATTTATCGCCAGCCACATCACAGTACCAAATGACTTGATTTGATCCATTCGCCTGTCAGAATTCTAGACCGTTCCACCGCTAACTTTCAATTTGCGGTATAATTTAAAGACTTTACGTCCGCCCATTTGACTTGATTAGCGCAACGTATGGCGAGAGCAATTATCACTTTTATAAGAAATCGGTGCTGATATATTCAAACAAATATTACATTTTAAACTTTAGGTTGACTGGAAGAGATCCCTTTTAGGGATAAGTCCGCCTAACTGTATGTACAAAAAGAAATAAATAAATAAACAAGATTCGAATTTCGAATAGACGCCATAACTTTAAGGTGAACCTATATTCTTCATAGCTTCTGCTTACTCAGACAGCATAGCCTTCAGTGCCTTCACCTTCATTAGCCTTCGAGATAAGTTGTCCGCATAAAAAATTCAAATTCAAAATATTATTTATTCATTTTTTCCATTTTGCCGTTCCTTTCTAAAGTCCTAGAAAAACTAGTCCATCATCAACTAAGTCTTTTCCTTAATACTCACAGCGTCCTTAACTCCCTTCAATCTGGTTTCCGTCCTGGCCATAGTACTGCTACGGCGTTGATTAAGGTAACAGACGATATTCGATGGGGTATGGACAATAAACAGCTCACAGTTCTTACTTTACTGGATTTTAGTAACGCTTTTAATACAGTAAATTTTGACATATTGCTGAGCCTACTACGTTCTCTAAACATGTCTCCGTTGGTGATTGGGTGGTTTCAGAGTTACCTTAAGGGGCGCCGACAGCGGGTTCGCATCGATGATACATTATCATCGTGGTGTGATGTGCAGGCAGGAGTCCCTCAAGGAGGCGTGTTGTCACCACTTCTTTTTGCCATCTTCATCAATACGATATCTCAAAGTATCACTTCTCTCTACCACATGTATGCAGATGATATCCAAATTTATACCCAGTCAAAACTTGAAAATCTGTCCATGGCTGTTTCTGCCATTAACAATGACCTTGCCTCTATTTCTGACTGGAGCAAATCCTTTGGCCTAAAAGTTAACCCAGACAAGTCGCAGGCTATTGTTATTGGCAGTCGAAGCATGATATCAAGGCTTGACAAGGTATACATACCGCCAGTTGTATTTAATGGTGTTGTTTTGCCATACTGCTCAAGTGTAAAAAATCTTGGAATCCATTTTGATTCATCTTTATCCTGGACAAAACAAATGAAAGAGTTGAGCAGGAAAACTTTTGCGTCAATGAGTTCTTTACGGCGTTTACGATCATTTCTTCCTATACCTACCAAAATTATGTTAGTACAATCTCTACTTCTTACTATTCTCGACTACGCCTATGTAAGCTATCCCAATTTAACCAAAGTCCAGTTAAACAAGCTTGAGCGACTCCAAAATCTCTGTATTCGGTTCATATTTGGACTACGCAAATATGACCACGTTTCTGAATTTCGTGCAAAGCTCAAGTGGTTACCTATACGTTTTCGCCGGAATATGCATATACTTTGCCTTCTGTACTGTGTGTTATTTAATCCTATGGCTCCTTCTTACTTGAAGGAAAAGTTTAAGTTTCGTGGTTCACCAGATCGCATTATGAGGACTACTGAATATTTAAAATTGAAAATGCCTTCTCATAATACAGTTTTTTATGGTAACTCATTTACTGTTACAGCTATCAAACTCTGGAACACACTGCCTCCGACTATAAGACAGGCTAAATCATTGAATACATTTAAAAGATTGGTGAAGAAACATTATCTTACACTATCCGCCTAAACAGACGACGACTTTATCTATGTATTTATATATACATTTTAATATTTACATATATATATATATATATATATATATATATATATATATATATATATATATATATATATATATATATATATATATATATATATATATATATATATATATATATATATATATATATATATATATATATATATATATACTGTTGATGTTTTAAATAAAAGATGCGTGCGGTCTTCATGAAATTGCTTTTAATGATTCCTTTCTTTATGGTTGACGTATACATAGACAATTATGACATAGACTAATAAACGATTTCCCAACCATAGATCTCTCCTTCTGGATACCAGTCTAAACATACTCCCCCGGCTTGAAAGAATCTTCAAGTTTCTTCTTTCAAGTTGACAGGCATCAGTGGTCTTCATTGTGGGGTCGGGTTGTCAGGCATTGGACAAATTTTGCTGAACGCCCGACGAATTACTCCCTTCGCAGTCCTTAGATCGGCGACACGAGCAACACCATCAGTTCCCGGATGTACTTTGGTAACTCGCCCGAGGCTCCACTTCATCGGTGGTAATGC
This sequence comes from Morpho achilles, assembly GCA_947086495.1. Classification (NCBI taxonomy): domain Eukaryota; kingdom Metazoa; phylum Arthropoda; class Insecta; order Lepidoptera; family Nymphalidae; genus Morpho; species Morpho achilles. The sequence continues at coordinate 2,510,842 of CAMTZB010000015.1, forward strand.
ATCTTCTTTAATGAGTACAAGTGTTCCTTCCTTCAAAGCTTGTCCCTTGCTGGTATGCCATTTCGTACGTTGTTGCAATTCTGCAATGTACTCTTTGTGCCATCTTGACCAATAGTGCTGACGCATCCGTTCTAGTCTTTCAAATCTGCTAAGCCGATTTTCCTTAGTGAGCGTTAGATCAGGAGTTGGCAGTGCTGTTAAAGGTCGCCCAACCAAAAAGTGTCCCGGAGTCAGTGGCGTCAAGTCATGTGGGTCATTTGACAAGGGCGTTAGGGGGCGCGAGTTTAAGACTGCCTCAATTTGAACGAGGACAGTGTATAGATCTTCGAAATCTAAGTGAGCATTTCCCAAAACGCGTTGTAAATGTGATTTAACAGATTTAACATTTGCTTCCCACAGACCACCCATATGTGGTGCATATGCTGGTATAAATTTAAACTCGATACCTTCGTCGGACATAGTGTTAATTATAGTGTTAGCGTTACATTTAAGGAACTTATAAAGGTCGTTACGAGCTCCAACGAATTGGGTGCCGTTATCGGAGAATAACGTGGTAGGCTTGGAACGCCTAGCTATAAAACGACGTAATGTCGACAAAAATGAGTCCTTTGAGAGATCAGTCACTAGTTCGAGATGACAACACTTTGTGGTGAAACAGACAAAAACAGCAACGTAAACTTTGATTGTTCTACTGCCTCTCCCCTTTCTGTTTAAAGCGACCATGGGCCCTGCATAATCCATACCAGTAGTTTGAAACGGATAGCCAGGTTGCAGGCGCTGCTCAGGTAAATTGCCCATAACTGGATTAATAGTCCGTGATTTCAATCGAAAGCAACGAGAGCATTGATGTACAGTATATTTAGCTAAATTTCGACCTCCTAGCGGCCATATTTGCTCTCGAAGAGATGCTAGCAAGAGCTGTGGACCAGCGTGCAGTAACCGAACGTGCTCATTTTGAAATATTAATTTTGTTAATAAATGTTTGGCCGTGGCTAAAACGGGATGTTTTTTATTAAAAGAGTAATTGCTGTTTTTTAGCCTACCCCCCACTCTAAGCAAGCCATTGTCGTCGATGAATGAACTTAATGACAACAACTTGGAATTTGCCGGCAGCGGCTTCTGTAATGCTAACGTTTTGTATTCTGGAAAGGATTCTATTTGAGATAGTCTAAGCAATGTCGTATACGCCCTTTGTTTTTCATTAAATGTAAGAGAACCTAATGATCTAGCATTTTTAGATTTACGGCAATTTTCAATAAAACGTAAAACATAAGCAGTTGTATTTTTTAATTTTAACAAATTAGAAAAACGAGAAAAAGGAAAAGGGTCTTCAATGTCTGTACTCATTCCTAAAGCTGCCACAACTTCAGGCAAATCACACTCCGATTGACTAAATATTTTATTAGGCCACTTATTCTCATCATCAAATAGAAACTTAGGTCCGTGTAGCCAAAACTCAAATTTATGAACCTGACTACTATTCAAACCTCGACACAATGGATCTGCGGGATTAGTAGACGTAGGCACGTGACGCCAAGCAAAGGTTTTAGTTCTTTCCAAAATATCCGACACTCTGTTTCGAACGAATTACTTTAATTAAAAAAAATATGTTTTTAAAGGCGACGAAGGATCATCTCGCCATACGATTTGTTGCAAGTGACGTTGATTTTTATTTTAAGAACTTGGCGGTACATCTTTTCTATGTCTCCCGCCATTACGTAACGGTGCTGCCTGAAGCGCAGCAATATGGAAAACAAATCGCTTTGAATTGTAGGACCGATAATTTGTAGGTCATTAAACGAAAACCCAGAAGTAGATGGTGCACTTGCATTAAAAACTACACGTAGTTTTGTCGTTGTACTTTGTTTGCGTAAGACACCATGATTTGGCATGAAATATGAATGTTTATGTATAATGTTAGTTTCAGACATGTGGCCTAGATTTTTGTATTCGTTCATAAAGTCTGTGTACATTGATTTTAAAGTTGACTGTCTTAGTAGTCTTCTTTCTAGTGAGAGGAAATTTAATTTAGCACGCTCTAATGAATCTCCTAATTCGCATTCGTCTCCTTTCATAATCCTACAGAGAATCGCCCATTTTCATCACAGGACATGTTTTGTATAAAATGATTTTCACAAATATCGTTTTCGGTCAAAGAAGAATCTTTGTTTGAAGTTTGTATCTCTTTTTTCGGTCAAAGAAGAATCTTTGTTTGAAGTTAGTATCTCTTCGATAGACCAGAATTTTGCAAGTTGTTCTTGTATTAAATCAAATTGTAAGAAATTGCACGAAAGTGATTGTTTGTTTGTCGTTCCAGTGGGTCCAGATATTATATATCCGAACTTAGTATCATGAAACACTGGAGTTTGTCGTTCCAGTGGGTCCAGACATTATATGTCCGAACTTAGTATCTTGAAACACTGGAGTTTGTCGTTCCAGTGGGTCCAGACATTATATGTCCGAACTTAGTATCCTTGAAGCACTGGAGAATTTTGCCCTAAATGTATTTTGTTTGTGCAAAGTAGATCCCAGAAAATGTCTGCGCCTAACAGTATATCCAAGTTAGACGGTTTGTAGAATTCTGGATCTGCCAATTTGATTTCAAATGGAATGTTAAATGTATTTAAGTCTAAAGTTCTTTTCAATGATGATGTTGTAGCTTGCAACACTCGAAAAGATACTTTAATTTGAAATGATGTGAGCCTGGACTGTATTATTGCATAGCATTGTTTATTCACTAAAGAAATTGTATTATTGTCACCAGAGACCGAAAAGTTAATGTCTTCAAATTTTAAGCCTAATGTGTTCAAAAGCAATTCTGATATAAAGGAAGCTTGACTACCTGAATCTAAAACAGCCCTCACTACTTGGCTTTTATTATTGACATCCAAAATTTTAATTAAAGCTGTTGTCAGAAGCACTTGCCCTGGCTGGTTATGAGAAGCTGAAAGACTTACAGTAGCTGGTGATGCATTTGAAGACGCAGGTAATGTATTAGAGTTCGACTCTTTGTGTATTAATGAATTATGTTTTAGACCGCAACGCTGACATGGACCTAGCCTACATACCCGCACATTGTGTCCAGCCTTCAAGCAATTCCTACATAGCATATTATTTTTTACATAAATTTTCTCTATCAGTTACACTCACACTTAAAAGATTATCACATTTATATAATGTATGTTCACCTTTACAAAGATGACACTTAAAAATTCTTGGAACGGTATGTGTAACTGAAGCAAAACTTCTTATATTTCTATGTTATTTTTAGATGTTTTAGGCTTGTTATTAAACTCAATAGTCTCCAACAAGTCCGCTTTATTTTTTAAAAATTGTAAATATATCTAAACTTATGTGTTTGTTTATGTTCCTCCCATTCTCATAAAGTACGACTGTCTCATGTAGATGAAATGATAAAAATGGTTAAGGTATCCCAGCTTCCTGTGGGTTCACCCAAAATGTGCAATGCACATAAGTTCTTTACATACATATCAATAATTATACGTAAGGAAGCAGCATATTCCCTTTTAATTAGTTCATGGTCAAAAATAGCCTTAACATGGTTCTGCACTAAGAGGCGGGTGTTATCGTACCTTTCGCATACTAGACCACAAGCTATAGAGTAATTAGATGCTGAAAACTCAAGTGCACGGATAACCTGGGCAGCGCTGCCTTCCAACGAAGCGCGGAGGTAATGAAATTTCTGTATGCAGCTAATGGTTGAATTATCATGAATAAGTGAACAGAAGGTATCACGGAATTCAAGCCAGTTCCCATAATCACCACTATATTTAGGAATATTTATGACCGGTAATTTTACTCCCTTAACGCTAACCTGTTTCTGTTTCACCACAATGCTCTCGTTATCACTCGCAGAAGATGAGGTATCAGAATAGCTATTGTTCCCATTATTATGGGACCTGCGTTTGGTTTTAAAACCACTGCATAGTTCCTGAGCCCTCGCCATAAGTGAAAAGAACTGAGTCTCAAAATCTGACCTTTGGAGGCTTTGGAGTTGATGATCTTCCTCCGACAAATTTAAACACTCAATATTAATTTGAGTTTCATCAAACTCGTTGTACATGCACTCGATTTTGTTCATGCGTAGTTTCAATTCTAACTTATCAACTGGGCTACAATCTGAAACATTTTTTAAACTATCAATATAATTTTCAAACTTAGTTAAACGACCTTTATATGAACCTCTTTTCTTTACTAACTCGGCAAATTTAGACATTTTTAATTAAATATAGTAAAATAATTCAATAATAATAGTGTAATTAAATGGTGTATACAAATGTGACAAAATTAATTATATATATGTAATTTAGGTTAATTATTATTTAGTAATTGACAGCAGTGTGTTTAGTTGACAACTCTAACTATAATATTAGTTATAAAATAGTTATATGTAAGGTTTCAGGAGATCTATTTAAATCTATTGTATGAAAGTATTCACTATAGTAACAAGTTCAATCAAATGAATTAATTTGTTTATATGTTTGTATGTATTGTATGTATTATTTATCTGAATAATTATGTTATATAAATATGAATGTTTCATATAATATGAGATTGTATTTATACCAGCATATAATATGTATTGATTGTTATAATTTGCATTAAACAAGCTAAACAACCATTAACAAAATCAATATGACAAAGATATGAAGAAATGCATATAACTTATGAACTAAGTTATAACATTTCATTAATGTGCTATCAAAATAACTAAATAATAAATTTGTTAAATCACACGAAGTGGTAGAAATAATTTGCCAAGATCGACGATGTTTATTATTAAGTAAAATTATAAATTTATTACGCCATTGTAATAATGGCGGACTGTAAGGAACAAATGACAGTTCAAAGGGATGACTATTTAAAATGTTTTTTTTTTTTAACTTATTTAAAATTTAAGTTTGGGAGAAAATCTATTAAAATATATGAGTATTTAATCGTTAAATCTAATGCTTTATTGCATGTTTATAAGGGATATTTAATAGGGACTACTGAGATAAGTAACTGACTTTAATGGGTGTGGCCGGTGGCGTACCTGTATCGATTATTGGTTTCTTGGATCGGCTTGCATTGTAAATCCAATTCAATATTGTATATTGCACTAATAGGTCACAAAGATTACTCCAATTTTTGACTGTATCCGGCTCGAAGGACCAGAAATGTTGATGTTTTAAATAAAAGATGCGTGCGGTCTTCATGAAATTGCTTTTAATGATTCCTTTCTTTATGGTTGACGTATACATAGACAATTATGACATAGACTAATAAACGATTTCCCAACCATAGATCTCTCCTTCTGGATACCAGTCTAAACATATACATATATTACATATATATTTGTTAATGTATTCGTGTATATTAAATGTAAGTTTATTATATGTCGATAAATATATATTCTTTTTCTTTATAAATATCTTTGTATACTCTGTGGTACACTATCCTACCAGTTATTTTATTCAGCTTCATAACGTTTAAGGTTGCCTGGAAGAAATCGCTGGTTAGCGATAAGGCCGCCTTATTGTACCTGTATTTATTTATAAATGTCTGTAAAAATATTTTTTTCTGTTCTGTGTGTACAATAAAGAGTATTCTTCTTCTTCTTCTTCTTCTTCTTCTTCAAGAAAACTTGTAAAGTGCTTAAGACTCGTCTACTCGGAAAGCTGCTCCTACTGAGAAGAGCCAGGAAGGAACATGGCGGTTGCTCTTTTCAAAATATAATTCTTATAACTAGTTACATTTAGTTATTACTATCTTGTACAGGGTCGAAGACTAGCTATCCATGCATTCTTATCATCTATATAATAATAAACAGTATTGTAGGGTTTCTGTATCAGCTTCCTTTCAACGGTTCCTTAACATTGTAATGGCAAAGCTAAAACACTTCACTTACTTCTACTATCTCCATATCAAATAACTAGTACAATTGCTCCGAAAAGAGAACGACTTGACGATGACTCGGAATAAAAAGGACAAATCAAATATGCGTATGAATTTTACGCCTGACGAAAATAAAGCTGTTTCATCTTAGCCACTCAAGATTGTTTGATGAATAACGCAAATGGAATAAACTTCGTCTAAAAAGATTTTTCGTCAAAGAAGACACTTTTCTTAGTCATTGTCGCAGAAATTCTGATTGAATTGGATTATAAACGTAACTTTAAAAAATAGTACCTGAATGTGATAGACCAAGCCTGATAATGTTTTTAAAGATTTAAAAAAGATCAAATTTGAAAAAAAATTAAAAATAGAATGCGCCGGGTGACATATAGAAATCGATCACAGGTTTTGAACTTTCCGCCCGTTATCATCATGACATCGCTTTGCATTTGACAGCTCAAATATTCATTTGAATTCAATTCTACATTTTAGTATTTTTTTTGAAAAGAGGTATAAAACGACTTTTTTTTAAAAAAAATCTAGCTAAATCGATTTCCCAAACAAATCCCTTAAATGCTGAATTTCATGAAATCGTTGAAGCCGTTTCCGAAATTCAGAAAAAATATATACATATATGTATATACATATACAAGATTAACTCATTTAAATATTAAAGATATGGATTTTCGTTCAACCTAGCAACCTTAATCTCAGGTGGACAGCGCGAAAACTGATGTAATAGTTTTGCGAGTGTGCTGTCAATGTCAATAATAAGGAAGAGTTCTACACCAAGACCACAAGACAAGATATCGTTTTCATTACGACCGTGAGGCAAGAAGAATACTTGAATCAGCCTAAAATATGTCCATCGACAAAAAGAAAAAGCAAATTAGACTTATCACAACAACAATCTCTCTTTTTTATGTGTTAAGTACACATAGATAAGTCCATAAATTTCCTATTCCCTCTCTTATTAAGAGTTGCTACACTGTCCAGGCTCCGATACTCAAATATAATAATTCCAAGGGCAAGAGTCAACGCATAGATAATACACTATATAGGATAGTCAATACACCATTCAGACGTGACCATAGACAACAAAATTGTTTTATTTTAAATAGTCCGGCAAATACAGAACACGTGAACAGACCTGAGGTTTCCGTTAAGATTTCGGGTGTTGTCACTTCGGGTACGGGCAACACCGCCATAGACGCTACTTGAACTCCCGACACCGGTTGCCCTACCGATTGCTTCACAATACACCGCGACATTACACTTTACGAACTACTTTTTTTAACTAATATCTATACACCGCATCGATATTCGGGTAAACATACGCTTGACACACGTTGGATCAAACATTAGACTGTCGACTCGTTCCAAATATGATGTTTTGTTTATTTTTATTTTTGGCGCCAATTGCGCGTAGTGACGCCAGCCAGCATTTCCCGAGACGTCAGTGTTGTTGCCGAATCGGTAATGTTTATCGACATAAAGAGCGATTTTTACTGTATCAAAAGTGCATATCGATACTCCTAATCTCAATAGGTCTAATTAATATATAAAAAACATATTTTTTTATAATTAAATTCGTTATATATAAAAAAATATGAACAAGTATTTATTTCGAAGCAATAAATGTCGTATCGTCATTGCGAAAATTTACATGCTTTTTTCCCCTTGAAATGGCCGTGAGCTGTTACCTAATTTATTTATTTATATTCTTAACAAATTAAGATAATAATTTTCAAGTCATTACTATAATAAAATCGCCGTGTGATATCCAGCTGAATAGAATAGTACCACCCTCATTTCTTACTTGGTGTCGTAAAAGGCGACTAAGGTAAGTTGCTTGACCGTGTGGTATCCAGTTGAGTAAAATAGACCACTCTCTTTCTTACCGAGGAGTCATAAAATACGACTAAGTTAAGTTGACGTCAGGCAGGCGGCCGGTCATGAAATACGTAGCCAAATCATATGACAACATCTTTGTAACATGTTGTGCCAACCCCACTTTGAGTGGGATAAGGGCAGGAGGATGATGATTACTATTATAAAATAAGCATACTAAAAATAATATAAACAAGTTCTAAACAGAGTCTATATGCACTTTCGATATTTTTCAGTGATTGTCGTTATAAAATTGTGTATATATATATATGTATATATATATATATATATATATATATATATATATATATATATATATATATATATATTAGCTTACCGGGAGGTCTGTATATTTCGAGGGTAGGTTTTCCTTTGGCGTTAGTCAGGATCATACTCCGCCGTTTCCCATTGTTCGGAAACTGTAAAAGAAGAAATATATTACATCACTAAACTGGAATACATTTCTTGGATTTCAAACCTCTTTGCTGACAAAAAAATTCTCACTTTTTTACACCGCAGTACTTATGAAATATATTACATCACTAAACTGGAATACGTATCTTGGATTCTTCAAACCACTTTACTCACAAAAAAATCTCACTTTTTTACACCGCAGTACTTATCAAAGAGGTGAAACTCTCCAAAAATCACTTTCAAGTCTCTCTATCTCTTGGTAGCTCATCAATCACTGGAATGGAATACAACTCTTGGATTTCAAACGTCTTTGCTGACAAAAAGTTCTCACTTTTTTACACCGCAGTACTTATCAGAGAGGTGGAACTCTCTAAAAATTACTTTCAAGTCGCCACGAGCTCTATCTCTTGGTAGGTCATCATCATTATTACCCTTACTTATCTTTATCTCTTGGTAAGTGGAAAAACAAAATTAGTTTTAACCAACTGCTCGATAGATATCGCAATGTCTATAATATTATTATATAAGAAAGGCTAATTGTGTGGTATCCGGCTGAGTAGAATAGACCACCCTCTTTCTTACCGAGGTGTCGTAAAAAGCGACTAAGTTAAGTTAACGTAAACCGGGCGACCAGTCGTAAAAACCGAGCCAAAACATGTGACAACATATTTGTAAAATGTTGTACCGACCCCACTTAGAGTGGGATAAGGGCAGGAGAATGATGAAGTAAGGCTAATTAAAGCTGTCAACTGTAAAGTCACTACAGCTCAGAGAATGGGCGGGCTCACAATTTAGATTTAGCGGATTGATATTTGTATAGTTTAAGGAAACAGGTATTCTTACATTCGCTTCACAGTATATTTTAAGCAATTTAATTTATGTACATAAAAATATAAAACGAATTATAAAACGATAGGTGATGTATACAATAGACAAAGCAGGAACCGACATAAGCTTGCGGCTCCTGCTTTGCGCCTTGCAAAAGGAAAGCCTTGGTATAAGATTCTATAATAAAATTCCGCAATCAATTTCAGCTTTGCCATTACAGCAGTTTAAAAACACTGTTAAAAAGAGGCTGATACAGAAAGCCTACTATACTCTTGAAGATTATTTAGAAGATAAGAATGTGTGGATATAGCTCTCTTTCAACCTGTACAAGACAGTAACGACATAATGTAAATAGTATTAAGAATTATATTTTTAAAAGAGCAACCGCCGAGTTTCTTGCTGGCTCTTCTCGGTAGGAACAGCTTTCCGAACCAGCAGTAGAGTTGACGATTCAAACGCACTTTTTTACAAGTTTATTTGAATAAAGAATATTTTGAATTTGAATTTGAATTTATACCATATTTTCAAACCATGTATACAATTAAACCAGCGGATAAGACTCTTTTTGACTGTCAATGACAGTTTTTTTCCTAATGATACCTTTAAATTAAGCCCAGCAAAGCGGGTTGGGACTGCTAGACCTACTAATATTATAAATGTGAATGTTATTGAGTATGCATATATGTTTGTTCATCTTTCACGGACAAAGCACTGATCCAATAGCGATGATATTTGGCACAGTTAGCTTATAGGATATAGAAATCCTGTTAATTCTAATAGGATGACAAAGAAAAGAGTCATCTATTATCAACCTATCACGGGACAACAGTCCACGCAAACGATGTTGTGGGTAAAAGCTAGTATGGCTATATATTAAAGACGTCACTTAGCTTGACAGAGTCACTGTTTATTTTCAAAGTCGTGTGCACTATAATAATAATGAACAAAATTTCTAACATCATCGACTAATTTAGTGATCGTGAGTGTTTACATAACGTCATCATCTTCCTACCCTTATCCCACTATAAGTGGGGTCAGCACAACATGTTATAAACATGCTGTCACATGATTTGGCTGCGTTTTTACGACCGGTCGCCTGCCTGACATCAACTTACTCTGTCGTATTTTACGACACCTCGGTAAGAAGAAGGTGGTATTCTACTAAACCGGATACCACACGGCGGGTCAATTTACCTTAACCGCCTTTTACAACACCTCGGTAAGAAATGAGGTTGGTCTATTCTACTCAGCCGGATATCACACGGCCTAGTGTTTTCATAACGTACCTAGTATCTTAAAATTACGTATAACTGCACTGGATGTACAACGAAACTTATAGTTTGCGATCTATAAAGATTAATCTGTTATATCGCCTCAATTAAGTAGGTTCGGACAACGTAATTTGTTTTTAGAAGCTTTTATTCAACTTGCAATGTATGTATGTGAAGGTGGAATCTTGTAAGTTAACTTCCCATTAAAATTTCACCCACTTCCCGGGGTCCGATTAAGCTGAAAAATGGTTAATATTCTTCAACTAACAACGCCGTGTGGTATCCGGCTGAATAGAATAGTACCACCCTCATTTCTTACCGACGTGCCATAAAAGGCGACTGAGGTAAGTCGACCCGCCGTGTGGTATCCGGCTGAGTAGAATAGACCAACCACATTTCTTACCGGGGCGTCGTTAAATACGCCTAAGGTAAGTTGACGTCAGGCAGGTTGCCGGTCGTTAAAACGCAGCCAAATAATGTGACAGCAAGTTTATAACATGTTGTGCCGACCCCACTTAGAGTGGGATAAGGGCAGGATGATGTATGGTCTCGTCCCGATGACAATCACTATCACTACATATTATAAAACAAAGTCCATATTTCCGTATGTACGCATAAAACTTTAAAACTACGCAACCGATTTTGATGCGGTTTTTTTTAATAGATAGAGTGATTCCAGAGGAAGGTTTGTACGTATAATAACATTCAATACGAAGTAGAGAAATAATGTAATTTTTGAGGTTTCTGTAAATAATTACATTTTTTTCCGCTTACATTGCAAACGCAGGCTAAACCCTACGAGATTTATCAAAATGATGTACTAAGTATTTGTACACCTTAAAAAGGTCTACAGAAAAGTCCGCGATGGTATATATCTATCTCTTATGGATAACCCACAATAGCAGTTTTTTTCATTTACTTTTTACGAAAAATGATGCCTTATGTTCAAAGCAATTTTTATACAATACAGCATTAATCCTTATCCAATTGAGTACCTTAAATAAAATGTTGATTTAATATAGATATTGCCGTTTACAGCATGTAATTTAAGTCAACATTTTCGGAGATATTACAGATTTAAAATCTCGCGAGGAGGCCGCGCTTAGACCTATAAGCACTTCGAATTTAGCAGCGACCGGAGGCGCAATTAAATGTCCTTCTTTCAAGTTTATATTGTCTAATGATAAGAAAGCTATGAATTTTGTATGTAAAGACATTGTCTAATTAATTGTAAAAATAAATAATATCACTACATAGTATAAAACAAAGTCGCATTCTGTCTGTCCCTATGTCTGTATATCCCTATGAATGCTTCAATCTTTAAAACTTTGCAACTGATTTTGATGCGGTTTTTTTTTTAATAGATAGAGTGATTTTAGAGGAAGGTTTACATGTCTATAACATTCAATATGGAGTAGAGAAATACTGTAATTTTTGAGGTTTCTAATGTGATGTCGTAAATAATTACATTTTTTTCCTCTTACATTGCAAACGCAGGCTAAACCCTACGAGATTTATCAAAATGATGTACTAAGTATTTGTACACCATGAAAAGGTCTACAGAAAAGTCCGCGATTGTATATGTCTATCTCTTATGGATAACCCACAATAGCAGTTTTTGTCATTTACTTTTTACGAAAAATGATGCCTTATGTTCAAAGCAATTTTTATACAATAAAGCATTAATCCTTATCCAATTAAGAACCTTAAATATATTGTTTATTTAATATTGATCAATATGACCCTTTACAGCATGTAATTTAAATAAACAGTTTCGAAGATAGTACAGATTTAAAATTCAGGGGCCGCGCCGCGAGCCTATAAATAGCGCGTCGGAGGTCGCGGTTTGCCTCTCGGCGATGCTTCCGCGCTCGCCCGTCTTATCGGTGACGCTGTCAAAGCCATTAGAGCTAACAGCATTAGTCAAATTCAGAAAAAAACGCGGTTCGCCCTAAAACCATTTGAATTTAGCAGCGATCGGACGCATTTATGATCGGAGCTCTCTAGCGAGGAAAATAACAATCACTACATATATCCCTATCTATGTATGTCCATATTTCCCTATGTATGCATAAAACTTTAAAACTATGCAACAGATTTTGATGCGGTTTTTTTTAATAGATAGAGTGATTCCAGAGGAAGGTTTGTACGTATAATAACATTCAATACGGAGTAGAGAAATACTGTAATTTTTGAGGTTTCTGTAAATAATTACATTTTTTTCCGCTTACATTGCAAACGCAGGCTAAACCCTACGAGATTTATCAAAATGATGTACTAAGTATTTGTACACCTTAAAAAGGTCTACAGAAAAGTCCGGGATGGTATATGTCTATCGCTTATGGATAACCCACTAAAGCATTTTTTGTCGTTTACTTTTTACGAAAAATAATGCCTTATTTTTGAAGCAATTCTTATACAATACAGCATTAATCCTTATCCAATTAAGTACCTTAAATAAATTGTTGATTTAATATAGATCAATATGGCCGTTTACAGCATGTAATTTAAGTGAACATTTTCGGAGATATTACAGATTTAAAATGCTGTGAGGAGGCCGCGCTTCGCCCTATACACTTCGACTTTAGCAGCGATGTCGCTCTATCAAGAGTTTATTTAAAGACATTCTGTAATTAATTGTAAAAATAAAATACATAGGGAAAATATAAAAGTAAATAAGTAATAATGTCCTATATGAATTTAGATATTCCAAAGATAGCAGGAAAACTTCTTGGTATAGGGAAAGGAAATTGTTTTTCTCCAAATTTAACGCTACGGCCACGGGTAGTAATGAATAAATCAAAATTACTGGATTGATTTTAATCATTTTTTTTACACTGACTGACATGGGATATATATTTTATACCCGTGCGAAGCAGGGGCAGGCCGCTAGTAGATGTATATGATAAGCATAACCTGATGATGCTGCCAGGATTAGCTCCACACGAGGGAACTGCTCAACAGTTAACAGTAGGGACATGAAATTTTGTTAAAAGTTTTTACTGAAGCATTTTTCAATTGACTTGTTATTAAGAATTGAAAAGCGCTTGCAGAAATCGAATCAAATATACATAATAATATTTTGCTGCTACATGCTGAATTTTTACATTACCTGAGATTCAAAAAATACATATATACAAGAGTAACCGTTTTAAAACTTCGTTTGATTGCCTCTCCAGGTGCCTCAAGAGGACTGGCTCCTTTTTCGCACAAAGAATCAGCTTCCCGATTCAGCGCGGAAACGCTGCCAGCATTCTTGGGACCTTTCCACGTGGGCATGATTTGTATAGTACATTTTTTAAATTAAAATTAATAAAAAATTAGATTAACTCATTTAAATATTAAAGAGTACCTGGTTGATAATTTTTAACAAAAAAAAAAGAACCAGAAACTTTAAAACAGAAAGAAAAAAATAATTAGGTAGTTGGGGATCGATCCTAGGTATTTACATTTCTCGAGACTACCCGTTCCCCAAATAAACTACGCTGACTTGACAGTTTAAGGCAAAAATAGTGTTTTATATTCAATATAAATTTTTGTATTTTTAATGCCCAAAAACAAGGATAAAACGATTTTTTTTTACATAGAACCTAGGTAGATATATTTTTCTTCCCTAAAACCCCCTACATGCTGAATTTCAGGAAAATCGTTGGAGCCTTTTCTGGGATTCCGAAAATATATATGCATACATACAAGATTAACTCATTTAAATATTAAAGATTATTCGTTTAGTCACATAATTCTTTACGTTCATATGATTGATGTCATTGAGGAATCTTTCAGATGAAGGAAATTAGTTTTTTTTAATAAAGGCTGTCCTTTATTTAAAAAAAAATAATTACCTAAATTCGGAACTAATACGTTACCTTATTAGATTTAATTAGCATTAAATGTTGAAAAATAGATTGTGGTATTTAACACTAATCCATAACATAAAGGTCATCAAGTTTACTAAGTTAGTGGGTGGATATTGCAATGGCTCCCACGTAGCTTATTTGTACAATATCGTTAATTAGATAATATATCTTTTAACTGTATGCCGCCGTGTGGTATCCGGCTGAGTAAATTAGAACACCCTCATTCTTACCGAGGTGTCGTAAAATACGACTGAGGTAAGTTGACGTCAGGCAGGCGGCCTATCGTATAAATACGTAGCCAAATCATGTGATAACATGTTTATAACATGTCGCGCCGATCCCACTTAGAGTTTGATAAGGGCAAAAGGATGATTATATGAACTAAAGTTAAACTTTACTTTTAATCTAGTAGGCTTTCTGTATCAGCCTCTTTTAACAGTGTTTTTAAACTGCTGTAATGGCAGTGCTGAAATTGATATCGGGATTTTATTATAGAATCTTATACCAAAACCCACAAACGACTTACGCACTTTTGCAAGGCGCAAAGCAGGAGCCGCAAGCTTATTCCTGCTTTGTCTATTGTATACATCACCTATCGTTTTATAATTCTTTATATTTTTATGTACATCAATTGAATTGCTTAAAATATACTGTGTCAAATATATCATAGTCGGAATTTCGAAGTTGATTAATTTTTTTAATTAAAACATACCTGGTTATGATGCATGTTGTGATGAGACTGTGGTCTTATGAAACTCCGCTCTCTCATAATAACGCCAGGTGAAGCAAAGTCCTGCACCCTGTAGCTCCTTTGCAACTCCCCAACCCCCATTTGGGCTTGCATTTTGCCAATTTTTATAACAGCACTATATCAAATCGTTTATATTCAGCGCTGATAGTCTTACACGTTATTGGACGGTTAGATATTCTCCTCTTTGGCAAACCCTACACTATTGTTTTATTTTCATAAAACTACAATTTTATAAATTAATAAATATTTCATCTATAAATGATATAAATAAATACACTAGATCAATGACTAGTATTATAGTTACAAAATGTCAATATTACGTTCAAATATTTACATATAGCCTTTTCTACAGAGGCAATATACAAAATGCGTTATACTGAAGCATTTAAAATCATTAAAAGTTAAATATCACAATTTATTGTGACGTCACTCTAGAGATCTGTGCAAATAATATATGCATATATTTATTTAATTTCTAAATCACCCCCAAACGTGGCCACTGTAGGGGGGTGTTTCGAGATTTTTTCGACTATGTAAGAGCGGTGCAGGCTAGCCTGACAGACAGAGCGATTATTTATTATATTTCGAGGGGCTGCGAAATGAGTTTTGCAGCGCCTATCCCGATTCGTTTCGTTGATGGGGGTTTATCCCCTTATCTGTAACAAAACAAAATTAATTTATAGAATTACGCGTTACTATTGTAAAGTTAACTCCGCCATTGCCGGTCCCAAGCCCGGATGAAAAAGGAGGACAGTTGGTTAGGAAGTGACAAAGACCAACCGTAAAACAGTCAACGCCGAGCATCAGGCGGCGGGAAATAACCCGTTACTTCGCAACCCACCCATGGGTGCGAGCGGCTTCCAGTGACCTTGAGGTACTAAATCGTCTCAAAAAGACTGGCGCAGAAGGATCTGGGAACCCACTGCGTCTATTTTCCCAAGAAAACCTCAACATGGAAATTTCGATCCGTGGTAAAGGTCACGACCCTCAGCACTGAGGAAAACGACGCAAGGAGGAGGAGGAGGATTGTAAAGTTAACAGGTTTTTAACAAATAATTACCAATTATTGAAGATATTTTGTGTAGACAACAAGTAGCTAAATGAATAATAATACAACGATAAATAGAATTATGGGATCTCTTGTAAAGTAGAGTACTAATTAAAGTCATCATCCTCCTGCCCTTATCCCACTCTAAGTGGAGTCGGCACAACATGTTACAAATATGTTGTTATATGATTTGGCTACGTATTTTACGACCGGCCGCCTGCCTGACGTCAACTTACCTTAGTCGTATTTACGACTCCTCGGTAAGAAAGAGCGTGATCTATTTTACTCAACCGGATACCACACGGTGGGTCAACTTACCTTAGTCGCCTTTTACGACACCTCGGTAAGAAATGAGGTTGGTCTATTCTACTCAGCCGGATACCACACGGCGGGTCGACTTACCTTAGTCGCTTTTTACGACACCTCAGTAAGAAATGAGGGTGGTACTATTCTATTCAGCCGGATACCACACGGCGTAGAGTACTAATTAAAGAATACCGAAATAATTGTATTTCGGTATAAAGGAATGTTAATGATAGAGTTTTATTACACTATAAAAGCTGTGATAGTCCAGCGGTGTGACCGTGCGACTCCTTCGAGAGGGTCATGAGTTCAAACACAGGGCAGGCACCAATGAGTTTTTCTATTAAAACTTATGTTTCTAATTGATAATTGCAATTTATCACACGCTTTTCGGTGAAGGGAAACATCGTGAGGAAACCTGCATATCTCTAGAGAATCCTAGGGATATGTGTAACCTGCCAATCCGCATTGGAGCAGCGTGGTAGGTCTTAGCTCCGAACCTTCTCTCCCAAAACAGAGATATTCTCTATTCTCAGCAGTGGGATAGCAACAGGCCGCTTCTTACTTACTCTTTACCACTTTTTCATAACGATAAATAAATAAATATATAGGACACTTACACACGCGGTCGCCCGTCCCCAAAGTAATTTTAATACTTGTGTTATGGGTGAGAGACAACTGGTGAATATATACATATATACTTTTTGAATACATACTTAAATACAAATAAACACCCAGGCTCGAAGAGCCAACACATTCTTTTTATAGAAAATGTTGGTCCTCGGCGGGAATCGAACCCGCGACCCGTGGCGCTGAAGGCAGGATCACTACCCACTGCGCCAACGGGCCAGTCAACGATTGATTACGTTTTCTAGATTCTTCGTATCACGTAGTCACCCTGAATAGCCTTGATGCTACCCAGTACTCATTTAAAACCGGTTTGATGTTTTTACATTGACAAAACGTATAACGTACTCATCTGTACTTAATTTTGTACATTTACACCGTGTTCGTAATTGTATGTAACATACAAAACAAACAGTTAATAAATGTAAAGATTAATTTATTTCGATTTTTGAATTTAAACTATCGTGAGTGGCATACATAATTAATGTATAGAAACCGGCTATACTAACGTGTTATTTTATCGGACGGCTCATCCGATAAACGTGAGTATAGCCGGTTACTATATATTAATTATTTCGATTTATGGAATTTTTATTTCGAATTAATCGACTTGTCCGTTAGCGCAGTGACCTAGCCTTCAGCTCCATGGGTCGCGGTTCGAATTCGGCCGAGGGCTAAAATTTTCTATAAAAAATCTGGCTGGGTGTGTATTTGTATTTAAGTATAGATTTAAAATTATTTGAATATATATTTACCAGTTGTCTGTCACCCATAACAAGTGTTGAGTTACTTTGGGGACGGACGACGGTTTGTCCCATATATTTATGTTTAATTTCAGTACGTGTTCTTTGATTTTATTTCATACTTTATTGCATGTAGCATACAAAACAAACAGTTAATAAATCTGAAGATGAATTTATTTACGTTTTACAACTCCATAGAATAATTAAGTTCACTATAATTTTTCTTTACAACTAATGACCCTACATTATGTGTATATATTGATGGAACCATTCTTGATCGGTTTCTCGAAATAAGCAATATGAATATTGAAAATATTATTCCATTTGCGATTTTGTTTTGGAGTCTATCTCCTGACGATGCTTCGGTTACGGGGCGAAACGATTGTTGAGATTGTGGTGGTAAATTTGTACAGCGTTTGTATTGTGTTACTGGTGGCGGGTAGTGCATGACACTATTATAAGAAAGAAAGGAAACCTTTAAGACACCAAAAGAAACAATATTTATAAAGCATGGTTAGACGTCACAAAATTGGTAGCCACACGATTTCAAATCTGCGATTCGAACACCGATTTCCAGTGGCCGCCATTTTGTTCAAAATCTGATATTCGTCGGCTTTCTCTGACTCCGAGAAAAAAAAAAAAAATTTAAAAAAAAATTAAACTTATATATTGATAATAGGCCTTATATTCCACTTCGGTACGTCATCATGTTTTACCCCGTTTGTTTCTCATTTTTCACATGCAGTAAGGAGTAATTATTTTATTTCACTTATTTATTTACAAATATATTTACATTACATTTATATATATATATAAATGAGGAGAAAGTACTCAAGCTTCCCTTGGTATTATTCTCGACTGTAATAGACCACCCTCTTTCTTACCGACGTGTCGTAAAATACGACTATTGTAAGTTGATGTGAGGCAGGCGGCCGGTCGTAAAATACGTAGCCAAATCATGTGTCAACATGTTTATGTTTCCTTGAAACATTCTTCAACGTTAATAAAGCATTTGAATAGAGCAACCAGGGCCATTTCGTTCGTTAAAGTAAAAGTTGTCAACACAAAGTCACAAACATCATCAGTTTGAAAAAATCTGACAACAATAAGAGCACATGAATATAATTTAAATAAAATATACTCAATAACAAAGGTAGACGGTAGAATCACCTCTACGTACAGTTAGAGCGACGCGTGACGTCGTCTGTTGAGTTGACTCACCGCTACAGTAACCATGATGTTGAAAATTGCAAAATTTGCGAAAAGCCTCAGTCAAGATGTCCAGGGGCTTTCGATTCATTGTTGGTATTGGTAATTAGGAACGCAACCTTATCTGTTGTAAGTTGGTATGTTGGCTACATTTTATAATTTCTTTTCTAATCTCTCTACTCTTCACACAAGTGTATAAATTATCTTAAAACGATGCTACTATATAAAGCTTACTATACAGTCGAGGATTATTTGAGTGATAGTAGCATATCTTAACTGCAATCAGTTACGCTCCCAGTTGCAACAATTAACTTGTAACCATGAAATTGTAATTATTTTACTGGCAAAAAGATTAACCACCCAGTTTCTTGCTGGTTCTTCTCGGTAGGAGCACACTTCCGAATCAGTGGTAGCTTGTTTTAAAAAATTGACGATTCAAAAGTACTATAAAAAAGTAAATTCAAAAGTAATATATAGTCCACTTGAATCACTACATATTATAAAACAAAGTCCCTATATCCCTATGTACGCATAAAACTTTAAAACTACGCAACAGATTTTGATGCGGTTTTTTTTAATAGATAGAGTGATTCCAGAGGAAGGTTTGTACGTATAATGACATTCAATACGGAGTAGAGAAAAACTGTAATTTTTGAGGTTTCTGTAAATAATTACATTTTTTCCGCTTACATTGCAAACGCAGGCTAAGCCCTACGAGATTTATCAAAATAATGTACTAAGTATTTGTACATCTTGAAAAGGTCTACAGAAAAGTCCACGATGGTATATGTCTATCTCTTATGGATAACCCACTATAGCATTTTTGTCATTTACTTTTTACGAAAAATAATGCCATATTTTTGAAGCAATTTTTATACAATACAGCATTAATCCTTATCCAATTAAGTACCTTAAATAAATAGATGATTTAATAAAGATCAATATGGCCGTTTACAGCATATAATTTTAGTGAAAATTTTCGGAGATATTACAGATTTAAAATGCCGTGAGGACGCCGCGCTTCGCCGTATAACACTTCGACTTTAGCAGCTATGTCCCTCTTTCAAGAGTTTGTTTAAAGACATTCTGTAATTAATTGTAAAAATAAAATACATACGGAAAATGTAAAAGTAAATAAGTAAAAATGTACTATATGAATTTAGATATTCCAAAGATAGCAGGAAATCTTCTTGGTATAGGGAAAGGAAATTGTTTTTCCTTTAAATTTAACGCGTGCGGGCCACGGGCAGTAATGAATAAATCAAAACTACTCGATCGATTTTAATCATTTTTTTACACTGACTGACATGGGATATATATATTTTATACCCGTGCGAAGCAGGGGCAGGCCGCTAGTAAATAATATTTTGAATTTGAATTTCAATTCTGTAAAATCAGCTATACACGAAATATAATTTTTCTTTTTTTCCGTGTTCTAACAGTTTGTTTTATTATAAAAACACATAAATATCAACAGTTGCATCAATAGTCGAATACAGAAGGTATTGTAAGGCAAAAGGTATTGTTTGAAACGGCACGTATTATACAAGCTCACTCTGGATCCTGAACATCAGTACCTTGGGATGTTGCCACATTTCCATGGACTACCACTTTTTGTGTTTTAAAATTATATTAGAATGTTGGGCAATAAAAGAAAAGTGCATGCGAATGACATGAGAATGTTAAGGTGGATGTGTGGTGTTACAAAACTTGATAGAATACGCAATGAGTATGTTAGGGGAAGTCTGAAAGTTGCGTCCATTACAGAAAAGATGAGAAGTGCGAGACTAAGTTGGTACGGTCATGTAATGAGGAGGGATGAAAATCACGTGACCAAAAGAGTTTTAAATATGAATGTGGATGGATGTATGGCTAGGGGAAGGCCGAAAAAAAGATGTATGGATTGTGTGAAACATGATATGCATGTTAGAGGAGTGGCACCAGATTTGACGAATGATAGAGGAGAATGGAAAAAGAAGACATATTGTGCCGACCAGTTAAAGTGGGATAAGGGTAGGAGAATGATGATGATTTTTATAATTTAGGTTTTTGATTAGAAATATTTTTTGGATATACGGTAAGGGCACTAGTAATTGACCATGTACTAGTAGTTGACCGTTTTGTATGAAATTTTAAATAATAAGCGTTTTGTTGTTGTTAACTAATAAAAAATAAATTTGTAATTACCTGTTGCCAAATATTAGCAACTGCCCAAAACCTCAACTGTGGGCCATTGTTTAATATTTAAAATTTAATATTATTAATTTTTTTTTATTAGCTACAACAAAACAAAACGCTTACTATTTAAATATCATACAAAAAGGTAAACTACTAGTACATTATCATTTATTAGTGTCCTTACCTTATATATTTTTAAAAATATTATTTAGAAGAAAAATAATAGAGTATAATAATAGTAAATGATGGAGGTAGTCTTTTCTTAACCGTGTGGTAGCCGGCTGAGTAGAATATATATTTGTCCGATTATTTAATGTTTAATGCTGTTGGAGATATCGAAGTGCGATATAACTAATTTTCGTGAATACACTATGGCCACCGTACTCACCGCTCTCTCGCGGTGCGCCGGCTATCGTCTTTCTCTGCACTCGAGACTCGTTCACTTTACTCGTATTGGATTCACTGCAACAACATATAACATATAAAACACTTACATATAAAGTATTTTTTGTAGTTAATAATTTATTTATGATATTCAATATTCATCATCTTCCTGCCCTTATCCCACTCTAAGTGGGGTCGGCACAACATGTTATAAACATGCTGTCACATGATTTGGCTGCGTTTTTACGACCGGCCGCCTGCCTGACGTCAACTTACCTCTGTCGTATTTTACGACACCTCGGTAAGAATGAGGGTGGTCTACTCATTAATATCATATATATGATATTCTTTGACTGGCCCGTTGCCGCAGTGGGTAATGATACTGCCTTCAGCTCCGCGGGTAGCGAGTTCGATTCCCGCCAAAGGCCAACATTTTCTATAAAAAGAATTTGTTGGTTCTTCGAGCCTGTGTGTATATTTGTATTTAAGTATGTATTTAAAAATTATATATGTATATTCACCGGTTGTCTGTCACCCAAGTACTAAATTACTTACTTTGGGGACGGACGACCGTGTGTGTAAGTGTCCCATATATTTATTTATATTTATAATACGTGATATTCAATTATGGGACACAGCAAGCCACATAGAGCACAAGCATCTTAAAGCAGTTCCAAAATACGCCACTAGGAACGTTCTCCTTTGCGCTTAGTACCAGTTTTTTTTAACCTACTCGACTTCGTTAGCGTAACGTAGCGACATGTAGTGGCCACTGTTCCAGCGCCATACAAATTGGAATTATTCCACTCTGCCTCACACATTCCTTTTCCACTTTCACACTCTTATCATTCGTTAACTCGGGCGCTACTTCTTTTATACGTTCAATAGGTCAGTTAGTATCAAAAGCCGTGTGGTATCCGGTGGAGTAGAATAGACCAACCTCATTTCTTACCGAGGTGTCGTAAAATGCGACTACGGTAAGTCGACCCACCATTTGCTATCCGGTTTACTAGAATAGACCCCCCTCCTTCTTACCGAGGTGTCGTAAAATACGACTAAGTTAAGTTGACATCAGGCAGGCGGCCGGTCGTAAAAACGCAGCCAAATCATGTGACAACATGTTTGTATCACGTGTCGAACCCACTTAGAGTGGGATAAGGGCAGGTGGATGATGGGTCAGTTAGTATCAAAATATTATTACTTTTGAAAATGGAAAGAGGCATTCTAACGCTTAGGAGGTACGCTTGAGTAAACTTTTAGTAGAACTAAAATAGATCATTTTTCTTCTAAATAATACAAAGTTTCTTAGTCTCGACATAAAAAGTACCTATTGTTATGCAACCGTCCGATGTCTCTATCTTGTTTTTTAAGTTAAGTAAACGGCTTCACTGGCAAAGAGATCGTCGTGTCTACATATTTACAAACTAATCCGGCTACTTATCTATGCCTATGCTTATTATAAAACAAAATCCTCAAAAGCTGTCTGTCTCTATGTGATGTTTTCCTCAAAAACTACTGAAAAGATTTGAAGGTTGTAATGTTTTAACTAAAATATAATAGAAAAAAGATAGAGAAAAGATAGTGCAATTGTTCCCGAAGGTTTAGGTTACTAGAACATCACCGATAAATATAACTATATTTTGACAAAGTAACTGCTGGCAGCTTTAGACGAGAGCGCCGGGTAACCAAAATGAGATATACTAAAGTAATGTAGTAAAGAATTGTTGGTCTACAAAAATGCTACAATTAAGTCCGCGACAGCATGTCTCTATGTCTTATGGTTAACTCACATAACTGCATTTACGTTCAAAACTTCAATTAAATACATTAGTTTCCACGAGGGTGACGCCTTGCATAGCTAGTACTTATTATAAAACAAAGTCCTCAAAGGCTCTGTGTGTCTTTTTGATTGTGTATTAATTTTCTCAAAAACTACTGAATGGATTGTTGTTCTGTTTTAACTAAAAGATAGTGCAATTCTTCTGGAAGGTCTAGGTTACTAGAACCTTACCGATTTATGTAAATTATGATAAAGGAGTCGCGCAGTTGTAATAAAATTTCGTTTTTGGTAGCTTTACCAGTACCAGTATACACTTAAGGAATGGAAGAAAGAATTTTATAACTACAAAAATACTATACAAAGTCCTCTCTTATGTTGTCGCTGGAAATATTTTGCTGGGGTATTTAGAATAATATACTGGTCACACTGTAGGCGGCGCCATCCCGCCATTTTGCAGTCTTCTTGGTGAAGTAGAGATGACTGGAGCGCCATTCAGTGTTCACCAGTGGAAAGAATAGGAAGTAAAAGGTACGGGTTTGAACATATTAGCGATAATACTTATGGTTATTTTTTTTTTATTTCTTTATTTTTTTTACACTTTTTAATGTGTTATTTTTAAATACTCACACTTTCACATCAGACTTATCACTTTTTTTGATTAGTTTTGATAATGATGGCCTAGAATCAAGTCCATTAGAACATTTCATAAAGACTTCACAACACAAGGCCCACAGACAACAAACAAAGAAGTAAACTAACATGTAAAGAAATACTAGGTATAATATTATGTCCAATCCAATTAGTACACGTAACAGCGACTTAAATACGGATTTAAATAGTTTTAAAGTAGTTATGACTTCTTTTAATTATGTCTGCGAGGTTTGCGACGGACATGCGTCTATATCCAATTCAAATTATTCTTTATTCAAGTTGCCTTTTATAAGCACTTTTGAATAGTCAAATTACAAAGATACCACTGGATCCGCAAGTTGCTCTTACCGAGAAGAAGCAGTAAGAAACCAAACGGTAGCTTCTAAAATAATTAATTAAGTAACTAACTGGGTGACCATGCCTTGCTTCCGGTGATGGAAGTTGCGGGTAAAAGCTAGTCATTATATAGTATAAAACAAAGTCGCATTCCCTGTCTGACCCTATATACCTATGTATGCTTAAATCTTTAAAACTACGCAACAGATTTTGATGTAGTTTTTTTTAAATAGATAAAGTGATTCAAGAGGATGGTTTATCTGTAGGTATAATAACATTCAGTACGGAGTAGAGAAATACTATGATTTTTGAGGTTTCTAATGTGATGTCGTAAATAATTACATTTTTTTCCGCTTACATTGCAAACGCAGGCTGGACCCTACGAGATTTATCAAAATAATGTACTAAGTGTTTGTACAATCTGAAAAGGTCTACAGAAATGTGTGCGATGGTATATGTCTATCTCTTATGGATAACCCACAAAAGCATTTTTTGACATTTTCTTTATACGAAAAATAATGTCATATCTTCAAAGCTATTTTTATACAATACAGCATTAATCCTTATCCAATTAAGTGCCTTAAATACATTGTTGATTTAATATAGACCAATATGGCCGTTTACAGTATGCAATTTAAGTAAACATTTTCGGAGATATTACAGATTTAAAATGCTGTGAGAAGGCCGCCCTTCGCCCTTATAGCACTTCGAATTTAGTAGCTATATGTCGCTCTTTCAAGAGTTTGTTTAATGATAAGGATGCAGTGAATGTTGTATATAAAGATATTCTGTAATTAATTGTAAAAATAAAATACATAGTAGGGAAAACTGTAAAAAATAAATAAGTAAATATGTAGTATGTATATGAATTTAGATTTTCCATAGATCGCTGGAAATCTTCCTGGTATAGGGAGAGGGGAATTGTTTTTCTCCAAACTTAACGCTTGCGGGCCACGGGCAGTAATGAATAAATCAAAACAACTGGATCGATTTTAATCATTTTTTTTCACTGAGTGACATGGGCTATATATTTTATACCCGTGCGAAGCAGGGGCAGGCCACTAGTACTCTATAATACTCTGCATATGGTTATCTCGAATCGAGTTACTAAATAACTATCTTTAAAAATTGTTTATAACAGATGAAATGCTGTTCCGTACGCGACATTTTTGACGTTTTATTTACCTGATCATTAAAATCTTATTGCGTTGAATCATAATGTTGGAAGATATTTCATATTTGCAATGAGTCGGTGACGCAATCAGGTGATACATGCTTAAATATAGACATTAGTTTAAACTGCACAACGTATAACGATAGGTTACAAGATGCTACAAACTATTTTTTTTGAATTTTAACTGTCGTTAGTATTCAAGCTGTGATAGCCCAGCGGTAATACCGACTCTTTCAAGGAGGTCACGGGTTCAAACACGGACAGACACTAATGAGTTTTTCTGTTAATACTTATGTGTCTTATTGATCATCATCATCTTCCTGCTCTTATCCCACTCTAAGTGGGGTCGGCGCAACATGTTATAAACATGCTATCACATGATTTGGCTGCGTTTTTACGACCGGCCGCCTGCCTGACGTCAACTTACCTCTGTCGTATTTTACGACACCTCGGTAAGAAAGAGGGTGGTCTATTCTACTAAACCGGATACCACACGGTGAGTCAACTTACCTTAGTCGCCTTTTACGACACCTCGGTAAGAATACAGGGTGGTACTATTCTATTCAGCCGGATACCATACGGCGTTTATGTGTCTAATTGATAATTGCAATTTATCACACGCTTTTCGGCGATGGAAAGCATCGTGAGCAAACCTGCATATCTCTAGAGAATTCTAGAGATATGTGTAACCTACCAAACCGCATTGGAGCAGCGTTAGCTTCAAACCTTCTCTCCAAAAAACAGAGAGAGGAGGCCTATGCCCAACAGTGGGATATCAACAGACCATTACTTTACACATCAAGCTAGTTATTACGACAGTTTTGTGAAAAATTTCAAAACTGCGCAATGTAGGCGGTGCCGCATGACATCACCATGTTCACCGTCTGACACGTATATACATAAATAGCATCTGTCTGTTTATATCGCAGAAATTCAAATCTTATCATCACAATCATAAAGACCGTTTTCGGTTAATCTCAAATAAGTTGTGAGACGTTTTGTACTGGGGATTAAAAACATCTGTGTACTTATTAAGATAGGTTCTAGGTCACTGGGCACGTTCCGTCTTTGTTATATTGTTGCGATAATTGATCGATTTGAAATCAATTAGCATTATCGGAGACATCTTTATTAAGTAGAGCCCTAAGTGTTAAGTACTTTAGTAGAACAGTTTCCCCCAGCCTTTTTTTTGGCATGCACCACCTAAGTTTTACTAAAATTCTTATGCCCCCCTATACCATCTTCCTGCCCTTATCCCACCCTAAGTGCAGTCGGCACAACATGTTGTAAACATGTTGTCACATGATTTGGCTACGTATTTTACATTGGCCGCCTGCCTGACTTCAACTTATCTTAGTCGTATTTTACGACACCTCCGTAAGACATGAGGGTGGTCTATTCTACTCAGCCGGATACCACACGGCTGGTCGACTTACCTTAGTCGCCTTTTACGACACCTCGGTAAGAAAAGTGGGTGGTACTATTCTATTCAGCCGGATACCACACAGCGGATGCCTCTCTATATAATTTACACAAGTTTTAGGTACCTGGGTGACCGAGCCTTGCTTTGTAATTTTTTTAATCATCATCATCATTCCCCTGCCCTAATCTCACTCTCAAACATGTTGTAACATGAATCGGCTGCCAACGTCAATAAACGACCGGCGGCCTGCCAACGTCAAATTACCTCAGTCGGCTTTTACAACACCTCGGTAAGAAATGAAGGTGGTAGACCAACGTGAAGATGGTAACCGGCTGAGTAGAATAGATTCTACTCAGCCGCCACACCACCATACCACACGGTGGGTCAACTTACCTTAGTCGTAGGTACATTGCGACACCTCGGTAAGAAATAAATAAATAAATGTATGGGACACTTACACACACCGTCGTCCATCCCCAAATTAAGTAATTTAATACTTCAGTTATGGTAGACAGACAACTGGTGAATATATACTTATATATATTTTAAATAGGTACATAGTTAAATACATATACCACACGGCGGGTCGACTTACCTTAGTCGCCTTTTACAACACCTCGGTAAGAAACGAGTATGGTTTATTCTACTCATCCGGACATCACACGGCGGGTCAACTTATCTAAGTCGCCTTTTACGACACCCCGGTAAGAAATGAGTATGGTCCATTCTACTCAGCCGGATACTACACGGCGAGTCAACTTATCTAAGTCGTCTTTTAAGACACCTCGGAAACAAATGGCGGCGGTCTATTCTACTCATCCGGATATCACACGGCGGGTTAACTTAACTTAGTCGCCTTTTGCGACACCTCGGTAATAAAAAGGGGCTGTCTATTCTACTCAGCCGGATACCACACGGCGGACTAATTAAATAAAACTAAAATTAACAAAAAAAGAATTAAGGATACAAACTAATACCTCAACAGTGTAGAGTCTACACTCTACAGGGGAGGCGATCTATTCTACTCAGCCGGATACCATACTGCTGAGTAGAATAGATCGATAGATTAACACGGATAAAAAAGATTATCAAACTGAACCCTCTACAGGATACATTCCTTTATCTTAAGACACGAAAATACTTCAATTAAAAAGATAAACGAGACTGTACTAGATTCGAAACTACATTATTTCAGTTAACATACTTCTGTGTTCTCATTTTCACTCGTTTTTAAATTATACATATTACCATATTTTACAATAACAAGCTGTTAATTCTGACAAACAAATGGATATAGAGCTTAAGTCCGTCACGCTCCAACAATGCGATGTATTTTAAAATTACGATGTATGTGTACATACGCCGTGTGGTATCCGGATGAATAGAATAGACCACTCCCTTTCTTACCGGGGTGACGTAAAAAAAACTAAGGTAAATTGACCCACCGTGTGGTATTCGGTTGAGTAAAATAGACTACCCTCGTTCTTACCGAGGTGTAGTAAAATACGACTGAGGTAATTTGACGTCAGGCAGGCGGCCAGTCGTAAAATAACTAGCCAAATAATGGGATAAGAGGAGTAGGATGATAATTCTTTTTTGAGTACTTATAAACTCCGCGCACAATATAAATCAATTACTTCAAAAGGCAAAAGTAATAATAAAATTATTTTGCTATAATCCGCGATGAAGTAAAATAGAAAATATATATAATGCTAAATGTAGAGTGGACAATCGGTTATCATACCTGATACATGCAGGAGTCGTAAAAAACACATGCACAAACCTGTTTTTTACGACTCCTGCATGTATCATGTATATATTTTCCATTTTCCTTCATCGCGGATTACAGCAAAATAATTTTATTATTACTTTTGTATTATGGATCTCCGCAAAGTAACGCCTAATTCAATAAATTACTTCAAAAGGCTTTCCTCCCCTCTCCACACCTCGAACACTGATATCAATAAAAATGAATGAAAAAACTGAAAAAATATTTTGTTTTGCAGTTTGTTAAAGATGATCATTTAAAGTCAAAATCGTGATCCATTAATTTTTTTCAAAAGTTTGATAGAAATAAACAAAACGGCTTGACGGATTGAATCGAAACTTTGTGGGGCTTTTGTGGACATATTGAAATGTAATAATCTCACTCAAAATTACTGGTTTTCTTGACATTTCCAACTTAGCGCCTGATTATCGCAAAAGCCATTAAAAATTCTTTTCTTCTTGATTTTTAAAATTAATTTAGAAAATTCTCAGCTGATTGTTTTGGGAAAATTATTTAAGATATCAAAACTGTTGTCGCCATTGACTTCCGCTTTGTATTTTATAGCAACACAGTCATGAAACAAGAGTATCGCGCCCTTTTTGACTGAAATGGTGGCAACATTGTGCCGTTATTGTTTCCGGTAGAGTCTTTCTATTGATAAAACGTTTCAGTTACAGTCAGTCTTTGTTCGTCATTCAAGAGAAGTGCATCTCGGAACGGGAATTGTGGTATTCCTATTATATCGTGTTATTGTATATAGTGTGCGTTAACAAAACCATCCTTACATTTCTTATGCGATGAGCAGTTGCTGATGTCGATGGTAAAAGGCAAAAAGATCCTTTTCCATACAAAGTTCAATATCTCAGCGAGAAGTGGTCAAATCGAACTTGGAAATTGGCAATTTGACGCTGGATGAACAAGTAACCCGATTCATATAATGATTAAGTGAATATATTTATTTACAGCAAAAATGTACAAGTTATATCTATCTTAAATTACTTACACGCTGGGACTATACAAATCATGCCCACGTGGAATGGTCCCAAGAATGCTGGCAGCGTTTCCGCGCTGAATCGCTAAGCTGATTCTTTGTGCGAAAAAGGATGATTAAGTTGAAAAAAAAATTCCAAGTTCGAGAAACTATATATTTGACGATATCGTTCAGTAGATTTCAGAAAATCGATTACATATCCCCATTTTTTTGTGGACTTTATTTTATAATATGTATAGATTATATAAAAGTCATTCTGAATTAAACATAAGGTTGATTTTTGACCGTACGACCTGACTCATTCTATAGTCCGCAAAAAAGGCAAAACATTACCAAAGATTACTTACCTATATTGTCACCCGTAGTTTTTGTTTCAGGCGACGTATAATAATACTGGCTTCCATTATAACTTAGCATAACATTCCTCAAGGTTGTAAGTCTTGGAATTATGCAGTGATTGTAAATTAACACTTTATGAATAGTGTGATACCTACTTTGCGGTGCATAGCGCGTCATTTGTAGGAATACCATTTGGTTACGTTCTCAGAGACGATCCTTAAATAGGCTATATGTCTAGTAGCGAATTCATTATTTAAAGCCTGGTGTATTTTAAATTAAGTAAATGACGGATTTTGAGGTACTGGCATATCTGCTATTTGAAAGTTTACAAGCATTTACGAGTATTAACTGTGAGTATTACCGACTGACCGACCGAACGACCGGGCTTAACCGACGGAAAAACAAAGAAAGCCCAGGACCGGGCTATTGGAGAGGATTATGTCCAGCAGTGGACTAAAGTGGGCTCATAATGATGAGTAACGAATTCATAAGTTAAAGCCTGGTGTATTTTAAATTAAGTAAAGTGAAGGATTTTGATGTACTAGCATTTCTACTATTTGAAAGTTTAACAAGCCTTTACGAGTAGTAACTGTATTTTCAATTTTTGTTTTTGGATAAAAGAGTTCGAGCATAGACCAACCAAGCTGTTCCAATGCGGATTGGTAAGTAACGCATATCTTAGAATTCTCTAGAAATATTCAGGTTTCCTCACGATGTTTATCTTCACCGAATAGTGTATGATAAATTGCAATTATCAATTAGACACAAATTTAATCGACATTTGCTGGTTTATTTTAAACTGTACTATATACGTGCCTCGACGTAGTAGCACAGTCTTATCGCTGGGCTATCATGTTTTAGCTTTTTATATTATTATACATCTTACTTAATTTCCAATCATATTGGTACATTATGAACAAGAAGTAAGCTAAAATGAAGCCTTCTATTATTATATAGGTATTATATAATAACTAATGTGATTTAGACTTAACATCACAAATTTTTTCTTCGTCCTTATCCCACTCTGTGGGGTCGGCGTAACATGTTGTAATATGTTTCGGCTAGGTATTTTACAACCAGCCTCCTGGATGACGTCAACTCACCTTAGGCGTCTTTTACTACACCTCATTTAGAAAGAGGTGTTTATTCTACTAATCCGTATACCACACGTAGAAGCTTACCTTAGTCGCTTGTTATGGTGAAAAGTTATCTAGTAATAATGTGTAGTAAGAAAGAAAGAAAGAAAAACTTTATTTATGACGTACACCACTAAGTTTTACATATAAGGACACAATAATTATGATAAATGTGCATATTATAAAGGCGCAGTGTGACGCCATAAAATGGGTAACCACTCGGTTTTGGTTCGAATTTGAAACCCCAACACCGATTTTCAGTGGCCGCCATTTTTTTACGCACGGATGTCAGCAACAGATAAAAGCTAAACTAACTTACTATATAATGTATTTATAATATGGTGAAAAATGTAAAAATTAAAACTTTAATTAATTTAAACTATATATTTTAAACATCATTATATTATATTAAGTTGAATTTTTAAACAAGAGGGCGGCAAAATTGTCATCCACCCGGGGAGGCAATACCCACGCTATTTATATATTATACATATAGTGAATACTGTTCATACACTAGAAAACAAGAGAACTAAAATGAAGCTCTCAATAACACACAATTTTTGTGATTTAGACTTAACATCACAAACTTTTATAACTATAAAACTCACGGACATGCCTGAATAAACTGTGACGGATGGTCGCTTGACTCATGGCCGCCGGACCGCGCGTGCTTCGCTCCTTTTTTGTTAGCCACGTACTCGACGACGCGCAAAAACTGTCTTGATTGAAATACGATTGCGATGTACTGTTATATTACAGATTTATGTAAAAGTTTTTACCGCGCTTTGTAACATGATAAGACTATTGGATCCCATTTAGTAGAGTACACTTCACTGAATAATGTTTTCCTAATCTAGAAATTAGTAGTTGTTTATTAAGTGTGAACTAACTACTATTGTTCCTATGTTTAAGTATTTCTGGAAGTTAGAGAAAGCTGACGTAAGTTTATCAGATTTTGAACAAAATGGCGGCCACTGAAAATCGGTGTTCGAATCACAGATTTGAAATCGTGTGGCTACCAATTTTGTGACGTCTAACCATGCTTTATAAATATTGTTTCTTTTGGTGTTTTAAAATTTGTCTTTCTTTCTTATAATAGTGGCTTCTATCTACTCTCCTATTAGATCAAACTACCGATGAATCCAAGCGTTTTATACAACTTATGGAACCCTGACGAACAAATCACGATTGTAGACAAATTAAAATAATTTCTTATTAAATTTGGCGTTTAAAAGCTCTTTCGAATCGTCAAATAATAATGAAGCTAACACTGTGTGGCAAAGGTGCTCTAGCAAAAAGCAAAAAGACCAAAAATAATTAGCAATTATTTTAAGGAAGATCGGGAAATTCCTATATGTATGTCAAAATAAAAATATATCTCTGAAAAATACAAAACTATATAAACTAGAAAAGTAAAACGATCATAAAAAGGTAGAAACAAAGTAAAATTTTAAAGGTTTACTAAAACGCAATTTATCAAATGAATATCGATATTTTGTATTATAATTTAATTTCATTGATTTTACAAAGATTAATAATATTATCATTACTTTTGATTACCTACTTTTTTGATTTGCCGCGTCAATTTCAGAGGTTAGCGACCTGGTACAATAGCATCTCTTTCATCTTGCTTAAGATGATCGGAGACTAAAACGTTTTCTAAGCAATTCTTTGTAACTATTCGGTAACTTTATGTATTAACATCTATATTAATATAAAAAGCTGAAGTTGTTTTTGTTTGAACGCACTAATCTCAGGAACTACTAGACCGATTTGAAAAATTCCTTCAGTTTAAGATAGTCCATTTATTGAGAAGTACTATAGGCTATATAACATCACGCTCAGATGAATAGGAGAGGAGCAGCAATTAAAAAATAATACAAAAACGGCAAAACTTAAAGCTTTCCTTGCGCGCTAAATAAACGGTAATAGTTATTAAAAATTCATATATTACAAAATTGTTCGCCTCTAAAAGTTCTAAATAAAAGTCCGCAAGAGCATATGTCTAGCTTTTAAGGTTGACCCACTTTAACCATTTTTATGGTTATCAAAAGACTATATTACGGTTTTAATCTTTCTATGCGAGCGGCGCCGCTGGCGATTGCGATCCAAGGCATTTTTTTCAGGGATGCAAGATTTCCCATGACTTTTCTTCATCAAAAAGCTCGTAATTAATTCTAAGTATCAGTTAAACACATATATTTTACAAAAAAAACTCATATTTCTAGACCCCTAGACGTGTTGAGACGTGCTCGTAGGCAAAATTAAATAAATGGTGGGGTTGAACCGGTTAGTGTATAAGTAACCTTATTTGGGTATTGCGTCGCTTTGCGATTTGTCGAGGAGTTTATCTCATGATAATGTTTAGGTTGCGGGGCGAAGCGATTGTTGAGTTTGTGAAAGTGAAGGAGGGTGGCCTATTCTACTTAGCCGGATACCACACGGCGAGTCAACTCACCTTACTCGCCTTTTACGACAGCTCGGTAAGAAAGAGGGTGATGAATTCTATTCAGCCGTATACCACACGGCGGTGTTTTTACGAGTGCATGTGTCAGGTATGAAAACGGATTGTCCACTCTACATTTAGCATTATGTATATTCTCTATTTTACTTCATCGCAAATTATAACAAAATAATTTTATTATTACTTTTGCCCTAGACCCTTGTTAAAGATAACATGGCATCAATGATCGATCGTCATATCGTTAAAAACATAGTACCTTATATTAAATCGTAAATATCAATTAACACTCAATGAAAAGCGAAAGATTGAATCCGCGAAACTTTAAATAGAAAAGATTGCGTCTCAAAACATTAAAGTACCTCGATTTCAGTGTGCTAAACACCACCCAAAAATTTTGTATGATTTCGAATAATTTATAGAACGCCGTGTGGTATCCGGCTGAACAGAATAGTACCACCCTCATTTCTTACCGAGGTGACGTAAAAGGCGACTAAGGTAAGTCGACCCGCCGTGTGGTATCCGGCTGAGTAGAATAGACCAACCTCATTTCTTACCGAGGTGTCGTAAAAGGCGACTAAGGTAAGTTGACCCACCGAGTGGTATCCGGTTTAGTAAAATAGACCACCCTCTTTCTTACCGAGGCGTCGTAAAATACAACTGAAGTAAGTTGATGTCAGGCAGGCGGCCGGTCGTAAAAATGCAGCTAAATCATATGACAGCATGTTTATAATATGTTGTGCCGACCCCACTTAGAGTGGGATAAGGGCAGGAAGATAATATTCGAATAATTTATAGAATTAGGCGTTACTTTGCGGAGGTCCATAAAACACAACAGTAATGTAAATATTTTTTGTTATAATATGCGATAAAAGAAAATATATGTAATGCTAAATGTAGAGTGTACTATCCGTTCTCATAAACGATAAATGCAGAATTTGTAATGCTCTACCCGCCACCACACAACAATAAACAAGCACTGCACTCATTCGTCACCACAATCTCAACAATCGTTTCGTAACCGAAGCATCGTCAGGAGATAGACTCCACGGCAAAATCGCAAAGATTTGCAATTATACACTCTACATTTAGAATTACATAGACTTTTTCTATCGCAGATTATAGCAATTGTTTACTATTTGTATGATTTCGAACATAAAAAGAAATATATAATTTGAAAAGAACTTCATAAATTGTTTAATATACAAGTGTCTGATACATAGGTAACTTGCATTTACAGGAAGTTATGAAATGTATGAAAAAAAACGGATTAAATAGTCCACGAAAGTAGCCGAAGCGCATTCGCAAGGTAAGTAGTTAATAGAATTCAACACCCACAAATGAATAGATCCATTCATTAGTAAACAGAGGCGCTGGCGAGCTACGAACAATATCGGTACTCGGTATTTAGGCCAGCGTTGACTAGAGAAAAGTTATTGTATATTATATACTCACTAACAATTACCACGGCTCCGCCCGCTTGGAAAGATTAAACCCGTAATATATTCTTATGATAACCACAAAAATAGTGGATTAACCTTAAAAGCTGGATATACGCTGTCGCAGACTTTTATTTAGAACTTTTAGAGGGAAACAATTTTGTAATACATGATTTTTTAATAACTATCACCATTTACTCAGCACACGCAAGCTTTAAATTATGCCGTTTTCGTACTATTTTTATTGCTGCTCCTCTCGTATACATCCTAGCGTTATTTCATTTAGTCTATACTCTATAGCTTTCCTCGATAAATGGACTATCTTATACTGAAAGAATTTTTAAATCGGTCCAGACAACAAAATTGAACACTTGAAATAAATAAGGCACTAAGTAACTAAACATTAAAATTCGAACTAAGTATGCAATTTGGTTCTAAAAACCTTTTAGAACCAAATTGCATACTTAGTTCGAAATTTAATTTTTGGGTACTTAGTGCCTTATTTACTTCAAGTGTTCATAATAAACAAACTCCTCAGCTTTATATATTATATATAGCTTTATATATAGCTTTATATATAGTATAGATACCTGTCTTAAACCAATTAGCCGGTAGACGCCCGGCCGTAAGACAGCTCGCACCTCGCTTTCGTTTATCGACACTCATTTCGCCAACTTTCCACACACTTCCCGTCCCCACAATTATAGGTCATAGCGTAATCCGCGCGTCAAATCTACTAGTCGGGAAACTTGTATACCTCGATGCAGCGGCCGAAAATACGTCGGACTATAATTAGAATAGAGAATTGTCTTGAACGCGTCCGTTATCATAATAATTTGGTTCACTTACCAGAATCATGCGCGTATCGCAGTGGTCGTTGGCGCGTTCGCGTTTTTTTTTATTTATTTCACTGAAATTATATTTGTTCGCGTCGCCTGTCGCTTGCGCAGATTCCGGTCGTGTGGCGCCCGCCCGGGCGGTGTGCCGACTGCCGCGCCGCGCGCGCACCGGCTGGATAGCTTCTCCAACTAAAAACACAGCGCGCACCGTGCCGCAGCGTGTTCTGTTTCACATGTTCTTTCAAGATAAACCATCGCGAAGACGCTTAAGTGGAAAACCTAGCTATTGAAGCAATGAATCAATATTTGCTCTACATCGGCGAAATCGCACGGTACACTGCGTTTGAAGTGGCGGAGTTTCGGAATTTTCAATGTAGAGATTGTAACCAATGTTACTATAGTTTCTAATGTTTTGGAGATATTTATATCGATCTATTATAAACACGTTTATACTTTGCGCGTCTCGCCGACTTTCGTGTTTGGATCATTTTCTAGAGTGACTTGAGTGAATACATAAAATATAGTGTGCATTAATTCTGAAAAATATTTCAGTATAGCAATCATAGCTTACGGTTAAACTACGACTTAGGTGCACTGAAGTCTACTTATTAACTTATAACAGGTCAGTAACCCTTTCTTCAGCTCCGTGGGTCGCGGGTTCGATTCCCGCTGAGGGCCAATATTTTCTAATAACAAATTGTACGTTTTTCGAGTCTGGGTGTGTATATGTATTTAAAAATAATATAAGTATATATTTACCAGCTGTCTGTCATCAATAACACAAGTATTATGTTAGTTTTATTACGGACGACCCTACCTACCTACCTACCTAAGCCGTATACCGGCCTTACATGAGGCACCCTTGTGCGCTCTACTCTCCGCATTTTACGACCACAACGATGCTTCTGCGCTCGCCCATTCCCCCCGTGGACGCTATAAAAGGTGTTAGAGCTAAAAGCATGTAGTCAGTTCGAAAAAAAAAGAGGTGGAATCCATTAAGAGAATGATAATATAAAAAAAACATTACAAAATATTATTTCATCATAAGCATTATATTTTACATTAACATATACAGTGCTATATTTTATTACAATTATTTAAGTTGTATGAAAAATATGTATCTGATATTTACATTAAAATACTCAATATTTATCAATCGAATGCGAAAATAAATGAAATAGGAATGAATTAAGAAAAATTTTATTAAATTAAATTTACTACTTATTTCAACTAAATTAGAAATAAATAACTAAATGTATGGATAAAACTAAACTTATTTCTATTGGCCAGAAATACTAAATTACGAGTCACTAAATTTATTGTTACTAAGACTATAGTCATTGAGTCCTTTATAAATACATACGAATTATGAACTATAAGAAGTATGCATCTCTCATCGAGAGTTATATATTTGTGCCGTTTGCAGTTGAGGCCTCAGGGCAATGGAATCAAAGTGCGAATTTTTTTATCCGTTTTAACACCACGATTAATTGCCTCTTCAGGTGACAAGCGATGTATAGTCCTAGCGTGTATGTAATTTAAGATAGATATAACTTGTACATTTTTGGTGTAAATAAAATCTATAAGACTCAAATTTAAAGATCATCATCCTGCTGCCCTTATCCCACTCTAAGTGGGGTCGGCACAACATGTTATAAACACGCTGTTACATGATTTGGCTGCGTTTTTACGACCGGCCGCCTGCCTGACGTCAACTTACCTCTGTCGTATTTTACGACACCTTGGTAAGAATGAGGGTGGTCTATTCTACTAAACCGGATACCACACGGTGGGTCAACTTACCTTTGTCGCCTTTTACGACACCTCGGTAAGAAATGAGGTTGGTCTATTCTACTCAGCCGGATACCAAACGGCGGGTCGACTTACCTTAGTCGCCTTTTACGACACCTCGGTAAGAAAAGAGGGTGGTACTATTCTATTCAGCCGGATACCACAATGCGAACTCAAATTTAAAGATCAAACTTCAAAATTTAAGGTCAGAAGTACGATAGAGCTCTTAATAATTACATAAAAATGATTTATATAAGTGGGCGTTACTTTGCGATATTTCATAGTACAAAAGTTATGATAGAATTATTTTGCTAATATCCGCGTTAGTTAAGAAAATCTATGTAATGCTAATAATGTAAGTAGGAATCAACGCTGTTCTCATACCTTATATACGCAGGAGTTACCGCATGTATCACAAATACCACCACAAACAAAACATTACACACATGCTCTACGTAGAAGCGGCTCTAGTTCAATGGTTAGGGTAACTAATGATCGAGAGGTCGTAGGTTCGAATCCCAGCCATTATACAACAGACGTAAACCCACTCTTAACACAAGTATATTTAGATTAGTTTTTTGGTTAACAAGTTTACTAGTAATATTTAACCCAAAATTGCTAGTAATAAAAACAAGAACTACAATAATCTTTACCATCGTACAAAAGTAATAATAAATTATTTTGCTATAATCCGCGATGAAGTAAAATAGAAAATATATATAATGCTAAATGTAGAGTGGACAATCGGTTATCATACCTGATACATGCAGGAGTCGTAAAAAGTGGTGGAGGTTTGTGCATGTGTTTTTTGCGACTCCTGCATGTATCAGGTATGATAACCGATTGTCCACTCTACATTTAGCATTATATATAT
Source organism: Morpho achilles (assembly GCA_947086495.1). Taxonomy (NCBI): domain Eukaryota; kingdom Metazoa; phylum Arthropoda; class Insecta; order Lepidoptera; family Nymphalidae; genus Morpho; species Morpho achilles. The sequence continues at coordinate 2,549,245 of CAMTZB010000015.1, forward strand.
TTTCTACTTTACTTCATCGCGGATTATAGCAAAATAATTTTATTATTACTTTTGTATTATGGATCTCCGCAAAGTAACGCCTAATTCTATAAATTACTTTACCATCGTTTCATTCCGTAACCGAAGCATCATCAGGAGATAGGGTCTACGAAAAGATAGCAAAACATCGGCTTTATATAGGCATTACATACATTTTATTAACAAAAGGGAATTATAGCAAAATAATTCTATCATAATTTTTGTATAAAGTAAGTAAGTTATATAAAGTATTTTAAGACTCAATGACTTGAGTCTTTCGCCATTCATAATTTTGTGATACTTAACGATTTTCTTTTTTTATGGCGCCATTTTATTTAATGTCATGTATAGAACATTTCATAGACAAATCCTGATTTAAATCATATTTAGAAAAGGGCAAATTCAGATTTATATAAAACTTCTAGGTAATTAAGTAATTATAGGTACTTAAATTGTTAACATTGGATACATTTTATGAAACAATTAAACCGCATTGTAATATCACTGATACATTATATAGGCAATTCCGTAAAGTGTCGATCTATATTTATAATCTTAGTTTTATTACCCTTTTTATTTATATATTTTGCAATATTTAATTAACTCTTTAAAGCGCTTAATCTATTTATAAATGAGTGTACTTAATTTTTAGCGTATTAAGACCTATAAGGTTTAAAACAATCGATGGAATTTCTTCGTTAATTATCTAAAATATTATCCTCATGCCCTTATCCAACTCTAAGTGGGGTCGGCACAACATGTTATAAACATGCTGTCACATGTTTAGCTACGTATTTTACGACCGGTCGCCTACGTGACGTCAACTTTTGACTGACCTGTTGGCGCAGTGGGTAGTGACTCTGTCTTCAGCTCCGCGTGTCGCAGGTTTGATTTATTGGTCTTCGAGTCTGGGTGTATATTTGTATTTAAGTATGTATTAAAAAAAATATATAAGTATATATTCACCAGTTGCGTCTAACATAACACAAGTATTAAGTTACTTACTTTGGGGACGGACGACCGTGTGTGTAAGTGACCCATATATCAAAAAATAATAATAATAATAAAAAATAAATAAATAAACTTACCTTAGGTAGTTGTATTTTACGACACTTCGAAAAGAAAGTGGGTGGTCTATTCTACTCAACTGAATAGAATAGACCACCCACTTTCTAGAATAGACCACACACGGGGGGTAAACTTACCTTAGTCGCCTTTATACGTAGCCAAATCATGTAACATGTTTATAACATGTTGTGCCGACCCCACTTAGAGTGGGATAAGGGCAGGAGGATGATGATGTGGTATATACCATAATTGCAAATCTATACTAATATATAAAGCTGAAGAGTTTGTTTGTTTGTTTGATTGTTTGAACGCGCTTATCTCAGGAACTACTGGACCGATTTGAAAAATTCTTTCAGTGTAAGATAGTCCATTTATCGAAGAAGGCTATAGGCTATATAACATCAAGATAAGATGAATAGGAGAGGAGAAAAATCATGTATTACAAAATTGTTCTCCTCTAAAAGTTCTTAATAAAAGTCCGCGACAGCATATGTCTAGCTTTTGAGGTTACAATCCTATATTTTGGTTTTAATCTTTCGCGGGCAGAGCCGCTGGCGATTGCTAGTCATTAATAAAGCAAAATTATCTGCGAAATCATTATAAGAAAGGTCAGATCAATTTATTTTACAATCATATAAAATCATGTAATTTTTTATTATTAAGTTCTTTAGTGTTAAATAATATAATAAAGTTAAACAGTTAGAAAATACACATATTAAAAAGCAATTTTACTTCAGGTTAAAGTCTCAGTTAGGTATATTTTATAGGCAGTAGCTAAAAATATATATATTTTATTTGTACAGAAGTTACAATAAAATTATTTTGCTGTAATCCGCGTTTGTTAAGAGGATATATGTAATGCTAAGTGTATGAAGCAGGCAACATTGACATACCTTATACATGCAGGACAAGCTACTGCAAAACTCAAGGCAGGGCACGGTCCAGTCAAATAAGAAACTCCATTTTAGTACCTAACAATAACAATGCCTATATGTTTGCACAATGTTTAATACTTGAGGTCATCTAATTAATCAAGATTGGTCATTATTTCAATACAGCACTATATACACTACACCAGTGATTCTCAACCACTGTGCCGCGCATTATATCATTTAAAAAGAAAAATATTTTTATTATAAGCTTGTAATTAATCCCTTAATAAACGTTTAGTTATTATTGTAGTATATATTAGTTTATTTTGTATATTTAAAATTTTTGTCATAAACTATTTATGAAATGTGTTGTGGTAAGTAAATAATTTCAACAAAATTGAAAGAATATATCCTTAAAACTCTAAAATAACTAAACTCATATCTTTTGATATAAGCTTAGTTATTTTACAAGAATACTTGCATATTTCCTTTAAAAAATTATTAAATAATACATACAACCGGTTAATACTGTAGTATATTATGATGACAGTAACACTAGGTACAAACCTTTGTGGTTTTTTATAGTGTTATGTAACATTTGTTAAAAAATTGTTTAAATTGTTAAATGAGAAAAAAAAAAATTGTATCTTTTTCTTTGTGTGCCATAAAATTTTGAAATCGTTGAATGTGCCGCAACAAAAAAAAAAGGTTGAGAATCACTGCACTACACAGTACACATATAATTCACTATATATCACTTTCTATCATTAATTCACACTGTTTGAACACTATATCAGTATGCACTGTTTGTATGAAGTAGCTCCGAGTGTGCCAGTCATCGTTAATCAATGACTATGACCCGCTCGTTGGCTTCTAGTCATTTGCTGGTCGTGCTCAGACCAAGAGCGGAGGACAGGAGGCGTACAACGTTCTTTTGTTCTGTGGGCTCGTTCTCTGTAAAAAGAAATATTATTTAGTACTAATCTTTAATATTTAAATGAGTTAATCTTGTATATACATACAAGATTAAATCATTTAAATATTATCATCATCATCTTCCTGCCCTTATCCCACTCTAAATGGGGTCGGCATAACATGTTATAAACACGCTGTTACATGATTTGGCTGCATTTTTACGACCACTTGCCTTGACTGCCGTCAACTTACCTTTGTCGTATTTTACGACACCTCGGTAAGAATGAGGGTGGTCTATTCTACTAAACCGGATACCACACGGTGGGTCAACTTACCTTTGTCGCCTTTTGCGACACCTCGGTAAGAAATGAGGTTGGTCTATTCTACTCAGCCGGATACCAAACGGCGGGTCGACTTACCTTAGTCGCCTTTTACGACACCTCGGTAAGAAAAGAGGGTGGTACTATTCTATTCAGCCGGATACCACATTAACTCATTTAAATATTATATATTTAAATATTATAGAAAATATATTTATATCTATACAGATATAAATATATTTTCTGAATCTCGGAAACGGCTCAAACGATTTTCCTGAAATTTTCCATGTAGGCGGTTTTGGTAAAGAAAAATCGATCTAGCTGGTTATTATTTAAAAAAATCGTTATATTCCTGTGTTTGGGGATTAAAAATATAGTATAATGTAGAATTGAAAGCAAAGGATTTTTTTTGCAGTAAAAAAATGTTGCGATAGCCAATGGGTATCGGGCGGACCTAAAATGTTCGAAACCCGGGATCGAATCTCACTTGTCATCGGCGTGTTGTATCTTTTTTTTAATTTTTAAAATTATTTTTTTTTATATCTTTAAGAAAATTACCGAGTAAGACTTATTCTCACCCAGGTATTTTAATTATTAATACTATTTCACATTATTAATACTATTATTATTAAATAATAGTATTAAATTAAATAATAGTATTAATTATTAAATAATAGTATTAAAGTGACCGAATCCTAAATCTTTAATATTTAAATGAGTTAATCTTATATATTTTTTCTGAATTTCGGCAACGGTTCCAACGATTTTTATGAAATTCACCATGTAGGAGGTTTTTTTTGGGCAATCGATTCAGCTTAGTTTCATTTATAGGAATATATCAGCCATTACGAAATCTATATTTTGCCTCAATTTTATCATAATTATTTTTTTTAATATAAAAAAGACGCAAAACTGATAAATTTGTTTCGTCTATATAGTAGTAAATAAGCAGCGGCCTGTTACTATCCCATTGTTGAGAATAGGCCTCTTCTCTACGTTTTTGGAGAGAACGATTGGAGTTAAGACCTACGCGGAGTGTTAGGTTACACATATCTCCAGAATTCTCTAGAGATATACAGGTTTCCTCACGATGTTTTCCTTCACCGAATAGCGTGTGATAAATTGCAATTATCAATTAGACGCATAATTTTTAATAGAAAACTCATTAGTGTCTGCACGGGTTTGAACCCGTGACCTCCTCGAAAGAGTCGCACGGTGTTGCCGCTGGGCTACCACAGCTTGTATATAAACTTTTGCAAATACAACATACCGTCAACCCCAGTAACATGTTTTTCTAGATTAAGCTTCTCTTGTGCTACTTGGTATATGCCCTCTTCGATGGTGCCTGCACTTAGCAGTCTGTAGATTGTCACCGGTCGAGTTTGTCCCATTCTATGACATCTGTAACATTATTGTCATACATTATATAAATAAATAAATAAATATGTATATATTAATAAATGAAGCAAATACTAATAAATAAAGAAATAAATATAAACACTTACAAACACGTCCATCCCCAAAGTAAGTAACTTAATGCTTGTGTTATGGTAGACAGAGAACTGGTGAATATATACTTATATATTTTTTAAATACATACTTAAATACAAATATACACCCAGACTCGAAGACCAACAAATTCGATTATAGAATATGTTGGCCCTCGGCCGGAATCGAACCCACGACCCGTGGAGCTGAAGGCAGTGTCACTACCCACTACGCCAACGGGCCAGTCACATTATATGAATATTACAATACTTTACATTTATATGAAAAGGGCGTGCGACAGGGCTGCATCATTTCACCTATCCTTTTTAACATCTACGGCGAATACATAATGCGCAAAGCCCTAGAAGGATGGGATGGTGGTGTAGCAGTGGCTGGCACGCGGATTTCGAACTTGCGATATGCTGATGACACTACATTAATAAGTGCTTCTTATGAAGAAATGGCGGATATTTTACAGCGTTTGGAGATGGTCAGTCTGGAACTGGGGCTCAAGATCAACCAGGCCAAAACAAAGATCATGGTAATAGACAGATCCGGCATCCTGCAAGCAGGAACCTCTCTGAGCCAGTATGAAACTGTTAACAGTTTTGTGTATCTTGGCTCTACCATTACCAGCAAGGGAGGTTCTGAAACAGAAATCAAACGCAGGATTGGCATGGCCAAATCCGCCATGAGTCTGCTACTCAAGATATGGAAAGATCGTAATGTACTTAAGAAGACCAAGATTTACATTGTAAGAACCCTAGTCTTCCCGATCTTTCTATATGGGGCTGAGTCCTGGACCCTTAAAGCTGCAGATAGAAAACGAATTGACGCTTTCGAAATGTCTTGCTGGCGGCGTATGTTGCGCATCCCCTGGACAGCCTTCAGAACAAATGTCTCCATTCTCAGTGAGCTTAAGGTGAAACAGAGACTCTCAAGCCTATGTCTCCAGAGAATTCTCCAATACTTTGGACATATTGCTAGAAAACCCAGTGATAATCTTGAGAAACTTATGGTCACTGGGAAAGTAGACGGCAAAAGATCCAGGGGGCGGAGCCCAAAAAGATGGACGGATCAGGTGTCTGAACACCTGGACATCAGACTGAGCGTGGCTATACAAAGTGCTGCTGACCGGGAAAAGTGGCGCCAGCTTATGCATGATAAAAGGAATCGGGACCATCACGATGCTCAGCAGTGAGCACGCGACTAAAGGAGGAGGAGGACATTTATATTACAATATAAATCGCCAGCGTACACACGTACACAAAAATTGTACTGCACATAATGAAATTTTGCGAATGTTTAAATAGCAGAAAGTGTATTGTGATTTTGTAACAAAACATAGTTCATTTACCTGTCTTCAGCCTGTTTGTCATTGTATGGGTTGAAGTCTATGTCGTGGATGATGACTGTGTCCGCAGCTGTCAGGTTGATACCCAAACCACCCGCTTTAGTTGATAGCAAAAACACAAATATGTCTTCTGTATTGTATCTGTCTATTAAATCCTGTCTGAAACATAAGATGATATAGCAGTGTTAATTTAAAATTAAGTTTTCTTATCGAATTCAAACTACAAAAAACCTTTTGTAATCATTTTATCAAAAATGTTTAACGATTTATATAAGCAGGCGTTACTATGCGCAATTGCATAGTTCAGAAGTTGCAATACCTGAAATAATTTTGATGTAATCCACGTTTGTTAAGAGAATATATGTAATGCTAAGTGTATGAAGCAAACCGAAGCATCATCGGGAGATGATGCTTCGGTTTCGGTGTTCGGGGCGAAACGATCGTGGAGGTTTTTGTGTAGTGTGTGTAGTGCTTGTGTGGAGAATTAGTGTTGGCGAATAGACTACGCTAATAGTTACCTGTCATTGACAGCAGTGCTGCCATCTAGTCTCAGGTAGCGATAGTGTCGCAACCGCAAGTACGGTTCAAGGATGTCCAGCATCATAGTGAACTGGCTGAATATTAGAACACGATGACCCTCCTCCTGGAGTTTGGGCAACATTTCATCTAACTTCAAGAACTTCCCAGAGTCCTCTACAAGAGGGTCTGGTACCGCAAAGGCTCTGATACACTGGAAAAATAAAATTATACATTGAAACTAAGATTCTGAAATATATACAGTAGAACCTTAACAACTTCAAAAAATAATGTTTCCTTCCCTTGAAACCTTAAAGAACCTTAAGACCACCTTTCCGAACCAGTCGTAGCTTCATTGTAATTTGACAATTCGAAAGTGCTTGTAAAGGCCAATTTGAATTTGAATTAGAATTTAAAACCTCTAAAATTAAATTACAAAACCTGGATAACTTCAATTAATAATTCAATTCAATCAATGTTGACCCTCTATAGCTGAAAGAACTATAACTTAAAAAATTTAAAGCTTTCCTTGAATTTTAACTGATCGACTTTCTACAGTATAATATAATTTACTTAATATATATAATTTATAGAAATAGGCGTTTCTTTGCGACGATCCATAGTAAAAAAGAAATAGTAATAACTTTAATAATTAATTAATAACTTAACTTAAACTTAATTAATAAGTACTTCATATAATTAATTTTATCTTTTAATACATTTTTTAGTGCTAATTATAAATATAAAGTCCCCAAAACCTGTCTGTCTGTATCTACTGAACGGATTTTTGGTAAAGGTAATGCAATTCTTCCGAAAGGTTTAGTTTAATAGTACATTACAGTTTTATGTTAAAGTTACTCCGCCGTGTGGTATCCGGCTGAAAAGAATAGTACCACCTTCATTTCTTACCGAAGTATCGCAAAAGGCGACTAAGGTAAGTCGAACCGCCGTGTGGTATCCGGCTGAGTAGAATAGACTACCCTCGTTTCTTACCGAGCTGTCGTAAAAAGCGACTAAGATAAGTTGGCCCACCATATAGTATCCGGTTTAGTAGAATAGACCACCCTCTTTCTTACCGAGGTGTTATAAAATACTACTGAGGTAAGTTGATGTCAGGCAGGCGGCCGGTCGTAAAAACGCAGCCAAATCATGTGACAGCATGTTTATAACATGTTGTGCCGACCCCACTTAGAGTGGGATAAGGGCAGGAAGATGATGATGAGTTTTATGTTAATCGTTTTAAAGAGGTCGCGGGGTGGTACAAAAACTCGCCTGCTAGAAGTTCTAGTAGGTAACATTTTGGATAACACTAAATTAGGGTAATATTTTATAACAAAAATTATATTACTTACAGAGTATTGTTGAGTGAGCTGATGCATTTGGAAATCAGACAAGCACATGAGATCCTCGAAAACATATTGTTCGTTTTTCTCCTTGAAGTCTGGGTCTTTTGCTAGTCTGGCTGCAATCTTTCTGGTCGTGATCTGATCATAGTAGTACCTAAGCAGGAGAGGGTGGTTGGCAAGTTTGCGCATGTCCATCATCATGGACATACCGTTTTGTTCTGTTGTCGCATGGATCTGAAAGAGAATTTACCGATCAAAGTCTTTATCCACAGGAATGTAAAGTAAGTAGTAAGTAAGTAGCGGCCTGTTACTATCTTACTGCTGAGAATAAGCCTCTTCTCTCCGTTTTTGGAGAGAAGATTTGGAGCTAAGACCTACCACGCTGCTCCAGTGTGGATTGGTAGGTTACACATATCTCCAGAATTCTCTAGAAATATGCAGGTTTCCTCAAGACGTTTTCCTTCACCGAAAAGCGTGTGATAAATTTAAATTATCAATTAGACACATAAGTTTTTAACAGAAAAACTCATTGGTGTCTGCCCGGATTAAAACCCGCGACCTCCTCGAAAGAGTCGAACGGTGTTACCACTGGGCGATCACAGCTTCAGGAATGTAAACTGTTAAAAAATCTACTAGATTTTATACAGTTATTAATAAAATAACAAGGGCTGTGAGTTACAGTTATATTGATATAATAATATTTTGCAAATATTGTCTTCTCCAATCAATATTGAATTGTATATTTTTTCATCCATAGCGATTTATATTCATACAGTTTTGTATTTTTGTAGTTTTGAATTTTGAATTTGAATAACACTATAAAACAAGGTGAGACAGATTTGATGACATTCGTCAATTCAAAATCGTGACTACAGTTGACCAGAGTAAGTTCAATATTTAATATTTAAATAAGTTTTAATGTTTTATTATACTAAATAATTATAATACTTTACACTAGCTGAACCGGCAAACGTTTTGCCATATAAATAATTGCTGCTAATCTCCAAATCATCTTAGAGTGATGTTATATAGCCCATAGCCTCGATGAATGGACTATCTTACACTCAAAGAATTTTTCAAATCAGTCCAGTAGTTCCTGAGATTATCGCGTTCAAACAAACAAACTCTTCAGCTTTATATATTAGTATGGATGAGTTTTGAGTTAAAAACTATACTTACAGTTCCATCCTTAGCTGAGAATCCCGCAATGAGGTCTTTGTACAACCGCTGCTGTTTCTCTGACATTGGACATAATACTGTATGGTTGCTTTTCTTGGGCAAGTCCTGAAGGACGTCGCTCTTTAACCGGCGAAGAACGAACGGCTTCATAATCCTTTTGGCTTGAGTTATCTGACTTTGTTCAAAAGCTGGTACATCGTCCTCAGAATTGACGTCTGCTTTTAATGTTGTTTTCGCTTTCTGTGGAAAGATTTTTAGATTATTCATTTACTAACCAAATTAAATTAAACTTTTAAATATTTTCTAATCATTGTTTTCCTTCCCTTATACCACTCTATTTGGGCTCGACTAAACATGTTGTTACTTGTTTTGGCTAGTTATTTTATTACCGGCCGCCTGCCTGACGTCAACTTACTGTAGTCGCCTTTTACGACACCTGGTTAAGTAATGAGGGTGGTCTATTCTACTCAATCGGATACTACCCGGACAAGTTACCTTAGTCGCCTTTTACGACACCTCGGTAAGAAAGAGGGTGATCTATTCTACTCAACCCGATACCATACGATGGGTTAACTTACCTTAGTCGCCTTTTACCATGCTGCTCCAATGCGTCCAATGGTAAGGTGTCGTAAAAGGCGACTTAGGTAAGTTGATCAACCGTGTGGTATCCGGTTAAGTAAAATAGACCACCCTCTTTCTTACCGAGGTGTGGTAAAATGCGACTAAGGTAAGTTGACGGCAGGCAGGCGGCCGGACGTAAAATACGTAGCCAAATCAAGTGACATGTTTATAACATGTTGTACCGACCCCACTTAGAAAGGGATAAGGGAAGGGTGATGATTTAAAACCCATTGTAGATAGGATTTCAGAGAGAGGAACCTCCTCACAATACATAATGTCTCAAGCAATACATATTCTGTATTCATTAATTCAACAATCAAGCTAAATCCTTCTAGAGACGGGAAATAAACTCACAGCATTTTTCTGGAACAGGTTTTTGAGATCTTCAGTCTTTCCAGAGAACATGTGCGGCATCACAAAACATAGTAGCGACATCAGCTCCACGAGGTTGTTTTGCAGCGGAGTTCCAGTTAGGAGCAGTCTGTGTTTGGACTGAAAACATATAGAATAGAAATAAAAAAAAAAATACTAAAAATTACTTACATCATATAACAGATAAGTATACGATAATTTATAGTTTTAACATTTTTGACATATTTATTTTTCAGATTGATTTATGGAAACCTTAGATTTAATTGTTGATAATTTAAAAAGAATACTTAAGAACTACCTTCACAAAAAAAACCAATGCTGTAAATGATAATTATAATGGTACTAGAATTAATATAAGTATTTATTATGGGCCTCATAAGAAAGCTCAGAGTCGCTCAGCGGGCGATGGAGCGAGCTATGCTCGAAGTTTCTCTACGTGATCAAATCAGAAATGAGGAGATCCGTAGAAGAACCAGAGTCACCGACATAGCTCAGCGGGTCGCGAAGCTCAAGTGGCGATGGGCGGGGCACATAGTGCGGAGAACCGATGGACGTTGGGGTCTCAAAGTGTTGGAATGGCGACCCCGCACCGGAAAGCGCAGTGTTGGAAGACCCCCTACTAGATGGACAGACGACCTCAAAAGGGTCGCGGGGAGCCGCTGGATACAAGCGGCACAGAATCGTGTGTTCTGGAGATCCCATGAAGAGGCCTATGTCCAGCAGTGGACGTCCATCGGTTGAAGAAGAAGAAGCAGAAGTATTTATTGTTAATGTATCTATAATATATTGTTGGTGTATCAAATAAATAAATAAAACAAAAAAAAGTTAGAAATCATCAATAAAACCTTTTACAAATATTTTGAATTTTTTCATCAATGAATTATCGATAAGTTAAGATTCACAAATATTTATTTAAGAATTATATCTATACATATTAAAAAACAGTCCCTAAAAGCTGTCTCTATATGATCGATTTTGTCATAATCTTCTCTTAATCCTAAATAAGCATCCAAAATTAAAAAAAAACAGTTAATTCAGTGACCTATATTAGCGACAAGAATTGTTTAACGTTGTTTTAAAATAAATACGATTAATAGACATCAATGACCGGAACCTAACACTAACTAACCTAACCCAACCTTGACCTAAAAACTAAATAGTAAGGTGGGAGAGACACAAAACCATTGTTTTCATCTGCATTACTAGCCAAGCCAGATCTCAATTAAATTATATTTATTTAGTCTGAAAATATAAATATTTAAGAATATTGAAATATGCCAAAGTTATCTTATACATTTTAGTGATAAGTGGATTATTTTCTGTACATTTACCAGATGCATGTCACCCTCAAATATTAGGTCACTGGGGTAGGAACTACCATATATGTCGTGTGGCATCCGGCTGAGTAGAATAGATCACCCTCATTTCTTACCGAGGTGTCGTAAAAGGCGACTAAGGCAAGTTGACCCACCTTGTTGTATCCAGTTAAGTAGAATATACCACCGTCTTTCATACCAAGGTATCGTAAAAACGACTAAGGTAAGTTGATGACAGCCGGTCGTAGAATACGTAGCCAAATCATGTGACAGCATGTTTATAATATGTTGTGCCGACCCCACTTAGAGTGGGATAAAGACAGGATGGGGACATCAACCATATGTATAAAAATATCACCTTAATTTTGAGTAGGTTGTCATATCTTTGAGTAGACATGTTTTTGAGCATATGGGCCTCGTCGTATATGACATAGTGCATGGGCGTCACGCGAAACATTTTACGTTCTTCGGGACAACTGCTCACCATTGTGTATCTGGAAATAAAGAATTTTCATTATATATTTTGAATTAAAAGCCGTGTATTATAATACTGAGTAGAATAGACCATCCTGTTTCTTACTGAGGTGTCATAAAAGGCGATTAAGGTAAGTCGATCCACTGTGTGTGGTATCCGATTGAGAAGAATAGACCACCGTGTTTCTGACCGAGGTGTCGTAAAGGGTGACTAAGGTAAGTTGACGTCAGGCAGGTTAAATTTTATTTGATTTAAACTAAGAAAAAACAATAACATTGTAGTTATGTCTCCCTCGCACTCGTGTCTAATCCCTTGGTCAACGCTAGGCATTACATACGAAATAAAATCGATAACCTTGACCGAGATTGCGAAATGGTACGGTCATTGACTGGCCCGTTGTCGCAGTGGGTGGTGACCCTGCCTTCAGCTCCGCGGGTCGCGTGTTCGATTCCCGCCAAGGGTCAACATTTTCTATAAATGAATTTGTTGGTTTCGAGTCTGGGTGTATATTTGTATTTAAGTATGTATTTAAAACTTATTTAAGTATATATTCACCCGTTGTGTCTACCATAACACAAGTATTAAGTTACTTACTTAGGGGAGGGACGACCGTGTGTGTAAGTGTCCCATATATTTATTTATTCACCCTTCAATATCATGTATTTTTTTTATTCAAAACGTAAAATAATTCTACGGTACTTTAGTAAATTAACTGTTTCTTTTATATAATCTGCTAAGGTGTGAACGTAATGGAATTAAAATTAATTTCGTATGATCTGTAAAATCCTGTATATACAAGATTAGTTTATTTAAAGATTAAAGATGAACATACGTGGTGAGAACAATGTCGATTTTATCCAGCCCTCTCGAATATTCTATACGTAGCTGCCGTCGCTCTTCGGGATTGCCGTAGTACTTGCTCACGCGTAAAGCCGGACACCAACGGGCCAATTCACTGCTCCAATTATCTGAAAACAACAATATCAATATCAACAGTACTCAACTAAAAATATAAGCTAACACATTTCATATAATTAATTAATTTGTAATCTATACTAACATATAAAGCTGTAGAGTTTGTTTGTTTGAACACGCTAATCTTAGGAACTACTGCATCGATTTGATAAATTCTTTGAGCGTTAGATAGTCCATTTATCCAGGAAGGCTATAGGCTATATAGCAGCTAAGATGGATAGGAGAGGAGCAGGAATAAAAATATTACGAAAAAGCGTTCTTTGCGTGTGTTAAGTTAACGGTGAACGTTATTCAACAACCATGTGTTACATAAAGGTTCTTCTAAAAAGGACCAAATAAAAATATATACATATTTTTTAATATAAATAAATAAATAAATATGATAAATTGTTGATATTTAATCCTTACCAAGTGTAGAAGCTGGCACTACAATAAGATGGGTCCCTCTTGCCTGGCCGGTCTCCTTCAGATGTGCCAGGAATGCTATCACTTGAACAGTCTTCCCAAGGCCCATTTCATCAGCCAATATCCCAGAGACACCTTGTTTGTGAAGAACTGCGAGCCAGTTCAGACCAACCAACTGGTATGGTGCAAGTTTCAAACTGGAATAATAGATATGATTAAATAATACTAAATAATTTATAGAATTAGGCGTTACTTTGCGGAGATCCATAATACAAAAGTAATAACAAAATTATTTTGCTATAATCAGCAATGAAGTAAAATAGAAAATATATATAATGCTAAATGTAGAGTGGACAATCCGTTATCATACCCGATACATGCAGGATTCGTTAAAACACATACACAAATCTCCACCACCGCCCCCACAATACACAAGCACTACACACGTTCACTATCACAAATTCAACAATCGTTTCGCCCCGCAACTGAAGCATCATCAGGAGATAGACTCCACGAGCAAAATCGCAAAGCGAAGCAATACCTATAATAAGCTTACCTTACCTACCTAGTATATAACTAAGCTCATTTTAGGTAAGGACCTAAAATGAGCTTAGTTATATACTAATCGGTTCAACCCCACCATTTATTTTATTTTGCCTGCGAACAAGTGTAACAAGCTTTAACTAGAAACATTTATCTGATCGTTAATGAGGGTGCCATTGTTACGTTTTATAATCTCAAGTTGTTCCCAGATGTTTAGTTTAAGTCCTTTGTTACAAGTGCGCAAAACTTCGAAACTATGGTTCATGAAACTATGTTATCAGTCCCACTGACATAACAACATCTATTTTATTTAATCGCGGATTATAGCAAAATAATTTTATTATTACTTTTGACATAGATTTGCCTGTAGATTAACCTATACTAAGACTATAGACTGGCCCGTTGGAGCAGTGGGTAGTGACTCTGCCTTCAGCTCCGCAGGTTGCGGGTTCGATTCCCGCCGAGGGCCAACATTTTCTATAAAATGAATTTGTTGGTCGTTGAGCCTGGGTGTATATTTGTATTTAAGTATGTATTTAAAAAATATATAAGTATATATTCACCAGTTGTCCGTCTACCATAACACAAGTATTAAGTTACTTACTTTGGGGAAGCATGACCGTGTGTGTAAGTGTCCCATATACGAGGTGTGTTCAAAAAGTATCGCGAATTTTGAATTTTCGCGAGTTACATATATTCCAATTTCGATTTTTTTGCGGCGTTATGTTGGTACATATGTCTCTCACTTATGCTGACAAGTTGGGCCATTTTGAATGTTCGGTTAATTGTTGACAGCTGCTTTGCTTGCACGTGTTTTGGTTCGTCTTCGATTTTTACCTATTCAAAAAATGGAACAAGGAACCTGTATCGATTTTTGGGTGAAAAACGAAATTAAGTGCGCGGATGCATTCCGAATGTGTACTGTGGCATATGGAGAAGCTACTTTGGACAAAAGTAACGTTTATCGGTGGTACAAAATGTTTTTAAAAGGCCGAGAAGATGTGAATGACGAAGAGCGTGCCGGACGCCCGAACACTTCAACAACAGACGAAAAAATTGATGAATTGAAGAAAATGGTATTGGCCAATCTTCGAATCATCGATAGAGAAATTGCCGAGAACCTAGGCATATTGATTGGCTCGTGCCATTCGATTTTAATCGATAATTTGTGGAAAAACAAAAATTGCCTTTTGCACCTCGATAACGCCCCTGTTCACACATCGCTGCTTGTACGCGACTTCTTGGCCAAAAACAACAGACCAATGATACCGCAGCCACCGTATTCCCCAGATCTGGCCCCCTGTGACTTTTTCTTGTTCGCGAAACTGAAGAGGCCCATGAAAGGACGACACTACACCACGATTGACGAGATAAAGATGGCATCGAAGGAGGAGCTGAACAAGATACAAAAAAATGATTTTTTGAAGTGCTTCGAAGATTTGTAAAAACGTTGGCACAAGTGTATAATATCCCAGAGGGATTACTTTGAAGGGGACAAAATAGATATTTACGAATAAATAAATAATTTTTGAAAATACACAAAATTCGCGATACTTTTTGAACACACCTCGTATATTTATTATTTATTATTATTTATATGGTACTCAGGTTATATTTACCCAGCTCCCAATGAAGCAGGCTGTTTTAACCTGCCGGCACCAGCGGCGACCGCGGCCTCCAACTGCTGGGCCAGTCCCACGCACTTCTTCATCAGCCTTTGTATATTGTTCCTCGTACAAAGTAACTCCTGGGTGGCGTTCAGGAGCTCTGTGCTGAGCATCTTGTTACTATTGAACTTTTCAACCTGTAAAAGTATGATAATATTCTTCAGAAGCAAGTTAAGGTTCTGTAAAAGTATGATAATATTCTTCAAAAGCAAGTTAAGGTCTGTAAAAGTATGATAATATTCTTCAAAAACAAGTTAAAGATCTGTAAAAGTATGACAATATTCTTCAAAAGCAAGTTAAAGATCTGTAAAAGTATGATAATATTCTTCAAAAGCAAGTTAAAGTTCTGTGAAAACATGATAATATTCTTCAAAAGTAAGTTAAAGTTGTGTGAAAGTATGATGATATTCTTCAAAAGCAAGTTAAAGTTCTGTGAAAGTATGATAATATTCTCCAAAAGCAAGTTAAAGTTCTGTAAAATCATAATTTTATACTAGCGGCTCGCATAGACGCTACTATAAAAACTTCTTCTAGGGCTTCTAGAATAGTTGTATGATACCCAAGATACACAGTTCCATAGAAATATCAGATCAAAAACCGTCCCAAGTTAAGTAGATTCGGCATTGACCGAAAAACAATACAATGTTTAGGCAAAAATAAGATAGAAAAATTGGGTGCGCTTAAGAACTCAAGGCAGAAGCAAAAATGTAATCAAAGGGAGGTTAATAGTACGAAATACAACTTTTTGTGTAAAAAAGTTAGAAGTGTTTTATATTATAATAAAATCTGTTAAGTACGGTTGCCGAATGAGTACATAGAGCCAGCAAAGACGCGTTACTATATCCCTCTTGCTCGCTTAGTCGAATCCAGCCGACTTTCCACGAACGAGCGTTGCATAGCCGAGCGTGACGGCTCAATCTCCTTTAGTGCCCACAATCAACACGCCCTTACAAGTTTTCACTTCAAAGACAAACAAATCCCTTAAAAGTATCTATTAAAAGTTTATATGTTTATCTTTCTTAGCAGATTGGATGGTAATTATTTAATACCGTAAAAGAAAAAAAAAATCCATCATACCATGTCAAGCCACCCGTTAAAAGGTCTCTGTGCAATTATAGCTTCTGCTTTCTTCTGGGAACAGCCGCTGAGCAGAGAAAGTTCATTCATATTGCTAGTGTTGAGGAACTCAAATACTTTCCGCTTGTCTCCTATCAAATCATCGGTGACTTCATTGTCTGAATCATCACTAAAAGTACAAAAAAGAAATCTTTATTTATGTCTTTATTACTTATATCATGTTTGGCAGACCTGGCCAGCGTCCTGTTAAAAAAACAGGAGAGAAAACAATAATATTATAGTTTTATCTCCTTCGCACTTGTTGTAAAACACTAGTCTTTCGGTCAAGATTATTACAGCTTTCTCAGACAGTATGATGTCCATACTCTCTTTGTATGATGTCATACAAAGTGTTTTACAACAAATTAAAGGGTTACCTTTACCATATACCACACCTAAATTATTATTATTTTTTTTTTTTTATTATTATTTATTATTTAATTAATTTATGTAAGAACAATAAGTTATGTGAACATTACTTAAATAATATTACCTGTCATAAACTCTGTCATCTTTCCCTTTCCGTACACCATAATCTTCATCTTCGCTACCACTACTCCCCCTCCTAGCCCTCCCACCCTTAGCAGCGAGGGGTTTCCTAACCACCACACTTGGCCCACTCGTCACTCTGACCACACTCATGCCGTTAGTTCTGTTAAGTTGACCTGAGAAACCAGGTCTTGAGACAATCATTGGCTTATCATCACTCTCCGGATCATGCTTGAGCAGCTCATCCCTTGATCTCTCCTCATTCCAACCTTGTTTCACTAAGGTACTTTTTACAAACTGAAACAATAATAATAGTGAATGAATTAATAAACACATTTAAATGAGTTTGGTTTCAAGCTGAATAGAACAGACCACCCTCATTTCGGTCATAAAAGGCGACTAAGGTAAGTCGACCCACCGTGTGGTATCCAGCTGAATAGAATAGACCAGGGCTTCTTAAACTGTGGGTCGCGACCCCCAGGGGTGTCGCGAGACTACTAAAAGGGGCGTCGCAAAGATCTGATACTTTTCAATCATTATTGATACAACTACATGGCTGCAGCTGTCCTTTAAAGAACTTTTCTAACAAAGATTTATTGATATTTCTCCTCCTAAGTTCCTTCATTATCCCCTTTTCATTAAATTAAATTAAATTGATTTTATTAATATTATGATTGGTTAGTTTACAATTATCAATAAAATTTTAAAATTAGTATACACACTACGTACAAATATAAAGACACATAAAAATCATACAAAATACTATTGTAGTTTTATTATAACTATTTTTTGAAAAATGTGGCAATGCAAAACTGTTATTTACATTTTAAAATAGTGCGATATTACATCTACATCTACGGTTAATATATTGTTACAACATGTTTTTAATACAACCTCCTTCATAGAGTTGGCGATTAATATGAAAAAGCATTGTGGCTGTCATATTTTTATGTGTCATTCATTGAGTTGTAGCGAGAGAGTAAATGGGTTGACTCTGGGAAAACTGCTTTTTATTTATTGAATAAGAATAAAGGAGAAATATCGTCGTCGTCTTTTTATAATATATTCCATTATATGGAGGAGGGGGTCGCTATAAAAAAGTTTAAGAAGCCCTGGAATAGACAAATGCATTAGTTTGCTTTAACAAAAAGCCTCATAATGAATTATTAATTGTGCGGTATTGCTATTGAAAAGAATGTGTATTTTAACATCACCAAAACACGGTTTTTTTGAGAAGTGCCATCCTCCTTAGAAATTTCTACTGGATCAATAGTTTCGCAAATAAGAAAAACAAACTTTGTGAATTCTATTTTAATAAAGCATATTTTTAATGTAAGCAAGCATGCAAAGTTATTTTTTTATCTATGGAATTATTTAGTACACTCCTCAGTTGCTGACGTAATGTTTCTGAAATTCCATAAAATATATACCTAAAATAGAGGAATTATTTATAAATATATACTATCAAGTTTATAAATTTGTTATATTTCCAATTATTTCAATATAAATAGTTACTTACTAATGGAGATATATCAGGAAACATTTCCATCATATTTCTAAATCTTCTCTCTTTGACAGCGGTAGTTAGTTCGACAATTGGTTTCTTCGCAGGAGATGGTGAATCATCAGAATCGGAGTCCTGAATTCTTATACGTTTGTAGACTATTGGTCCATTTCTATTTGCTAAGTTTGGAGCTGGCATCCTAATTAATTGTTCTAATATGACAAAAATAGCATTATTTAAAATTATATCTGTAGTCTATATATATATTGTCTATGATCAAAAAGTAAAAGGAAAAATCATACAACAATTTCACTTCTACAATTCTAACATCAAGTTCAACTCTGTAATTACTTTAAAAGAAGCAATTTAATTTACATTATTATCTAATAAATAAATAAGTATTAAGAAATTAGAGGTGTGGTATCCAGCTGAGTAGAATAGACCACCCTCATTTCTTACCCAGTCGTCGTAAGAGGCAACTAAGGTAAGATGACCTGCCATGTGGTATCTGCTTGAGTAGAATAGAACATCGTCATTCCTTACCGAGGTGTCGTAAAGGTGACTAAAGTAAGTTGACTCACCATGTGGTATCTATTTTTTTATTTATTTATTTCCAGCTTACTACTATCAGTTGATTAGAATAGACCACCCTCTTTCTTACTGAGGTGTCGAAAAATACGACTAAGCTAAGTTGACGTTAGGCAGGCAGCCGGTCGTAAAATACGAAGCCAAATCATGTGACAACATGTTTATAACATGTTGTGCCGACCCAAGTTAGAGTGGGATAAGGGCAGGAGAATGATAATCTAAGTATTAAGAAGTAGCGATTTAACAACTAGCTTTGTTTAATTAATGGCTACATAAATCTGAGAGGAATATTTCTTGAATAAACAGCAAATCTAATATCCTAGTTAAACCAATCTTTCCTATATACTAACAGTATTCTCTATTAAGATTTTGGTTTTATGTTTAAAGACATATTTTAATTTTTTAATTTTATAAGCTGTATTTTTATAATCTAAACATCATGTTAAAGTAAAAAATATAATATATGTAATCATGAGTATCACAAGTAGTCATATACAACAGTGTAGCCATATAGCTATTAAGAAATATTTTTACAACTTAAATAAATTGCTAGGATGTCTATTCATTTATTATTCTTATACTCTCTGGATTGCTAAATTAAAAAATTAAATAATTGAGATATCTTCATTACTACCACAAGAGTTACATCATATGCGATTGCTTGATTATTATCAGGGATGGGGATGTAAGATTTTAGGTAAATTCTTCATAGTTTAACACTTACTTCTTACTTTCGTGTATATGTTAGTACTACTTGTACAAAGCTGAGTTACTTTCTATTTCATAACTATTAAACCTCCTTACTTGACAATACACTGAAAAATTACGGTTCATATACAATCGAAGCAATTAAAAGAAAGAAAGCTTTAAGTTTAACCCGGCTATGCAAAAAACGTGAACCTTGAAAGGTGACGAGATGGAGTTCGGCAAACGTGGTCGCAACTTTTCGTTAACTGTGCGCTACACGTTTTAAATATTCTTTTAATTATATTACGAAAAAATTCTACTTACGAGAATTAGACGAAGAAGATGTTACTGTCACGGAACCGCTAGATCCAGGGGTAGGTTTCTTTTGAAACCTATACTGTCTTAGATAACTTAACACACTGGGGCTAGTACTTTCAGACATCGTGTCGAACGATCTTGATGTGATCTACACAAGTTTACTAAAAATAATGGATACTGAAAAATTAAATACTTCCAAATTTACGAATTAAAAACCTTTAAACTACACTCCTCTAGCACGAAGACAACACTACGGCCATTTTTCTCCGCGAGCTTAAAAATTAGTTTCTACCCAATGACAGTGGTCATAAGTTGACAGTTCATCATTTTACCCAATCAAGCTGAAGGAAGATCATTCGAAGAAATTAAATCATGTTATGTTAAAATTCAAATTAACTATAAGTTTATATACTGGAAAATATTAAGAATTTTCAAGAGCACAGACATTCTTCGCAAAAAGATTTATGATAAGATATAAGAATATACAGTGAACCTAACGGTTTTTTGAACATCATGCCTAACGTTTTCCGTTAAACTGAAAGCTTGATATCCTGAAAATGGATAAAATTTACCTCTAGGCGGGGAATTATATTATTTTTAATAAACGAATTCTATTATTGTATACTACTGTACATTTACACTTCATTTATATCATAATATATTGATAAAACATCTCTTTTAACGTATCGAATTAATTAAATAAGATTAAAAGTAAAGGTAGTATTATCTTGCTATAATCCGCGAACACAGAAAATCCATGTAAAGCTAAAAGTAGGGTACCTATGCTATTCGTGATCATATCTTTAATATTTAAATGAGTTAATCTTGTATATATATATATTTTCCGAATCGGAAACGGCTCCAACGATTTTCCTGAAATTCAACATGTAGGAGGTTTTGGGGGAGAAAAATTGATCTAGCTAGGTTTTATGTAAAAAAAAATTCGTTTTATCCCTGTTTTTGGGCATTAAAAAACACTAACATTTATATTGAATTGAATTTTCGCCATTAACTGTCAAGTCGACGTAGCTTATTCGAGTAACGGGCAGACTCGAGAAATGTGAATGCCAAGGATCGATCCCCAACTAAATAATTGTTTTTTTTTGTAAAAAATTACCGAGCGAAGCCCGGTTACCCAGATATTCTTATGATTAAAGGAGTGGTAAGCCGCATGCGCTATAATTAAGCGCAACCAAAACTGTCATCACAATAAACTATTAGCACTGCACATATTATGAATGAGTTAATTTGTAAATTAGCAGTTTAGATTTGGAATTATCTGATTCAGAGTAGTTGCTTAAAACGCTATCATTCACCTAGTGACCTAGGTCAGTTTCCTTTGTATTTTAAGACATTTGGTTCATACTATCTTGAATAGTATTCATAGTTTAGTATAGAAATAGGGAGTTCCCACCGCGATAATGCCGTGTAAAGAACTTATGAATAATCTTAACAGCCGGGCTAATCCGATGGAATAAGACGTGAGTATAACCGGCTTCTATACATAAACATTTAATTTAAATAAGCATTTTTTTGCAGAGATTGCATTTATTAGTAGGTTGTTTTGATTAAAATAGTTTGTAGATGGTATTTTAGAGAATCATGTACAATAAGACCAGAAATACTCTCTAGATAGATAGATAAAAACTTTATTGTACAAACACATAAAACACATAAAAATACATACGGACTTAAAGTAAACTTATGTATACGTACAAAGGGCGGCCTTATCACTGAGTAGTGATCTCTTCCAGGCAACCCTTCTTACAGGATTATCAGTAAAAAAAAAAAAAAAGAAGAACGTGACAGGTGTGCAAAAGGAAAACTCGCGTATTTATAATAATATAAATACACTTAGATAAAACTATTAATCATAATATACATACATGTATATTTAATACATATATTTATTCATACATACACTATATAATGTCAATAATAATTTTACTAGATATAATATAAATACAGGAAAGTAGTACATTAAAAGAACAATAAATAAGTAAAGAGAAATAACTTTACAGAGACAAATAGTAAGCTTTAATTTTATTTTTAAAGATAGGAAGTGACTTCGCATGCCGTATGTCAGTTGGAAGTGCATTCCACAAACGAACAGCCTTAGGAGTAAAAGAGTTAAAGTAAGTTTGGGAATGGCACTTCGGCACTTTTAATTTGTTGTCACTTTGAGAGCGAAGATTGAGATGAAGGCAGCTGTAGCCTGCAAGGAAAGTGAAGCGTTCTTTTAGATAGACGGGAGTGCAAGGATGAAAGAGAATATTATATAGAAGTGAAAGAAGATGGAGATCACGACGGCGCCTGATGGGAAGCCATCCAAGTTGGGAGCGGAAGTGTGAAATGCGGTCGAATTTCCTTAATCCAAATACAAATCTAATGCAAAGATTTTGCATACGTTCCAATTTATTAAGGAGATCTTCTGATAGATCACAATAACAAGTATCAGCGTAATCAAGAATAGGCAGAAGAAGACTTTTTGCAAGAGATAATTTTGTCTTAAGAGGTAGAAAATTCTTCCACCTTTTCATAGAGTGCACTGTTGCAAAAATTCTGCGACAAAGTTCAGTGACTTGTGGCTTCCAGGAAAGGGTATTATCTACTAGAATGCCAAGATTCTTCACAACAGTGCTGTAAGGAAGCGTCAATCCATCCAAGACTACAGGTGGAAGATTCGTCAAGTTTAATTTCGAAATCTGCCTTGTGCTACCAATTATGCAAAGCTGAGATTTACTAGCGTTGATAGACAGACCTAATTCCCTAGTCCAATTGGCGATGACATCCAATTCGTGATTTAATTCAGTAATGCGGTGTGTTAAGTCGTCAACTGGAGTAGAAACGTACAACTGCAAGTCATCCGCGTATAAGTGAAAGGGAAGGGAGAGGAATTTGGTGACAGTATCAATGAAAATGGAGAATAACAGCGGTGAGAGTACACTAATCTACATCTCTAATGATGGGGATCTGAATTAAAATATTATTATTATTTTAATTTCGGCAGTTTTGATTGTTCTTTAACACAACTTTATTCAGAAAATAGTCTTATAAAAGAAATTAAACAATAGGAGCTAGAAAGTTGTTTGATATGGTTAGTGTGTAATTAAAAAATAGCAGTCCTTTCTATTTAAATTTTTTTGTAAGAAATAAATCCGTTGACTAAAATAATAAAAGTTTTCCATTGAAAATATGAAAGATTAGAGCATTATCAATTTTATTTTATGATAAGTATAAAATGTAACGACCGCTATAATTTAAGTGTTGAGACGTAATTGTGGGTACATACCCACAATTCTATCGCGTAATTCGGAGTCGCGAGCAATCACTATACAATTTACAGACAAATATTATAGAATAAAATTTAGAATATACCATAAGTATATAATTTTAAACTGTCATAGTGACTTCTGCCAAGTGCCAAGCTGCCACTCAATTCTGGCTGTCAAACTAATAGGCGCGGCCATGTTGGTCTGTAGTGGATAAAATCGAGATAATTTGCTTTTAGGGAAATAAAATTGACACAATATGCCCAAATGCGACCTAAAAACGAGATACATCCCAGCGACATTCGCCTGGACATTACTTTTGGGCACGACGTCTCTGTTTTTTTATTTTCCGTAAGTATACATTATGTCGATCGGTCGCGATCAGTTTGATATGACAACTTTCACATAAGATTTTAGAATTACTTCTATTTTTATCCTAGTCTTACCTTTGCTCTATTTGACTTCTTGTATACACCTATTCCTTACCATATATACATGCTCAAATTTACTTGTAAAATATTACTGACTTTTCGTACTGAAGACGGTCATTATTTACACCACAAAGTTTGATATGTTCTGTAGTGATTATTCTCACGATGAATTATTTATCCCTGTCCTCAAATATGCAGTGTGTGCCTAAATTTGTCCGAACAAAAGAATCAATATGAGTGAATCACTTTTAGGCTATAGTATTTCTCAGGTTGTATGTTGAGTGATAATAATGTCAAATATTGTTTTTGTATGAAAGTGTTATTTATCAATTACACCTGAATGTTAGTTTTTAATTAGTGTAATTCTAATTTCTAATTCTAATATATAATTAAATTTTAAAATTTAATTATAAAATATGTATATAATTCAATTAAAATTTAATTATATACATATTTTATTGTGTTTGGGAATATATATATTTTTTGTTTTTACTAAAATGTATTGTCTAAGTATGTCCAGTCTAAAAGGTGTATTAAAATTATCAATTTTTTTTCAAATGCTGAAGCTAATTTTTAATAATGTTACAGTTTGTTGATTATCAATGTCAGCTTAATTCAAACAAGTGTACTTTACATATTCTCTTTATTTTACTTACTGTCATGGATTATACTCTATTTTTCAGTTGCTACTACAGTAATCTATAGCCTTCATCTCAATATATTCAAAATAACATACTAAACTAATTATGCTATAACCATTTAAATATACAATATCTGGGTGACCGAGCTTCGCTCGGTAATTTTTTGCAAAAAAAAACTTAAAAAAAAGAATAAAAACAATTATTTAGTTGGGATCGATCCTTGGCACTCACATTTCTCGAGGCTGCCCGCTAACCGAATAAGCTACGTCGACTTGACAGTTAATGGCGAAAATTCAATTCAATATAAATGTTAGTGTTTTTTAATGCCCAAAAATAGGGATAAAACAATATTTTTTTACATAAAACCTAGCTAGATCAATTTTTCTCCCCCAAAACCTCCTACATGCTCGATTTCAGGAAAATCGTTGGAGCCGTTTCCGAGATTCGGAAAATATATATATATATACAAGATTAACTCATTTAAATATTAAGATAGTAATTATGACATTTTAATCTAAAAAACGTGATGATTGAGGTTCCTTATTGTATTAACAGTTTGTCGTTTCAACTCTTTGCCTCTAAATAGACAAAAGTAATAATAAAATTATTTAGCTATAATCCCTAATGAAGTAAAATAGAAAATATATATATAATGCTAAATGTAGAGTAGACAATCCGTACCTGAAACATCATACCTCATATATGACAAAATCACAAAGCTTTGCATTTTGTTGTGGAGTCTATCTCCTGATGATGCTTCAGTTGCGGGGCGAAACGATTGTTGAGTGTGTCATATTTAATGTATGTAGTGCTTGTGTATTGTGGTGGTTGTGAAGAAAGGAAGAAAGAAGATATTTATTTGAAATAATGAAATAATAATAATAAATAATAATGTGCATGTGTTCATAGCTAAATATATAGATAGATATATAGATTCTTAAGGTAATAATATATTTTCCAGCTGCCAATATTATCTCCACGACCACCCATGGGTTCCTGCATACCAAGGTGTCATAACATTTTTTGTTTTGGCCAATTTTACACTGGCCACTTTCATGGACCCGGGAGTGATACCAAAAGGTACTTATATATTCTATTTATTTATATCTAATGTTAATTATATTTTTTTTCTATGACAAGTTTTGTCTGTAATTAATGATTGCTATTTATCACTTTTCGATGAACACAAACATTGTGAGGAAACCTTCATATCTGTAGATAATTCTGATAGTATGTGTAACCTACCAATTCTTGTTAGAGCAGAGTGTTGGGTCTGAGCTCCAACCACTCTCTGTAAAAACAGATAGAGGATGTTTATGCCCACAGCCCAGGAGTGTAATAATAACAGGCTGTTACTTTAGGAATTTATAGGCTGTGGTGGCCCAGCGGTAACACCGTGCGAGTCTTTCGAGGAGGTCACGGGTTCAAATCCGGGCAGACACCAATGAGTTTTTCTGTTAAAACCTATGTGTCTTAACTGATTATTGCAATTTATCACACGCTTTTCGGTAAAGGAAAATATCGTAAGGAAACCTGCATATCTGTAGAGTTCTGGAGATATGTGTAACCTACCATCCGCATTGGAGTAGTGTGGTAGGTCTTAGTTCCACTCCAAAAACGAGAGAAGAAGCCTATTCTTAGCTGTGGGATAGTAACAGGCCGCTACTTACTTTACTTTAGGAATTTTAATTCAAAATCTTATAGAGATTTGTGTAAATGTATTTCAGCTGAATATTATTGTGGAAATTCTCATTTTTTGTAAACTTCAAGAGTGTATAATATCGTTTTGTACATAAAATATGTAACATAAATATATTATCGCGCTGGGAACTAAGTTACGAAAGCTATCGAATATGTGCTTAAAACTAGTCGGGCTAGAATAAGACGTGAGTATAGCCGTTTTCTATACATTAATTATGAATAATGCCATTCACGATAGTCGATATTCAAAAATTTACAATACTTCTATCACAACACTATAATTTGATTTAGATCAAAATTGAACTTTACATATCATAATCATGATTGGCCCGTTAGCGCAGTTGGCAGTTACCCTGCCTTCCGATCGGCGGGTCGCGGGTTCGATTCTTGCCTAGGGCAACATTTTCAACATTTAAGGATGATTCACGCTACACCGTGTCGCGACCGGGCCGTGCCACGGCCGGGGCACGGCCACCGTGCGCCGGCCGTGCCAGTCATTCATGTTACACCGGGCTGTTTGGGTTTATTATTTGCACGACTTATATCTATGTTAAGTAGCTTTTGTCAGCAAGTGATTTCATCTATCGATAGACTTGACGCCTAAATAAATATGCAGTTTCACAATTTGAATTAGCAGCTATTGCAATTGCCATCGATGATGAAGTATTGGAAATTATTTTATTTGTAATCTAAATACTTAGGATGGCTCATGTCGTAAATCACAGAGCAAATTACACACATTCTAAACAATTTGCATTGTTCATTTTGCTGTTAAGCTGCTAAACTCACCAAGATTTGACGTTGACTGCTCTGCGGGCGCCCGGGCGCATATGTTTATGTTACAACGTGTCGGGGCCGAACCGTGCCGGAGCCGGGAAACAATACCCACCGACATTTCAACGCCGTGCCCCGGCCGTGCACGGCCGGGACACGGCCGGGGCACGGTTAGGCATGAATCACTTCATACCAAAAGTATACCACAATGTTCGACCGTGCCCCGGACGGGGCACGGCCCGGTCGCGGCACGGTGTAGCGTGAATCATCCTTTACACCAGTTGTCTGTCACTTATATCACAAGCATTAAGTTACTTACTATTGGGACGAACAACTGTGTGTGTAAAGTGTCCCATATATTTATTTCATCCTCTTGCCCTTTGTCGCATTATAAGTGGGGTCGGCACAACATGTTCTTACATGATTTAGCTATGTATTTTACGACCGGCCGCCTGCCTCAACTGACCTTAGTCGTATTTTGCGACACCTCGATAAGAAAAAGGGTGGTCTATTCTACTCAACCGGATAGCCCACGATGGGTCGACTTACCTTAGTCGCTTTTTACTACACCTCGGCAGGAAATAAGAGTGGTCTATTTCTATTTAGCCGGATACCACACAGCATAAATATTTATTTGTTTGTAAAAAAATATGCTGTAGAATATAAAATATGTATAACTTATTCTGATTATACAAGTGTAATGTATAGTGTAAACTATTTAAAGTAATCTGTACCTTCCTCCATTCTTCTATATTAATATTATAAAGAGGAAAAATTTGTATGTATGTTTGTAATGTTGTAAATGCGTGGATAATGAAAAAAAATTTGTATTACAAAAAAGAACCATTCGTGGTATTTACAAATTAAATTATGATTCTTAAGGAAATAAATAGGTGAAGTTTTAGGAAATAGGTATTCTTACATTTGCTTCACAGTATATTTTAAGAAATTTAGTTTTCGTACATAAAAATATAAAGAATTATAAAACGATAGGTGATGTGTATAAGAGGCAAAGTAGGAACCGACATAAGCTTGCGGCTCCTGCTTTGCGCCTTACAAAAGTACGTAAATCGTTTGTGGGTCTGGGTATAAGATTCTATAACAAAATTCTGTAATCAATTTTAGCTTTGACATTTAATCAGTTTAAAACACTGTTTAAAAGAGACTGATTCAGATAGCCATACTGTTGAGGATTACTTGGAAGATAAGAATGTGTGGATAAAGCTCGCTTAGACCCAGTACAAGACAGTAATGACTAAATGGAACTAGTCATAGGAATTATATTTTTAAAAGACCAACCGTCGATTTTCTTGCTGGCTCTTCTCGGTAGGAACGGCTTTCCGAACCAGCAGTTGACAATTCAAAAGCACTTGTTTAAAGGTTTATTTGAATAAAGAATATTTTGAATTTGAATGTTTTCACACAAAAACTACTGGACCGATTTCAAAAATTCTTTCACCATTAGAAAGCTGCATCTTTACTGAACAACATAGGTTATACGTTATAAAAATGAAATAAGGTGTAAAAAAAAATAAAAAATTCGCGGGTGAAACCGCGGGATATTACTAGTATGTTATAAATTCAGTGGACAAAAGGTTGTCTGTAAGAAATTGCTTATAGCAATAAGAGCTCCTTTGTACAGTGTGAATTAACCTGTAATTTATGTTTTTTTTTTCTTTTCAAATAGTATTAAATAAATAAGTGTAAGAGGTTTTATATTTAAGTTGGATTCTATTGTAGTTCTTTATTGGTTTATAGACACGCTTGACTTCGAAATTCAATAATACGAAAGGAATGACCAAGTTATTGTGTAATAATCCACTATAATTAGGATTATGGATTACGACGGAGTATAGATAAACTAGCTTTCAACCGTGAATTCGACCGTCTAGTTCACTATGAAGATAAATCTATAGTAATACTAGGAGTCCAGCACCAGCTTCGCACGGGTATAAAGCTTATAGCCTATGTCACTCAGTGATAATCACAGTATTTCGCTACTCCATATTGAATTTTATTATACATATAAACCTTCCTCTTCAATCACTCTATATACCTAAAAAAAACTGCATCAAAATCTTTTGCGTAGATTTAAGGATTTAAGCAAACATAGAGATATAAGGACAGACAGAGAAAGTGACTTTGTTTTATACTATGTAGTAACGTTTATACCTACTACTATTTTGATAATTGTCATATTTTTACCATACTTATCCAAAGACTAAATTACGTTTAGCTGTCATTAATGTTTTGTTTTTCCATGTCTTAGTCGTTTTTGCTATACCACGTTTTATAGTGACTTGACGGGATAAAATAAATGCGGTCGAACTGGATAAAAAGTATCCTATGTCCGTCTCCTGGTTCTAAGCTACCTCTCCACCAATTTTCAGCCGAATTAGTTCATCTGTTCTTGAGTTATAAATAGTGTAACTAAGACCAACTTTCTTATATATATAGATATAAAGCTGAAGAATTTGTTTGAACGCGCTAATCTCAGGAACTACTGGATCGATTAAAAAAAAAAAAAGTGGGAGATAGTCCATTTACAGAGCAAGGCTATGGGCTATATACCATCACGATAAGATGAATAGGAGAGGAGCAGCAAAAATTACGAAAAGATTTAAAGCTTTCTTTGCATGCGCTAAGTAAACGGTGAAAGTTTTTCAAAAATCATATATTACAAAGTTGCTCCACTCTAAAAGTTCTAAATAAAACCGCGACAGCATATATCTAGCTTTTAAGGTTAAAACACTTAAACCTTTTTTATGGTTATCAAAATCTATATTACAGTTTTTATCTTAAACGCGGGCGGAGCTGATGGCAATGGCTAGTAATTTATAGAACTAGGCGTTAATTTCGTATTTTCGAGATGTCGTAAAAAGCGACTACTATATGTTGACCCACCGTCTGGTATCCGGCTGAGTAGAATACACCGTCCTCATTTCTTACCGAGGAGTCGTAAAAAGCGACTAAGTCTACCCGCCGTGTGGCATCCGGTTCAGTAGAATAGACCACCCTCTCTCTTACCAAGGTGTTGTTAAAGACGACTAAGGTAAGTCAACCCGCTGTGTGGTATCCGGTTGAGTAGAACAGACCACCCTCATTTCTTACTGAGGTTTCTTAAAAGGCGACTACCTAATGTAAGTTGACCCACCGTGTGGTATCCGGGTGAATAAGAATACACCCACTCTTATTTTTTACTGAGGTGTCGTAAAAAGCGACATATGTAAATTAACCCACCATGTGGTATCCGGTTGAGTAGAATAAACCACCCTCATTTATTTTGAGGTGTCATGCATCTTGCCTACAATGCACGGCTTGCAAGTAACTGAGTCATGCTTTGACCAGTCTTATCTAGCAATAGTGAATACTAAAAGTCAGTGGGTCAATAGCGTCACGCATAACAAAGCACTAAACAAGACATCAATAATTAAAGGCAGGCACACACTAACGATAGCTGCTTATTAGTTACCGAGAATTGTCGGTAGCTGTGACATCAGAATTCAGACCCAACAAGAAAGGTATTCTACTTCTAGCTACATATGACCAAAAAGCATCCTGTACTACTGACGATCATAGAACGAATATAGAAACATTATACACGCACAAAGCGTCTTCCCTGGCGTATACTAAGTTTCATTCTTACGTCGGTCGGCCCTAGCTTCTCGCTTCTTCACACTTTTGAAGGCGTGATATCAAATTACAGTCATACAACTAGCTAGCTATCTCCACTTCACTTTGCTCTAAATTCTGTTCCGGCTTCACAGGAGGCACCCGTTAGGATGAAATTCCACGATGCTAGTAATGTCTCTGCGCTCTATCCTCAACATTTCAAACTGATTCTTCTGGGCTTGCTTGTTTCGCCCTATTACGCTATGAAAGCTATTAAAAACAACAGCATATATTTCGAAAAAAAGGTATACTGCGATTTAATAGCTGTAATGCCTATAGCTCCAATATTTGGGGTCCCTTCGAATTCAATCGCAGACCGTTGCCTTTCTTAAAACACTCGTCAATGCTACGACATCTTTGAGCTATGTATGAAAAAATATTCATCCTGCAATTAAAGTGAAAAAAATATCCCTACAGAGACTGGACATGTTTGTGGAATTTCTGTGTCATATGCAACGTAACTTAGAAAAAATACCTCGTTCTTTCATACACGATGTGCGTTTACCTTTACTTAGCGAATCGCTTGACAGAACCGTCGGGTGCCATTCATTTTAATAATTAATGAAACACCGAAGTAAATTAACACCTAATGTAAATTGTATGGATTAAGATAACAGTTTTAATGTGTTCACGTTATGATATCAGTTGATATGGCTTGTAAACGCGGTTCTTTGTAAGTTTGAGCTATGACTAAATTCGTGAATGAAAAGTGTTATTAGAGATGAACAACGATAACATGGCCCCTCCAAATTACTGCTTCAATGAATGTAGTCACAGACTTAGGATAGATTTTGCATGTAGTAGTCAGTTTTTGTGAAATCGAAAGCGGCTCCGCCCGCGTGGAAAGATTAGAACCGTAATATAGTCTTTTGATAACCATAAAAATGTTTAAAGTGGGTTAGCCGTAAAAGCTAGACATATGCTGTCGCGGACTTTTATCTAGCACTTTTAAAGGGAAACAATATTTTAATACATGATTTTTGAATAACTATTACCGTTTACTCAGCGCACGCAAGGAAAGCTTTTAATTTCCGTACTATTTTGCATTGCTGCTCCTCTCTTATTTGTCTTAACGTAATGTTGTATAGCTTTCCTCGATAAATGGACTAAGAAACTGAAAGAATTTTTCAAATCGGTTCATGTTCCTAAGATTAGGCCGTTCAACAATCAAACAAAACAACAACAAAAATTGTAAATTCTAAAATCGTTACTGTAACTATAGTGAATGTCTTAAAGTAAGTTTCTTTTAGAGCGTTTTCACACTGGCGAAGTGTAAAATTAGTTTATGTATGTAACGATTTCGAACGTCTTCGTTTCTACTCATACAATTACATTTCACATAGTTCAAGGGATTTACAAATATAATAATAAATAATAATGCTACATATATGCATACACTCGGAAAGTATTCAGTTCATTAAAATATGTAATATTTCTCTAAACTTCTTTTCGCCGTGTGGTATCCGGCTGAATAGAATAGTACCACCCTCTTTTCTTACCGAGGTGTCGTAAAAAGCGACTAAGGTAAGTCGACCCGCCGTTTGGTATCCGGCTGAGTAGAATAGACCAACCTCATTTCTTACCGAGGTGTCGTAAAATACGACAAAGGTAAGTTGACGTCAGGCAGGCGGCCGGTCGTAAAAACGCAGCCAAATCATGTAACAGCGTGTTTATAACATGTTGTGCCGACCCCACTTAGAGTGGGATAAGGGCAGGAGGATGAATTTCTCTAAACTTCTTTTCTGGACTTGCATCTTACAGGCACTCGTGGTCATTGTTATAACGACAGATATTTACATAAAGCATACTATACGATCTGTTTGCTTAGTACGAGATTTTTGACCTATCGATCGAGTTAGCGTAATGTCAATTTGTATGGCTCTGGAACACCGGTCACTAGATGTCGCTGTTGTTGCGTCAAATTGGCGTTACGCACAAACAGCTAACACCATCAACTAGGTGAAAAAAACTCGCACAAAGCAAACTGGTGATGAACATGTGAGATTTTTGTGATGAACATGTAACGAGTTCGTGACAAAGTTGTAACGCGTTTATAACTTCATGAATGCGGAATGGCTTTCAAAGACAAATCTAGGACACAACTCTCCCTTAAATAGACTTATGCGTCAATATAATACATAATAGTTACATGATCTGTGTTATTGTCACCTTTTTCTATCTTAATATGAATGTTTGTTATCTTTCTAAATGTTGTAGCCATCTATAATTAATATAGCATTTAGTTTCTATTTTTAATGTATCATGTATCTTTTGAACACGTTTTTAACGTATATATTGTTGATGGCCTAATAAAATAAAATAAAATAAAAATCAGGCGAGCGCTGAAAACCGGAAACGCGCTCTCTACACGCTAGTGTGTTAAAGCCATTATTGTTATGCCATTCGTTAATGTTATGGTTTCAATTGTGCGTTCTTAATGTTTATGTGAGTTAAGGTTTTCCCACACATGCTATTAACAGGTTTCAAGTATTGTTGCGTGTTATGATGATTTTTTTCATACAATTATTTAAGCGTGCATTGTAAAGGTAAATCATATGAAAATATAACTCAATTAAATAACAGTTCAATGATATAAGCGTATGATTACCAAGAATTTTGTGTTAACAGATTTTTATATAGTTATAAATAGGTTTAATAATACGTGTTATTGTGCTCTTTACGACAAAGGAATATGTTGTTACTGTCTATATAGACCGCTGCTGGATTGCTAGTATATATACATACATTGTACATATACTAGCAATCCCAAGCGGCTCCGCCCGCGTGGAAAGACTAAAACCGTAATATAGTATTTTGATAACCATAAAAATGGTTAAAGTGAGTTAACCTCAAAAGCTAGACATATGCTGCCGTGGACTTTTTTTTAGAACTTTTAGAGGGGAACAATTTTGTAATACATAATTTTTTAATAACTTTCACCGTTTACTTAGCGCACGCAAGGAAAGCTTTAAATTTTGCCGTTTTCGTAATATTTTTAATTGCTGCTCCTCTCCTACTTATCTTAGTGTTTTATTATAAATAGACTATCTTACACACAACGAATTTTTCAAATCAGTCCAGTAGTTCCTGATATTTTCACGTTCAAACAAACAAACTCTTCAACTTTATATATTAGTATAGATTAAAGATCACATTATTACGTGACATATATATGTAGGTAAATTTTGTGGGAGTTAATTTCCTGCAGCTAAGAATATGACCTCATTTTTCGTGTTATTCTGCGCTTCTTAGTGTGATTAGATTTTATGCAAATTGCCTTTCGTTGGTCAATAATGTATAATAATATTACACCGTATCAAATTAGTTTCTTTGTAAATCGTCGTTTCCATTTATGAATATGTAGTTCATATTAAGCATAGCTTCTTTATCTTTAATATTTAAATTAGTTAATCATCATCATTCTCCTGCCCTAATCCCACTCTAAGTGGGGTCGGCACAACATGTTATAAACATGCTTTGGCTACGTATTTTACGACCGGCCGCCTGCCTGACGTCAAGTTATCGTATTTTACGACACCTCGGTAAGACGGAGGGTGGTCTATTTTACTAAACCGGATACCACACGGTGGGTCAACTTACCTTAGTCGCCTTTTACGACACCTCGGTAAGAAATGAGGTTGGTCTATTCTACTCAGCCGGATACCATATGGTGGGTCGACTTACTTTAGTCGCCTCTTACGACACCTCGGTAAGAAAGGAGGGTGGTCTATTCTACTCAGCCGGATACCACACGGCTAATTTAAATTAGTTAATCTTGTATATATATATTCTGAATCTCGGAAACGGCTCCATCGATTTTCATGAAATTCAGCATGTAGGGGACGTTTAAATCGACCTCTTTCTCGCCCGGTGACGCTGTAAAGGCCGTTAGGGCTAACAGCATATAGTCAATTCGAAAAAAAGTCGACCTGTTTTTGGGCATTAAAAATGCTAAATGTAGAATTGAATGCAAATAATATTTGAGCTGTCAAATGCAACGCTGTGATAGCCTAATTGTAACGAGCGGTCCAAAAAAGTTCAAAAACCTCGATTGTCACATGTCACCTGGCGCTCTTTCTTTCTTTTATTTCTTTAAAAAAAATTATCGGACAAGGTTGGGTCACCCAGATACTATTTATTTATTTATCATATGATATCTTTGCTTGACTACGACTAAGATAAGTTGACGTCAGGCAGGCGGCCTGTCGTAAAAAACGTAGCCAAATCATGTGACAGCATATTTATAACATGTCGTGCCGACCCCACTTAGAGTGGGATTAGGGCAGGAAGATGATGCTATCTTTGCTTGAGTGTAATGCATGTTCGATTTATGAACATGGCAACGGGAAAAACGAACTTGAAAATACACGCTTGAGTAAGACGCATCGCGGTCGACTGCAGGTAATTAAAAGTGTAGGTCGCCGTCGATTGTTTGACATAGTTATTGATTTAACAAATTGCACCGTCGGATCACATTTGCATTTTGATTTAATTAAAGCAAGCCGTAGTTCCAACAATGTTATGTATTTTTGAATATAAACTGGCCATACCTAGGTGACCGAGCCTAGCTCGGTAATAAAAAAGTAAAGGACTGGTGACATCTGGGACTCGTTCTAGGGTTTTTCATTTCTTTAGTCCGCTCGTTTCTCCACTGAGCTATGTCAATTTTACAGATGACAACCAATTTAAACTTTCTATTCTTATCATATTTTAGCAGTGTTCAATGTCTGATAACATGTATAAAATAATATTTTTTGGAAATTAATTTATACCCGCGATACCCTCTACATACGGAGTTTCATGAACATTATTTTAGCCGATTACTGAAATATCAGATTTTACATACAAGATTAACTCATTGAAATATTAAAGATATCGTTATTCATAGTTTACCGTAAATAAGTAAGTAGCGGCCTGTTACTATCCCACTGCTGAGAATAGGCCTCTTCTCTCCGTTTTTGGAGAGAAGTTTTGGAGCTAAGACCTATCACGTTGCTCCAGTGCAGATTGGTAGGTTACACATATCTCCAGAATTCTCTAGAGATATGCAGGTTTCCTCACGATGTTTTCCTTCACCAAAAAGCGTGTGATAAATTGCAATTATCAATTAGACACATAAGTTTTTACAGAAAAACTTTGATTTGAACCCGTGCCCTCCTCGAAAGAGTCGCACGGTGTTACCGCTGGGCTACCACAGCTTAGTTTACCGTATTCATAGTTAATATATAGAAACGGGTGAGCCCGACTAGTTTCAAGCCCATCCGACGCCCTTATTCATGAGCTACTTATACGGAGTTACCGCAGTGGGAACTAGTACTAGTTTACTGTACCATGTCCTTGGCACCAGTAGCGTGGTGGAGCACTGTCAGATATTTAGTCGGTGAGAGTCCGACATACCGCCGTTCGTCCCCGTCGAGCGGAGATGACCCATAACGGGTGTTCCTGACAAAAAAAAAGAACAAAAAGTGGGACCTAGTAAGTAGTAGTAACTAAGATAGAGATCCTGTCACAAGAACCAATGAGAACTTTCCAGAGTTCAGTTTTCATTTCCAGCTCCACCTGACGAGGACCGCGAAGATGACTTCCGGGCGCCACTGTACCGCAGCGTGGAGATAAACGGCATAACGGTCCGGATGAAATGGTGCGTCACGTGCAAGTTCTACCGGCCGCCGCGGTGCTCGCACTGCTCCGTGTGCAACCATTGTATAGAGGTGAGTTGACCGCGGCCTTGGCAACCTTGATAAAAAAATGGACGTGGAATATTGTCAGGTTTTAGTCGGTGCGAATTCGATATCACTGATCCGTCTCCGCGGACAGCGTACCCATCAGGAGTTTCCTCGCACTGTTCCATGTGCGATCATTGTATAGAGGTGATTTGACCGCGGCCTTGGAAACCTTTTAAAAAAACATGGTAGTGGGTGGAGTACTGTCGTAGTTTTAGTCGATGCGAGTCTGACACAATGATCCGTCCCCACGGACAGCGGTAGCCATTAGGGGTTACCTGGCAACGAAAAAGCTTGGACATCTTAGAAAAATTAAAAGCAATGGTAGCGAGTGGGGTACTGTCAGATTTTAATCAGTGCGAGCCCGACACTATCGTTTGTCGTCCTCGCTGACAACGGTTTCCATTATGTGTTAGTGGTGGAGTACTGTCAGGTTTTAGTCCGACACGATCGTTTATCCGTTCCAATGGACAATTAATGTAAAATTAAAAAAAAATGGTAATGGGCAGAGATTGTCAGGTTTTATTGGGTGCGAGTCTGACATATTAATTGATCGTCCCAGTTGATATAATAATGTAAATTATGAGTAAACTTGAATATTTGAAAGGAGTTACCACCGATTTTCTCGCAGGTTCTTTACGGTAAGAGCACCTTTCCGGACTTATGAAAGCTTTATTATAATTTGACTATTCGAAAGTGTTTGTAAACACGATCATGGAGAAAAAATATTTTGAATAAATAGGATAAATGTTATGTTTCCAGACGTTCGACCACCACTGTCCGTGGGTGAACAACTGCATCGGGCGAAGGAACTACAGGTTCTTCTTCTTCTTCCTTATATCACTGTCCATTCACATGCTAAGCATATTCGGCTTCAGCCTCTGCTACATAATGAACAACAACAAGACCTTAACGCAGGTCGAGCCTATTGTGTCGTATCCTTTTAAAAATATATTATTTTTATTTATCTATATCACAGATTAAAAATCTATTTTAGGACTGTGGTAGGTTAAAATTACTAACATTAGTATAGAGTTATTATACTAGAGTGGAGTTGCCAGACTTAAATGTGTCCATATAAAAAAGAAAGAAAACAAATGAGGCTATATCTGTCTATATATCTGTCTCTCCTTTTTATATGTGATTAGACAAAGATAGGTATGGTTGTCTAATCTTCCATCTATTATATGTTTGACACTCGCACTCACTGGCTTGCCTGTGGCTTCTCACTCTATGTATAATGAATTCTATGAACTTCTGAATTTGAATTTATTTAAATATTGGACTTCGTTTGTTACGCGATTTTGAAGTCTTTCTCTTCATTATGCTGCGGTTACGGTGAAATGATTGTTGCAGTGTTGGTGGTGGCAGTGTTTTGTGATACGTATGGTGACTTGTCCTGCATGTATGAAGCGTGTAAATGTTGCCTGCTTCATACATTTAGCATTACATAAAAAAAGTAAGTAGCGGCCTGTTACTATCCCACTGTTGGGAATAGGCCTCTTCTCTCCGTTTTTGGAGAGAAGATTTGGAGCTAAGACCTACCACGCTGCTCCAATGCGAATTGGTAGGTTACACATATCCCCAGAATTCTCTAGTGATAAGCAGGTTTCGTTATGATGTTTTCCTTCACCGAAAAGCGTGTTATAAATTGCAATTATCAATTAGACACATAAGTTTTAACAGAAAAACTCATTGGTTTCTGTCCGGGTTTGAACCCGTGACTTCCTCGAAAGAGTCACACGGTGTTACCGCTGGGCTAACACAGCTTTAGCATTACATAGATTTTCTTAACCAACGCGGATCACAGGACCAAAACTATTATAACTTCTGTACTATGGAATTCCGCAAAGTAACGCCTGCTTCGATAAATTATTTAGTAATTTATTCTACAGCGTAATCAATTCTTATCAATATTAATATGCCAATATATGTTCATCATCTTCCTGCCCTTATCCCACTCTAACTGAGGTCGGCACAACATGCTACAAACATGTTGTCACATGATTTGGCTGCGTATTTTACGACCGACCGCCTGCCCGATGTCAACTTATCTCAGGCGTATTTTACGACACCTCGGTAAGAAAGAGGGCAGTCTTTTCTACTTATATCCTGATATATGTTTTTCTTGTTTAATAAACCGCGTGCGGGCGAGCGTGCGGGTTTGCGCGCGTGAGTGCGTGC
This sequence comes from Morpho achilles, assembly GCA_947086495.1. Taxonomy (NCBI): domain Eukaryota; kingdom Metazoa; phylum Arthropoda; class Insecta; order Lepidoptera; family Nymphalidae; genus Morpho; species Morpho achilles. Next base: position 2,587,795 of record CAMTZB010000015.1, read on the forward strand.
GTGGATTATTGCGTGCGTGCGTACGTTTTTGGGTGATTTTGTGTGTATTCGATGAATTTAGTCAATGAACACATAAATCCTGAACAGTATACCAGTATGGTGATAATGGGCATAATCGCACTACTAGCGATACCAATATTCGGTCTGACGGGCTTCCACATGGTGCTGGTGTCCCGGGGCCGCACCACCAACGAACAAGTCACCGGCAAGTTCACAGGGGGCTACAACCCTTTCTCGAAGGGCTGCTGGTCCAACTGTTGTTACACGCAATTCGGACCCCAGTATCCTAGGTAACTGTATCCTAAGTACATTTTCATCAATAGGCTTTAACTTAATCCTACTTTAACTTTTTTTTTGCTATATTATTATATTATTATTCAGCCTTTTGGGTATTTTATGGGTTGTGGTGTCATGGTGGGTCACGGTGAACGTATCCAATAGCCGAAGCCATCACACCTAACCTGGATTGAGTTTTGCTAGATAGTCGGCGTCCCTTCAATGTCTAGTGAAAACATAATCTAAAACATTGAATAGAGATGAAAAAACTTTTAGGGCAGGCCAATAGGCTTTTTGTCAAAACTTATATTCCTACTTGATATTTGTAATTTATCCACGTTTTTCGGTAAAAGAAAACTTAGTGAGGAAACCGGCATATCTGAAGTCCTGAGATATCTTAGTAGAGTAGAGCATTGGTCTAAGGCCCGGATATCAATGTGGAGAAGAGAAGATGTGTTCTGAACACCAATCAGATATCGTCATTTCCACATACATCCGCCGGATACCAAACGATGGTTCAACTTATTGCCTTTTGAGACACCTCTGAGAGCAATGAGTATGATCTATTCTACTCAGCTGGATACACACAGCGGATCAATTTACCTTAGTCGCCATCTCGGTGAGAAAGAGAGTGTTCTATTTTACTCAACCAGATACCACACGGTGAGTCAACTTACCTTAGTCGCCTTTTGCGACACCTAAGTAAAAAATGTGTGGTCTATTCTACGCAGCCTTATAAAGGCTTAAAAAAGCTTAGCCAACCTGTGGTATACCTCAGGTAGACTTAACGTTAAGTATCAGAGTGTAAATATATTGTTTGATAAGAGAAAGGAAGAAGAGAAGGACAGAGAATTATATTGAAATCTCGGGTTCCATTCTTTGATTCCTAGACTGAGTAGATTGCTGACGGAGCTTGTTGGCAAAGATACTGAAATCGATATTTTTCACGATAAGTTAGCTGATTTTAAGAAAAAAGTGGATGAAGCACTGACTAATTATTTCTAACTAATTTATTTCATTTTATTTTTTCACGGAATCCTTTGTTAATATTTTTTGTATGTAGGAAATAGTGTATTTTTAGGCAATAGTTTAAGTTTTAGTTACATAATTGTTAATAATAGTTTGAGTACTACATTCTGTCTGTTAGTTTATCGCACGTAGTAGTCTATAAAAGCATGCTGTGTCTACCTATAAGTGAAATTATATGTAATTAGCAAATAAGACCAAGTACCTATGGTTTAACATACATGTAATTCCAGTTCGCTAGAGATTTTTAAAACCCATGTTAGGAATTACTATTTTGCTCTGTCTTAATACTGTGACGATAGTTCTACTAATTTATTGCATTTTTAGGTGTATATATATATATATATATATTTAAGTTGGTATATAATATGTATCATAATATTTTCATTTGTGTAATTTGTTTATGTATTAGGTTGTGTTTATTAGTATGTAAGTTTATTTCATAACACGCCACCTACCTACTCTGTGTGTTACAGTTTTCCTAATCCAAAGGCTGTCTGGAAGAAATCGCTAATAAGCGATAAGGCCGCCTTTTGTGCCGTACAAAATTGTTATTTATATTTTATTATCTAGTTTAATACAATGTGGTATCCGGCTGAGTAGAATAGTACCACCCTCTTTTCTTACCGAGGTGTCGTAAAAGGCGACTAAGGTAAGTCGATCCGCCGTGTGGTATCCGGCTGAGTAGAATAGACCAACCTCATTTCTTACCGAGGTGTCGTAAAAGGCGACTAAGGTAAGATGACCCACCGTGTGGTATCCGGTTTAGTAGAATAGACCACCCTCTTTCTTACCGAGGTGTCGTGAAATACGACAGAGGTAAGTTGACGTCAGGCAGGCGGCCGGTCGTTAAAACGCAGCCAAATCATGTTTCAGCATGTTTATAACATGTTGTGCCGACCCCACTTAGAGTGGGATAAGGGCAGGAAGATGATGATGATATCTAGTTTAATACAAATGTTTGTATTCATATTATGTGGTGGTACAATAAAGTATATATAAATAAAAAATAAAATGTAATTTTGTTGGTAGGCCGTAATTAAATAAATAAATAAATTGGTCCGTGAAATCCCCAGCCTGGTCCGACCGTCCAAGTACATATACAAGGGCGGCAAGAAGCGTCGCGACGGCGGCGGTGGCGGCGCCGCCATCTCGACCATCGCGGCCGACCACCACGCGCAGGTAAAGACGTACACCGCGGACAACGGCACCGCGCACCGCCCGCTCGGCGCGCACGCGCACTACAACAAGGTGAGGGCCAGACCAGCACCGCTCGCAACTAACCTTAGCGTTTACTTAGCGTTCACTTTACTGTCCAACAGGGGGTCAGGGGTGAGCAACATTTTTATACTACAGGTCCATTTGAATGAATGATTTATTTAGTATTAAACACTCATCATCCTCCTGCCCTTATCCCACACTAAGTGGGGTCGGCACAACATGTTATAAACATGCTGTCGCATGATTTGGCTGCGTTTTTACGACCGGCCGCCTGCCTGACGTCAACTTACCTCTGTCGTATTTTACGACACCTCGGTTAGGAAGAGGGTGGTCTATTCTACTACACCGGATACCACACGGCGGGTCAACTTACCTTGGTCGCCTTTTACGACACCTCGGTAAGAAATGAGGGTGGTACTATTCTACTCAGCCGGATACCACACGGCTAATTTAGTATTAAACACTATACACTATGTAAACTATTAATAAATAAATTAAAATAAACTTATCATCCTGTTCCCCTTATCCCACTCTAAGTGGGGTCGACACAGCATGTTACAAACATGTTGTCATATGATTTGGCTAAGTAATTTACGACCGGCCGCCTGCCTGACGTCAAATCATTATTATATGAGTAAGCTTCATTCGAAGATATAAAGCTAACAACAATAACAACAACAGCGAGTAACTATAATGAATGACGACTCGCCCGGGTGAAGGTGATACCTTGTTGTGTCAGGCCGGAAATGAAGTTTCATTTCACTTGGTCAAATGAAGTTTTGTTTCAATGAATTGAATCACTTAATGTTTGCGAAATTGCCTTGTAGGTTAAAGGGCTATACGTTGTTATCTTTATATCTGAAGAATGAAGCTACGAAATATAATAAAAATTAGTTTAAAAAACATGTTTTATTTCATTATCAAGCATAACTACACAGATTATTCTAATAAAATATAAATGAAAAAAAATACTATTTAAGTTTTTCTATGTAGTTTTATTATAAATAGTGTATTGATCGGAGAAATTAGATACACATGATTAACGGACCACATGTTGCTCATCTCTGATCTAAGTAATGGTATAATTATTTGTTTAATTTATAGAGTGATCCTAATTCTTAACTTAATCCCTATAACTGCTAGTATAGTCTTAGAATATTTTTCTTGTTTTATAGTATTACCTGAATAGGTTAAGAATCTTTTATTTGTTTTTTTTTTCTTTAAGGAATTACTCTTAATAACGCGTGCTTCAAGCCATAGGGGATATTCATACAAAAATGCCTTTTGCGTTTGTTACTATTATTCAAAATTACTATTGGCCATACGCCGTACATCGTAATCAATAAAACAAAATCGCATTTTTTATACGTCCCTACGACTTAAAGTCCGCAATATATTTAAAGTTATATAAATATTGCTAATGTCGTGACAGCCAAACGGTCGATTCATATGTTCTCGTGTTGTTAATCTATGTGTTTTTTATAAAAACTTTGTGCTTACTAAATATGTTCCTTATGTGAAGGAAGACACCCAAGGGAATCTCTGTACATATTTTTAATATGTAACATGCAACTCCGCATTGAAGTGACTTGCAGTCTATTGAAGCAATTCTTACTTCCCATCAAAGTAATTTATAGAATTAGGCGTTACTTTACGGAGATCCATAATGCAAAACTAATTATAAAATTATTTTGCTGTATAAAGAGATTATCGCGGATTACAGCAAAATAATTTTATGATTACTTTTCCAACAAAGCGTTAAAGGCAATGCCAAATGCCCAAAAGTGAAATCCTAATAGGACTTAACGCCGGTTCCAAAACCACACATAATATTCGTGGTTTACTTATGACAATTTGGTTACATATGTTTTTATCACCGTTATGCATTTAATACATACTTATGTTGGTACAGCCGTAGTAAGCTAAAATTATAGGAAATCACAGACGAAAAACTAAAAACGTTTTCAAGTCGCAAGAAGACAACAATATAAACATTAACAACATTTAGAATTATTATAAATGTAGATAACAAATTTATTGTACACATAATGTACTTTTATGTCAGACCCATAAGTTTGGATACTTTTGGATTTGGTTTTTTCTTGCGAAATTGGGCCTTAGGCTGTAAATTGAAAAAATGTCTCACAATTGCATCAAATATAATAGTCTTAGATTCTTGCTAGCTCTTCTCGATAGGAGAATGTTTCTAAATCCAAGTTTTAGTGCTAATAATATTCTTAATGACGTGCTCTATATCAGTAGAAAGCTCAAAACTATTTAGATAATTTCAATTAGTTTTGCTTGTAGAGCAAATTACATACCTTCAATTCACGGAACAACATGTTATTTTTATTTATTCATGTGAATTGAAGACATGGTATGTCTGGCTCTCAACTAAACGTTTTATTAACTTAATATGTTTATATTTTTTGAATAAACAATATATCTTTGTTTAGTTAAGTAAAAAGTTAGATTTGCTTAATTTATTATTATTCAAATCATTATCATATAACTATAGTATGGTTTTATTATTTTTGTGATAAATGTTATTAATAAATTTTAAAAAATAAATTATTATAATAAACTTAGCCTTATATATAATTTTCAATATGCCAAATTTCATCAACAATCCTCCAGAGGAGTGAAAGCGATAAGAGACAGACAGACATTATAATATTTGTATGAATTTATGTACATATACTCCGTAAAAGTGGATTATGACAATAATAATAATTATTTAATGTATATAAAATTATGTAATGAAGTATGTTTGATTGCGTTGTCGTCGCATGTAGCTATACCTTAAGCTATAGGGCCGGCGAATTTTAGGGCCTACCGTGGACCAACTTTTATAATAATTGGTATATCTTTGAGGCTCGATATTTATGTGAAAACTACTTATCTTTAACATTTAAATGAGTTAATCTTGTATGTATGTGTGTATATTTATATTTTCCAGAAAATCACTATGTAGGGGGTTCTAGAGGAAAATAAAACGATATAGAAAAAAATTGTTTTATTAATGTTTTTGGGCATATAGAAATACTAACATTTGTATATAAAATGATTATTTGGCGTAAATTTTCAAGTCAGCGTTACTTTATTCGGGGAACGGCCGTCTCGGGAAATGTAAATACCTAGGATCGAGCCCCACCTACCCAATTATTATTATTATTATTATTTTTCGCTCAAGCAGGTACTTAAGCTAATTAAGGTCGTATCCAGTCCCCATTTTACGTTTGCTATGGCAACTAATGCGTGTCCGCAGCTATCACCTGGTCGGGAAGAACACGAAGCGGAGTTAGAAGGTCCTGGTGCGTCGCAGTCTGCGGACTGTGAGCCCACTCCGCCGCCCTTACAGCGCCGAGGGTCCTCGGCGAACCTGTTCCCACCAGCCGAGCCCCATCACCACTTACCACCTCGACCACACCATTATCCGAGACTCAGTCCGCTATCTAGGAATACTAGGTGAGATTTTATTCAAAGCCAATTGTATATCTTGGGCTGTATCGACAAAAAAGTAAAACATTTTTCTTTTTTGTTTTACTGTTAAATTTAGTCAAATTTAAATTTATTGAAATAATCAAGTGCTTTTGAAAATTGCTGCTACTGAATGCTACCACTAGACTTACCTGGCCATTATGTAGGGTAGACATACCTGGCCATCATTTAGGATAGACATACCTGGTCATCATTTAGGATAGACATACCTGGCCATTATGTAGGATAGACATACCTGGCCATCATTTAGGATAGACATACCTGGTCATCATTTAGGATAGACATACCTGGTCATCATTTAGGATAGACATACCTGGCCATTATGTAGGATAGACATACCTGGCCATCATTTAGGATAGACATACCTGGTCATCATTTAGGATAGACATACCTGGTCATCATTTAGGATAGACATACTTGGCCAATATTTAGGATAGACATATCTGACCATCATTTAGGATAGACATACCTGGCCATTATTTAGGATAGACATACCTGGCCATCATTTAGGATAGACATACCTGGTCATCATTTAGGATAGACATACCTGGCCATTATGTAGGATAGACATACCTGGCCATCATTTAGGATAGACATACCTGGTCATCATTTAGGATAGACATACCTGGTCATCATTTAGGATAGACATACTTGGCCAATATTTAGGATAGACATATCTGACCATCATTTAGGATAGACATACCTGGTCATTATTTAGGATAGACATAACTGGCCATCATTTAGGAGAGACATATCTGGCCATCATTTAAGATATACATACCTCGCTATCATTTTGGATAGACATACCTGGCCATCATTTTAGATAGACATATCTGACCACTATTTTGGATAAACATACCTGGTAATCATTTAGGATAGACATATCTGATCACATTTAGGATGGACATACCTGGTCACCATTTAGAATAAACATACCTGGCCATGATTTAGGATAGACATACTTGACCATTATTTAGGATAGACATATCTGGCCATCATTTAAGATAGACATACCTGGCTATCATTTAGGATAGACATAACTTGTATATGACGAAATATCGTTCTAGCCATGGCGGTACAACGACATCAGGCTACCGGGTGGTAATGGAACCATTACGGTACGAAACGGGGTCGAATGGGGGGGCACGACCCTCTCCAACTATGCAGCAACGCATAAAGGCCCTAGGGGTTCCAACCCCGTTAGCAGTTAGCAGTCCAGTGCGGAGGTATGTATGGATGGGTCAGGTGCATAAAATGTAACAGCGGGAATTCAAAGAAATCTAATAAAAACTTTTTTATAATTTTCCTATTGATATTTCAGCTAAAACAAATTTTATAAGACAATACTTGCAAGTGATTTACGCACAGTCAGTATAATTTAACATTAATTATCATGTATATAATTAGATAAAACTTAAAGTTTTGATAGAATCTCATACAGATTTAAGTATATTTATTTTGAAAAGTCGTTAAGAAACACTTAATTCTGTGGTGTATTTTTTAAAATTCTATTTTATAAAATTCTTAATTTTTTTTATAACAATTGAGTCTTGTTTACCCAATAAAGTTACCAAGTGAATAAAATAACTCACTTCTTAAATCATATTTTAATATATGTTTCGTTTAGTTTTTATTTTCTCTAAAGGGTTGAGTATAAAATATGTAACAAAAATAACAAACACAATAACAAAAAAATTGCCTGCTATACTATTACGGTCTTATTCATAAAATTAGCTTATAGAAGGTTTTAGACACGTTTTAGTTAAAATGCTCTATAAGCTTATAAGACGTTCCATAAAATTGTTTATTCATAAACCTTCTATAACTGATCTATAACTAAAATGCGGTTATAAATCCGAATGTTGCCATTGTAAGGATTACTGGCTTCCAATTGGCCGATCACACCGAATTCGCCACAGATAATATGCGCCTCCATACCGAATAAGTATAACCATAGACATTATTACGGACTAAAAAATATTTTATTGTCTACGTCACGGGGTCACATAGGGATGTAACTTGGAGTAGAAAAATCGATTAATAAATAATCAGTTCTTCCCTTTAATTTAATATATTCGTATCAAAATAATCGATTTTTTCTGAATATTTGAAAAGTTGTCTTTATTAATATTAATAATTATTGAGAATAAAGGCTTATTAAAGTGGACAACTACCAATAAATAATAACAGATGCACTGTTTGTGAAATTCAATTAAAATGTCTACATTTGGCTGAATTGTTTTGATCCATTTATGCAAATCTTATCATAAAAATTAAAAAAAAAGACTTAAATAAGAAGATATAATAATACATAATTAAAAAAAACGTTCTTTTTTAAATTGATTTATAAGAAAAAAAACGATTATTAAAAATCGATCATTTTACTGAAATTATCGACTAATGTAAAAAATCGAATTTTTCACATCCCTGATTAAACAAACGACAACTGACACACTTCAATTTCAATCCGTAAATACGTCAAATGGTGTTTTCGTAATAATCAGCTGTAGAAAGTCGGCCATCTTTTACATTATAGCACTGTTATAGTAGGGTCCTGGGCTCTATAAAGTTTTAGTAGACTTGTAGAATGGTTTAGTGCTAAAATGCGTTTATGAATAACACTTTTTGTAAAACGTACTATAGCGAGTCTATAAGCTTGTCATAACTTTTTATGAATAAGACCGTTAGTCTATAATCAATTAATGTAATAAAAATTGTCATTTTTAGTTATTTTACTAATAATCATAGAGTTATTATTCTATCTAGGAATGTTTAGTCATTATAGTTTTATAGATGACCTATAGATAATTTTTTTTATAGAATATAGACCTAAATTGTCCATGCTAACGACGTTAGTCTTTGATTAGGCTTAGATCATAGAATTTAGTTTCATATACCTTTGAATTCCCGCCCATAAATGACATAATAAAAATATATTTCTAGCTGATAACAAATAATGCTGGGCGTCTACACATCTCAATACATTGCTTAGTGTTGCTAACTCGAAATTTCCATTAGAATAATTAGCGAGATGAAAATGGAGACTGTTCCCATTGTCTAGGTATTATTTTACCCAAGCTCATGGCCTCTTCCCATTGTACACCACTAAAATGTTCTATGAAACTAAACATCCTGTCCAATTTGCATCGCTTATCTGTTTTATTTGTGTTAGAGTATTTTTTATTTGCATGTAAAATGGTTTGCCACACAGTGCCATGTTTATTCTTTTGGGAACACCACTGTTATGTTTTCTTCGTTATCACCAAACTCTATGTACATTAGCTTTGTCATATTCGAAATGTTTATTTGTGAAATGTTATATTTTATAACGTTATATATCGCACGCTTGGGATTAAAGTGTCGTAATTCAAAATAAAGCTTTAGATTTAGAGATACATTGCATCTTTATTTTAATGCCATCAATGACATCATGGTACGACTATTAAAAAAATATTGTTTTCTTGCTCTTTCAAGTAAGTCTTTCAAGTCTCTTTAACACTCACGTGTTTTGTGGGTGCGTATATTTTATTGCAATTTGGCTCAAAACAACTATTTGAATTAGGTCTGTTTAATACTAAGTGTGCGATATATCGGGTTTGCTTACATTTACTTCTTGTTTGGTTAAAAACATTACATAAAAGCGTGAATTTTTACAAAAATGGAAAGTCATAAATATCCGGTGTCTAAGGACCAAATGTAAGTGAACATGTTAACCCAATTTTTTTGTCATGTTTATGTTGTGTCTAACCCATATACAAACTGAGCATAGCTTTTGGTTACCTGATAATTTAATTAGTGTTTACCGACTATTTTATATAGGGTTCTGCTCAGTTTTGATTACTATTTGATGTAAAATATATCTTATTCACATACCTTCTATATGTTGTATTTTAAAACTTATATTCACAATTCCGATTCCGGAAATGGGTCGACCACAGAAATAAGAACACAAAACACATTATATATTAAAGAAGATCCGTTTGTAGCCATTTTTATTAACACAATTTCTCTTTTGGAAAAAATCTGGTATTAATTAGTCCATTCACTTTTTGCATCTATAGTTGTATTGAATAAGATATTGAACTTAAATTCTAATAAATCTAATACCTAATTAACGATGTCCCTTACCGTATTTGCCTATGATATTATAATCGAATACCTTTTTAAAATTCTATAAATACTCTATAATATGTAATAATATTCTATAAAGTTCTATAAATGCATATTATCATCCAAGCCAAGGCCAAGCTCATCTTGGTCAATTTTTGTTTAAAAAGTGACTGGTCTATAAGGAATATTGTATAGGGATTTTTTTTAACTATAATAGTTCCCCTGTAATGCTTATGTTTGTGGTCGTAATATTGTAATCATTGAATTTACCGCTTACCGCGGCAGATGGACCTAACGCATAGAGCCGACGTGTCGACGGTAACTCGTTTGTTTGATTTTTTTTGTGTGTGCGTGTTTTTTTTTATCTATGAGTTGGTGAGCGTTCGTAACTTTACATATAACTTAGCAAAGCATCAAAAGACATGTTAATTTTTTTAATTCTTTGATGTTCAAATATTGTGGAGTAGGCGATGTTATGCCAAGTAATTGAAATATCTGAAAACTACCTAAACTAATCAGCCTAAAAGCTAAAAAATTGATTTCTTCCAGTTTGAAATATTTCAAAAGCATTTATTTATGGACATACTAAAAATATTTTTTTTAAAAACTGATGTCCATTATATGGAGCTCTTTCTGTTATAAACTACAACTATATGCGGTTAGGGCTGCAGAGTCAGAAATTTTCTCAATATACGTTGTTTCAAACAATATTACCTCGATTTCAAGCCTCCAACCAAGATTTCTACAATCAAGTGAAAGCCTCAACAGTTGTAGGTCGAGCATTTACATGTTAGTTTGTCTACGAAAACAACAAAAGAAAATAGCTGTTGATGCCAAAAACATTCCAAATTTCTGAATTTCAAGAACTGTTTACCTTTTTTTTTTTTTTGAATAATTATATATTATTTGAATAATGAATTGTGAAAAGATGACCACCGAGTTTCTTGCTGGTTCTTTCCAAACGAGTGGGTGCTTTATTTACTTTAGCTATATTGGCGATTCCAAAGGTCTATAGTAAAAGCCAAACAGAAGAAAGAATAATTTGAATAAACAAGTGTTTCCGCCGTCTGGTTGAGTAGTATAAACCGCCCTCATTTCTTACCGGTGTCGCAAAAGGCGACTAAGACTAAGTTAATTTAACGTCAGGAAGCCGGCCAGTCTTAAAATACTTAGCCAATTCATGTAACACAACATGTTTAAAACATGCCATCAATTAAAATAGGTTAAGGGCAGAAGAATGATGATTGCGTTAGTGTTTCTTTTCTGCTCTTATGAGATTATCGGTTTGTGATGGAGTGCGCAACGCATTAAAGAAATAAAATGAAATATTAGTAAGTAATTAGTAGGCTGTGAGCTAGGCGATATAAAAAGTTTGGACTGTTTAAAGTTTAGGTTTGATGGCTTGCGAAAAACGCTAGTTTAAACAATCGTAATTAAACTAATTAATATAATAAGAATCCAGTTATTTGAACATTGATATTATTGCTGCTTATTGAAATTTGGCACATCTTGAGTCGTAGAGGACGTTTGGGCGTTTGGCAATCTGAGAGTTTGTTTACCACCAACTCATATGATGTCTTTAAGTTTTTTCTAAGTTGCCACTGCAGAAAATAAAACCTGTTTTTTATAAGCTGTTTTGTATTGATATTTTTAAAGCATGTATTAGTGACCATTTGTTAACAATCAGTCAGACTTTGGGCCTGTTGCTTAGAAAAAAGTTTGATTTATAACAACGTCACTTGTATAAACGTGTATAGTTGAAATCTAAAATGAGAAGATAGTTTTGATTATTTTATTTGTTTCGTGAACTATACTACTATAAATTGCAACATGCCTTAATTTTATTTTGTATTAAATTAGATGTTTTGTAAATTGTATATATCAAAATTCTTTATATAGGAATTTAGTATATTTTTGAAAGCCCACTAATAAGTTATGATGATTATTAGCAAATGGTGTTTACTTGCTGTTAATTCTGCCTAGAATTTAGTAATTTATAGAGTTTTTATAAGGTTTCAGTATTTTATTATTATTGCATTTATTTTGATTTGATGCTTCCCGATATTAGTAACGCTCTCGCTAAATTTAGTTTGTTTCTAAATTTAATTTAATTTCCATCAACATTTGCGTAGAAAATTTATCAAAAATATTTTAACTGTTTTTTAAAATTTCATGCAATAGTATAGGCAGAATTTTCACAAAATAAATTTGTACTAAATATGTGTAAATTTCTATTTTATTTGCAAGCTGTTGTTCCAAATTGGAGCGCGGGCGTAGTGCGACGCACTATACTATGGCTGGTATCGGCTACCATCGTATCTCTATGGTCAGATTGTGATCAGAGACAAGAGATCTGGGGTAATAGGCACAGATAATACAATACTTTTTTTTAATTCTCTGCTGAATTTTCCCGTATACTGTATCTATATTCCTTTTACGTTTTAAGGCATGGTTTTTTGCCTTGATTGCGACTTTGTGATACATTAAACCCTTATCGCTTTAAATGGTATTTATTATATCCGTAGATTAAAAACGTATCATTTAATAAGTCTCGAATGTTTATTTTAATTAGCACTTGTAAAAAACTCTTTCCTAATACAAGAGTTATTAAACAATGAGAGAATTTGTCTTTGAAGATTTAATTGAACGGAATTAAATACAGGCAAAGAGTTATTTCGCTTTAATTTATTCTTCTATTCTCTTTATTTGGTTATATTTAAAAGTGAGTTTATGACACTTAGATTAATTCTTCTATATAGTATGTTAGGGAAACCCTCCTTTTAAAATTATTTTCGTTTTGTTTTGTTATATCCCCTTTTTGGTTTCAACCAGCCATTTTATAATTTCGTCACTCTAGTGCCAATGTTTTATCCCTCATATATCCTGGTGGAAAACAACGTAATTTTCAAGTTTTAATGTAAAAAAATATATGTTTGTGTTTATGGGTGAGTCCATCGATCATCAGGATATATAGTGATATAACGAATAAGCTTGCAGTAGTTTGTGCGTAGAATAGTGTACAGTTGGCATGGCGTTGGCATGCTCCCTGCAACCGCTGGCCGCCTGGACTCAAGACACGTTCAGAACTAGTTGGCTACCGATCGCTTCTAGTTACTGGTTTAACAATGTTGGGACTATTGGCACAGGCACGCTTTTGTATATAATACCGCGGGTAGGTCTAGTTTGATATAATGAATTTGTAAATTTTATTATAGTATTTGTATCGGTCGATACGTTTCGACCGGTGTTAGTTAATATTGTAGTCTTCTAAACATTGTTCAACCGATAAACGTCGATCTGCCGATATTCGCGCGTATGGGTATCGGCGATCGGCCATAGAGCAAGTTCTGAACGCGAGTCGAGGGGCGGCTGCGCCGAACGCTTCCCCCCGCAGCTCCCGTCTCCTTCTGTCCGTAGGCCGTACGATAACGATAGCGAGCGCTCGGACGAGCTCGCGCGATTAAACCCCTGACGTGAGCGCCGCGCACAGGTCCAACCCCGGCACGCCGACACAGCCGCGCCGCCCGGACTTCATCGGCGTGCGCGCCTCGCCGCAGCGCCGCTTCCTCTCCGAGGGGGAGCTGCTGCGGGACGCGCCCCACGGCCCGCACGCGACGCACGACGTGCGCGAACTGGCCGCGTCGCCGCAGCGCGGCACGTACCTGTGGGCGGAGCGTACCGCGCCTCCCCCCGTGCCCCTGCCGCCCGTGCCGTCGCCGCACGCGAGGCGCCGCGTCCCGCCGCCCGCGCCCGTCCCCCGCCCCGCGCGGCCCCTGTCCTTCATCCGCGCGCTCGAGGTCCAAGACCAGCTGGAGCGCGCCCCGCCGCCAGACCCGCCCGACCGCGCCTCGGTCTACGACTGCAACTACGAGATCTCGGTGTGAGGCCGGCCGGGGCCCGCAGCCCGCCCGATCCCCATGTTGACTCCCTATTTTCGTGATAGGCCAGTTTAAAACAAATCGAGGCCGCCCTCAGCTCCGGGCGGTCGGTGTTTCCAAAGATTGTTCCGTTCGTTAGTCACGCACAACGAGCCCCCCGACGCCGCGTCGCCGGCAGAGTGATTGTGTCGACATAAGTATTTAAGTTTATTTAAGGCCCGTAAAGTGTAATTACAGTTTTTGTATTTATGTATATTTGTGGAAGTTTAGATTACACAGTACCCTGGATTCGTTGTGTACGTAGTCCGCGTGCGATCTGATCCAGTGGTGGACAGCATTTTAGTGACACGGACTGGAAGACTATATTCGTTCGGTACAGTTTCGGACGTGATCTCTGAGATTGGATTCGACTGAGTCGTAAATCTGCCTCAATTTAATGTAGATGATTGTACTGGCAAAGTTACGAAACGTTATCAAATTCAGCTTTTCTTTGCTTATTTCTTAAATTGTTGACGTCATTTTAGTAAAAGAGATAAAGAGTAAAATCTGAATTTGAAAAATGAAAATTTGTGCCAAATATTCTGTAGATGAAGACTCTAGGGCAAATGTTAAAGGTTTTAATTTTTGCAATTCCTTTTCGCAAGTCTACGCATCTAACCGAACCGCATTTAAATGACAGAGCATTATAGATAAAATAATTTTGTAGGCTTGTGCATTTTGTTACCTGTAACACTATTTAAATGTTAATGCATCTTTCTTATCCAATATGCATTCAGTATATTAATATGAACGATAAGAGGCAAAGAATATAATGAATTAAAAAATAATAATCTCTATCTGATTTGTATATTGCTACATTTAAAAAGTATGATTGTATTTTTTTAATATATTATTTCAGACATTTTTTTCAATCGGCATTACCATAGAGTATAGACACTAAATTATTAATAAAATTATTTCTATGGCAATTTTTCCTTATCTTTCAGCATTGTGCTCGCGATTGTTTCATTAATGTTACCAGACTTTGACGTGTTCGATCAAACTATTGGCTAATAGTAGTGATCAATGAAAATAGCTAGGAAATGTATAAAAATGTAGTTTTTGTAAGATTTTTTTTTTTATCCGTAATAATATAGGCTATTGTAAAGGGTCATTGTCATAAAGAATTATGATGTTTTATATATGTATAGAAATTACAACGTAAGATAAATTAACGTATAATAAATTAGTTGTGATAGCTGTAACGCCATGCGACTCTTTCGAAAGGGTCACTCACGGGTTCAAACCCCTAGTAGACACCAATGAGTTTTTCTGTTAACACTTGCGTCTAATATCTAATTGCAATTTATCACACGCTTTTTGATGAAGGAAAACCTCGTGAGGGGACCTACATACATCTGGAGAATTCTGGGGATATGTATAAACTACCATTGTAGCTTGGGGTGTTTTAGCTACGACTATTTTTTGCAAAAACATAGAGAGGAGGTCTGTGCCCAGCTGTGGGCAAGTAACAGGCCGTAACTTTGTTACTTTATTATGTACTAAAGTACAATTATGCATCAAGCATATTACTATTTTGCGATATACCGATGTTTACGACGATACGGCATTAAATGAATCCACTCAACACATAAACGTATAAGATAACGGCATAATACAAACTTTTGATATATCGTTTAAAAAAAAATGTAATTCGAACAAAATAAATATAATTTAATTGCGATCTGGCTTCGTTAGTAACGGTTGACTGACCTGGTTGTTCAACAAACAAGATAAAACAAAATTATAGTTCTATCTCCTTTGCACTTGTATGTTATCTCTCGGTCAAGGTCAATGCGTTACATACTAAATGTAATGGATTGGAGTACGGTCATTCACTCTTCTATATCATGTTTCTTTTATTCAAAACATAAAATAATAATTTTTTGGTGTGTTGGTACCTTTATGTCGTATGGTCGGTACCGCCCTGTATATCATCATTTTTTTGTAGTCTATTTTATTTCTATATCTAATGTTCATTTCATTCACTCGCTAAAATAACTGCATCTCGTACACTTTTGGCGATTATTGCGAGTGAGTAACTGTTTGCATTGCGCAAACCAAATATGATCTTTTTAATGCGTAAAAACTGTCCATCTCTCTTAAATTTGTAACCCGTTTAAATATATAACAAAATGTTTCTCGAGTATAATAAACATTCAATTCAGTTTATGACTTATGACCCAAGATCTCATGATTCCGAATTTTTTCAAACCACGATATGTACTTAGTTATTGTAACTGATTAAAAAAGCTCTGACGCTGTCTATTGTAAATAAAGTTTCGGCTCTTTTTTATATGCGATTTTCAACATTCAATTCTTATATATGTATATACAAAAAAATTACATACTCATTTTGGTAACGTCCCTTAAATTGCTACTAAAATTGGACTTTCGTGCATTTTTTTGTATAATATACCCTTTCTACTTAACCTCACATCAACTGTACAAGATTCAATCATAAATCTTCAAGGTTTTCTACGCCACCAGATGTTATGCTTCTTGTAAACTGCGGTTTCCTGAAACCTTTCTAAGCTATGTTCATATATTTAGAGTTCAAACATTATTGAATATTTTGGTGGGGGTCTGAATACTTCGAAAATCTAACCCCATCGTTTCTTTCTACTATACGCCTAACAAATTTTAACCTACATTAAAATCTACATCGATTTATTATCTTTAGATCGGCTTAATATAAACTTGAGCACGAGCACGTAGCGTAGTTAAGCATATCCTCCCTTCTTTATATGACTTACATTATTTAACTTGAAAGACAATAAATAACATTATTTACATAGACAGCGGTATATTTGGACCGATTTCTGACACTTTAGTTAACACAACAATTTAATTAAAATAATCCGTACAAACCTAATTATTTTTTAATACTGGTAACACTATTGTGTCTTGGCATTGAGTATAAATTTATAAAACATGACGCACTGAAGGAATATATGTGCGATCTATTTTTAAATTAGGAGTTAAAATCTTTAGTTGTTTGTCAAAGTTTAATTCTTTGGAGTTAAGCAAATAATTGTATATGACGTTTTGTGTTGTTTTCTTCTAGAATAACTAAAAAAATATATTATTTAATTATTATTCAATAATGTGCAAATATTATTTTTACTTAGGCAACATTGGTTTTTTAATTTTCGAATAAAACAACCAAAAACGTCATATGTAATAACTTTGTATGAACTAAACATTTTGACTATTAATTTAATCGCGAATACTGGCCTTTTGTATTAAAATAACACGTTGAAACGTGCATAGAGTTATTAATACTCCGTAAGGGGGTAATAAGCAGGTCTGTAAGAGATAGCAATACAATAAATGAGAGGGTAGATGAAACTTGTATACTTCATCTTTGTCAATCTCACATAAAAAAGAGAGACAGATAGATCATTTCCTTTCTTTTAATTTTTATATGGCACATTTTAGACTGGATTCCCTACTTTAGTATAATAATCTACGGAAACGTGACGGATTTTCAAATCATATTTCTTTATCTGTACTGCTATAATGTATATTGTTGTGTACATAAATTATTTATTATATGGTCAAACTAATGTACGAAGTCATTAGACGAATATTATAATTATTTTATAATTGTAAAAAATGTCGGGTTAAAAAATGTATATTGAAAATTTGTATCACGTCTACATAACGAAAGTGTCGTAAACCAAAATTTAAATATTTTACATATAAAATTTATATAACAATTCAATAAAAATATTTTGATTCCAACTAATTGTTATATAATTTTATTTGTGAATAAATTTTTAAATTTTGGTTCATACATAACGAAAGAGTCATAAACCAAAATTTAAATATTTTACAAATTAAAATTTATATAACAATTCAATAAAAATATTTTGATTCCAACTAATTGTTACTTATTCGGACCTTACCTCAAATTTTAAAATTTAAAACTTAACTTTTTTGTTCTGTAAAGTTTGTAATTTCTGCGATTTCCAAATATCTCTTCTATTTGCAAGCAAAGGATTTTCGGTTTTAAACGTAGGTAATAAAATACACTATTCAAGCGATTTACAAATTCAAATTTAAATATTCTTTATTCAAGTAAACTTGTAAACAAGTGCTTTTGAATACTACAAATCTACTACTGTTGCACACAAATCATCTAGCTATCTCAGCTAGCTTTAGCACATGGCTTTAGTTCCCTTTCTTTGTGCGAGTTTATTTAAGTAGGGTATATTTCGTAACAGGGTCGCCATCCCCAATAACCATCCGATGCTGTGAAGAACATTGCTTAGAGACATACTTCTAACCAACGTTTTGCGGCCCCGAAATTCCATATGCATTTTACTATCTCATATCAAGTACTGTTGAAGGACTAATATTTTAGTGAGCATCTTTACTGCTAATCAGCTTTTATTTAAATTAAGAATATTTTAGAAATTTTAAAATTCGAATAAATGCTGGAGCAGTATTTATATATACATTATTAAAAAAATGTTGCTCAAACGCCGTTTAGTAACTAACATATAGTAGAGTTTGTAAGCCACAGTAATTTTGGTTTCTGGTTTAGTTATCTTTATAAAAAAGCTATATTAATTCTAACATCTATTTGATGTTTTTAATTTACTATTAAAACAGTACTTCAGCGAAATAATGGATTATACAAGATTATAAAAATTTTGGTTTATGACATTTCTACAGATATAAGACGGTTGACATTTTGTTGAATTATTCTATAAGTTATCTATAGGAGTAATAGTCCATTGTAAATATATATTTATCGTTAAATGTTAGGGTTTGTACAATACAGATAGATATATTAAAGTTTTTCTAGAATTAGAGCGGAACACAAATGTAACTCTTGGTATATATGAAACATTACATGTCTATATGTACAGCTATAAAGTTTAGGATAAGTGTGTAAATAGTTATTTTATAATATTTGTGATTTAACGAATTGATCGTTTATGTTATTTTGGGTACATACTATGTGACTGTTCGTCGTCGATATGATAAGTTTTTGGTTTATGTCAGGGATAGCAAACCAATGGCATGCGACACAATGTTTTGGTTACGTCACCGATCTTAAAATTCATAATGCACTAAGAAAAAAAATTTGAAGTCAATATTTATGATTTCGTATTCCTACTTACCGCCATGAAACTTAGTTCCATGTCTACCGCATGGCGTTATAGTCGACTTTTTGCTGCTGCATTTTCGGCCATGTTGGATTGGATTAATTGATTGAACTGTCATGGCAACATTGACAATTTTCAAATAAATATACCTAGTTAAATAATTTAAAGAATTAGTAATGACTAATTTTTTGCTTAAAAGTAATGACTTTGCGGAGATATGATATAGATTTTATTATAAATTATTTTGCTATAATCCGTAATAACGTAATTTGAAAATATAATATTGAATGTAGGAAAGACCACACTAATTTCTTACCGAGGTGTTGTAAAAGGCGACTAAGGTAAGTTGACCTCCAGTGCTCCAGAGTGCTCCAACACGCTGCTGGTGGGGTGAACAGGGTACCGTCGCACATATTGCGCCCATCCCCGCCAGCAGCAACTCTGAACCCCAGAGTGCGCCACCTCTGGGTCGGTGCCTCTCTAACTGTGGCCCCTGCCTCCGCTAGACGATGCATCGGGAGCACCAGTTGCATCGACCACCTTGGGGACTTTTTCGGTGGGCGTTCGATAAACCCCCGTTCGGAACGACCAGAGATCCTCGTTAGGGCATACGACGGGCTTCGGCAAGTCGTCTGCGCCCCGCTCGCTTGCGGCGGATCGGCTTCAAGGACTCTACTTCCCGGACCCGACCAGATGCCTCCTTCCGCGACATAACATCCTCGCAGAAGGAGGCCATCGCTGTCCACGATCACCATGTTCACCATGGCACGAACCAAATTGAGCAATCTCGTGCCCTACCCATAGGGTACAACCTCTTAATTGATATCGGCCATTACTTCTTTGACGGATGCGTAGTATGTACTACAATTAATGATTGCAAAGTTGTAAATAGTTCGTATATGATAAGTTAAGTTATGTAAATTTTGTGTAATGTTGTTAATGTTTCTATTCTATCTTTATTCTTATTTTGTATTTATTTACGGTGCCAGTAACTAGTGTGGTTTCTTTCCTCTATCAACATATCAGTAGCTTTTTTTTTATTATTGTATTAATGGCGGGTACATTTTGATATCTACACGCAAACTCGTTGCGAACTAAAAGTAAACTCACTGTTTATATATTATCGTAAACATATAAAATATACAGTGTACTGACGATTCGACATTAAATGAAAATTATAAATTATCTTTAATAAACTTATAAGGATGTTTGAACTGTGCGCTTGTTCAAACAACAGGAGAAAACAATAACACTATGGTTATGTCTCCCTCGCACTTGCATTTAATATCTCGGTCAAGGTTATGCATTACATACGATATGGAATGAAATGGGGTACGGTCATTCATCCTTCTATATCATGTATCTTTTATTCAAAATTTAAAATAATTCCTGTGGCTAAATTACTTTACTACGATATTTAATGTTAAAAGATCGTTTTAATTCATAAACTATCATTAGGTTTTAAGGTTAAAAATCTTATGGTATTTATTCAATAACATTTTAACTCTAAAACCATATAGTATATAACCTTGCAAATCTCACTAAAATCTTAACGATATGTTAAAAAAATATGGACCGACATCATATATACCCGTCAAATAATATCGCAAGCTTAGAATAATGATAAGAACATCCGTCTTCATAGCGGAGTGGTTGATATGTTTTTTTTTTTTTAATTCTAACAAAGCAATTAAATGTGTCTGCAATCTCTATAAAATCTAAGTTCAAGTAGGAGTAGTGAGACCGAAAAAATAAAACCATATAGATACATGTCCAAGGTACACTTAAATTGTGTCAACACATAGGTGTACTTATTACAAATATTGGCATTAGTACTGGATCCAACATATAATAATTAGACACAGCAATATCCTTAAAAGTTACAGACATAGGTAATTGCTTCGACTAGGAAAAAACTCTTTATTTCCACATTCCGATTTACAAGACTTCTAGTGTTGTCATTTAATTCCCACTGCGTACTTAATTCTACGCATTTTATTTAGTAGCAACTCGCCAAATAAATCAACTTCTATTTCTTTCATCGTTACTCATATAGTGTGTTGCTATTAAAAAAAAGTAAAAGGTCATTTAAAAGCTAGATATAACCTTATTCACTTTCCCATATCATTTTTTTACACAACAAATTAGTTTTACATGTTTTCGTTAGTTTATAAATTTGGCAAATGGTTTCAACTCTGGTTACAGTAGAATTAGTTAAAAAAAAGTTTAAGTCTTTATTTCTACACGAATATACGTGAACCTAATGTGCAATAAACTATAAGCAGTATATCCACGGTCTACTAAATAATTATCTTATGTACGATGTGACAGCATGTCGGCTATTAATTTATTTTAGTAATTTAAGTATTGATCATTGATAAAATAACAAGATATTTTGTATTAATAAAATAAAAATTAAAATTATAAAGATTCAATAATGACAAACAAATGTCTCGCGTGTATAAAAATCTTTAACAAATAATAAAAATAGACCGTGCTACAACGGCAAATAACCATGATCAATGGCCAATAACATCTAGTCCTTTAAAAAGAAATTGAAGTCTATTAATTAAGTTTATTCATGAAAATTTTCTTGTCATTTAAATATATTTTCGATATAAAATTATATTTTGATTGTTTGTTTACAGCCTGCATTAAATAAGTGTGAACTGTCAAGTTATTGTATTCATAATCATCTTTTTCATGTGTAATTATATATATAACTTGTAGAATATTTTTATAATTTATATGTGCCTGCCAACAACTATTTATGTTAATTGAGTTATATTACTATAATTGTTTTTTTTTTTTAATTTATTGCTGGTAAGTTATCTGTCACAATATAAATAAAATAAAAAAATAATATTCAATGCTGGCCATGATGGGTCAGTGCAACATTTTATTATTTAAAAAAAAGTAAAAATCCCTAATATGTACTACAAAATCGTGAAAAAATAAATCTTTATTTTTTTGTTTTTCAGCAAAGGTTGATGTTTATTGTTTAGAGTTGAATAAATTGACAGCTCATACATGCTGGCTGTAAACATTTTGGTCCATTCTATGTAATATATTATCTTAGTGTTACATGGGTAGTTTTTTAGTGTTTTGACATTATTATAGCTCAAAGTGTGTATGGAGGTTAATCAGCCGCGATATCTAAGACTAACATGTATAATATGGAACCTCGTCAGAAATCGTTATTACCTATGTGTATGTGACAGTGTTTTATTTTTGTATTTTGATAAAATTTGTGTAAATAATTTTCTTATTTTATTGATATTAAATTCAATTAATCGAGCAGTGTTTTTGATTTAATTCATCTTTTTTTTTTACATCTATTATATGGATACCCAAAGTACTTTGGGCAAGGGACCCCATTTTACAAAATAAACTGAAATCTAAGACCCCATCGAATGACTTTAAAAGTCCTATCACCTTTTTCCCCTTATTAATGTCTACGAACTTAACTACAAACTTTTTTTTAAAGAATTACATAAAATTATATTTCTGTAATTAAACGAACAAATTATATTATTTGTTTTTCTATTAAAATAGATTTTAAAATAAGTTGATAAGATAATACCATTCTACTTAAATTTTATGTTTTGGCTGTGACAAAACACAAATATTAACGAACAAAAATTCTAAAATTTACTTTTATGAAAGTAACTAATAAGAGATAAAAGTTGGGTAACGGGAAAAAATGGAAATGAAAAAGTATTTTATTTTTGAAACTGGCTAAGTATAGAGATTACGGTGAATAAAAAATTATCTTGATATTCTATTGATTTATTCGTAAATATATACACATACTTAGAATACTTAGAACATTTAATTTTCAAACTTTACTTGTAATTAAAGAAAATTACTTTTTTTTAACTTTAAAATAAAATATCAAGTTGCTTGATATTATTTTTAAAATGTATGAAGTACATATATTTGTTACGTTATTATCGCAATAGTTGTGAATAATAAAAAAATATTCATCGTTATGGGTTTTTAAAGTCGATAATTAATTATGATCATTTATTTTAATTAAATTTAAAGGACAATCAATGATTTAACGTCCTAATTATATTTTATTTTTGCTGTGGTTGTCATTGTTACAAATGTCAACGTCAGTTTTATATTAGTCTATGACGTTTTCTTTTGCTGTGGTCTTTTCTTGTCGACGGGTATAGAGTGTGAGTTTCGTAAATTTAATGAAAATTATATCCAAATAAATCCGAGGATAGAAGTGACTTTAATTATTAAAATGAGGACCAACAATAAAGTCTTAATTATTATTGTGATACAAAACATATATTTCATTGTGTTTATTATAATCAGAACTCACAACTGTAACCAAAGTTCGATCTTATTTTTGAAAAACAATAATACTTGACATGAAGTCAAGTGTTTGGACTTTGAAAAAAACAATAGAACGTGTTCTTAATGTTGTGCGAATATGGATATGGAGTAGTATAAAACTAATAAAAACATTGGCCGAATTTTGAAGGTTAGTTTTTGTAATTTCAGATACACCCAACATGGGTAAGATTATGAAGCCTGGGAAGGTGGTACTGGTCCTTAGTGGACGGTACGCAGGGCGTAAAGCTATCGTGGTGAAAAATTACGACGAGGGAACCTCTGACAAACCGTACGGACACGCATTCGTCGCTGGTATCGACAGGTATCCCCGTAAAGTGCACAAGCGAATGGGCAAAAACAAAATTCACAAGCGATCCAAAATAAAGCCTTTCGTCAAGGTGAGCAAACATTTTGTGGTTATGTTTTGATGTCAAACATTGTTTATCTGAACATATAATCATTGTTAAACTGAAGATAGAAGAACTCCTGTTATTTTGTTTTAAATTCCACATGAAATCTCCAGATATCCTAAATTTCTCTACTGAATCAGAGAGTGTCTAACATAATACTATCATGTAATGTAATGTAGAAATAAGGGGTTTAATTCTTAAATTGTAAAATATTATTATTCTTTCAACATTCACACTTTAATTTTATATTCAAATCAAATGCCAAAGATATACATAATCATAATATTGAAGAAAAAAGATTTTTTTTTTATAATCAAATGGATCTATACAGACCCTGTTCATTTAGAATTAAATCCATAATAAAAATATACCCATTGTACTACTATAATACAATAGACCATGTTCTACCACCTGAAAGCATGCTTATGCTTTTTGTTTAATTGTGAAAATTCAAATTGTATAGAGTTATAAATTTGGTTAAAAATGGTGTAATTTATATATTTTGGTTATTAACAAAGTTCGTAATATTGCAATGGCATCCTTTCTAAAGAATAGCATTTTATTTAATATTGTATTGTTGCAAATAAATAAATAAAAATAAATAGTAAAATACCAGAATGTAATGAAAAGAAATTGAAATAAATATTTATTACAAACTATGTAACTGTTCAAATACCAGGGAATCATCACAGAGTTTTTGAATGTTTAAACTTAATCGCTTAATAGATATTTGCAATTAACCACAAATTTTGGTGAAGGAAAACATCAGGACAATTTTTTGAAAATTCTTGGAATAAGTGTGACATTTTCCAATTTGCATTGAATCATTATGGTGGGTGTTAGGCTCTTTCCTCTGAAAGGACTGAGAAGGACTAATTCTAGTGGTGCGTAGTAACAGGCTGTTTGTTACACTACATTTTTTTATACCCTCTAGACTGAGTTGTTAGTTTTAAGCCTAACATCTTTAGCTAGGGGGGTCTTGGCAGGGTTGTTTATGGCAAATAATACTTATCTATACTAATATATAAAACTTAAGAGTTTGAATGCACTAATCTCAGGAACTACTAGACCGATTTGAAAAAGTCTCATTGTAAGATAGGCTATATAACATCACTAAGATGAATAGGAGAGGAGCAGCAATAAAAATTAGTATGAAAAAACAGCAACATTTAAAGCTTTACTTGCATGCGCTGAGTAAATGGTGATAGTTATTCAACAAAAATCATGTATTACAAATTTGTTCCCCTCTAAAAGCTCTAAATAAAAGTTTGCGATAGCATATGTCTAGATTTTCAGGGTTAACCGACTTGTAACCATTTTTATGGTTATCAAAAGACTATAATATTACAGTTTTAATCTTTCCACACGGGCAGAGTTGCTGGGGATTGCAAGTATTAGATATGCCGCTTCTTCAGTTGCTTGTGCTCCTAGGATCATTTAAAAGAAGGGAGAAGGTTAATTTCTGTGCATGTAAAAAAGGGTCACTTGCAAGTTAATAAAGTTAGTGTTACTTAACTTCCAGGTTGTGAACTACAATCACCTTATGCCAACACGTTATTCAGTTGACTTCAGCTTTGAGAAGTTCAGTGCAAAAGACCTAAAGGATCCAGCTAAGCGTAAGAAGCTCCGTTTTAACACAAGAGTGCGCTTTGAAGAAAGATACAAGAGTGGAAAGAACAAGTGGTTCTTCCAAAAGCTTAGGTTCTAGGACATATAATAAATGCTATAAAATTTTTATTGACTTTTATTTTTAAATATATGTTACTTTAGTTAGTTTTAGTTAGTTAGTACTCTGTGGTATCTGGCCGAGTATTAAAGACTGCCCTCATTTCTTACCTCCTTTAAATAGTTACTTAAAATTTGTTACTTCGTGCCAATATAATAATTCACATGTTACTTACGCTGTGTGGTATCCGGCTGAATAGAATAGTACCACTCTCATCTCTTACCGAGGTGTCGTAAAAAGCGACTAAGGTTATTTGTCCCACCGTGTGGTATCCGTTTGAGTAGATTAGAGCACCGTCTTTCTTACTGAGTGGAATAAAGACAGGATATGTTTTTAAATGCAAGTTATACTAGAATCTAGATGTTACTGGAAACTTTGTTTTGTTATACCTACATTCTATTTTTAATTTGCGACTCTACCAATATTGACTGGCACGTTGGCGTAGTGGGTAGTGACCCTACCTTCAACGCCGCGAGTCGCGGGTTCGATACCCGCCGAGGGCCGACATGTTCTATAAATAAATTTGTTAGTCTTTGAGCCTGGGTGTATATTTGTATTTAAGTATGTATTTAGAAATATAGAAGTGTATATTCACCAGTTGTCAATTATATTTTATTGTCTCAATCTAGAGATTTTTGAAACAATTTAATGATATTTTTCTCATTTCTATAATTGGCAACAATATTTGGTAATATTGGTACAATATTGCCAATAATAAACATACAAAACAAGCATTTAAAGTTTTAATTTTCTGGATACTACTTAAGGTTAAAAAGCTTGGTCATAGTAAAAGAAAAAAAAATTGCCATATAATTGCTTTTATTTCAAAATAAATTAATTGATTAAGCAGTCTACCTAAGCCTAAATATCGAATCATTTACAGTACATTCGATCACAGAATACTTGAGTAGTGTATGAAATTAGTTAAAATGTAATATTTATAATAAAGTTAAGATAATTGTTTTATTTGTTGAACCAAAAAGAAATTTAGTCAATTAACGTTATTAATTTAGAAAATTTATGGTAGTATGCACACTTCATGCAATTCCATAGAGCCAAACAAAGGATTAGATTATTTTGTTTGAAGCTGCGATTTACAGAATACGAATATTGGTTATTTTTTTTTCATACAGCACAAAAATACAATAGAAAATATCTAAATAATATATAAAATGAAAAAATTGGTAGGAATTTATAGAATTAGGCGTTACTTTGCGGAGATCCATAATACAAAAGTAATAATATTACAATATTAGTAACAAATTATAATATTATTACAAGTAATAATATTATAATTTGCGATTTTGCCAAAGGCTTTGCGATTTTGGTCGTGGAGTCTATTTCCTGACGATGCTTCGGTTGCGGGGCGAAACGATTGTTGAGTTTGTGATAGTGAACGTATATAGTGCTTGTGTATCACGGTGGCGGTGGTGGAGGTTTGTGCATGTGTTTTTTACGACTCCTGCATGTATCAGGTATGATAACCGATTGTCCACTTTACATTTAGCATTATATATATTTTCTATTTTACTTCATCGCGGATTATAGCAAAATAATACTTTTGTAAATTGGTAGGATATAAATTAAATTGATAAATTTATTTATTTATCAGAGTATACTTAATAAATATAATACTTTGTTGTCATATTCATATCTAATAACTATAATCTTTAAAATTTTGAGATCTTATGAAATCTCTATATTTAATAAATGTGTACTCAAATGTATTGTTTTATTTTTAAATAATTTTATCAATTAATTTTCTGTGTATGTATAACAAATGCAATGTAGTTTCCAATATCAATTAACGGGTAAAAGTATTGTTTAAAACATTTTCATTGCTTTTAAGTTAAATCAAATAGACTTACTATAAGGTTTTTTTTTTAAATTACAGACCAATAATATCAGGAATTTTAATTAATTACTAATCAAAATCCGTCAATTGGTTAGCTTGGTGAATTTATCTCAATAAATTGTATTATTCTAGAACACCTTGTTAACAATACATATATTAGTGAACACTTTTTTAAGTAAAACAAATGAACCATGTTACAATAGTATATTATGACACAAAATTTGCAATTTTATAATTGTGTAAATAATTTTATTATCTATGTCTATAAATTGTGACAGCTTTTTTTTATTGATATTTTTAGCTTAGCTTGCCTTCAATCACTAACTCTTTTTATAATTAACAATATTGAGTACAGTGAAAAATTAAGAAAACTTGTTGAACAGCTTCGTTGTTAACATTGTATATATCAGGGATAAAGGTAGCTCAACAAATGAACGATTTAAATAACTTCAAATATAAATCTCAGAAATAAATTAAAGAAATACATTATTGCATTTATATAGCAACACTGAATGGTGAGATTAAATTAAGAGCTAGATTACTGTCAACAAGATCTAATTAAAAACAGCTAAATATTTTTTACATAGCAACCCTGACTATAGATATAATTCGAAAAGGTTAGAATTCAGAGTTGTGAAATTAATGAGAATTTAAAGCCCGCCTATTATAGATTTGTTTTATCACGCAGATGCAATTTTAGCGATTCTTTCGTCTAACTTTTTAATTTCTCTCTGTAGGCTGTCTATGTTGTGTGCGAAAACCTCTTGAACACCTTGTAACAGTTCTTTGTTGTTTTGAACCCCACTTGCTATAGTGCTTTGTAGTGTTTCCAGTTCTGTTAGCGATTTTCCAAAGTTGCTAGCTGTAAAAAAATAATTTCAGAAACCCTTAAATTATACTTTAATCAATATATAATAAATACTTATGGTTTTGTGGTGCTTTGATCAAAGGCATGTACAGTTTCTGTAATTTATTCCTTCTCATGATTTAACAGCATGTCTCTAGCGTTAGTTATATTTGTAACTATATTATCAAATACTCGCCGTGTGGTATCCGGCTGAATAGAATAGTACCACACTCATTTCTTACCGAGGTGTCGTAAAAGGCGACTAAGGTAAGTCGACCCGCCGTGTGGTATCCGGTTTAGTAGAATAGACCACCCTCTTACTTACCGAGGTGTCGTAAAATACGATTGTAGTAAGTTGATGTCAGGTAGGCGGCCGGTCGTAGAAACACAACAAAATCATGTGACAGCATGTTTATAACATGTTGTGTCGACCCCACTTAGAGTGGGATAAGAGCAGGAAGAAGATTATCAAATACATTTTAACTTCAGGAATCCATGAGCTATGTTGCTCAATTAAGTTCTATGGGCTTTAATTTTATTATAGTAAGCTATTATGACCTTCTTAAGAGATATGTAAATGATTCAGATTCATATATTAACATTGGCAACATTGTTTGAAGGCTTCTTAAAGTGTGTTGCCAGTGCTAATATATAGAGAAGTGTCAAAGACGCAGACAGATTAGTATTCAAAATATAACATTATATACTTCACATGGAATTTGAACCATCGCCGTTTTTATGTAATTAATAGCAATATATACTTTCGCAAATATACCTTGATTGTGCAGCGCTTCTAGCGCTTCCATCCGTTCCAAAATCTCAGATTGTGAGACGCCGTCTATTTGTATTAATAGTTTGTACAACTCTTTCACCTGAAAGTGTCAAACAAATGATTTTAAATTACTATCACTACATAGTATACAACAAAGTCACATTCTATGTTTGTCCATATATCCCTATGTATGCTTAAATCTTTAAAACTACGCAACAGATTTTGATGCGGTTTTTTTTATTAGATGGAATGATTCAAGAGGAAGGTTTGTACGTATAATAACATTCAATAAGGAGTAGGGAATTACTGTAATTATTGAGGTTTCTGTAAATAATTACATTTTTTTCCGCTTACATTGCAAACGCAGGCTAAACCCTTCGAGATTTATCAAAATGATGTAATAAGTATTTGTACACCTTGAAAAGGTCTACAGAAAAGTCCGCGGTGGTATATGTCTATCTCTTATGGATAACCCACAATAGCATTTTTCGTCATTTACTTTTTACGAAAAATAAAGCCTTATGTTCAAAGCAATTTTTATAGAATACAGGATTAATCCTTATCCAATTAAGTACCTCAAATAAATTGTTGATTTAATATAGATCAATATAGCCGTTTACAGCATGTAATTTAAGTGAACATTTTCGGAGATATTACAGATTTAAAATGCCGTGAGGAGGCCGCGCTTCACCCTATAGCACTTCGAATTTAGCAGCTATATGTCGCTCTTTCAAGAGTTTGTTTAATGTCAAGGAAGCTGTGAATGTTGTATATAAATACATTCTGTAATTAATTGTAAAAATAAAATACATAGGAAAATGTAAAAGTAAATATGTAGTATATGAATTTCGATATTCCAAAGATAGCAGGAAATCTTCTTAGTTTAGGGAGAGGGAATTGTTTTTCTCCAAATTTAACGCTTGCGGCCCACGGGCAGTAATGAATAAATTAAAACTACTGGGTCGATTTTAATAAATTTTTTTCACTGAGTCATGGGCTATATATTTTATACCCTTGCGAAGCAGGGGCAGGCCGCTTGTAATAGATATAAATAAAGTTACCTTGGCCTCAACTTCTGGCTCAGCAGGCTTTACAGCCGACTTCAAGGCCTCAACGTTGGTGAGCAGTGACGTCACCCTCGCTTCCGCTGCGGCTAGTTCCGCCGGACGCAGTAACGTCGCCTGGCTGGCGAGGGTGGCCGCCGCACCGCATAGAGTCGCCTGCAAGTACCTCATATATATCCTCCTGCCCTTATCCCACTCTAAGTGGGGTTGGCACAACACGTTATAAACATGCTGTCACATGATTTGGCTGCGTTTTTACGATCGGCCGCCTGCCTGACGTCAACTTACCTTAGCAGTATTTTAAGACACCTCGGTAAGAAGGAGCGTGGTCTATTCTACTCAGAACGTGTATAAAGAAAATATAAAATAATATTAACTCATATTGTGTATGCATATG
Organism: Morpho achilles; assembly: GCA_947086495.1. Taxonomy (NCBI): domain Eukaryota; kingdom Metazoa; phylum Arthropoda; class Insecta; order Lepidoptera; family Nymphalidae; genus Morpho; species Morpho achilles. The sequence continues at coordinate 2,618,387 of CAMTZB010000015.1, forward strand.
TGTGAGAGTGAATGATGTGTATGTTAAGTATGTGGATGTAGGGTGTGTGTGAGTGAGTGTTTGTGGTATCTTTCCTATGGATGTGGTATGGCTATTTTATTATTGTTAATTCATTGATATATGATGGGATGAAACGGAAATGTATGAACTGATAAAGAGACTAGAAACAGTCAGCTCGAGCATGGGTCTCACTATAAATAAGAAAAAAACCAAACTTATGATAGTCGACCGGCTCGCATCTGCCCAACTACCAATTTGCTTCAAGACTATGAAACTGTAGACCACTTTCAATACCTCGGTGCAGTAATCACAAATAAAGGCAATAGTGAAATAGAGATTCGAAGACGAATTGGTATGGGTAAATCAGCGATGACCCAACTCAACAACATATGGAAAGACAGGAACATTTCAAATCGGACAAAAGTACACGTGGTCCGAACTCTTGTCTTCTCCATTTTTCTCTATGGGGCGGAGACATGGACACTAAAAGAAGCCGATAGGAAAAGGGTAGATGTCTTCGAGATGTGGTGTTGGCGTCGGTTATTAAGAATCCCCTGGACAGCCCGGCGCACTAATGTTTCCGTTCTAAAAGAACTAAAAATGGAGAAAACACAGCGACTGTCTAGTGTCTGTTTGCAGAAGATCCTGCGATACTTTGGCCACATTCCTCTTTGGTCTAGCGACAATTTAGAACGACTGATGGTTACAGGGAAAGTAGAGGGTAAGAGACCCAGAGGTCGGAGTCCGAAACGATGGTCAGACCAAATATCGGCACAACTGGATATACCCATCAGTACCGCACTACACAGAGCTGCCGATCGCAACATCTGGAAAAGGGCAGTTGATAATTTGAAAAAGGGTCACGATCCTCAGCAATGAGGGAACGATTCAGAAGAATGATGGGATAATAGTTGAAAAAAACCTAGTGAATGACCTTACCTCTCCGGTAGCTGTTTGCAACCTACGGAAGGCCTCTTCATCTCTAACGCCAGCTGCTTGTTCTAATTTATGTAACCTGAAAAGAAAATAAATTAATATATGGACCGTTTATTTTAAAAGTGGTGTAAGTAAAAAAAAAGTATAGCCATTATAACAATTTTTTTGCAAAAAGTACTTTTTGTGTCAAAAAATTATTAAAATCGTTGTAAGGTAAATAACTTACGAGTATTGGAAACACGGAGGGGAAACAATGCAAATCATCCGCGGGTAAAACCGTGGGACACAGCTAGTATAAAATAAATGAACATATCATAACAAAACACTGATCGGTATCCATCTGTTATGCCACCGACCTCTGTCTTGCACCACTTTCATAATCAATGATTATGCAATTTCATTTACCGACCGATTTCAAGTTGTACAAAACGTGGGATTTTTTTGAGAAATTAAATACGGACTAGTTATATATAAAAAAAATTACATTAAATTAAGCATGAATTACGTAATAAGTCATTTTTTTTTTAAATGGACTTAACAACTTTCAAAATAAACGGTCCATATTAGTATTATATATTATACATAATATGGATGTTATGTTGTTATAAAAACATCGCCAATGCGATGTTTTTAATTAACAAAATTTTCACTATGGTAACATTACTATAATTTTTTTGTCTAAGTTTATTAGACAAATGGCGCAACTTTTCAAAATTTTTATTTCGCATTTGCATATATCAATTTATTTACAGATTTAGGGGTTACTCTGCAGAGACCCATAATAAAAAAAGTAATCCGCGATAAAATTTGAACCGATAAAAGTCTAAAATAATATAAATAATTACATATTTCAGTTTCTATTTTTTAATTCTAAAGTATTAATTAATTACCTGTGCTCAAGCTGTGCTATTCTTGCAGTCTGCGCCAAATTAACATCCGGTTTTAGCTTCAGGTGAGTGGTGACTAGATCCCCACGCTTCTTCTTACCGTTTATGCTCAGGTACTCTCTGTAGATAAAGTCTTCGTTAAACTCTACATCAACATCGTAATAAATAAATATAAATAAATATATGGGACACTTACACACACGGTCGTCCGTCCCCAAAGTAAGTAACTTAATACTTGTGTTATGGTAGACAGACAACTGGTGAATATATACTTATATAATTTTTGAATACATACTTAAATACAAATATACACGCAGGCTCAAAGACCTACAAATTCATTTATAGAAAATGTTTGCCCTCGGCGGGAATCGAAACCGCGACCCGCGGAGCTGAAGGTAGGGTCACTACCCACTGCTCCAATGGGCCAGTCAATATATACTTATATAATTTCTAAATACATTCTTAAATACAAATATATACCCAGGCTCAAGGAACCAACAAATTGTTTATAGAAAATGTTGAATTAGAATCGAACCCGTAACCCAAAGAGCTGAAGCAGGATCACTGCGTTCTGCGCCTATGGGCCAGTCTAAATTGTACACCGTCCTGCCCTTATCCCACTCTAAGTGGGGTCGGCACAACATGTTACAAACATGTTGTCACATGATTTGGCTACGTATTTAACGACCGGCCGCCTGCCTGACATCAACTTACACACTTAACACCTCAGTAAGAAAGAGGGTGGTCTATTCTACTCAGCCGGATACCACACGGCGGGTCGACTTACCTTAGTCGCCTTTTACAACACCTCGGTAAGAAATGAGGGCGGTACTATTCTTCTCAGCCGGATACCAAACGGCGGGTCGACTTACCTTAGTCGCCTTTTACAACACCTCGGTAAGAAATGAGGGCGGTCTATTCTACTCAGCCGGATACCAAACGGCGGGTCGACTTACCTTAGCCTTTTACGACATTTCGGTAAGAAAAGAGGGCGGTCTATTCTACTCAGTCGGATACCACACAGCGGGTCGACTTACCTTAGTCGCATTTTACGACACCTCGGTAAGAAATGAAGGCGGTCTATTCTATTCAGCCGGATACCACACGGCGGGCCAGTCTAAATTTTAATAAGTTTTAAATTCCTTACTTTAATTTCTCAGCTTTCGGATCAATTTGTTCCCCCTCTTCTAGTTTTATTTCCTCTAAAAGTTTTTTAGTTGTGTTTATCTGTAGTGCTAATTTTGAATGTTCATCCTGTGAATTTAAACCAGATAATTTATAGAATTATGCGTTACTTTGCGGAGATACATAATACAAAAGTAATAATAAAATTATTTTGCTATAATCCGCGATGAAGTAAAATAGAAAATATATATAATGCTAAATGTAGAGTGGACAATCAGTTATCATACCTGATACATGCAGGAGTCGTAAAAAACACATGCACAAACCTCCACCACCGCCACCATGATACACAAGCACTATATACGTTCACTATCACAAACTCAACAATCGTTTCGCCCCGCAACCGAAGCATCGTCATGAGATAGACTCCACGACCAAAATCGTAAAGCGAAGCAATACCCAAATAAGTTTAGTTATATACTAATCGGTTCAACCCCACCCTTTATTTAATTTGCCTGCAAACAAGTGTAACAAGCTTGAACTAGAAACATTTATTTGCTCGTTAATGAGGGTGCCATTGTTATGTTTAATAATCTCAAGGTTTTCCAATAGGCTCAGCTTTAGTCCTTTATTAAAACATGTGTGCAATACTTCGAAACTATGGTCATTAGGAACTTTATGACCGCTTTCTATCAAATGTTTGGCGAAATGTGAATTTTGTGGTTTGTTATTCCTGAAAGCTGCCATATGTTCTTTAAAACGGGTTTCAAAATTACGACCAGTCTGACCCACATATGTATCATTGCATTCAGGACATTTTATTTTATTATCACCACACTTTTTCGCGCTTTCTAATTTATCTTTATTATTGCAAAGAATCTTCTTTAAAGAGTTACTACTTTTTAAACCTAATTTTATGTTTGATTTTGATTTAAATATGGTTGAAATTCGTTCTGACAATGCTCCAAAATAGGTCAGACTGGCTTTGTACTTATTATCTTTGTAATGTGGCACCAGGTACAAATGTTTTTTTTTGTTTTTTTACAAAAGTAATAATAAAATTGCTTTTTATTTTGGTCGTAGAGTCTATGTCCTGATGATAAATAAATAAATGGGACACTTACACGGTGCCCGTCCCCAAAGTAAGTAATTTTAATACTTGTGTTATGGGTGAGAGACAGCTGGTGAATATATACATAAATAATTTTTAAATACATACTTAAATACAATTATACACCCAGGCTCGAAGAGCCAACTAATTCAGTTATAGTAAATGTTGACCCTCGGCAGGAATCGAACCCGCGACCTGCGGAGCTGAAGGCAGTGTCACTACCAACTGCTCCAACAGGCCAGTCAAATTAGGCGTTAATTTGCAGAGATCCATTATTATATATATTTTCTATTTTACTTCATCGCACATTATAGCAAAATAATTTTATTATTACTTTTGTATAGAAACAAGACATTCTTTTTAAACAGTAAGGTACTATTCGACTGTAGCAGAAAGGTGTATTTTGGAACCCAAAAAATGGGATCCCGTTGTCATATGATTTGGCTACGTATTTTACGGCCGGCCGCCTACCTGACGTCAATTATCTTAGTCGTATTTTGCAACACCTCGGTAAGAAAGAGGGTGGTCTATTTTACTCAACCGGATACCAAACGGAGGATCAACTTACCTCAGTCGCCTTTTACGACACCTCGGTAAGAAATTACGGTAGTACTATTCTATTCAGCCGAATACCACACATGGCGCAGTTAATTTAGATAGTGTATAATTATAAAATAAATGAAAGTTGTTACCCTTTCACTTTCAGTTGCTTTGTTTTGCTGTTCAGTAACTTGATCAAGGAGATCAGAGAATTCACAGCGAAGTCTTCTATATCTTTCCATTGTTGATTCTGGTTCACCCTCAGCAGCTAGCTCCCATTCACCAGCCCTATTCAAAATATATAGATAATGAATAAGTCCACAGTTAATTTGACTTTTAGAAAAAATAACTACAGTGAAAGCCATACAACTTATGTAAATTTCAAGAAAAAATTGATAGCTACTATGTTTGCTTATATTACAAAAAAAAAGTCGTTACGCAGTGTGGTATCCGGCTGAATAGAATAGTACCACCCTTATTTCTTACCGACGTGTCGTAAGAGGAGACTAAGGTAAGTCGAACCGCCGTGTGGTATCCGGCTGAGTAGAATAGACCACCCTCATTTCTTACAGAGGTGTCGTAAAAAGCGACTAAGGTAAGTTGACTCACCGTGTGGTATCCGGTTGAGTAAAATAGACCACCCTCTTTCTTACCGAGGTGTTGTAAAATACTAAACTAACTAAGATATTTGACGTCAGGTAGGCGGCCGGTCGTAAAATAAGTAGCCAAATCATATGACAACATGTTTGTAACATGTGCCGACCCTACTTAAGAGTGGGAAAAAAACGTTGTTACCTATATCCTATACGAGTTTTTTTGCTTAAGCGATCTGAAAAGTCTACGTTTCCTGTCAGAAATTTTCCTTTGAACTTATTGAACGAGTCTTTTACAGAAAGATGTAGCTGTTCGATATTTTCATTTTCTTCGTCCTCATAGGCCTCTGGTTGGTCAGCCTCGGGCAAATCGCCAGTTTCATAAACATCTGGTTGATCGTATGCCTACAAAATATACAAGAAACTCTTTACCATCACATAGATGTAAAAATCAATAATAATGTAATGTCATCGAACCGAACACGTACTATGCCCGGAAGATTTTCGTATTTTGGATCTGCCATATTATCAATAATATTTTGTTTAATAATTAAACACTTTTAATACTTTTTCGTAGTTTTTATTAATCGTATCACTTTATTTGGAAAAGATGACGTCAGACCACCGTCCATAGATTACCAACTATAAAAAACCATGACAATGAGCACAGAAGAAAATAAAATTTAAAACAAAAGTAAAATGTAAGGAAAACTTGTACCACACTTTTTAGCATAGTATAATGTATGAAATTAACTATTTAATATGTAAACATTTTGTTTAAATTAGACACTCAAAACTGTACAGTCATAAATTGTTTAAAGTAATTTTATTAAACAAAACACTGTTTGGGTTTTACTAAAACTTGATATCAGTAGTCAGCACCGTATATAATCTCAAATGAAATATATGATGCTGACATATATTTCATTTGAGATTATATTATCGAGTACTGTTTCTTGAGAATCTATGTTATTGGAATCTGAAGCCGTGATGCTAGTGTAAAAAAAATAAGATAAGTACACGTCATGTCAAAGAGTATTCGCTTTTCTAGGTTATTTGTCTGTACTAAAGCTTATGAGTCACATATATTCTCGAACGTTGGTATATTTATTTTTCATTATTCTTCAGAAAGTAATCTTCCGGATAGATCGGTTGTGATTGAAGAAGTAAAAAAAAGTAAAAATGAGTCTTCAGTGGACTATTATTGCATCATTTCTATATGCAGAAATCGCATTCGTCCTATTGTTAACATTGCCGATAGCGAGCCCCGGGAGATGGAACAAGTTCTTCAAATCAAAGTTTCTCGCTTACATAAGCGCACAAGCATCAATTTACTTCGTGGTATTGATCGCCGTGTTAGTATTATGCCTTCTCGACGCCATCCGGGAGATGCAGAAGTATTCTTCTTTAGAGGCGTCCGATCACCAGCATTTGGATGCAGAAATGCAAGGTAACATGCGTTTGTTCCGCGCTCAGAGAAACTTTTACATCTCTGGTATTGCACTATTCCTTCTCGTAGTAATTCGCCGTTTGATTCAAATGATTTGCGAATTAGCCAACCTCTACGCGCAATCGGAAGCAAGTTTCCGTCAAGCTCAGAGTGCAACTGTTGCCGCGAAAACTCTTTTAGAACGGCAAGGGGCTGGTGACGAATCAGCAAAGAAGGACCGGGATGAGTTAATAAGTAAGATTGAGCTTCTTGAAAAAGAGTTAACGAAGGAAAAGAAGGATAAAGAGGCTTTAAAGTCTCAAGCTGAGAGTCTGAATAAAGAGTATGATAGACTGGCTGAGGAACACAGCAAGCTGCAAAAGAAAATTACTGTCGCAAGCGGTGATAAGAAGGACGAGTAGTAAACCCAATAGCAGTTACTGGGAATCATCTTGTTTCATAAGCATGATAATATATTTTTCTAAAAATTTCACCACTTAAAATCTTGCACCAACATAATGTACATTGCTGATGTAATGCTGTGATTCATTGTTAAATTAATCTATGTTGATCTTAACAGATTTATAAAAGTTGTAACTAATCTAAAGTTTTATATTTAATCATTTGATTTTATTTAAAATATCATCTTGCTTATAAAATGTATTCTTTTTATTTAAAAAAAGAAAGCTATGGTATAATTTAAAAAAAATTCATAGTGAATATACACTATTTTATTAAAAAGTCTGAGTATGTTTTGTTTTAAGCTTTTTTTTATATAATATGTGAGAAAAATGTTTTGGTAGATTTAAGGTCTTTAAAGTTTGTTTATGTGCACCCTTAGGTATTTTTATAGCTAACATTAAATTTTTTTATTGGACTGACTTTGTTATTTCCTGCCTGCTACATAAAATGAGTGAAGAGTTAAATATATTGCAACATTATGTTAATATGTGTATATTCTACTCAACCGGATACCACAGGGTGGGTCAACTTACCTTAGTCACTTTTTACGACACCTCGGTAAGAAATGACAGTGATCTATTCTACTCAGCCGGATACCACATGGCGAGTCAACTTACCTTAGTCGCCTTTTACGATACCTCGGTAAGAAATGACGGTGATCTATTCTACACAGCCGGATACCACACGACGGGTCAACTTACCTTAGTCGCCTTTTACGATATGACGGTAATCTATTTTACTCAGCCGGATATCACACGGCGAGTCAACTTACCTTAGTCGCCTTTTACGATACCTCGGTAAGGAATGACGGTGATCTACTCTACTCAGCCGGATACCACACGTCGAGTCAACTTACCTTAGTCGCCTTTTACGATACCTCGGTAAGAAATGACTGTGATCTAATCTACTCAGCCGGATACCACACGGCGAGTCAACTTACCTTAGTCGCCTTTTACGATACCTCGGTAAGAAATGACGGTGATCTATTCTTCTACTCAGCCGTATACCACACGACTTAATTACGAACGACGCGAATTAATTAGATTTTATTATTGAAGATATTTCAAAATCATGTGTATTACTTTCATCATTATTTGAAATGGAAAATTTCTATCAAGCTGAACATGATAAAAAACTTTTTTAAGTCCAAGCATAATAAATCTTACGTGAAAGAATATATCTAATTTTGTCACTTTCACATCTAGTCATGAAAATTTAATAATCTATTTAAAAATAATAGCTAAATTTTGTCTGCTAAATAAAATATTGCCTTAACAATTGCCAGTAAACCGTATAAACAAATCTCTCGACACTTCCGAAATCAGGGTGTTAAAGTGTAATGGCAATAACTTATTACCAGCTTCTTCAAAACTGCTTATCAATAAATAACAGCAGAATATATTATCATTGAAACATCTTATAAAATGTTAGGGTAACAAAAGTTTGGACAAATGATACAAGCAGTTTTAAATATCCATTTATTAAAGAAGAAAAATAAAGTAATTTAGAACCTAAGTGATGTGAAATAAAGTAATATAAGTAACGTTAAATGATTGCTTAAGTTAAGTCACAAGTTATTATGTATAATATCTGACAATTTTCTTGGAATTTCGACAAGAGATTTCATACTTGGTTACATTATTAAAAAAAATAAATTTGAAGTCCTACCCATGTTTGAAATTAGAACTACATTTTAAAATTAGGTATGTAGATAACAATACGGATTATAATTCTGCAGATAGATAGCGCTACACTTGGTAATTATAAGATGTAAATATAGATGGCGTAAGCAATATGAGTTAGCGGTTGTGTCGGAATCTTATTGTATTATGTTCGTATTGAACATAATACAATAAGATTCCGACTGAAGTTGAAAAAGATATTTCTAGTGCTCAGTGTCAACTAAAATCAGAAAGGAATAATTTGAATAGCAGTGCATAAAAGTGCAGCAAACAGTTATAACAGCCCTCCTTGGACATCTTTGCTTTTAGTTTTCTTCCTGAAAAAAAAATTAAATAGCATATATACCTATAACATTTTGTTGCAGCATGTAATACTAATCATGAAATTTAATTAATTATTGTTCATTAAAGTATTGATGAAATTATTTTACTATAATCCGCGATTACAATAGAGTAATAATAATTTATCAATTTAGTGTACACGCCGTGTGGTTTCCGGCTGAGTAGAATAGACCACCCTTATTTCTTGCCAAATTATTGTGAAACGCCGTGTGGTATCCGACTGGCGATAAGCCGATAAGGCGACTAACGTAAGTTGATGTCAGACAGGCGGCCAGTTGTAAAATAACCAGCCAAATCATGTAACAAAACGTTTAAAATATGTTGTGCCGACTCCACTTAAGAGTGGGATAAGGGCAGGTGAATGATATCCCGAGGCGTTTGATGCATCTGGTGCTCCCGATGCATCGTCCAGCGGAGGGAGGGGCCACTTATAGAGAGGCCCCGACCCAGAGGTGGCGCACTCTGGGGTACAGAGTTGCTGCTGGCGGGGATGGGGGGTAATATCTTTATAGGTACCCTATCCCCGCCACCAGCAGCGTAGTGGAGCACACAGGTTATTTTAGTCGGTGCGAGTCCGACATAACCGCCGCCTGTCCCCATTGGGCGGCGCTACCCATAAGGGGTTTTTTCCTGTCAAAAAAAAAAATGTGAATGATATAAATTTAGTGTATATAATGCACCAATACACACATATATATACGTACACTAACACACATTTACACTCAACGATCATTCGGTGTTCAAGCAATTCTGCGTGATACCTTGAAACGGAACGTCAACGCGCCGCTTTTTTTTAATATTCAAATTACAAATTGACAAATACGCAAACTTTTCACAACACTGTTTTACCTATCGCTATAATATTGTAAAACCGCAATAAAAGTATTTCAAAAGCATTCAAGTTCGCCTTTTACTTGTATATTTGGCTTTTAAAGAGGTCGACTCTAAGAATAAATTGCTAAGAAGATTGTGAGCGTATAATTCTATTAATTGTTTATGTTTACGTGATAGTTTTCGTCTTCATTGAATCCAAGGCTCGACCAGAAGTTTTTGTTGCCGAAATCCGTACTTGACATCATTTCCATGTCGTTTGGTCCGTCTATTTGCATGTAGGGCAATTCAGGTGACCTTGGTTGGACCTGCTGCCATTCTGTTCCATTCATAACTTTTGCTTCTCTGGAAAATAATAAGAAATTGATCATTTACATGATGTGATAGGTCCGTTGTCTTTGCAAAATGGACTATTCGGGATGTATAGGAAAAAGATAGAGAAAGCAAGTCAATTTGTAGACATATAGCAAATCAATTAGTTAAAATTAATAAATCAAAAAATAAAATAATTTAAACCTCCATGATTAGAACGAAACTTGGGAAGAATACCCAAATATCAATCTCGCGCTTATATAATAGCTGCATAAAGAACACATTATCACCGTATATTGGCGCAATGGGCTTACATCATTTATGAAAAAATGTACTAAAATTTTAACTACAGAGTTGTAATATTTGAGTCTCAGGGCCTGTTTCACAAGTTACTAATAAATTGTCGGACGTTAACCAACAAATAAACTAAGTAGCAGATTAATGTATCTAAAAAGAGACTCTAAAAAGTAAAAATTAAAAAAAATCGCGGCTATTTAACATTGGGTATTGCTATCCAGCAGATAAACAAAATAACAGCCACATGATCCACCTATTAACTTATTAGGGACTTTAAGTGCTGAATAAGTCTATTAGAAACCCGCGAGACGCAAAATTCCGAGATATGTCTCAGATATGTTCTGAATAGGCTAACTGAAAGTTTATAATGTTGTTGTTTTTTTATGTTTTCATTATTCCCCTTTGTTTATTTTTTGTAACTAAGAATAATGTGATCGTCTATAATTGGTACTACATAATTAATTTGAGACTGTGTAGAATATTTTTTGGATTATACAATAATATCTGGGTGACCGAGCTTTGCTTGGTAATTTTTTACAAAAAAAAACTTTAAAAAAAGAAAATACAATTTTTTACTTGGGGATCGATCCTTGGCATTCACATTTCTCGAGGCTGCCCGTTACCCGAATAAGCTACGTCGACTTGACAGTTAATGGCGAAAATTAAATTCAATATAAATGTTAGTGTTTTTTAAAACCTAAAAATAGGGATAAAACAATATATTTTTTTTACATAAAACCTAGCTAGATCAATTTTTCTCCCCCAAAACCTCCTACATGCTGAATTTCTGGAAAATCGTTGGAGCCGTTTCCGAGATTCGGAAAATATATATATATATATATACAAGATTAACTCATTTAAATATTAAAGATTTAATACTATTGGAGATCCAAATAAATAAATAAACAAATGATGTTGTCACTTAAGTCTAGATAATTATTTGTAACTGTGTCAATTCTTTAAATTAATATTGGGTTTATGGAATATATAAAATAATAATCGCCGCTTAAATATATTTTTGAAATTTCAAGAAACAATAGTTTTTCCTTGCGATATTTCTTGTCAATTACAAGAAATATTCAAATGTTCACTATTTCAATTTATAACAAATCAGAATCCGAAGGCCCCCAGAAATTGGGGGCTCTAGGGCACCGCCTCGGCGGTGGTGGAGGTTTGTGCATGTACTTTTATGAATCCTGCGTGTATCAGGTATGATAACCGATTGACCGAATAATTTTATTATTACTTTTGTATTATGGATCTCCGCAAAGTAACGCCTAATTCTATAAATTACGATATGGGTATCTTTAAAGCTAATGTAAATAGGCATCTTCTAGGCAAGCGCGTTCCATCTTAGGCTGCATCGCCTACCATCAGGCATGTTTGCAGTCAAGCGCTCGCCTATCACGCAATAAAAAAATGGAATTGTTGTTACCCAGTTGATACAAAATAGTAAAGTATGTCCAGAAGAACTTCCCTCATTTGTATATCTTCGGGCCGGGTTATATCGAAGGGGAGGAAATTGTCAAAAATCAACATTATATCGTCTGCGTGGCTTACACCTGCAACATAAGAGTTTCCTTTTGTAGTCCTGACGTGGAAATCCTGTGAAGAGACCTATGTCAAGCAGTGGATGTCTATCAGTTGACGACAACGTGTAGTGGAGGGCTAATATAATGACTGTGATTAATCATCAAGCCGTCGAGAGTGTGGCAAGAAGTCACGGCCGACGGACATCAGAAAACTGGGACCTCGTCTTTGCCAGCGAAGATGCTGTATGCGTGTCTGCAAATATCACTTAAAGGCCTTATGGCTCTTACTTTATGATTTACTAGCAATCACCAGCCCGAGTGGAAAGATTAAAACAGTAATATACCGTATCGTCTTTTGATAACTATAAAAATGGTAAAAGTGGGTTAACTTTAAAAGCTAGACATGTGGTGTCGCGGACTTATATTTAGAACTTTAAGAGGGGAACAATTTTGTAATACATGATTCTTGAATAACTTTCACCGTTTACTCAGCGCACGCAAGGAAAGCTTTAAATTTTGCCGTTTTCGTACTATTTTTTATTGCTGTTTCTCTCATTATCATCTTAGCGTTACATATGTTATATTGCCTATAGCCTTCCTCGATACATGGACAAATTTAAAATCGGACTAGTAGTTACTGAGATTAGCACGTTCAATCAATCAATCGTACAAACAATCAAACAAAGAAAAAACTCTTCAGCTTTATATATTAGAATAGATTCACGGTCCGCGACAAATTGCAGATAGTTAAAAAAGTGTGAATTACCATAATTGGCGTTGTTTTGTGCAAATACATTTGACAAGCTGTACTGAGCGCGGTAAGCGTAGCGGTACATGTATGTTGGTTTGCGGGTGCGATAGGCGTGGAATTGTGCAAATTTTCCAATGCCTGTGAAGAACAATCGATCGCTGAGTGCCTGAAAAAAAATTAACCTATTATTAATACAAACGTTTGTCTAGTGGTCACAAAATGACAACTCAATTCATGACACAGTTCACAGAAAGTGATTTTATACCCGTAATGTCTTATAACGAATAAGACATATACTATTCAAAATATTTAAATCAATAAATTGGACACTTGAAGTAAATAAGGCACTAAGTACCTAAAAATTAAAATTCGAACTGAGTATGTAATTTGGTCCTAAAAGCCCTTTTAGAACCAAATTGCATACTTATTTCGAATTTTAATTTTTGGGTACTTAGTGCCTAGATTATTAAAAAAATGTATATTTAAATTAATACAATTGTTGTCGCGGCGGAGGGCCACTATTACCTATTAAGTAATTGAGTGGACTGTATTTTTGCGTTATTATATTTAATATGCAGTGTCCACGTAACAAAGGAAAAAATGGCGGCACAGGGAAAAATACCGGGAACGTGCACGTACCTGATAAACGGCCACTGCTATGATTCCTGGATCCAGGCACACACACGAACACACTCGTGGACACTTCGCGAGGTTGATAGCACCAATTCTCACCGGACACAATTTTTGATAGCGTATTTGCGAGAACTTAACCGAAGTTTATGTTCGTTGAAGTAATAAGCGGTACGCGGCGATTAGCGTTTGCGACAAGACTCGACTGACGTGTCTTTTCTTTGGCCACAGTGCACGTAAGGAAAGGGGAAGGGGTTTTGATTGGTCATTAGGGACACTGCGATATCATAATTAATAAAGGAAGCGCGTCCACCAATAGATGGCGTTACCAACAATATTCAAATTAATGAATAAATATAATATAAATATTCGTAGAGTTATACTATAGTAGAGAAGCAAGCAAAAGTTCCATATTACAAGAAAGAGAAAGCAAATGAGGTTTATCATCGCTCTTTTATACGCGTGCGTAGTGAGCAAACATAAATTTAAAGGTATACTATAAATATCTTTAATAATTAAATGAGTTAATCTTGTATGTATGTATGTATATTTGTCCGCCTGTTGTACATAGGCTTATTTATTATGCTTCTTTTGTGTATCGTGTACGTCATCTTATTTACAATGTTTTGAAACGGCTCCAACGATTTTCCTGAAATTCAGCATGTAGGGGGTTTTGGGGGAGAAAAATCGATCTAGCTAGGTTTTAGATTAGATGCGATAGCCGTTGAGTAACGCGCGGACCGAAAATGTTCACAACCTGGGTTCAAATCACATATCTTCTTTTTTTTTATCTTTTAAAAAAATACCCAGCAAGGCTCGGTTACCCAGGTAATATAAATAAAATACAAAGAAACAACTAATTAGATAAATAATGGTTTTTAAACGAAATTTAAAAATACCTATGTATTGTTTGAGAATGTCTAATGTCACTGTTGACTATGAATATAAATAGAAATATACTTTATTGTACACCATAATCCATACAAAAGAAAAATAGTTTGAACATAAAACATTTTTTATAGCCCTAACGGCTTTTACAGCGTCACCGGGCGGGACGGGCGAGCGCAGAAGCATCGCAGAGGTTACAAGAGCGACTATGATGTTAGTCTTCGATAATACTTCTTCCAATAACTTGTTGATCAAGCTCAAAGTTGTCATAAAAACTTACTTTAACAAGTTCCGAGAAAGTGTCTTGTCCCACATCAGAACCGTTCAGATAAAACTGTTCAATCTCCTCCGCGACTTTGGGACGCTCGCTCGCAGGCAACGAGTCATTGTATTGGAAAATCTTACTCGCCAATTGGTCCCATTGCGAATTCAGCTCCGGTAGAGTGTTGGGATCAGCTTGGTACGCTGTACAGAGAAGTGGAATTACATCTATATAGAAAACTATACTAATATATAAAGCTGGAGAGTTTGTTTCGTTGAACGCTCTAATCTCAGGAACTACTGAACCGATTTGAAAAATTCTTTCAGTGTCAGATAGTCCATTTATCCAGTCCAGTCTATCACGCTAAGATGTGTAAGAGCAGCAGCAATAAAAAATAGAACGTAAACAGTGATAGTTATTCAAAAATCATGTATTACAAAATTGTTCCCCTCTGAAAGTTCTAAATAAAAGTCCGGGGCAGCATATGTCTAGCTTTTAAGGTTTTTTTAGGTTAACCCCCTTTTGCCATTTTTATGGTTATCAAAAGACTATATTACGACGCCGTATGGCATCCGGCTGAATAGAATACTACCACCCTCAATTCTTACTGAGGTGTCGTAAAAGGCGACTACGGTAAGTTGACCCACCGTGTGGTATCCGGCTGAGTAGAACAGACCAACCTCATTTCTTACCGAGGTGTCGTAAAAGGCGACTACGGTAAGTTGACCCACCGTGTGGTATCCGGTTTAGTAGAATAGACCACCCTCTTTCTTACCGAGGTGTCGTAAAATACGACAGAGGTAGGTCAGGCAGGCCGCCGGTCGTAAAAACGCAGCCAAATCATGTGACAGCATGTTTGAACATGTGCCGTCCCTACTTAGAGTGGGATAAGGGCAGGAGGATGATGATACATAAATAAAAAATATGCAACTTACCTGCTGCTGGATATAATCCTTCCTGAGCCACGACGGAAATCAACATCGGGAGCCGCCGCATATGTTTGCTTGCGATATAAGGATATTCTGTGAAGAACGGCGCCGGACTGTCTGGACTCTCCGCCGTGGGCGTGAATGGTGTGAACAAGTGAACTTCCCATGGCTAAATTGATATAGAAACAAATTTGTAATTATTTTTTTAAATATATAATAAATAGTATCTGGGTGACAGAGGCTTAGGGGTAATTTTTAAAGACGCAAAAAATGCAATAAAAAAAATAAAAATACGCCGGGTGACATTGAACTTAGGTTTCGAATATTTTTTGGTCCGCATGTTACCATTAGGCTGTCATAGCTTTGCATTTGACAGTTTAATTTACGAGCTATCTATTCCGATTTTCGCAGTTTTTTTAGTGCTCAAAAACTGGGATAAAACGAGATTTTTGAAAATAAAACCTAGCTAGATCGATTTGTCTCCTCAAAATCCCTACATCCTGAATTTCTGGAAAATCATTGAAGCCGTTTCCGAGATTCCGCAAAAATATATTATATATACATACAAGATTAACTCATTTAAATTTAAATATTAAAGATATGGGACACTTACACATACGGTTGTCCGTCCCCAAAATAAGTAACTTAATACTTGTTACGTTATAATGTAAATAAAGTAAAGTAACCGCCTGTTCCTCTCCCACTGCTGGGCATAGGCCTCGTCTCTCCGTTTTCGGAGAGAAGGATTGGAGCTAAGATCTACCCTGCTGGTGAAATGCGGATTGGTAAACTACACATATCACCAGAATAAAAAAAATGGTGAAAGCGCGCGACGCTTATCAACGCTGAGTTTCTAAAAAAAAACACTTGTTTCGGTGAACTAATATAACGTAGGAAACCTGTACAACTATGAAGAATTCCTGATATCTGTTATCTGTAAATCCACTTGGCCAGCGTGGTCTTTCTAAGCTACAATTCTAGCCAACAAGAGGAAAGTGAAAGTTTTGGATTCGTAAGCAGAACGTTGATTAGTACTAGTTTACTAAATATTTTTGTCAGCAGCGTCTTAAAGATCACCGTCTGTGTCTCAAGGGTTATCCCATATGTCTTAAATACTGGCCGTGTCTTAAAGATTACCGACTGTGTCTTAAAGATTACCGACTGTGTCTTAAAGAATACCGGTGGTATCTTAAAGATTACCGTCTGTGTCTTATAGATTACCGTCTCTCTCTTAAGAATACCGGCCGTGTCTTAAAGATAACTGTCTGTGTCTTAAATATTATCATATATGTCTTTAAGAATATCGGCCATGTCTTAAAAATTTCCGTCTGTGTCTTAAAGATTTCCATCTGTGTCTTAAAGATCACCGTCTTTGTCTCAAAGTTGTTTCGTAAGCGAACTTCAGGACGTCATAGATACTCTTACCCAAGGCACATGCAAGCCTGCCTAAAATAAATCTCCAGAACTTGGTACTATCTCGATATGATTTATAAAAATTATATAAATTGTCTTGAAAAAAAACCGCGTCTTGGCAAACGCAGCGTAGGGCGTCCACCGTCTCGCTGGACCGACGACATCAGGAAGGTTGTCGGGGCCAGGTGGATGCGCATTGCGGAGAACCGGGATGTCTGGCGCAGACATGGGAGGCCTATGTCCAGCAGTGGACTGCGATGGGCTGATGGATGGATGGATGGATGGATATAAATTGTATTCGTAGAAAACTTACAAACATTTGTGTCTGAGCCTTGACAATAGAATACGCTGACCTGCTGTACAGACAGTCGGCTATTTGGGGACCGTTGTAAGTCGGACAGCCAATAATGGCTGCTAATTGCTTAGCTTTATCTACTGCCTTCATGGCGTATGCCCATGGACAAAATGCTGAGCCGCTGTATGATAGTCCTCGGTGAAAGGTGCCTATAACAAAAACAATTATCATAAATACCGCTTGTATGGCTCGGATAGGTAGGTCCAATTTCGATAAAGAGGTCAGTCGCCGATTCTAACTCGGATGGAAAGCTACGGGAAATCTTTTCATCTAAAATATTTTTATCTAAAATATTTTTGTGCCTGAAGACCAAACTTCGACTGTCTTCGAACAGTAGGTGTTGCCAGTGATGACATACGGTTCTGCCGTGGTTTCTCGCCATACTCCGGACGCCATGCTGACTAGTCGTCATACTATTAGCCCTTAGGACAACGTTGCCCGACACTGGTAGACCTTCTGCGCTCTACTCTCCGCATTTCTGTAAAAGCCGATAGAGCTAGCAGCATGCAGTCAATACGAAAAAAAGGCACTCCGATACGAAACGTCGTCGCTGACTATGGGCCTCATAAGAACTCAGAGTTACATAGTGAACGCTGGACCTACTCAGCCGGATGTAACACGGAGGGTCAACCTTAATCGCCTTTTATGATTTCTCGGTAAGAAACAGGATGGTCTATTCTAATCAGCCGGATGCAACACGGAGGGTCAACTTACCTTAATCGCCTTTTACGACACCTCGGTGGAGGGTGGATGGTCTCTTCTAATCAGCCGGATACCACTCGGCTATTAAAAATTTAACTTCTTTATCTAAGGTCGTATATATGTAGCTAGCTTTATACATAACTAGGAAAAAATTGGCCTTCACCCAAGAAGAGTTTATTTAAATGACTTCATCTAATTAATTATCATACTAACATTGAAGTAATAAGGCAATCCATAATTAATATAAAAAATAACTATTGTTATAGAATATAGTAAGACAAAAGGATTTATTATACAATTAATATCTAAGTGACCGAGCCTTGTTCGGTAATTTTTAAAATGATGTAAAAAAAATTAAAAAAGAATAGGGCAGGTCCCACCTGCCCTATTCTTTTTTTAGGCTCGAGCCTAGGTATTTTTACCTCTCTAGACCGTCCGTTCTCCAAATAAACCAACATGACTCTACGTTTGACAGCGAAAAATTGTAATTGTATTCGACGTAAATTTTATAACAATTTTAGAGCCCGTAAACAGAGATAAGACGACATTTTTTAAAAATAAAACTTATCGAGATCGATTTTTCTCCCCCAAAACCCTACATGCTGAATTTCAGGAAAATCGTTGAATATATATATATATATATATATATATATATATATATATATATATATATATATATATATATATATATATACATATACACACACACAAGATTAACTCTTTGAAATATTAAAGTTCAAAATTGAGTATTTAACATTAATAAATATCTTTATTGTACAATATTACAGATTAAAAAACAATTAATAGAAAAGGTTAAAATTAGTTATAAGGTAAAGTTGTAGATGAAAATACAGTATTAGATAGATAGGCAATTTATATACAACTTGGGATATAATTAATTCGCTATAATCCGCGTTTATTACGAAAATCTATGTCACGCTAAATGTAGGAAAGAGACAACGTTCACATACCTCATACATACAGGACCAGTAACCACACGTATTTGAAGGCAAATCAAAGGTGGGGGTCAAACTATTTGTATATGATACTACAATTTGGGTGATGCGTCGTCGCTATGACAATAAGTTCAAAGCAAAAGTGGTCACTGCCCGGAATAGGCCTCTTCTCTCCGTTTTTGGAGAGAAGGATTGGAGCTAAAAGATACCACGCTGCTCCAGTGCAGATTGGTAGGTTACACATATCTCCAGAATTCTCTAGAGATATGCAGGTTTCCTCACGATGTTTTCCTTCACCGAAAAGCGTGTGACAAATTGCAATTATCAATTAGACACCATAAGTTTTAACAGAAAAACTCATTGGTGACCCCGTGATCTCCTCAAAAGAGTCGCACGGTGTTACCGCTGGGCTAACTCAGCTTATTATATTATATTTATAATACATGATAAATTCCAGAAAAGACCTATATCTGAAAATAGAAATGAAGAAGGACATCGCAATCTTGTACCTGCAGAAAGAGATGAAAACAAGTGGTAGTGTACACAAGCGCCACCCGCTGAGTGGCCCGTCAATGTAACGCTGTTGGGGTTACCACCGAACCTCATGATGTTATCGCGAACCCATTTCAAGGCCAGAGATTGATCCTTAAGACCAGCATTGCCTGGTATTGCGCCGTCGCCCGTACTGAGAAATCCTGTAAAACGAAAAAGATTTATTTATCTATATATTAGAGGTGGGCAAAATGTATACCTGACAAGAAAATGAGTGATTTTTATTGTTTCGATCTTGGGATATATATCACTCTTTTATATATTTAACTCATTTATCTCAGTACGGCTCAGAGAGAGAGAATAGGGCAGCTAAGACTACGAATATATCCTTTATATCATCGGCTCTTTTAATACAAACATTCAATAGCTATCTGTCTCTCTCTTTTACATGTAAATTGCTTTATAAGCCCATCTCTTTCTCTCCAACTCTGAACGAGCCGTAACTCATCACGAAAATTGACTTTTAAGTATAAAGAAATAAAGATATAATTGAAACACGCGCGAGCTAGAGAGTAATTATATCTTTTGCAAAGATATAATTTCTTGTCTTTAGCTCGCAAGCAACCCATCTCTACGTCAAAAATAAAGTCACATGCCCCATGTATAAGTATGGGAAATGTGACTTTATTTTCCGGATAAGGCGACATATAAAAAAAAAGTTTGCATGTATGTTCCTTATATTTAAATGAGACATATTCATTGTTCAAGTAAACTTATTAACATGTGCATTGAATCGGTCACTCTACTGCTGGTTCACAAAAGTGTTCCTACCGAGAAAAGTCAGAAGTAAACTCGGTGGTTGCTCATTTCAAAATATAACTCTTACTAGTTAGATTTAAGGTATAGAAGGTATATTCATGCATTTTTATCATCATACTCTTCAATAGTAGGCTTTCAGTATAGTAGACTTAGACATAGTTAATAAGGTTGTATTACTAAAACTTGAACCTTTGGTGTATGAAATAATAATAGACAAACGGGTCGAGAAGCTAAATTGACGCTTGACGGGCAGGAGGTTTATTATCATAAAGGCTTTATTGTCAAGGTTGGAAACGGTACAATAAAGTAAAGCGAAGGAATCTCCTTAAGCGATCTACGCCATTAGTAGCCGTAGGTTAAGACAAGAAGACAAGAAGGTTAAGACAAGAAGACAAGAAGTACTTACCAATAGGTCCCAAACGGTAATTAAATGTGACGACAATTAGATCTTTGTCCATTAAGTGCGAGGGATCGTACATCGCTCCCAGACCGTACATGAAAGCACCTCCATGGATGAATACCATAACAGGCAGCGATGCTTCAATAGTTCGGTTCGGGGTGTGCACGTGTATGTATAAACAATCTTCGTTGCCTGTAACGTAAGTAAAAATTTGTAACCATCATAACACTGAACACTAGCCCAGCACGTGACACGTTATGGCCCAAGAGCCCGTGGACCCCAGGCCTTCGTCATTTTATAAAAGCTGAAAATTTGTCAGTGCATGCTCCCAACACAGGTAAGAACGATGGCAGATTATGAAATTTGGATCATAGTGGCTTTGGGAGATACGCAGTACTCGCGGTTGCAAAATACCGAATTAATTTCGTCATAGTATAAAGCTTGATCTTTTGGTATTACCTTTAGAATAATATTAAAAATCACGTCAGTCAATGCCAGATACTTAGCATAGTGGAAACCCCCTGCCAGACACCCTTAAAGTTCATGATTCTATATTATAAGTTCATGACTTCTATTTACGTCATAGTATAAAAGCTGATTTTAATATATACTAGCGGCCTGCCCTTGCTTCGCACGGGTATAAAATGTAGAGCCCATGTCACTCAGTGAAAAAAAATAAAATAAAATCTATCCGGTAGTTTTGATTTATTCGTCGCATTCTTTGTCCATATATCCCTATTTACGCATAAAACTTTAAAACTACGCAACAGATTTTGATGCGGGTTTTTTTAATAGATAGAGTGATTCCAGAGGAAGGTTTGTACGTATAATATCATTCAATACGGAGTAAAGAAATACTGTAATTTTTGAGGTTTCTGTAAATAATTAAATTTTTTCCGCTTGCATTGCAACCGCAGGCTAAACCCTACGAGATTTATCAAAATAATGTACTAAGTATTTGTACACCTTGAAAAGGTCTACAGAAAAGTCCGCGATTGTATATGTCTATCTCTTATGGATAACCCACTATATCATTTTTCGTCGTTTACTTTTTACGAAAAATAATGCCTTATTTTTGAAGCAATTTTTATACAATACAGCATTAATCCTTATCCAATTAAGTACCTTAAATACATTGTTGATTTAATATAGATCAATATGGCCGTTTACAGCATGTAATTTATGTGAACATTTTCGGAGATATTACAGATTTAAAATCCCGCGAGGAGGCCACGCCTCGCCCAATAGCACTTCAAATTCAGCAGCGATGGGATGCGCAACGAAATGTCGCTCTTTGAAGAGTAACCTCTAAAGAAAACATGTTTGTTTTGTCTAATTACAAGAGAGCTGTGAATGTTATATATAAAGATATTCTGTAATTAATTGTGAAAATAAAATACATAGGGAAAAATGTTAAAAGTAAATATGTAGTATATGAATTAAGATATTAGATATAGCAGGAAATCTTCTTAGTATAGGGAGAGGTGAATTGTTTTTCTCCAAATTTAACGCGTGCGAGCCACTGGCAGTAATGAATAAATCAAAACTGCTGGATCGATTTCAATATTTTTTTTTCACTAAGTGGCATGGGCTATATATTTTATACCCGTGCGAAGCAGGGGCAGGCCGCTAGTAACATATAAAAAAGAGAGATAGATAATAAGACTCAGTATCTTTTAATTTATTTTCGATGAACATATTTTAGGCTGGCTTCCTTACCTTTTGTTTTGTCAATAATACACATTATGGGTCGTCACCGCCCGACGGGGGTATATCGGACTCGCACCGACTTAAAAACTGACAGTGCTCCACTACGCTGCTGGTGGCGGGGACTGTTGAACACATTGCCCCCATCCCCGCAAGCAGTGGCTCTATATCCCGGAGAGCGCCACCTCCAAGTAGGGGCCTGCCTAAGTGACCCCTCCCTTTGCCAATCGATGCTTCGAGAGCACCAGATGCATCGACTGCCTCGGGGACCTAACTCCAGCGAGCGTCCTATAAAACCCCGTTCGGGATAGCTAGGGAAAATAGTGTGACAGAGAAGAATGATAGAAAGATTAGGCATGCAGAATAGAAAGGAAGGTGGCCTCCTTCTGCTCTGCGGAGGGGGGCGATGGAGCGGTTCCGGTAACTTTTGCTCTGTATCCAATCTGCTGCTGGCTAGTCCAGTTGGTGGCAACTTGCCTCAGCCCATCGGCTGCCGCCCTGTCAGGGGACTTTTGGACGTTCCGAACGGGGTATATCAGACGTCTGGCTTACAGGTCCTCGAGGTGGTAGGTGTATCTGGTGGTCCCGATGCACCGGCTAGCGAAGGGGGGCTTCTCTTTCGAGGGGTCCCTACCCGCAGGAGGTGTTCTCTGGGATCATAGCTGTCGGCGGGGATGGGGGCAATGTGTACAACGATACCATGTCATTGCCATCGGCAGCGTGGTGGAGTACACAGGTTGTTTGAGCCGGTGCGAGTCCAACATAACCGCAGCCTGTCCCCGTCGGGCGGCGGTACCTATAAGGGGTTTTTTCCTGTATAAAAAAAAGGTATGCAGAATGGAAGACGGAGAAAACGAGAGAACTGGTATGGAAGACAAATTATTGTAAAACATAGGCTCCGTCGATACATGATGAACCCCTTTCGGAACGCTCGTTAGGACGGCATGCGACGGACTTTGGCGAGTCGCCTGCGAGTCCCCTACCTTAGTATAACGACTCTATAGCGTTCTCACATACTTCTGTAATATTTGGCACAAACAATGAACATACAGCCTAAAGTTAATTACTGAATTCGAAAATTATTCTAATTGCCGCTGCTATAATTTCATTAGCAACAAAAACTATTAAGTTTATTATTCTTGTAGTAAGTAGTCAAATTAATTATTACTAAACGAGTTTTATGAGGTGCGATAAAGTAAAATTATCAATTACAAATGTCTGCAGAATACAGAATTTACAGGGAGGCTATTAATATGTTAATTGGCATTATCACGTGGATAATTACTGATAAATACTGAAAAAAACATCGTCGCACAATATAGGTAATTTTAACATGGCTATCATAATCCTATCTTACTTAATATTATGAATGCGAATGTTTGTGAGTATGGATGTATGTTTGGTAGTCTTTCACAGCGGATCCGCTGAACCAATATCGATGAAATTTTGCACATTTATTCCTCATATACAGGCTATAGATCTCCTGTTAATTCTACAGATAGGATGACACTGAAAAGCGCTATCTATTATCATCCTATCAAGCGACAACAGTTCACGCGAACGAAGTTGCGGGTAAAAGCTAGTAGCGTTATATTTTTCAATAAATCATTTTATTTTTACGTATGTAAATATAAAAATTCCGCCAAGTGGTATCCGGCTGAGTAGTATAGACCATCCTAATTTCTTACTAAGGTGTCGTAAAAGGCGACAAAGGTAAGTCGACCCGCCGTGTGGTATCCGGTTAAGTAGAATTGACAACCCTCTTTCTTGCCGAGGTGTCGTAAAAAGCGACTAAGGAAAGTTGACGTCAGCAGGCGGCCTGTCGTAAAATACAAAGTCAAATCGTGTGACAACATAAAAAAAGATGGTAACTAAACTAGAATTTTGCAACTTTACGAGTAGGTTTTTATAATTGTATAATTGATGTTATTTGCAATGATTTACGTATGGTACCCTTGTAAGCATGCTAGGTTTACATCAAAAATACAACAATTATTGTAAGCAAATTATTATGTTGAAATTTGATATCCTCAAATGCATGTTTTGTGAACTAAATAAAAAAAAACATATCTATAACATGTTGTGCCGACCCTACTTAGAGTGGGATAAGGGCAGAAAGATGATACGAGCCTTATATTCCTAGTCTATTGCTTATTATTATTTACCTGTAACAATGTCTTGAAATGGGTCTAATTGTATACATTTCACGTTAGACTCAGTGGCATCCCAAATTCCAGTCCAAGGTTGCTTCGGTTGTGGCGCCTAAAATTCCTCTTTATTAGATGGTTTAAAATTTATCAATTTAAATATTCTTTTAAATATTTACAAATTGTGTAATGCTTATTTCAGATGTAGGAAATAAGCATTACACAATTTGTGGTAACCTATAATTATTTATCTAGAATTACTACCTATCTTAGAAATATTTTACTATAAGTTTATGTTACAGAGCGACATAGTCACATATGGTGACAAAGCTCTATAAATAAAGAAAAAAAAAAAAAAAAAAAATTCTTTTCTTAGTTGTATATAAACTTAGAAATAAATAGTTGTGTCGGACTTTTAATATCCCACTGCGCAAAAACCTCCTTTTCTTTTCTGATTGGATTAAATGAACTTTTTAAGAAGTGCCTTTGAACAAAGGCCTCTGTTGGTTCGGAAAACTTGATCTACGAGTATTGAGCACATACTATCGGCGGTTGCCCTTTTTTAAATATATTATATTTTTTTTAACTAGTTACACTACGTCATCGTTTAGCGGTGTGATATCCGGCTAAGTAAAATAGTACTACCCTCCTTTTTACCGAGGTGTCGTAAAATACGACTAAGGTAAGTTGACGTCAGGCAGGCGGCCGGTCGTAAAAACGCAGCCAAATCATGTTACAACATATTGTGTCCACCCCACTTATAGTGGAATAAGGGCAGGATATATACTACGTCATTGTTATTTTATGCGAGTTATACTTAAATCCATGTTTATGATTTAAATAATCTCCGAATATATAGACTTATATAGACCGGAAAGCGCGTGAAACATGTATATATCAATTAAACAATCATCAATTAGTTTTTACACAAAATTTGATTGTTTTTTTACCCATAAACCCCTCTTACTTGAACTTACCATAAATCTGAGCTCTCCCACAGGCGGCATGGCGTACGGAATTCCCATAAAACTTGCATACCTTCTGCCTTTTGTGGATTCCTTCCATATACCCTTCAATCTGCCATTATCTATTCGTACCATAGGGCTCGAATCTCCACTTACCACCATGTTAAAAAAGAATGAAAGCAAAAATAATTTTAAAAATGCCATCTTTGTCGCTTGCTACTGGCGGTTGCCGGTATACGACTGAATTTTTTTCTTTTCCTTTATTGAGGTATTATATTAAATTACTTTTATCACCTAATTACTAAAACCAACTAGCGTCGTAGTATCATGTATAATATAATTGTATAGTATATAACATAATTACATCCGGTTGAAGGTAGGCAGTTGTTATGACAGAATCTCTGGACAACGTCAACATAATACTTAACGATATTCTCTAATTGCATCCGGAGAAAATGTAGGCAGGAAGTCGTTATGGCAGAATATCTAGGGGCCCTTAACACAATGCTCGATGACCTGAACAGAGTAACTCAACAGGTGGGCCTTAAAATGAACATGAACAATACCAAAATTATGTCAAACTCATATATTCCGC
Organism: Morpho achilles; assembly: GCA_947086495.1. Lineage (NCBI taxonomy): Eukaryota > Metazoa > Arthropoda > Insecta > Lepidoptera > Nymphalidae > Morpho > Morpho achilles. The sequence continues at coordinate 2,644,477 of CAMTZB010000015.1, forward strand.
TCTTCCCTGTGATCGTTGCTAACTTTGCACTCGAAATTTTAGATATTGTATATTGTTCTATTTTTAAGTAAAAGATCATTCGCCCCAAATCGAATGTGCAGCGTTCGGAAAGTTACATGAGATTCTATCGTGCAAAATACTTCAGTGCCTGAAGACCAAGGTCTTAAAACTGTGCGCATCGATAACATATGGATTCGAACCTTGGTTGCTACTACGGGACTGATAAGTAAGCTCAGAGCTACTCAGCTAGCGATAGAGCGAACTATGCTTGGAGTATTTCTAGGAAATCAAATCAGGAATGAGATCTGATAAGCCTTAGAGCCAGTAGGTTAAGGAACACAAAAGTAAAAGAACACTATGCGTCTATTTTATGCATATTTTATTTTTATACATATCTTCATTTATAGGTATAACATGGATGTTTAATTAAAATGACTTAATGTAATTGTCAATTATTTCTAAATGCGTGCTGGGTGCTTGGTACATTTAATCTGAAAGTATTAAACAAAAACCATTAGTAAATAAATGAAAATTAAATCCCTTAAACCTTTAGCCAATATCCTACAGTGTGCATACTGAAAAAGAAAGTGTGTCTGCCTTTAGAAGAATGTTGCTGGAACGCTCAATTCAGACGTTCCTAAATTACGATAAATGATTACCATATCATCATGTGCATACATAGGTTGTTCTACGAAGATTAAGATAAAATTTTTACCAAAATGCAATAGATAGTTGTTACCAGAAGACCCCTAAATCTACAAATAAACTCGTACATTTGTACATTAAGGAATTCATACTTTAGTGATACGAATGAAATGGTAAAAACAACGATTTTAGTTGTCAATGTAGCAGAATTTTTTTCCTGTTTAATGATTCCTTTTCATCCTGAGCATTTATGTAGAACTAAAGTTTTGTAGATCACTCTGCTATTGCTCATTTACTCTGGAAATTATAAATAGTATTAGACAATTGTCTTGTTTTCTCCTTTCTACGGGAATATACTTAGTCATCGTCCAATCATTTAATATTAATGAAGTTAACTTAGACTGGTTTAATATAAGTAGGTAAAATTTGAACCATTTCTATTTAAATTCTGATTTTTAATTATGGAAGATAACAGTTTATGTTAAACTATATTTAGATTTAGATTTCTTTACTTTACAATATGCTAAATGACTTCGCCAGCGTTATCAGAGGAGATTGGCGAATTGCATACTGCAGAAATGTAGAGTAGGGCACAAAAGCTCCATTAGCATCCGGACTTCCCAATGATTCCTATAAGCCCAGAACACTGCTATGGTGACGTATATTGGAGGTATCGAGTTGGGTATCGAGAAGCCCTGACCAACCATTACAAAACTAGGACCTCGTGTTCACTGGTAAAGAAGCTGTGCATTTGTTTTATTTGATAATAAGGATCATATTGGACGCTTGGTGGATGCCACAGGTTTGGATGTGTCTCGGCTTCCAATAAGTAAAACTCTAGAACTTTTAATAAAGCTGTAAGGGCCTCTCGAAGTTGGAAGCAGGTCGATGGAGATAAATTTTGAAAAAAAAAAAGATTATTTGACTCCACTGCTTTTATTAAGTTAATTATAAAGTTTTGAACTCCGCCTGACAACAATTTTGCTGTCTGAATTATGTATTTGTGGAGGAATGCTCAAATTCAGGACAAGATATGCGATAAGATATTAGGAAATTACTATGTATACAGTTATAATTGATTACAATTCATCCTTTGTGTTGACATTATAATTTTCTTTCTCATTAAATCCGAGACCGTCCCAGAACTTCTTGTGCCCGAAATCCGAGCTAGTTTTCATTTCTATATTCTTTGGTCCCGCTATTTCAAGGTAGGCTAATTCAGCTGGTTCTGGTTGGACTTGTAACCATTCCGGTCCATTCGGAATCTTAGGTACTCTAGAAAAAGATTATTGAGTTAATTATTTTAAGATATTAATCTAAACAACGGTTTAATTCTTACCGTGCCGTAAAAGGCGACTTAGGTAAGTTGACCCACCGTGTGGTATACAGTTGAGTAGAATAGACCACCCTCGTTCTTACCGAGGTCTCGTAAATACACTAAGGTAAGTTGACGTCAGGCAGGCGGCCCGTTGTAAAATAGGTAGCCAAATCATATGACATGTTGTGCCGACCACACTTAGAGTGGGATAACGGGCCGGAGGATGATGAACTGTTATAGCTTCTTCTGCTTTTCCGTAGGTCGTTCTATGTTAGGAAAGGTCATTTATTCTATTATTTATATTTATAAAATGATCTGTAATGGTTTGTTGGATCGGGTAACTTATTTAAAACTGGTGTTATTAATCTATATGTTATATTGTATTATAAGTATAATAAACCGATACAAATGAATAAATACATGGGACACTTGATCGTCCGTCCCTAAAGTAAGTTAATACTTGTATTGTATGGCATTTATATTTATAGGTATGGTATACTTTGTATGGCAGACAACTAAAACATATATAGTTTTAAATACATACTTAAATATAAATACACACCCAGGCTCGAAGAAGCAACATTTTTATAGAAAATAGTAATAGTTGGCCCTCGGTGGGAATCAAATCCGCGACCCATTGAGCTGAAGGCACGGGCCAGTCAAATAAAGAAAGTTGGACTGTATGTTTTTCTGCCTGTCTGTTATAAATTCATGCATAATTCGCTGGAGATGACGAAATTTGATACGAATAAAGTATTAAAGTACAGAGCATGTAAAAACAGAAAATTTCTGTTTTTTTTTTCAGAAAAAAATCTGTTCATAATTGTGATTTAAATTTACGCGAACAAAGTCGCTGGTGCACCTTTTTGACTTTATAATACGACTAGTAGTATCTCACGGTTTCATCCGCATAATTTTTATTATTTTACACCATATTATATTGGTAAAACGGACCCCTATTTTTAAAAAATATAATATAGCCTATGTTGCTCACTAAAGCTGCAGGATTCCAATGGTAAATTTTTTTTTTAATCGGTGCAGTAGTTTTAGTGTGAAAACATTACAAACATACATACAAAGTTTTCCTCTCTATAATATTAGTGTAGATGTTACCAAGAAGAACAAGTGGTTAAATTGATCATAGAGCTTTTAAAGGCGTCATCAAGGTCAGATTATGTTACGAGAATGAAACAATTTTATAAAAGTATAATTACCAAAGGACTTTGGTTCGGTAATTGGAATTTTTGGTAAGAAAGCAAGACTCTTTGTACAATTATTTCTATAGCTTTCACAAAACTGCTTCATACAGTTTCACAAATCTATATGGTTAGGGTAGACGGTTTAAAATTTATCGCTGGTACGGCAATAAGACGATATTCGTCACATTATTTTCTGATGAGACTTTCTTTAATATGATTGGTAAGGGAAACTGTTAAATATTTATAAAGAGAGCAAAATTACTTTTTTGTTTTGTGGTGAAAAATTTGCAAAGTAACAATGATTTTTGGTTGTATATTAAGTTGTATATTTTGCGAAGATTTTTAAATTGTTTATAATATGTAGTAAATTTAACGAATTTTTTTTAAAGCGGGTAATATTATAGTTCTTTTATGTTTGTTATCTAATAATTCGAAATTGATAAATATTGTATTCGAATGGTTAGAAAGTAAATATTAACTGATGTGAATAAAGTTTATATTTCACACCGAGGTTAGGTAGGTACTTTTTCCAGTTTTAAGTGCTTCACGGCTGTTTTGGATGAGCAATTACTTCGGATGAGAACTTATAGAACTTTTAAATATAATCTACGAAACAAACATGAAAATATCCCTGAACAAATAATAATAAAAAACCATACTGTTTGAAGGAGCACAGTTATACAATAATTTGCCAAATAGTCTAATGGAAGCAAATAGTATTACTTTGTTTAAAAAACTGCTAAAGTACTATATTTTTGAGAAAAAAATATTTGGTATCTAAAACATAAGCTATCGCTCTCATCAATATTTATAATATGTTAGGTTATTTTTTTAACTTTAAGTAATATTTCTTTTTATATCAGTAAATTTATTGTTTAAGATTTAACGAATTGTTAAGTGGTGCATGTGTCTAAAGCAAATAGTTTTTCTCTATTTTAATTCTCATATAAGTGAACAGTAAGTTTATTTGAGAAAATAAATGTCTTTAACCCGAATTCAGGTTAGAAAGGGGAAGTGGTTATGCTATTGTATACATCCACAAACCCCCTCCTATGTTGGATTATGACTTGACACTTGCTTACTTGTGTAAGATATTATTTGTAATGAATGCATATATGAACGGCCGTAGTCAAATATCATCTCCATGGTTTTTAATACCGGATATACTGACAACGCGATAATCACTTGACCAATAAAAAGTAGGTGCTTGTTTGTGACTGTATCATGAAACAGGATTTCGGAGGTATTATGACTAATTATGATTATGGTACTAAAAAATGCCATTTATTATCAACCTATCACGTGATAACAGTTCACGCGAACGAAGTCGCGGGTAAAAGCTAGTATGTTATACAACAAACGTGGAATGTGGCATTATTTGCATAGTACTACAAAGCTTTCTAGTAATTGCATTCTATTGAATGCATTGGATGTTCTTGAGCGTATAAACGCGCGAGTCTAATGACCTCTTATTTACTCTTTCGGTTTCTTTAATATCAGTGACAGTGGCGTACAGTACACCTGCAGCCTGCAATTCTGTGAGACGCTGTATGTCAGAGGTGCACGATGTGGTGGTTAATGTGCGCAGTGCATTATGTACGTTATGCGAAAGTTTGTGAATATAGATGTATGTTTGTTACTCTTTCACGGTTCATCCGCTGAACCAATATACATGAAATTTGGCACAATTATTCCTTATACACAGGGGTAACATATAGGCTATAGAAGTCCCGTTAATTATACAGAAATAGGATGACTTTGAATGCCGCCAACTATTATCAACCGATGGAGATTTTTGTAGGGTTGGAGAATGACAGCAAACGAAGTTGTATGTAAAAGCTAGTCCTATATAAGATTATTATCCTGTTGTGAACTAAAAATACTTACCCAGTTGCAGCATAACTGTAGACCATGTCAAGAAGTGCTTCCCTCATTTCGAGGTCATCAGGACGGGTTATGTTGAATGGGAGATACTTGAAGATAAGCATCATATCGTCCGCGTGGCTTACACCTAAAATAAATTTTTCAAAATTCCTTTAAATAATAGTACCGACATGACCGAGTCTTGATCGGAAATTTTATTTTAATTATTATATAATCATACAACGAGACGAGACACCAACGAAATTGACCCCGAGGTCTGGGAGCTACTATTCCCAGACCTCCTCACCGAACACCAGTTCACTCAGGTAACCTGGGCCTACGGCCCAAACACAGTCCACAAAGTCTGCGAGGACCAGCCCGGGCAAAGAGGTTCGCCTCGAGGCCCGTACCCCGCCTACCTATCAACGGTATGCGAGAAGACCCCCTGCTGAGAGTATGGATGTATTTTTGTTACTCTTTCACGGCGAATCCGTTGAACCAATGAAATTTGGCACAATTATTCTTTAAACATCGGGGGAACATATAGGCTACAGAAATCCTGTTAACTATACAATAATAGGAAGACACAGATAGAATAAGAGCTATTCATTATCAACCTATCAACAACAGTCCACGCGAACGAAGTTGCAGGTAAAAGCTACAACGAACGAAGAACTTCCACCCTTACATCATCGATCTCCCACGAAGGCGCACGGAGTGCTTCGCGTCTTCTTTCTTATTATGGGTATCTTTAAAGCTAATGTGAAAAGGCATCTTCTAGGCAAGCGCGCTTCATCTTCAACTGCATCCAAAGTCTTACTTCGAGAAATCTGAGGTACACCCTCTCTTTTCAGTTGCTTCCCCCTACATCCCAGTTAGGTCTGACCACCAAAAATATAGGCACCTAAAAGCGTCCTATATGACGCTGACGAACCAATAACACAAAAACACGTAATACACACACTTCGCCGGCGAAGACGAGGTTCCAGATTTCTGACGTCTGTTGGTCGTGGCTTCTTGCCACCCTTCCATCATCATATTGACTAATCAAAGTCATACCATTAGCCCTCCACTACACGTCGCAATAAGCCGTAGTCCGGCCTCACTGAAGACACCCTTGGGACGACGTTCCCGACGCTAATAGAGCTTCCGAGCTCTACTCTGCGCATTTCGCAACCTCGGCGCGCGGCAGTCAAGCGCTCGCCTATTCTGCTATAAAAAAGCTAGTATTTTATGACTTACCATAGTCTACGTGGTTCAGTCCAATTAAATTTGACAAGCTGTATTGGGCGTGATAAGAGTATCTGTAAAGGTAGGTAGGCTTGTGGGTGCGTTCGGCGTGCATCTGAGCTAACCTGCCCACATCCGCCACAAACAAACGATCACCAAGTGCCTGGAAAACAATGGAATTATATCATCATCCTGCCCTTATCTCACTCTAAGTGGGGCGGCACAACATGTTACAAATATTAAGTCATATGATTTGGCTTCGTTTTTTACGAACGGCCGCCTGCCTGACGTCAACTTATCCTAGTCGTATTTTACGACACCTTGGTAAGAGGGTGGCCCATTTCACTCAACCGGATACTACACGGTGGATCATTACTTTAGTCGCCTTTTACGACACCTCGGTAAGAAAAGAGGGTGGTCTATTCTACTCAGCCGGATACCACACGGCGGGTTGACTTACCTTAGTCGCCTTTTAGGACACCTCGGTAAGAAATGAGGATGGTACAATCCTATTCAGTCGGATACCACATGGCGTAATGGAATTATAATAATGGGATAAATATATGGTCTAAATCAGTTCCGGCCACGATAACGCTTTATAAAGAACTCATGAATTAGGGTCTGGATATGCGTGGACTTAAAAGAATAGGCTTACCGTTTAACTCAGACTTCGCCTGTAGGGTACAGAGAAGCGGAGGCAAGACAAGAACGGGGAATGCGGTGCGAGGGCAAGCGCCTGTACTGTGATATACAAGAGGTGACCTCCCGCACCTACCTTAGTCTCCAGTCCTCAGTAAGATTTCATTCCATACTCATATCATCCTGTCCTTATCCCACTCTAAGTGGGGTCGGCACAACATGTTTTTCTCTTCCATTCTGTCCTATCTTTCGTCAACTCTGGCGCCACTCCTTTTATATGCATATCATACTTCACACAATCCAACCATCTCTTTTTAGGCCTCCCTCTAGGCACATATCCATCCACATTCAAATTTAACACACGTTTGGTCACATGATTTTCATCCCTCCTCATTACATGTCCATACCATCTCAATCTTGCACTTCTCGACTTTTCTATAATGGGCGCAACTTTCAGACTTCCCCTAATATACTCGTTTCGTATTTTATCCAGTTTTGTCACACCACACATCCACCTTAACATTCTCATCTCATTTGCATGTACTCTTCTTTCATCCCTCCTTTTCATTGCCCAACATTCTGATCCATACAATACGACAGGTCTTATGACTGCCTTATAAATTTTTCCCTTAACTTTAAGGGGCATTCGAGGGTCACATATTGTGCCTGAGACCTGCCGCCACTTCATCCATCCTGCATTCATTCTTTTACCCACATCTCGATCTATTTCACCGTCGTTTTGAAAAAGCGAACCAAGGTACCGAAAATCAGAGCAGACTGGCAAAATGTTCCCATCCAAAGCGATCAGGGAGAAATTGGAGGTCCCACTAAAATCGTAGTACATATGTTCAGTTTTAGTACGACTGATTTTTAAACCGACTTTCTCCAACTGGTTGTGCCATTTCGCCAATCTGCTTTGGACCTCAGTTGCATTTTCTCCGACGAGTACAATGTCATCGGCGAATAACATACAACAAGGAGCCGATGAGTATGGATTTCATTCTATACTCATTTTGTACAAATACAAAACAAAGTATGTTACTTTGAAATGTAATATGCATTTCTTTGTCTCGAATGCGTTGAGGACAATGACTTTGTTTATATTTATTCTACACAAAGCACTGCGTAGATAAGAAGATTTATCTCTTTAATCTACGTAATCAAAGAACCACAGTGTCGTCATGTGCGTAACTGACCGATTAAAGACAAAGCATGTGAATTTTTATTATATCTATTTAGGATTTTTATACGCATAGAAGGATTTCACTCCTTTAGTTTCATAAATTTAAATTCATATGCTTCTATTCATGATGATTCAGCATGTAGGGAGGTTTGGGGGAGAAAGATGGATCTAGCTAGGTTTTATATAATAATAATCGTTTTATCTGTTTTTTGGGCATTAAAAAATACTAAAGTTTACATCGAATATAACACACAAGTTTTGCCGTAAATAGTCAGGTCAGCTTAACTTATTTGGGGAACGGGTGATCTAGTGAAATTAAAATACCTAGGATCGAGCCCCATATACCCTATTATTTTTTCATTTTTTTTGGAAAAAATTATCGAACAAGGGTCGGTTACTTAGGTACATTTTTTTGAAAAGAGCAATTGCCAAGTTTCTTGGTCGCTCCTCTCGGTAGAAATAGCTTTCCGAACCAGTAATAAGTTGAAGATTCAAAAGCAGTTGTTTACAAGTTTACTTGAATAAAGAATATTTTGAATTTGAATTGCCTGAATAATAAGTGGCGCCTAAACTCAAGACTCAAGTGTCAGAGATAAAAATTAAAACTAACTTGAACGAGTTCGGTGAAAGTCTCCTGTCCGACAGCTTTACCGCCCAGATAATATTTCTTTATTTTCTCCGCAACACTGGAGCGCTTGCTGATAGGCAAAGTGTCATTGTACTCAAAAATGTTGCTAGCCAGTTGGTCCCATTTTGAATTGAGCTCTGGTAGAATACTGGGATCAGCTTGGTACGCTGTATAAAAATCAAAAAAGGGTTAGAAAAAAAAATATAGCCTATAATATATCCCCAAATTAAGTAAATTAATACTTGTGTTATGGTAGACAGACAACTGGTGAATATATACTTACATAATTTTTAAATATATACTTAAATACACCCGGGCTCGAAGACCAACAAATTGAATAGAAAATGTTGGCCCTCGGCGGGAATCGAACCCGCGACTGCGACTATATCAAAGTGAAGATCCTGCACAATATAACGCACTGTTCGCTGTTGGGTAATTTCATATTTAAAATTTTAATTTAGAGGTGCTTGCTGTTTTTATGCGACGATGCGCAAATGATGAATGAATAATTCTTTATTGCACACCAAGTAAACAAAAAAAAAATAAGTGAAATAAGTACATACAGAAGAGAAAGGGGGGTCTTATCAAGAAAAGTTATCTCTTACAGACAAAGATGACAAATATGTGGATCCCTGGTGCGTAGATTATGGAGCAAATCCAACAGCATCGTGAATTTAACTTCGAGCATACTTGATTGCATATACGTGAGAAATTTAGTTTTTTGTACTACTAGCCATAAATTATGGAGAGGCGCTGTCAGTCAAAAAAAAAATAATACGGCGCAAGGACATAGCTTGAAGGATGGTATAAGATTCAGCTATTTATACACGCGTATAAACTGTGAGTCAATGTTTAAATTTGACGTGTAATATCGCTGCTCCGCCTAATGTGTTAAGCTTGAAGACTTTAAGTTAAGAATAGGAGTTTTCCTTACTTGCTGCAGGATACAATCCTTCTTCAGAGGTGACAGATGTGATAAGAGGCACTCGGAGCATATTTTTGCTGGCGATGTAGGGGTATTGGTTAAGGAAAGGCTCTCTACTTTCTGGTCCCTCAGCTGTTGGCGTGAATGGTGTAAACAAACGGACTTTCCATTTCTAAAATCCATATTTATGTTAGAAAAATAATTTATAGAATTAGGTTTAGTTTGCGGAGATCCATAATACAAAAGTAATAATAAAATTATTTTGCTACTATCTATCTAATTATTTTGATGATACCTCATCGCGGATTATAGCAAAATGATTTTATTATTACTTTTGAAATACGAAACCTGTCTGTTACTTTTTCAAGGCTAATCCACGGGGCAAATAAATTCAATTTGATATAATTGAAGCTTATAAGCAGAGCGAACGGCATCATCCTCCTGACCTTATCCCACTCTAAATGGGTTCAGCACAACATGTTATAAACATGTCACATGATTCGGATAGGTTTAACGATCGGCCGCCAGCCTAACATCACCTTTCTTTTCTTTTCTATCGCGCTTCACTGATATACTCTACTAGCAATCGCAAGCGACTCCGCCCGCGTGGAAAGATTAAAACCGTAATATCGTATTTTGATAACCATAAAAATGGTTAAAGTGGGTTATCCTTAAAAGCTAAATATGCTGTGATGGACGAATTTTTATTTAGAACTTTTAGAGGGGACTAATTTTGTAATACATGATTTTTGAATAACTATTACCGTGTACTAGGCGCACGCAAGGAAAGCTTTAAATTACGCCTTTTTCGCACTATTTTTTATTGCTGCTTCTCTCCTATACATCTTAGGGCGATGTTATATAGCCTTTCTCAATAAATGTACTATCTTACACTGAAATAATTTTTCAAATTGGTCTATTAGTTCCTGAGATTAGCGCGTTCATCAATCAAACAAACAAACTCTTCAGGATTATATATTTGTATAAATAAGAAGGACACGTGCTTCGTCTTACGCGATGTGGCTACTTACGATTAATTGACTAACAAATCTAGTATTAAGTGTAGTGACTACTACATGCAAAATCTTTCGTAAGGTTGTGACTACACTGATTGAAACAGTAATATGGAGGGACGCACCATGTTATCGTGGTACATCTAAAAAAAAGTAGAGTAACGGCCTGTTACAATCCCACTGCTGGGTATAGGCCTGCTCTGTTTCTGGAGAGAAAGATTGGAGCTAAGACCTACCACGCTGCTCCAATGCGGATTGGTAGGTTACAGATATCTCCAGAATTCTGTAGAGATATGCCTTTCTCACGATGTTTTACTTCACCGAAAAGCGTGTAATAAATTGCAATTATCAATGAGACATATAAGTTTTTAATAGAAAAACTCATTGGTGCCTGCCGGGGTTTGAACCCGTGACTTCTTCGAAAGAGTCGTTATCTCTATCGTACGAAGCTGTGATGGCCTAGCGGTGCGACCGTGTGAATCTCTAGAGACGATCATGGGTTCAAACCCGGGCAGACACCAATGAGTTTTTCTATTAAAACTTATGTGTCTAATTGTTAATTGCAATTTATCACACGCTTTTCGGTGAAGGAAAACATCGTGAGGAAACCTGCATATCTCTAGAGAATCCTAGGAATATGTGTAACCTACCAACCCGCATTGGAGCAGCGTGGTAGGTCTTAGCTCCAACCCTTCTCTCCAAAAATGGAGAGTGGAGGCCTATGCCCAGCAGTGGGATAGTAACAGGCTGTTACTTATCTCTATCGTACTCTCTAAAGAGCTATCACAGGTTATGAAACTACTATAAACCGTGTTTTTCTTTTATAAATACTCACAAACATCTGAGTCTGGGCCTTGACGATTGTTTCTGCTGGCCTGGACTTGAGACACTCGGCCATCTCTCGGGTAGGGGAAGACGGACATCCAACTATAGCAGCCAGGGTTTTGGCCTTTTCTATTGGTTTCGTAGAGTAAGTCCATGATGCAAACGCTGCACCGCTGAACGCTATTCCTCTGTGGAAGGTGCCTAAGTGGAAAAATAAAAATTTACTTTAATAAACGTTTATTTTTTTATATTCTTTGATATTATATTGTTAGAACAAAAATAAATCGAAAATAAGATATAATATCAGGAGTAGGAGGATATCATAATAATGTAGAGTGAGTGAGAGTTTTTAAATTTTCCAAAATGATATATCTAATTTTGTATAAAATTTCTTATCAAGTTTACGTAAAGACAATATTATCGTACGACATATACATTCAGCTATGTATATGGATTCCTCCTGCCCTTATTCTATTCTAAGTGGGGTGGGCACAACATGTTATAAACATGTCGTAACATGATTTGGCTGCGATTTTACGACCGGCCGCCTACCTAACATCAACTTACCTTATCGTATTTTACGACACCTCGGTAAGAAGGAGGGTGGTCTATCCTACTAAACCGGATACCACACGGTGGGTCAACTTATCTCAGTTGCCGTTTACGACACCTCGGTAAGAAATGAGGGTGCTCTATTCTACTCAGTCGGATACCACACGGCGGGTCGACTTACCTTAGTCGCCTTTTACGACACCTCGGTAAGAAATGAGGGTGATACTATTCTACTTAGCCGTATACCACACGGCTAATGCAGCTATATGGATTATCTATGTTTTTTTGTTGGCTATTGAAAATTGCACCATACAATATATTTAATCTCCGAACGCATTTTAGTCTGGTGCGCACCATGTGCACATAAGAGCAAGCACAAAAGATAAATGTAAGCTATTATTAAAAATGATTGGTTGTATTCGATGGGGAATTTTATAACAAAGAAAATGGTCTGCTAATCATAGGTATAATTTATACATAGTAACAAAAAAGATTCAAAAATAAATGTCAGAAATTCTTAGTAACGAATTCAACACAAGGCGTTTGAGAGTTTGATCGAATGAATGATACGTTGAAATACAAGTATTTAAAACCGCTTCACTCGATATGGTTGGGCGTATTTTGTAATACATGTCACTGCCACGAACTTAGTGGTGAGTGACAGTGGTGAAGTCGCGCGACCAATTGAACGGTCGCGCTGCAGCCGCCATTGCGGTTTATCGCCGCGCCGCAACCGCCATTAACCGCCATTACGACTGACACCGCCGACAAGTCAAGTCCGTATCGCTTTCCCGCATCACCGCTTTTTGTACCGCAACGGTCATCCGCGCCGCGCCTTCTTCGGATCCCGAGAGATCTGGAGCAGGCTACCACCATACCACAACCGCTAAGGTAAGTGCTTTGACTTGTTGTTGCACTATACGCCTTGTCCGCCTATCCGCAGGGGAGAACATAGGATCGCGGAACCGCCCCGCTGGTTTAAAACCACCACGATAGATTTTTTTTTTTTTTTTTTTTTTTTTTTTTTATACAGGAAAAAACCCCTTATGGGTACCGCCGCCCGACGGGGACAGGCGGCGGTTATGTCGGACTCGCACCGACTAAAACGACCTGTGTGCTCCACCACGCTGCCAATGGCAAGGACAGGGTATCATTGTACATTTTGCCCCCATCCCGCCGACAGCTCTGATCCCAGAGAATAAACACCTCCAGGTAGGGGCCCCTCGAAAGAGAAACCCCCCTCCGCTAACCGGTGCATCGGGAGCACCAGATGCACCGACCGCCTCGGGGACCTGTAAGCCAGGTGTCCGATGTACCCCGTTCGGAACACCCGAAGGTCCCCAGTTAGGGCGGCAGACGATGGGCTTGGGCGAGTCACTAACGCCTGGACTCACCAGCAGCAGATTGGATCCAGAACAACAGTTCGTGGAACCGCTCCGCCGCCTCCCTCCGCCCCCCTCCGCAGAGCTAAAGGAGGCCATCGCTGCCCACGATCGCTCCCTGCCCACCGTGTTTGCTATGTCACGGTTGACAGGGAGAGATCGCGCCCCAAGTAGGGGCCCCAACGCCTTGGTGGGCGTTTCCGCCCCCACCGGGTAATTTTTTATAGAGGTTTTCTTCCTCGCAACCCGAAGGTCCCCGTTCCCATTGCTGGGCTTCCGGGTTTCGCCGACGGTGGCCGTAACCATGTCCAGCCAGACTTAGAGTAAGCCCAACTGGACCCGTCGCTCATTAGGGACTTCACCCCAACCCCCCCGAAGTCCCCGGCCCGTCCAGATTGCCCTCTGCTAATCAGAGGGACAACTGGATTGGCCACCCCTCAGTGGTCCGTTCGCCAAGACTAAGCTTGCCCAGGGTGCGCCACGAGGAGGCCGACCACTTTGGCACGACCACGATAGATTGCCTTATTTTATCCAAACTAAATTAACAAAATAAAAAAAATAGACACTTATTTATGTTCTCCACCCTATATTAACAAAAAACAAATTAAGACTCTTGTTTATGTTCATAGTATCTAGTTTGGTTACATTTATCGCTTAATTACTCTATTTAGTTCATAGTTATCTTAACAGTGAGATAAAAAGTTTGCACTTTAAGGAAAACATCGCCTAAAATACAATATTTTTTAAATTAAATAATACACTACATTCCATAATTTCAAACCGGAAGGAAAATTTGACTTCTTTGAAAAGTGTGCTTAATAAATAAATAAATAAAATACGCCGTGTGGTATCCGGCTGAATAGTATAGTACCACCCTGTCTTCTTACCGAGGTGTCGTAAAAGGCGACTAAGGTAAGTCGACCCGCCGTGTGTTATCCGGCTGAGTAGAATAGACCACCCTCATTTCTTGCCGAGGTATCTTAAAAAGCGACTAAGGTAAGTTGACTCACCGTGTGGTATCCGGTTGAGTAAAATAGACCACCCTCTTTCTTATCGAGGTGTCGTAAAATACGACTAAGATAAGTTGACGTCAGGCAAGCGGCCGGTCGTAAAATACGTAGCCAAATCATGTGACAACATGTTTATAACATGTTGTGCCGACCCTACTTAGAGTGGGATAAGGGCAGGAAGATGATGATGAATAAATAAATAAACAAAATAAATCCTTTCTACATCCATACTCCGTAGCATATCTAGTTTGAATTCATGAACATTTAATGATAAGGCTTTCATCTTAAGACCTCGTCAATGAGTAGGCCTCAAATTCTCAATATATATTGCATAATAATATGTTATTGTTGCTTAAGTTATAACATAAACTATGATTTTGTTATTGTACACGACGGTTCAACATCCTGGTGTTTGATAAGCTAACAAACAGCCTGATAATATTCAATCGAGCGTTAATTTTGCGTTGTTTTGTTGCCAAGAATAATGTTTTTGTTAGTTTATTATCTATTATGCTAGAGGTCGGCAATCTGTTAAGATTAAAGAGCCGAAAGTAGCAATTTACAAAAATATATAGATATAGTATTTATATTATATATTTGTTATATACGTATAAAATGATCTATACTAATATTATAAAGAGGATGTATGTATGTTTGTAATGTTTTCACGCACTACACAAAACAACTGGACTAATTTCAAAAATTCTTTCATCATTGGCAAGCTGAATCTTTGCTGCGCAACAAAGGTATATTACAAAAAAAAAATGTAATAAGGTGTAAAAAATTAGTCATAAAAATCTGTTATCGCATGCAAACTATTGATGATATATTTAGCAGAAATAAGTAGTCCGACTTAGTAGACTTTCCACTGCCATGAGATCGGTATATATGCGGGTGAAACCTCGTGTTATTACTAGTATATGTATATATTCACCAGTTTTCATTTTTTTATTTATATTATGGTATTTATAATATGAAAAAAAGAGCTATACGTGGTATTTATAATATGAAACCTCGTGATTATCTTCGGGAAAAGTTTAAAGAAATTGGCGTTATGACTGTAGCTTCACAATACATCTACAGTAATATACTATTTGTACGTAAAAATATTCACTTGTATAGTAAAAATAGTGATAGGTATGATAGACATACAAGAAACAGACATTAACTAATGACGCCTAGATTACGCCTCCAAAAGGTCCGAAAATCATTTGTCGGTCTCGGTACACGTTTTTATAACAAAATTCCTCAACATTATCTAGACTTGCCTTTACACAAGTTTAGAAATTATCTCAAAACGATGTTGCTACATAAAGCTTACTATACTATTGAGGATTATTTGAGTGATAGCATATCTTAACTGCAGTCAGCTACGCATCCAGCTGCAACGATTATCTTGTAACCATCAAATTGTAATAATTTTTTATAACACAGTATGTTTTAAGCAATTTAATTTATGTACATAAAAATATAAAGAATTATAAAACGATAGGTGATGTATACAATAGACAAAGCAGGAACCGACATAAGCTTGCGGCTCCTGCTTTGCGCCTTGCAAAAGTACGTAATTCGTTTGTGGGTTTTGGTATAAGATTCTATAATAAAATTCCGCAATCAATTTCAGCTTTGCCATTACAGCAGTTTAAAAACACTGTTAAAAAGAGGCTGATACAGAAAGCCTACTATACTCTTGAAGATTATTTACAAGATAAGAATGTGTGGATATAGCTCTCTTTGAACCTGTACAAGACAGTAACGACATAATGTAAATAGTATTAAGAATTATATTTTTAAAAGATTAGCCGCCGAGTTTCTTGCTGATTCTTCTCGGTAGGAGCAAACATCCGAATCAGTGGTAGCTTCTTTAAAACATTTGACGATTCAAAAGTACTGTAAACAGTCCACTTGAATAAAGAATATTTTGAATTTGAATTTGAATTTGAGTTGTCTCTCACTCATAACACAAGTATTAAGTTACTTACTTTGGGTACGAACAACCGTGTATGTAAGTGTCCCGTATATTTATTTATTTATTTATTGATATCAGATTTAGAATATGCGGTATGGTGTCCGGCTGAGTAGAAAATACCACCTTAATTTGTCGTAAAAGGCGACTAAGGTAAGTAAACCCGCAGTGTGGTATCCGGTTGAGTAGAATAAATTCAAATTCAAAATATTCTTTATTCAAATAAACTTGTAAACAAGTGCTT
This sequence comes from Morpho achilles, assembly GCA_947086495.1. Lineage (NCBI taxonomy): Eukaryota > Metazoa > Arthropoda > Insecta > Lepidoptera > Nymphalidae > Morpho > Morpho achilles. The sequence continues at coordinate 2,661,099 of CAMTZB010000015.1, forward strand.
TTGAATCGTCAACTCTACTGCTGGTTCGGAAAGCTGTTCCTACCGAGAAGAGCCAGCAAGAAACTCGGCGGTTGCTCTTTTAAAAATATAATTCTTAATACTATTTACATTATGTCGTTACTGTCTTGTACAGGTTCAAAGAGAGCTATATCCACACATTCTTATCTTGTAAATAATCTTCAAGAGTATAGTAGGCTTTCTGTATCAGCCTCTTTTTAACAGTGTTTTTAAACTGCTGTAATGGCAAAGCTGAAATTGATTGCGGAATTTTATTATAGAATCTTATACCAAAACCCACAAACGAATTACGTACTTTTGCAAGGCGCAAAGCAGGAGCCGCAAGCTTATGTCGGTTCCTGCTTTGTCTATTGTATACATCACCTATCGTTTTATAATTCTTTATATTTTTATGTACATAAATTAAATTGCTTAAAATATACTGTGAAGCAAATGTAAGAATACCTGTTTCCTTAAACTACCCAAATATCTTACGGAGGTGTCGTAAAAGGCGACTAAGGTAAGGTTATTACTGTAGACTAAATTTGAGCGTGGATATTTTATTTGTAAATGCTCCATTCTTTATCAAGATTCCATCTTTTATAGATCTGACATAAGAAATGAAAATAATACGAAATACACTGTTCATTTGAAGTTTAATGAATATCTTGTTACCCTACGGTAACAAAATGTACAATTCGTTTGAGCAAATTAATTGATAACTTGCGAAACGAAGCACGTGGCTGTATTGTTTTACATCTTGTTATTTTTCGACAGCTGTCGAAGTCAGGACGGATTTATTCTAGTGGTGGATTTCGCTAATAACAATTTAAAATCTTCAGATTTAACTTGAGCAAAGGCCTTCACACAAATTTAGAAAAGCCACTAAAAAGACATTTATTCATAAAGCTTACTATACTGTTGAAGACTATGTTGATAATAAGGAAGCTTGGATTTAAATTGCGACCAGCTACGCACTAGATTATATTGGATAAAATTTAATTTGTTCTTAATTTTTAAAAGAGCAACCACCGAGTTTCTTGCTGGCTCTTCTCGGTAGGAACAGCTTTCCGAACCAGCAGTAGAGTTGACGATTCAAAAGCACTTGATTACAAGTTTATTTGAATAAAGAATATTTTGAATTTGAATTAGAATTTATGGTTAATTGACAATAACTACTTTTACGTTCAAAATTTTAAATAAATACACTGATTTCCACGTAGGCAAAACCGCAGGCCGTATTTTAATATTAAACAACTAATAATACCTCTAGAAAGTGGTGAAAGGTAGTGATAGTGTACACTGGCGCCACCTGCTGAGCAGCCGGTTAGCGTGATGCTGTCAGGATTGCCACCGAACATCTTGATGTTGTCACGAACCCATTTCAAGGCGAAGGACTGGTCCTTCAAACCAGCATTGCCAGGTATCACATCATCGCCCGTACTAAGGAAACCTGGCAAATATAAATAAATAAATAAATATATGGGACAATTACACACACGGTCGTCCGTCCCCAAAGTAAGTAACTTAATACTTGTGTTATGGTAGACAGACAACTGGTGAATATATACTTATACATTTTTCAAATACATACTTAAATACAAATATACACCCAGGCTCAAAGACCAACAAATTCATTTATAGAAAATGTTGGCCCTCGGCGGGAATCGAACCCGTGACCCGCGGAGTTGAAGGCAGGGTTACTAGCCACTGCTCCAACGGGCCAGTCATGTGTTTCATAATTATAAACAAAATCTCATTCAAATACCATTATAAATTCAACAAAGTCTATACGGCCTAGAATTATATTTATAAAAGAGCATCCGCCTAGTTACTTCCTTGGTAGGAGCAATTTTCCGAACCAGCGGTAGCGATGACGATTCTAAAATAAAAAATATTTTGAATTTGAATTGAAGCGTTAGCCTCGTCCCATATCAGGGAAACAGCGTCAAGACCTGGAGCTGCGGCGGAAATGGACAAATTCCGGCAAACAGTTACATATCTACAGTTACATATTTTAGCCGTTTGCAGTTGAGACCCTAGAGCCATGGAGTCAAAGTGCAAAAAAATATCCGTTTTAACACCGTTAATTGTCTCTTCAGGTGACAAAAGGGCTGGCTCCTTTTTCGCACAAAGAATTAGTTTAGCGCGGAAACTCTGCCAGAATTCTTGGGACCATTCCACGTGGCCATGATTTGTATAGTCCTAGCGTGTAAGTAATTTAAAACAGATGTAACTTGTACTTTTTTGCTTGATTGTCACAAAGTTTATACTCTCAATATCACCAGCAGAAGAAACAACAAAGGTCTTCTGCTGGTGATATTGAGAGAACCTACTTCTTTTAGTCCAGTCGATACTCACCAATAGGTCCCAAACGGTAGTTCAAAGTGACAACAACCATATCTCTGTCCATCAGATGCGAGGGGTCGTACAACCATCCCTCCCCGTACATGAAAGCACCTCCATGGATGTACACCATAACGGGCAGCAAAGCATCCACACTCGGCTTCGGCGTGTGGATATTAAGGTACAGACAATCTTCTTTGCCTAGAAATAAATAAATATATGGGACACTTACACACACGGTCGTCCGTCCCCAAAGTAACTTAATACTTGTGATATTGGTAGACAGACAACTGGTGAATATATACTTATATAATTTTTAAATACATACTTAAATACAAATATACACCCAGGCTCAAAGACCAACAAATTCAATTACAGAAAATGTTGGCCCTCGGCGGGAATCGAACCCGCGACCCACGGAGCTGAAAGCAGGATCGCTCCAAATAAGATGGTCAAGAAATAAGATTTCGGTTTTTTTTTGCGGTGAAGGAAAACATCTTGAGGAAACCTGCATATCTGTAGAGAATTCTGGGGATATGTGTAACCTACCAATCCGCATTAGAGCAGACTCGTAGTTCCAACCCTTCTTTCCAAAAAGAAAAGGAGGCCTGGGTCTGGATGGAAGGAAAGGAAACTAACAGGCCGTTATTTTACTTAGCAAAATTGACATGTTTTACGGTAGGTGTATCCGGGTTTTGAAGCTGTGACCTTGGATATGATGATGAATACATGCATTTTTTCTATTAGTTTGCATTTCCAGTAATATCACTCAAAAAACAGTAAAAAATTGAATAATCTAAGCGTAGTGGCATTGACTCTTGTGTATGCCAGACAAAAAGTTTGTCTATGTGTCTATTCAAACAAAGAATTTTCTTAATTCTTTTTTTTATGTTCGAAACATAGAAAAAAGTTTTTCATATGGAATAATAAAATCGCGAAGCGTAAATAATTGTTTACAAGCAATTTGTTAATATAATAATAAATCTAATTTATGAGTAAAAGATTTTTGTCACCATGCGTAACGTAGAACGTGACCTTTGCCTGTTTTTGTACTTTATAAAAATCGAGGAAGTTATTATAATATTACCATTATATTGTTCATTCTTATTATTAATTCATATTAATATTAAGTGACTAAAGTTATTTAAGAAATACAATTAATGTTTATAAACATTTACAAATTTAAATTACTAAAGCAAAGACATGTACCGAATATTTCTTGCGGACCAACCGGTTAATACCCGGCAGATAAAAATGTTTAATACTGTATATGATTACAATTTTAAATAAACATTATTATAATAATATCGAGCAGACTTTGAAATAACTAAGCAGTTTTTGATTCTCAGTGCTGATCTCGTTTAGAGTAGGATAAGGTTAGGTTAAAAGGATAATTATCAATTTTAGTTCACCTTCAAAATACGGTTGTTCACTACGCACGCGCTAAAAAGCAATAGATGATAAACCTCAATTCCTTTCTTTTTATTGTAATGGCACATTTTGGCCTGGTTTTCTCACTCAAGTATAATATCTATATTGGTATGGTACTGTAGGTTGTCAGAAAGCTAGTCTTCTACCGAGACTCGAGTGGTTATTAAATGTGGTGATGGCGTGTAGCCGAGTTAAATAGGTGGGTAATATATAAAGCTAAAGAGTTTGTTTAATAGTTCATCAATCTCAGGAAGTACTGGACCGATTTGAAAAATTCTTTGAGTGTAAGATAATCCATTTATCGAGGAATGCTAGAGGCGTATAATGTAAATAGGAGAGGAGCAGCAATACAAAATATAACAAAATTGGCAAAATGTAAAGCTTTCCTTGCATCGTATGCAAAGAAACAAAGCGATGAAAGTTAATAAAAAAATCATGTATTACAAAATTGTTCCCCTCTAAAAGTTCTAAATAAAAGTACGCGAAAATATATATCTAGCTTTTAAGGTTAACCCACTGTTAACGCACACTATATACAATAACACGATATAATAGGAATACCACAATTCCGTTCCGAGATGCACTTCTCTTGAATGACGAACAAAGACTGACTGCTAATTAAACGTTTTATCAATAGGGAGACTCCATCGGAAAGAACAACAGCACAGTGCTGCCACCATTTTAATCAAAAGGGGCGCAAACCCTTGTATCATGACTGTGTTGGTATAAAATCAATGTAAGTCATGGGCGACAACACCACTTTAACAATTTTTGTGGTTATCAAAATACTATATTGCAGTTCTTTCCACGCGGGCGGGAGCGCTGGCGATTGCTAGTATTTTATAAAAGTAAAGTAGTAAAGTAAAGTAACGGTCAGTTACCATCCCACTGCGGGGAATAGGCCTCCTCTCTCCGTTTTTTGAGCGAAGGATTGGAGATAAGACCTACCACGCTGCTCCAATGCGGATTAGTAGGTTACACATCCCTAGAATTCTCTAGAGATATCAGGTTCCCTCACGATGTTTTCCTTTACCGAAAAGCATATGATAAATTGCAATTATCAATTAGACACATAAGTTTTAATAGTAAAACATTTAGTGCCTGCCTGGGGTAGAGTCGCGCAGTGTAACCGCTTGGTTATCACAACTTTTTAATAAATATTATTTCTAATTTCGTTTCTTTATAAATTACCTGTTATACTATCTTGGAGTGGGTCATACTGGATACAGTTTGAGAGAGATTCAGTGGCATCCCAGACTCCAGTCCATGGTTTCATTTGTTGCGGCTCCTGAAATAGAATTAAAATTTGTATTCTTAATTTGAGAATTAAAATTAGAAAAGAATAGAATTAAAATTTGTATTCGGAACCTGAAAAGTAAATGACATAAGTGTCACCTCTCCACCATAAGTGCCACTCTCTTTACATACAAATAGTAACTTAATTATTGTTTAGTATACAGAGTGGTTCGACACAATATGACATTAAATGAATCCGTTGATCACTTAAACGTAACAGATAACTTTGATATAATTCAATCATCTCAATTATCGTTTTTAAAAGTTGATAACTTATTATATATTAAATTGGGAACTTGTTTTGTTAATAATGGTCCATTGATCTAGAGAGCTCAGTGACGGTCGAATTGTTAAAAAAAACAGAAGCCAATAACTGTCTTGTATTGTGTCACTTGCACTTAGTTTTTTAGGTAAAGGTTATGTTTCTTATTACATTATTATGTAAGCGTACGGTCATAGATAAGATAGTGCTGTTTTTTTTTAACTTATAATAATTCCTTTCGCATTTATAATATTATCTTAATATATAATCGAATTAATCTTAGTATTAAAAAATACCACTAAATTAAGAAAACATTTATAGGCCGTTTATCGTATTCGAATCGTCCAGCCAAAACGATTTTAACGCCAGTATGAAATGGTGTCATCTATTTTACGAGACCTACTTGAATTATTTATTGTAATTTTTTTAGAGAAAAAACTTTTCGAACAGTAATGGGAACCTAAATATTCAAAAACTCGAAAGAATAATTCATTATTATAATGTTATAGTAACAAAACTTTCAAGATATCATTTAATATTGCTAGAAAATGGTTGTTTTAAGCAATAATTAATTTCTGTTAGTAAGTTCGTCCTAAACTAAATTGAAAACTTTATACGAGGACTACGGAGCTGATTTTATGACGGAGTTGATTTCTTTAGATAATATTTGATATGTTCACAATTTTGTTTTTCTTAATATATAGAACTTGCTTTTAAGATGTGTGGTATCCGGCTTAATAGAATAGTACCACTCTCATTTCAAACCAAGGTGTCGTAAAAGGCGACTATGGTAAGTTGACCCGCCGTGTGGTATCCGGCTGAGTGGAATTAAGAATATACCACCCGCATCTCTTACAGAGGTGTCGTAATAGTCGACTAAGGTAATGGTAAGTATGGTCGCCTTTTACGACACCTCGGTAAGAGATGAGGGTGGTCTATTCTACTCAGTCGGGTACCACACGGCGGGTCAACTTACCTTAGCCAGATACACGGTAAATCATCGCCGATTGTGAAATTCAAGTAAAAGAAAATTGTTATGACATTAGAAAATAATTGAACATGCCATTGATTAAATTCAGGCTTCAAATAAAAAAAAGCGATTCATCTAACTTCTTCCTTGAAGTAATATTGTTTGGGTTATAACTAAATTCATAGTTTTTGTAAATAGAAGTATAACTATTGATATCTGAAAATGAGTTCGCGCCAAATAAAGCGTTTAAGTACCCTATATAAATGAATTCGTTTTTCCTTGTTCCTGAAAGAAAAATGGTATATTTTTATCATATATTTACCCCGGTGTATAAATCAAATTGCATCAATGGTTTAGCGGAATTGACGTAACAGACACACAGACAGATAGATTTTTGCATTTATAATACTTATATGAATGCCTTATATTACTTTTATTATACCAATCTCACCAGTTTATGTTACATTATAATTGTCTATTAAAGGCGTTCTACACGGTCGGGATCAACCGCCCGACCATCGTTTCCTTTGTCGGGTTGGTGTAAAAATGGACAGTGTAGAAGTCAGTTGACCAATATTTGGTTGATGCCAATGACCTTAGTCGGGAGTGCATCCTTCGTGGACAGTCACGACCAAATTCTGTCGACGAGAGCGCTTTAATGTGCGCATAGATATAGCGAGGGTGCTCAACTTTTTCAATGGTCGGGCCAAACAATCAATACAAAATCTTTGGCGGGCCACTATAGTAATGTTTTATATTTTAGCTGTGCAATTTAAATAGCATATTATGAAATATGTAGATACTAAAAATAATTAAAATATTTTAAAATATTCAGCAATTTCATACAAAAATATTATTACAATAATTTAAAAACAATCTTGTATATACAATTCTCGTGTTACAGTGTTAGTTACCATCCTCCTCTTAAAAGGCTTGATTGATTATGAAATTTTATATGCATATTATATAATTATGATAACTTTAAAGTACAAGTTACCCTACTATAAGACGGTAGTAAGGTTCTTAGAAAAAGCCGTGTTGGATCAAACACACACAATTTTATATAAAGGCCTTGTTTTGTACACGTAACGAAGTTTATATTATTCGTAAGTGGGCCATTTTATATTCGTTCGCGGGCCTGCGATATAGGATTGTGTGTATAGCTATATAAGGTAGGTTAGAGCTTGTCAATCGAAGCGGACAGACGTTGTCGAGTGTTCCAATGGATTTCCAAAACGAATCGAGAAGTTATTACTTATTCTTTTTAGGTCTGAAGAATCAAGAATTCTTCAAATATTAAAGAAATTAGCTCTTTGAACCATTGTTTCATCCGCTTCCTTTTTTTTCTTTCTTTTTATCCTTCACTCAAGCGAAAACATTTTTTTGCAATAGCCAAACGACCTTCTCTTGCTTTGAAAGGCAAGGAGCTCTATTGATACATCCTTACGCTTAAAATGCCGGAGAAATCTGAAAAGTTTGGTTAAACACCCGACCGTGTAATAGGAATACCAAAAAAGGTTGACCGGATCAAGGACACGATGGTCGGGAGTTGATCCCAATCGTGTAGAAAGCCTTTAAATCATAATTAGGCAATAATTCACGGTTTAATTGAAAGTGGCTATTCATACGAATAGGCACGTATTTACGGTTAATCAAATACAATATATAGATTTGTTCTCTTTGCTAATTTCAGCTATATCCGAGTTATAATTATGTCATACAGTATACAAAGATATTATTACCCGCCGTGTGTCGGTCGTGAAATACGTAGCCAAATCATGTGATAACATGTTTATAACATATTGTGCCGACCCCACTTATAGTGGGATAAGAGCAGGAAGATGATGATATATACATATGTTGTCGCCACTGACTTCCGCTTTGTATTTTATAGCAACAAAGTCATGAAACAAGAGTATCGCGCCCTTTTTGATTAGAATGGTGGCAACATTGTGCCGTTATTGTTTTCGGTAGTCTTTCTATTGATAAAACGTTTCAGTTACATTCAGTCTTTGTTCGTCATTCAAGAGAAGAGCATCTCAGAACGGGAATAGTGGTATTCCTATTATATCGTGTTATTGTATATAGTGTGCGTTAACACATACAAGATCAACTCATTTAAATATTAAAGATTCTTGGTTTAAATATTGAATATGTCGTACAAGTTTGAATAATGAAAAACAAGGCCTTCGTTAAGTTTACTGGTTGAACGAAACAAGATATTAAACACTGTCAGCATAAGTGTAACGTTACATATAAATATACGAGAATGTATAAATAATAACTTATGACTTAAGGTTGTTTTTGTTGCATAATAACCGAGAGACCTTGATATAAAAAAGCCTTATCCAAGTTACGGATATCTTTAATATTTAAAATGAGCTAATCTTGCATATATGTATAATTCAAATTCAAATTCAAAATATTCTTTTTTCAAATAAATTTGTAAACAAGTGCTTTTGAATCGTCAACTCTACTGCTGGTTCGGAAAGCTGTTTCTACCGAGAAGAGCCAGCGAGAAACTCGGCGGTTGCTCCTTTAATAATATAATTCTTAATACTATTTACATTATGTCGTTACTGTCTTGTACAGGTTCAAAGAGAGCTATATCCACACATTCTTATCTTCTAAATAATCTTCAAGAGTATAGCAGGTTTTCTGTATCTGCCGTCTGTCTGTCTGTTCTGTATATTTTCGGAATCTCGCGAACGGCTCTAACAATTTTCCTGAAATTCACCATGTAGGGGGCAGCATTAAGGAGAGAAAAATCGATCTAGCTAAGTTTTATTAAAAAAAATCGTTTTATCCCTGTTTTTGGGCATTAAAAAAATTAGTATTTTTTTAGTATTTACTTTACTTATAACTTATTGAATAAATTATTATAGGATCGAGGGTTATCTATTCTAATCAGCCGGATACGGACACGGCGGATATAAGATAGACCTAGACGGTTATCAAAAACTAGTCTCAAATAACGCGGTATTTAAAAAGCTCTATAGACGGATATAATCGTTATTAACTTAAATAAGGTTGTTCAGCTGAAAAGAACAGTACCACCCTCATTCCTTATTAAGGTGTCGTAAAAGGCGACCAAGGTAAGTTGTCCCATCGTGTGGTATCTGGTTGAGTAAAACAGACAGCCATCTTTCTTACCGAGGTGCTGCAAAATACGACTAAGTTAAGTTGACGTCAGCCAGGCGGCCGGTCGTAAAATACATAGCTATATCATGTGACAACATGTTTGTAACATCTTATGCCAACCCCACTTAGAGTGGGATAAAGGCAGGAGGATTGACATAATAACATTATTTCTAAGTATGACTTTTCAGGCAATTGTTACCTTTATTTTTATATTTTTGACTTATACGAGAATTTGTAGTTTTAAAACTTTTGACATATTTTTTTTCAATAAGGACTGATTTTTGGACACCTTAGATTTAATAGTTGATATAATTACAAAAGAATATTTAAGAACTAACAAAAAAAAAACAATGTAAATGATGCCTACGCCTGTAAATGATTATTATAATGAAACTAGAATTAATATAAGGATTTATTGTTAATGTATCTATAATATATCGTTCGTGTATCCAATAAATAAATGGTTGTTTTACCTTAAGCATTTCATGTTAACATAAATCAATATGCTCCTACCCGCTCTACATCGATATAAAACCAGTTAATCCCAAAAACGTATAAATCCATTTTAGAAAACAACTGAAAATTAAAACTAACATGCGTCAAAACATTAAAAACGAGAAATTAATTAATTAATAATATTGAAATATTTGTTAACGCACACACTATACAATAACACGATATAATAGGAATACCACAATTCCCGTTCCGAGATGCTCTTCTCTTGAATGATGAACAAAGACTGACCGCCACTGAAACGATTTATCAATAGTAAGACTCAACTGGAAACAACAACGTCCCAGTATTGCCACCATTTTAATCAAAAAGGGCGCGATACTCTTGTTTCATGACTGTGTTGCTATAAAATACAAAGCGAAAATCATTGGCGACAACATATTTGTCTGTATAAGTGTGTATATTTTATTTAATATTAATTATATATAATTATAGGGTACATTCACTTACCCTAAATCTATATTTTCCGATAGGCGGCCTAGCGTAAGGCACCCCCATAAAATTTGCATAATTTCGTCCATTTGTTGATAACTTCCAAGCACCTTGCAGTATTCCATTATTCACACGCACTATGGGGTTGGGATCTTCACTTTTAACAATGACAAAGAGGAATAAAAACGGAAATATTTGAAAAAGCGCCATCTTTAGTTAACGTGTGCGCACGCGCCGTTAACTGCCATACGACTGAATCTGAGGGCATACTTCTCTTAAGAATGACAAGTTGTTTTAGTTTTATCTTACAGTACATGCGGTTTTATTATATCAGGTTAAAAGTAGTCCAACTACAAACATTTGTTAGTGTTTTTTTTTGTATTTCGGAATCGAACTTAGCAAGAGTTAAATTTTATTGTTTACTAATAATCTCTAGCGGATAGACTAAGAGCCTGTTTCACAATTTACTGATAAATTGTAAAATAGTTAACCGACAAATAAACTAGTAAGTTAGTAAGTAGCTGCCTGTTACTATCCCACTGCTGAGAATAGGCCTCTTCTCTCCGCTTTTGGAGAGAAGGTTTGGAGCTAAGAGCTACCACGCTGCTCTAGAGCGGATTGCTTACACATATCCCCAGAATTCTGTAGAGATATGCAGGTTTCCTGACGATGTTTTCCTTCACCGAAAAAGCTTGTGATAAATTGCAATTATCAATTAGACACATAAGTTATAACAGAAAACTCATTGGTGTCTGGCCGGCTTTGAACCCGTGACCTCCTCGAAAGAGGCGCACGATCTTACCGATGGGCTACTACAGCTTAAATAAACTCTCTAAAAAGTAAAAAAATAAATAAAATCCTGGCCATTTTGAAATGGGTATTTGCTATCCAGCAGATAAACAAAATAACAGCCACATGATCTACCTGTTAACTTATTAGGGACTTTACGTGCTGAATAAGTCTATCAGAAACCTGAGAAACGCAAAATTCCGAGTTAAGTGTCAGATATGTTCCGATTAACCTTTCAGAGGGACAACTCGATTGGCCACCCCACAGTGGTCCGTTCACCAAGACTAAGGAATTAAAATATCCCAAAAGCCTGCCCAGGGTAACATTATCTAGACTTTTTTTTCAAATTATCTAAGCGATGATTTTTTTATTTTTTTTTATTTCAGGAAAACCATAATGGGTTTGACGGGGACGAGCGGTGGGTATGTCGGACTCGCACCGACTAAAAACCTGACAGTGCTCCACCACGCTGCTGGTGGCGGGGACAGGGTACCTATGTAAACATTGCCCCCCATCCCTGGCAGCAGCAACTCTAAACCCCAGAGTGCGCCACCTCTGGGTCGGGGCCTCTCTAATAGTGGCCCCTTCCTCCGCTAATCGATGCATCGGGAGCACCAGATGCATCGACCGCTTCGGGGACCTAACTCCAGCGAGCGTCCGATAAAACCCCGTTCGGAACGCTCGGAGGTCCCCGTTAGGGTGGCATGCGACGGACTTCGGCGAGTCGCCTGCGCCCCGCTCGCCTGCGGCGGATTGGATCCAAGGACTCGACTTCCCTGATCCGCCCCGCCGCCTCCTTCCGCGAGATAACGTCCTCGCAGAAGGAGGCTGCTATATAAAGCTTTGATTAGATTATAGATTATATATTTACATTTGATGATTATTTAGGAGATAGTGCATCTATGCTATATATGCTGTAATCATATACAAAATTCAAGAAAATAATTCGTTTTTGATCTACTCTTATGTTATTAGTAAAAACTTTACTGGTTTGTGAATTATTTTAAGTTTTATCAACGTTATTAGCATAAGTATACTCTTTGTTTTCCAAATAATAAAAATAAAAATAAATCTAAGTACCAAGCTGCAAGGGTTAACTTGTCACCATAAATCAAATTATAGTTATTTTTTGTTGAAAAGATTATCCGCCGAGTTTCTTGCTGGTTCTTCTCTGTAGGAGTAAACTTGCGAATCAGTGGTTGCTTCTTTAAAAACATTTGACAAAAATACTGAAAACAGTCCACGTGAATAAAGAATATTTTGAAATCGATTTTGAAATATTAGGCACAGCCATTTTTTATGACTGGTGTAAAATTTAATATAACAAGTGAGAAACAAATTGCCGTGTTTTCACTTTGTCGGTAAAATTTCAAACGACGCCCTGGGGAATACGTTTTTACGTGAAACGTCTTGCTCCGGCTAATACGTAGATTTTTTTTATTATAACTTATTTGTACAATAATTTACATACTTAAGAAATAAAATGAATTATTTATCATTTTCCTGCCCTTATCTAAGTGGGGTGAGCACAACATGTTTGAAGCATGTTGTTACTTGATTTGGCAAGTTATTTTACGACCGGCCGCCTGCCTGACGTCAACTTACCTTAGACGCCTCTGTTTTATTTAGCCGGATACCACGCGGCGGAATAAAAATCAAAAATCAATTATTTAATGTAAATTTAAAATTTGACAGCTGATTTTCTTGCTAGTTCTCGGTAAGAGCAATATTCCGAATTAGTTGTAGCTTCATTAAATATAGTTGATCCTTGACGATTCAAAAGTGCTTGTAAAAAGCTTACTTGAATAAAGATTATTTTGATTTGATTTGACCATAAGCAGTGGGACAGTAAAAGGTCGCCACTTAACAGAATGTGAATCCCAATTTAATGTTTTTTATCCAGTACTGAACGGAACTACGAGTAAAAAACTAGTGACAAAGTAAAACACGGTCGAGTGCAACTCGAGATCGCGCTTTGGTGTTCTTTGAAATGTAACTGGAACAAAAAAAAGCTTAATTGCGCCCTTTTTTAAGACCGGCCAGACTTATCTTGTTCATTTAAAAGTTTGTTAAAAAAGTAAGACGCTGTGCCGGTTTTTTCCCTTGGGATAGAAAGGACTTTTCTGCTGAGAATTTGATACATACAGAAATGCAAATTCATCGAAATTCGCTTATACCAATGGCTTATTTCTCCCTCTATATAATACCCATAGATTATCAACAATCGAAGCGTTCTATATTAGGCTAACACGGTTCACAACACGGAGTTTCAAATATCAACCATCAATCAACGATTTCCATAATAATCAAAAGTAATGGCAATTTTTTTTTCATTACTTTTGTATTATGGACCTCCGCAGAGTAACGCCTTATTCTATAAATTACCCAGAATAGTCCTAAGCCTGTTTTTTCCTAAGTGATTAACACCACTAAAACTTTAAAAAAAAGATCTGTAAATGCGTAAATATTTACTAATCAATCTAATATAAATAAATACTTAGCCATTTTTGTGAACATAATAAGTTTTTAATACTATATATGTTATAAGAAATTAAACCTTAAAAACTATTTGTAATTTTAGTCCAAGGTTATTAAACAAATACCAAAGACAATAATCTCGGTTATTCTTAGACCTTAAAGTACTCGATTCCAGGCCGTTAAATAAAGTAAAACAAATTATTCTAGCAATGTGCCAAGATCTTATTCAATTAATTATTTTTAGACCTGACATTATAAACTTTGTAACGATGTTGGTCTTATAGTACGTGTTACATTTCTTTTACTCCTAAAAATCTATTATACAAGCCAAATCAATTACATCGTCCCGACGTGTATATTTTTTTAAATATTTGAAAGATGCTTTCATATGATATACTTTTTTGGAATTCAATTTAGTCCTCGCAATATAGGCGAAGACTTCGTATTAATAATGTGTTTGTCGACTTAAGCTTCGTGATAAGGAATTTATAACAAAACTAGGGCGTACTTTTTCGTGGCGAAAATACTTATCAGCAATATTCGGATCTTTATCAATTATTAAATTGATTTAAGAATCTTTCACTTAAAAAAATATAAGGCCTTAAAGGACTTGTTTCTACGCGTTTAATAAAACTAATAACAAAGTAATTTTTCAAATTTAAACAATGATATAGGGAATTTCGTCTATGAAATTCGTTTTAATATCAAATCTATTAAAATTAATCTGCTACTGTATTACTGTAGATCAGTAATACAGTAGCATTATAATATAGTAATACAGTAATACAGTATAACAAAGTAATACAGTAGCAGTGATACAGTTTTATTTTATAATAATAATATTTTAGACAGTATCAGTTAACTTTTTGTATCTACTTTATTAATTAAGGCTGGTTACAGAGCATGAATTGTAACGCCTCATTTCACATAATTTGTCATTTGTTCATATGAAGGTCAACGCCATGGAGGTCGCATCTGAATCTCGCAGATGAAAAGCAACTGATATCGACCGTCCGTTTAAAATAAAGATGTATTTTTTTAACATAATAACATAAAATTAGGATTTTGCGTTAATATTTTTTATATATCCTCCTGCCCTTATCTCTCTCTAAGCGGGGTCGGCACAACATGTTATGATCATGCTGTGACATGATTTGGCTGCGTTTTTACGATCGGCCGCCTGCCTGACGACAACTTACCTTAGTCGTATTTTACGAAACCTCGGTAAGGAGAGTGATCTATTCTACTAAACCGGATACGACACGGTGGGTCAACTTACCTTAGTCGCCTTTTACGACAACTCGGTAAGAAATAAGGGTGGTCTAATCTACTCAGCCGGATACCACACGGCGGGTCGACTTACCTTAGTCGCCTTTTACGACACCTCGGTAAGAACTGAACGGAAGCAACTGATATCAACCGTCCGTTTAAAATAAAGATGTATTTTTTAACATAATAACATAAAATTAGGATTTTGCGTTAATATATTTGTAATTCTTAATATAAATGGATATAAACACACTTAATATAATATCGCAATGTGTTTTATAAAGGATTTCTGGAGCTTCAGTATTACAATACAATTACGAACTCAATCATTACTTAAATTACTTCATGCGTAGGTACAACCGGCTGAAACTTGCTAAATAATTCTGTATTTTATCGCAGTGTTTACTAAATCCGGCTAAACACAGAGCTTGGAGGCTGCGCGACGTTAGACAGTTTTGCCGCGACCATTGCGTCAGGCGCTCGTATTGTGTAAATCTGTGCTGTTGACGTTACGAGTGAATTCGAAAATCGAACAAAAATAAATCATTCACAAAGTTTCATTAAAAACATTATTCTATTTTGTCTATGATGTAATCGAATATATATTTTTTAAAATCTTATATTGCAATAACTTAAGGCAGCAAAGTTATGTGAACAATGATGTCATGTTTTGTTTGTTTTTGTACATTGTCTAATTTTTTTATAGAAAATTAATTATACATAACTACTGCTTGCGGTACGGGAATGCAAAATGTGAAGTGTAAGTATATTTATAGTCATTTTAAAAATACATTTATTTATAATTTAGCAACAGTAGACTTGACGATTCAAATTATTTGTTTACATTTATTTGAATAAAGAATATTTTGAATTTGAAAATAAGAAAGTTGCTTGTATGTGATATTTGATGACTCATATCATAAATAATAAAAAGTTGATATATGTTGTTGATATTTCTGACCTTCAAATGCGATTAATCTTTCTTATTATCCGCTATAAAATAAAGACGGGTCACATAAATCTAAAGTTCCAGTACAATGCCGTATAGAAATCTGGAGTACGTTATTGCCCATTCCAACTTCAAAATTAAAGAATGGAACTAATAAAAACATTATGATATTTAATTTTTTTTAATATGCTCATAGAAGGATCGCGGTCAACTGGAAACTTTTGTTTGTCTATGATAAATGGTATTATATTTTTTCTTCGATGTCAGCCATACGAGTAGGTCTGAAAAAATGAAATGTATTTTGAGACGTAAACATACTAATATAATAAATATGTTAGTCTGTCCGTCTGTCAATTTTACGATATGATCAACTGTTGCAATTGCGCGTTATATTTAATAAGATATTAAGGTTGAACAATTTAGATAAAATTGCCTTTTTTGTATTAGAATTAGTGAAACTTTGTTACTTTATTTTAAATCAAAATAATCTTTTTTCAAAAAAGCTCTTTCGGACCGCTGTCCTCTATGAAGCTGAAAGGATTTTCAAATTAAGGCATTTTCATCATCTAAATAATAATCAATGTTGTAATATGCTTTACGTATAAGCATATCTCTTACACTTAATTTAAACCTTAACATAAGTGAGGGTATTTTAGCGCTTTATCTTATGTGAACGAAGTTGCCAGTACCACTTGTGAAGAATATATTTTTTAATTTGAATTTATTATAAAGTTATATTCGCATTCTAAGCTGTGATAGCCCCACGGTGTGACCGTGCGACTCGAGAGGGTCACGAGTTCAAACCCCGGCAGACACCAATGAGTTTATCTATTAAATCTTATGTGTCTAATTGATAATTGCAATTTATCACACGGTTTTCGGTGAAGAAAAACATCGTGAGGAAACCTGCATATCTCTAGAGAAATCTGGAGATATGTGTAACCTACCAATCCGCATTGGAGGAGCGTGGTAGGTCTTAGCTCCAACCCTTCTCTCCAGGAACAGAGAGAGGAGGCCTATGCCCAGCAGTGGGATTGTAACAGGCCGTCAGTTTACTTTTTTATTCGCATTCGTCTAACTTGATTTCAGTACGGGCTAAAAGCAACCCCTTTGCTATCTATTATTATTTATTTGTCATGTCATTAAGGAGGCCTTTTTTCTCTCATATTACATGGAAAACAACCCCATAAATAAACGAGGTAGTGTTGTTATTTCCCCATAAATCTTTATTCTCAGTCTGGATTGTATGGTTACATATATTTTAGGAATTCTCTAGAGATATGTAGGTTTCATTACGATATTTTATTTCACTATACAAAGCAAAATATATAATATTTGATCATATAAGTTGTTAGTAGATTATAGCAAAATTACCCGCCGTGTGGTATCCGGCTGAGTAGAATAGACCACCCCCATTTCTTACCGAGGTATCGTAAAAGGAGACTAAGGTAAGTTGGTGTAAATGGTATATCGAGAAACATCTTAAGGGTCTCTCATTTCAAAGAGAGCATAGAGCTCTCTCTGTTTTTGGAGAGAAGGGTCAGAACAAAGACCTATTAAGCTGCTCCAATGCGGATCGGTAGGTTACACATATCCCTAGAATTTTCTAGAGGTTTACTCAGGGTGTTTTCCTTCGCCGAAAAGCGTGTGATAAATTTCAATTATCAATTAGACACATATGTTTTAACAGAAACTCATTGGTCATGTCTTGAACCCGAGCCCCTCGAATGAGTCGCACTGTTTAACACATTCTATATCTCGACTTGAGATGCATAAGGTAAAATGTCGACATAAAACAAACTTATATATTCTAATATAAAATTATTATTTATGTATTTCTAACATAAAATATTATTTACAAAATTTTTTGTTCGTTTTAGTAATTTCATACGGCTGTTATTCTAGAACGTTTTGTCTTGAATGTGGAAGAGAGGGATTCCTAGCACAAGTAATATCCATTACTTAAAAGGTGGTCCCCGGCAGATATAATGTAACTTGTATAATTAAGTGAAAGACAGCTGGCCTAAGCTCGTCAACCTCTTTCTAACGATCTAGAAATAAAGAGTCTCTCATTTATTTATTTTATTGGAGGTAGTAGTTTGTATGTATAATAACATTCAATACCGAGTAGAGAAATACTGTAATTTTTTAGGTTTCTAGTGTGATGTCGAATGTCTAGTGTGATGTCGAACGTGTGATGATGAATAAATCAAAACTACTGGATCGATTTTAATCATTTGTTTTCACTGAGTGACATGGGCTATTTATTTTATACCGCTAGTTAATATATAAAGCCGAAGAGTTTGATTGTTTGCACGCGCTAATCTCTAAAACTACTGGACCGATTTGAAAAAATATTTCAGTGTAAGATAAGGCTATATAACATGACGATAAGAATAGCAGAGAAGCAGCAATAAAAAATAATACGAAAAAAATAAAAAGCTTTCCTTGCGTGCGTTCACTAAACGGTAATAGTTATTAAAAAATCATGTATCAAAAAATATTTCCCTTCTTAAAGTTCTAAATAAAAGTCTACGACAGCATATGTCTAGCTTTTAAAATTGACCCACTTTAACCATTATTTGGTTATCAAAATACTATATTACGGTTTTAATCTTTCCACGCGGGCGAAGCCGCTGGCGATTGCTAGTATTATTACATATATAAATACATTAATAAACGAGACGGCACTTATAGTGAGAAGTTTTCTCAGATCAGATAATTAGCGGTGATTTAGGTCCAATGAAGTCCAGATTAAGTAAGAAAATTAAGTAACAAAATCACTAATACTATTATTGTGAGGTATTTTTTTCCGCCGTGTGAATAATTTTGTTATTTTATTTAATTTTGTATTAAGATTTGCTTAAGAGGAATGTGCAATATCCAGACAAGTCGTCAAGGCTTAAGGATACTAAGAAACAAATTGTAATAGCTATTAATGTATTTGAATAAATAAAAAAAAAATAGCCGCTGAGTAGAATAGCCTAACCTTATTTCTTACTGAGGTGTCGTAAAAGGCGACTGAGGTAATTTGACCCTTCGTGTGATATCCGGTTGAGTAGATTTGACCACCCTCGTTTCTTGCCGAGGCGTCGAAAAAGGCGACTGAAGTAAGTTGACTCGCTGTGTGGTATCCGGCTGACTAGAATAGACCACCCTCATTTCTTACCGAGTTGTCGTAAAAGGCGACTGAGGTAAGTTGTTCCACTGTGTAGTATCCGGCTGAGTAGAACAAATCACCCTCATTTCTTACGTGTCGTAAAATACGACTAAAGTAAATTGACATCACACGGCGGCAAGTCGTAAAATACATAGCTAAATCATGGAACAACATGTTTGTAACATGTGCCGACTCACTCGAGTGGGATAAGGGCAGGAACATGATGATAAATTGTTTAAAAAGTGACTCTGAGACTACGCTGCTGCAATCGCCGAAACTCTATAGAGGTAGGTTAGCAGCTTTTCTCATGTTGTTTTTATAACAAAAAATCTCGTTGGAATTACTCAGATTTGATTACGTAAAATCCGAGCATACCCTGAGATACTCCAAGCATACTCTGCTCCATTCCCCCTGAGTGACTCTGAGCTTTCATATAAGGCCCATAGTTAGCGACCACGTTTCAGATCAGTATGTCATCACTGGCAACAAGCACTGTTCGAAGACTTTGGTCTTGAGGCACTAAGGTATTTTGGATGAAAAGATCCCGCGTAACTTCTGGATTTAGCGGCTAACCTCTTCCTTTCTTGATCACACATATATCGTCATAATGGTCATCAATAAATGCTGAACGATTCACTAACACTGTCAGGTTTATTGGTTACAATATACGAGAGTGATAAATCAGTCCTAGTTTATATATAGATTTGAACACAGATATTTTACTGACAAAGTTAATCGAATGGCTCGAAATAGGTTCGTTTGAAATAAAACCGCTTTGAATTGTGCAATAGTTGAAATTTTATTATAAATTTCGAAAGCTCATACCTAACACTACATGGCCGGCGCATATTAAAAACTGAGTATGTACCCCACTGGTAATGAGAAACATTAAATACTTAGTTTTTATCGGTGAAGACGCCATCTTTTTTCACAATCAATGTTAGCTTTACCATAAAAACAGTTGAAAAAAACTATTAAAAGAAGGCTGATACAGAAAGCCCATATTGTTGAGGATTATCATCCTGTTTCTGTCCACTGTTGGACATAGTTCTCTCTGATAGCACCATTGAGCTCGGTCTTCAGATCTTCGTTTCATACCAATGCCATTCATTTTGCCGATGTCGTCACTCCACCTAGCTGTCCTATACTACGTTTGCCAAGGCGCGATTCCTCTCCAGAACACGTCTACCCCAGCGGTTGTCGGTCGACCCAATCCAGATGGTAAGGATTATATTTCAACCTGTGACGTACAGTGCGGTTATGGAATTTAGCAGCAGGAATCAGGTCATGCAGTTAATGGAACACTCACCGTGAAAGATGCGGTAATAAACACATATTGATGATACGTCTCTAGGCATCTCCAACGAGTCAAGCTGTATGCTGATCACCTTATCACCAATAATTCGAGCTGCTCTACGCTGTATGCGATCGAATGGCTTAAGTTGGTACTGGGGTGCACCATCCCAGACATGAGATCAGTACTCCATGTGAGGCCGGATTTGTGATTAGACAAAGATGAAGCAGACGTGTTTCATCTTCCCTAATTATTTATTGTGTCACTCTAACTTACAAGCTCGCCTATGGCTTCCCTCCTTTAGTATAATATAATATTTTAACTCTATGGGTTCAGCATGATACTCGTATAATATGTTCCCAGATTCATTTATACTTATAGTTGCTTATTATTGTCAAAAGAATGTACCTAAAAATTACTACCCCAAAAAGCGCAACCATTGAGTTTCTTACCAGTTTTTTCAGTGGATGACAACTTTACGTATTACTGGCAGAATTATTCTGACCAGCATTATAACAGGCCTGGTTCTCAGAATTCCAGATAACTTTTTATTGAAATAATACATAATATGAATAAGCCAGTACTTTATGCCAAGCGACACGGACGGCAAAAATTGTTGATATATATTCGGTTCACAGCACAAGTCAATCTTTCTTATTTGGATCGACATTTGATCAAAGTTGGGTATCCTGAAGTCTGAATCGCCTGTCCGCACTTGTTCCGTGAGATATACAAACAGATCTATATCTCTATTTAAAAATATTAATTTAAATAATCGTACCTGAGTGACCGAGCCATCCTCGGTTTTTTTTTAATTATAAAAAAATGAAAATAATGAAAGCAAAATAGGTAATAGCAGGGACTTGATCCTTGGTATTTTCACTTCTTTAGTCCGTCCGTTCACTATTGAGCTATCACAACTTAACAAACAGCAAAAATTTCATTTAAGACTTTTTTTGTACTAGCAATCGCCAGCGGCTCTGCCCGCGTGGAAAGATTAAAACTGTAACAGTCGTTTCATAACTATAAAAATGGTAAAGTGGGTCAACCTTAAAAGCAAGACATTAAACTGTCATATGCTATGCTGTTATTTGGAACTTTTAGAGAGGAACAATTTTGTAGTACATGATTTTTGAATAACTATCACCGTTTACTCAGCGCACGCAAGGAAAGCTTTAAATTTGACCGTTTTTGTACTATTTTTTATTGCTGCTCCTGTCATATTCATCTTAGCGTGATACTATATCTTAGCGTGATGTTATATAGCCTATTGTCTTTCTCGATAAATGGACTATCTTACACTGAAAGAATTTTTCAAATTGGTCCAGTAGTTACTGAGATTAGTAATCAAACAATCAAACACACAAACTCTTCAGCTTTAGTATAGATGGTATAGATTATAAAAAAATAATAAAAAGTAAGTGCAACAACGGGGTAACGAGATCACTAGTTTAAACTCCGGCCATTAATGAGTTATTTGTTATAATTCATGTGCCCAATTGATAACTGCAATTTATCACACACTTTTTAGTGAAGGAAAACATCGCGAGGAACCTGCATATCTCTAGAGAATTCTGGGGATATGTGTAACTTACATTGGAGCAGCGTGGTAGGTCTTAGCTCCAGTCCTTCTCTCCAAAAACGGAAAGAGGAGGCCTATGCCTAATAGTGTTATAGTAACAGGCCGTTACTTTACTATATTACATATTATTATAACGTAACAATAAACATTTGTTTCTATATCAATTTAGCCATGGTAAGTTCACTCGTTCACACCATTCACGCCCATGGCATAAGGAAGAAGGAAGAGGTAAAACATCGTAAAGAAACCTGCATATCTCGAAACAATATGTATTTGTAACCTATCAATCTGCAATCCAGTAGCTTAGTTAGCCTTAGCTTCAACTCTTCTCTTCAAAAGTCTAGAAAAAGTCTAAGTAAAGTAAGTTCAAAAGTCTAGTCTAGTCTGCATGCCCAGCAGTAGCAGCCCGTTACTTTACTTTTTTGTTATAAGCGCACGCGAAGGTAAACCATTAGCGGTATGAGTTAAGTACCTAGTTTCTGGCCGCGAACGAAATTACAATTACATTTCGAGTTAAGTTAGTTAAGAGAGCTATCGGAAAATCAATTTCCATTGATCTAATTTAGGACCAAGTAGTAATTGGGTTAAAGAAACCATATAAATTAGAAATTTATTAGAATAGTTGTAGCTAAAATGAATCCTATATATTTTAGATTGGTTCGCTGGAAGAGATTCCGATTCCGGAATAAGCCCGCCATTGCAAATTATGTTGTTTTTTATTACTATTTTATTTTTTATTTTTTATTAATTAATGCAATAAAGATATTACAAACAAACAAACAAATATGGAAACAATAAGTACTGTATTTTAAAATAAGTAAACGATTTTCCAAAAATTCAGCATGCAGGAGGTTTTGGAGGGGAAATATCGCACTAGCTAGGTTTTATTTAAAAAAAAATCGTCTCCAGCTGATTAGAATAGACCAATCTCATTTCCTACCGAGGTGTCGTAAAAGGTGACTAAGGTAAGTTGACCTACCGTGTGGTATCCGGTTTAGTAGAATAGACCACGCTCTTTCTTACTGAGGTATCGTAAAATACGACTGAGGTAAGTTGACGTCGGGCAGGCGACCGTAAAAACGCAGCCAAATCATGTGACAGCAGTTTTTAACATGTTGTGCCGACCCCACTTAGAGTGGAATAAGGGTAGGAAGATGATGATGAGATAATTTCATTATTCCTTTTAACATTATGATTATTTTGTTTTAGAACAATGGCGTCGCAAGTCCTGAAGGTGGAGAACTGGTCTCACAGCACCACACCTTCAGATCGGAACGGCCCACAGCTGGACTCGGTGAAAGTAGGATGCTTTCATATCAATCCTGGATCCGTGTAAGTGCACGACACGTTTTTAAACCTAACTTAGTGCTTAAAAAATTACCAAATATATGTATACTATAAATATATATATACGAATCCTGCATGTATCAGGTATGATAACCGATGGTCCACTCTACATTTAGTATTATATATATTTTCTATTTTACTTCATCGCGGATTATAGCAAAATAGTTTTATTATTACTTTTGTATTATGGATCTCCGCAAAGTAACGCCTAATTCTATAAATTAGTAGATACCGATTTGAAAAATTCGTACATAAGTAGGAGAGGAGCAGCAATAAAAAATAGTACGAAAAAGGGCAAAATTTAAAGCTTCCGGTGCGTGCGCTGAGTAAACGGTGATAGTTATAAAAAAATAATATATTGCAAAATTCTTCCCCTAAAAGGTGCAAAGCTCTAAATAAAAGCCCGCGACAGCATACGTCTAGCGTTTAAGGTTAATCCACTATAACCATTTTTATGTTTATCAAAAGACTATATTACGGTTTTAACTTTGCATTTAGTCTATTACGGCAATCATATTCTTACTTAAATTATCCCGTAATATATTTGCGTCGAGCCAGTTTGGACTTTTTGTGTGTTTTTGTGCTGTGGAAATATATGACGAAATATTTTGCTTTTGGCTTATCGGTTATTTTTCCATGCTTCGTTCTTTCGACATTTTACAGGTTAGAATATTCGGTACGGATCGATAAGTTAATAACAATGTTGCAATTAAAAATATAAGCTTCAAAAAAAATTTAAATGTACCTTTCAGTTAAAGGAGGAAATTTATAAAATTTCACAAAAGATGTGTGTGATAGTCACATTAATTAATCTTATTAATGTTTTCTTAATTTATCTTGTATTTTTATAATTATTTTTATATTTATAATTAAAATAAAAAATTAATAATTTTTTATTTTAATTATAAATATAAATATATTAAATCTAGACAACAAATTATCCTCAAACACTATTTTTAAATAAAGATCGCACTCTAATCTTTTAGTACATAAAAATCTGTTAAATTTCGAAAAGTTCGAAAGTTAAGTTTCGAAAGTTTGTTAGTTAGGAAGATTCTATTCCATTTGTTCACATAACAGTACTAGAGTTTGCTCCAAATAAAAATTCACTTTGAAATATTTTCTTTTATACTAATCTATAAAACTTGTTAAAAAATTATATACAAAATTATTACAATATTTACTTTGTAGTCTTTGTACATTTGAATAGATCAAAGGGAAAAAGTTAATTTAGAAAATTGAATTAACCTTTTGAGCTATGAAAAATGTTCTATACTATCGCTCTTGCCATAAAAATGTTAAAACATAATTCAAAGTCTTGGGATTTCTATATACAAAACGTGACTACGCACCGCTTTGCGAATAAATTTCATTGGATAAATTAATCCCATTAAAGGTTAACCATTATCGTAAAGAATAACTATTATAGCCATATGTTGGTTATAGTAATTTTGAGCTTACGGTACTCAATAATGTAAGTTGCGGAAAAGTCAGTCATTATCCTCCTGCCCTTATCCCACTTTAATTGGGGCTGGCACAATATAAACATGTTGCCACAGGATTTGGCTACGTATTTTAGAACCAGCTGCCTACCTAACGTCAACTTACCTAAGTTGTATTTTACGAGGCTTTGGTGAGAAAGAGGGTGGTCTAGTCTACTCAACTGGATTTAACACGGTGGGTCAACTTACCTTTACGACTCCTCGGTAAGAAATGAGAGTGGTATATTCTACTCAACCGTATACCACACGGCGGGTCGACTTTTTTTTTTTAATACAGGAAAAACCCCTTATGGGTACCGCCGCCCGACGGGGACAGGTGGCGGTTATGTCGGACTCGCACCGATTAAAACGACCAGTGTGCTCCATCACGCTGCTGATGGCAGAGACAGGGTATCATTGTACATATTGCCCCCATCTCGCCGACAGCTCAGATCCCAGAGAATCTTCTCCGGGTAGGGGCCCCTCGAAAGAGAAGCCCCCCTCCGCTAACCGGTGCATCGGGAGCATCAGATGCACCGACCGCCTCGGGGACCTGCAAGCCAGGCGTCCGATATACCCCGTTCGGTACACCCGAAGGTCCCCAGTTAGGGCGAGTCACAAACACCTGAACTCACCAGCAGCAGATCGGATCCAGAACAACAGTTCGTGGAACCGCTCTGCTGCCTCCCTCCACCCCCATTCGACCCATTCGGGACGCATGTATAAATACCATCGTATGCCTTAGGTTGTGGCATGCGTAACGAACTATTCGCGACGCAGGCCTCGCGATGTCTGTACGCGGCCCAAGATTACATACATACAAGATTCATTTATATTACAACTTTCCTAATCCAAAGGTTGTCTGAAAGAAATAGCCACGAAGCGATAAGACCGCCTCTTGTACTTTAAAATATTTACTATTAGTGCTTATTGTGGTGTATAAAAAAGTATATAAATAAAAATAAATAAAGATTCCTGTGTTGTTTTATACGAAGCTCTTCCGAAATAGGAAACAACGCACGATTAGGTAAATGTGTAATTGCCCGTTACAGTCCTTCTTATTTTTGTCGGTTTCGTCTTTTCGAAAAGAATTTTATCGTTGAACTGATGTTTATAGGAATTTAAATTTTTATAAATGATACAGAAGATTTCCTTATATTATATTTATATAATATAGTATATTTATATCTTCAAACCATTATTACGGATTTATAATAACTTTTAATGGCCGCTGTGTGGTATTCGGTTGAGTAGAATAGACGACCCTTTTTTTACCGAGGTGTCGTAAAAGGCGACTGAGGTGAATTTACCCGCCGTGTGGTATTCGGCTGAGTAGAATAGAACACACTCTTTCTTACCGAGATGTCGTAGAAGATGACTAAGGTAAGTTGACCTGCCGTGTGGTATCCGGCTGAGTAGAATAGAACACCCTCTTTCTTACTGAGGTGTCGTTAAAGGCGACTACGGTAAATTTACCCGCCGTGTGGTATCCGGCTGAGTTGAATAGACCACCTTCATTTCTTACCAAGATGTCGTAGAAGTCGACTAAGATAAGATGACCCACCATGTGGTATCCGGCTAAGTAGAATAGGCCGCCCTCTTTCTTACTGAGGTGTCGTAAAAGGCGACTACGTTAAATTTATCCGACGTGTGGTATCCGGCTGAGTTGAATAGACCACCCTCATTTCTTACCGAGATGTCGTAGAAATCGACTAAGATAAGTTGACCCACCATGTGGTATCCGGCTGAGTAGAATAGAACACCCTCTTTCTTACTGAGGTGTCGTAAAAGGCGACTACGGTAAATTTATCTGCCGTGTGGTATCTGACTGAGTTGAATAGACCACCCTCATTTCTTACCGAGATGTCGTAGAAGTCGACTAAGATAAGTTGACCCACCATGTGGTATCCGGCTGAGTAGAATAGACCGCCCTCTTTCTTACTGAGGTGTCGTAAAAGGCGACTACGGTAAATTTATCTGCCGTGTGGTTTTCTGGCTGAGTAGAATAGTCCACCCTCATTGAGGATGATTGAGGTATCGTAAAAGGCGACTAAGTTAAGTTGACATGTTGGCGGCCGGTCGTAAAGTAACAAAATATGATACAACATGTTGTGCCGAACCCACTTAGAGTGGGATAAGGGTAGGAGAATGATGATAGTATTATCAGATGTAAATTTATCGAGATAAGTTTATTTGAAATTGGGTCTAATATTGACTATGCTCTTGATGTATTGCGATTGGGTAAATAAAAACTTCATCCAACATAAATTACTTTGTCGATATCACTATTGTTCGATATTTCAAATATATATTCAATGATATTAAAAAAAGACTATTCTTCTAATCTTTATATTTAAATGTCTTGTATATATATATATTTTCTGAATCTCGGAAACGGCTCCAACGATTTTCCCGAAATTCAGCAAGTAGGAGGTTTTGGGGGAGAAAAATTGATCTAGCTAGGTTTTATGTAAAAAAAATATTGTTTTATCCCTGTTTTTGGGCCTTAAAAAACACTAACATTTATATTGAATTGAATTTTCGCCATTAGCTGTCAAGTCGACGTAGCTTATTCGGGTAACGGGCAGCCTCGAAAAATGTGAATGCCATGGATCGATCCCCAACTAAATAATTGTTTTTTCTTTTTTGTTAAGTTTTTTTTTTCTCGGTCACCCAGATATTATCCTTTATTTGAATGATTGCAGGTTGACGAAAGATAGGACAGAATGGAAG
This sequence comes from Morpho achilles, assembly GCA_947086495.1. Taxonomy (NCBI): domain Eukaryota; kingdom Metazoa; phylum Arthropoda; class Insecta; order Lepidoptera; family Nymphalidae; genus Morpho; species Morpho achilles. The sequence continues at coordinate 2,688,569 of CAMTZB010000015.1, forward strand.
AGAAAAACATGTTGTGCCGACCTCACTTAGAGTGGGATAAGGACAGGATGATATGACATATGCAGGTTTTAATACAATTTGTTTTAAATTAGCAGCAGCAAGTTGTTGCGTCTCTAGCGGTTGTCAAAAAGTAGTGTCGGTTTTATTTTACGTGATTTTGAATTTAGAAAAGTTCATAGACTATGGTCAACTAATTAGGCGCCGTCCGCACTAGGCGCAAACAACTATCAACGTAATTGATGGCGCAAATGATATAGTCTATTTTCTCTCTGATTTTTTATACGAATAATACGATACTTTCTTCATCATGTAGAAGTATGTCAAATCAAAAAGTGCCTGGAAGGGTTTTCTTGTAAAATTTATTCAATTATTAAACTAATTTTGATATAACAAGCGATTAATTTAAATTTCACTTATCGTACGTATCGTTTACGTAAAAGGCGACTAAGGTAAGTTTACTCACCGTGTGTTATCCGGTTGAGTGAAATAGACCAACCTTACTTCTTACCGAGGTGTCTTATAAGGCGACTAAGGTAAGTTGACCCGCCGTATGGTATCCGGTTGAGTGAAATATACCACCCTTATTTCTTACCGAGGTGTCGTAAACGGCGACTAAGGTAAGTTGACCTACCGTTTGGTAACCGGTTGAGTAAAATATACCCAGCCTCTTTCTTACTGAGGTGTCGTAAAAGGCGACTAAGGTAAATTGATGTCAGGCAGGCGGCCGGTTGTAAAATACGTAGACAAATCATGTTGCAACATGTTAACAACATGTTGTGCCGACAACACTAAAAGTTTTATAAGGACAGGAGGATAAGTATAATGAAAAGTTACCCGTAACAGACAAAGGAGTTTCCTTTGAATTAGGTCGAAATAAAAGCAAATATTCGTGTTTTCGAAGCGAACGACTTTTGTTCGTAATCTATAGCTTTCTCCTTGGAAGTTCAGATGAAAATGTTGCAAGCTACTTTGCAAATAAACATTACGGGGACATAAACAAATGTGTCACCTGATGATAATATAAAATATTGACTTTTACTTTCTCGATAGAAGTTATAAATTTTTTAAAAAAGAATAAGCGATTTTTGTAGTAATGCCGTGTGTGTATCTGGCTGAGTAAAGTAGACCTACCTCATTTCGTTCCGAGATGTCGTAAAAGGCAACTGAGGTAAACTGAGGTGAATTGTCCACCGTGTGGTATCCGGCTAACAGAATAGACCACCATCATTTCTTACTAAAACAGACTGGGTGATAGACAACTGTTAAATAGAAACATATTTATTTTTTTAATTAAATATATAAATACACTCCGAAGAGAACCAATAATTCTTCATAAAAATGTTGGCCTTCAGCGGGAATCGAACCCGTGATACGCGGAGCTGAAGGCAGAGTTACTGATACCTTTGCCAATGGGCCAGTCTTTGTATACAGAGTGGATCCGACGATACGACATTAAATAACTTTACTGCTCACTTGGTAGTAATACATTACTTTGGTGTAATTCAATGTATTTAAATATAGAATTTAAGAAAAATATATATTCTAACAAACTAAATACGTTTAAATTACGAAACACGCTCATTCATAAGGGTTCACTCACCTTGTAGTGCGCGCGTACGGCGCTCGATGTTGATATGACGATCGCCGCGAAGATCAAACGGACCGGTGAAATACAAAGGTCGCGGCGTGGTGACCGCAAGGCCAAGTCCAAGGCCATTTTCACATTTTTAATACAGAGGAGTATAATATCGTTTATAGGGTTTATTTTTGTATGGCATCAGTCATTGATCCATACACATCATGAAGTTTAATTTCAAAATAAAAAATAATATCGTGTGGATAAAGTACTTCATTGAATTAACTTAATTTTTTTATATAGGCTGCTAAGGTGCGTAGCTATCTAGGATTAAAATTAATGTCGTATCGTCGGTCCCACTCTGTATATTGATAGTACCTAGGTGACCGAGCCTTGCTCGGTAATTTTTACAATGGTGTAAAAAAAAATTGAAAAGAAAAATTTAAAATAATAGAGCAGGTGGGGTTCGATCCTAGGTATTATCACCTCTCTAGACCGCCCGATACCTAAATGACCATGACTTTACGTTTGACAGTGAAAAGTTGTGATTGTATTCAACGTAAATTTTAGAGCCCAAAAACAGGGATAAAATGACATTTTTTTTCAATAAAACTTATCTTGATCGATTTTTCACCGCCAAAACCTCCTACATGCTGAATTTCAGGAAAATCGTTGGAGCCGTTTCCGAGATTCTGTAAACATATATTTACATACAAGATTAACTCATTTAAATATTAAAGATTTTACTCTCAACAGTTTCATTTGATTGGCAAAATAAACAAAATTTCAAATAGAGATTCCAACACAATACAACAATATTTAGACGTAACCTCAATATACATTTAAATTTATCTAGATTCATCTATTCGAAATTGGGTCTAATATTGACTATGCTCTTATGTTGATACATTAAGACTGGGTAAATAAAAACTTCCAATACAAATTACTTCGTCGATATTACTGTCAATATAATTGATGCGAACGATATAGTTTATTTTCCTGAATCATCATTCCTGTCCTTATTCCACTTTAAGTGGAGTCTGTACAACAAGTTTTTTGAAGTTGTAACATGACCAGTCATTGTAACCCTTATTTTAGTAGCACCTATTACATCACGCTACGAACTATTAGTTGCTGCAAGCTATGCTGCTGCAGCTATGCTGCAGCTGTGGTAGCCCAGCGGCAACACCGTACGACTCTTTCGAGGAGGTCACGGGTTCAAACCCGGCCTGACACCACTGAGTATTTCAGTTAAAACTTATGTGTCTAATTGATAAGTGTAATTTGTCACTCGCTTTTCGGTGAATGAACACATCGTGAGGAAACCTGCATATCTCTAGAGAATTCTGGAGATATGTGTAACCTACCAATCCGCACTGGAGCAGCGTGGTAGGTCTTAGCTCCAAACCTTCTCTCCAAAAACGGAGAGAAGAGGCCTATTCCCAGCAGTGGGATAGTAACAGGCCGCTACTTACGAACTATTAAACTAGTGTTTTTTTGCTCTTCCAAATTATGGGTCTCTTTAGCACTAACGAGTTTTATAGGCTCTATGCTACGTTTTATTACAATTTGCCACAAAACAGTTATTTTTGAATTCAGTCACTTTAATACTAAGCGTAGCTTTTATCCGCAACGCAGTGTCGCGTGATAGGTTGATAATAGATGACGCTATTCAATTTCATCCTATTCCTGTTGAATTAATAGGATTTCTATAGCTTATATGTTATCCTGGTGTATAAGGAATTATTATGCCGAATTTCATCGATATTGGTTCAGCGGATTCGTCGTGAAAGAGTAAGAAACATACATCCATACTCACAAACTTTCGCATTTATAATATTAGTAGGATCATAGTATTGTGTATGAAAAATGATCATCATCATCCTCCTGCCCTTATCCCACTCTAAGTGGGGTCGGCACAGCATGTTATAAACACGCTGTTACATGATTTGGCTGAGTTTTTACGACCGGCCGCCTGCCTGACGTCAAGTTACCTCTGTCGTGTTTTACGACACCTCGGTAAGAATGAGGGTGGTCTATTCTACTAAACCGGATACCACACGGTGGGTCAACTTACCTTAGTCGCCTTTTACGACACCTCGGTAAGAAATGAGGTTGGTCTATTCTACTCAGCCGGATACCTAACGGCGGGTCGACTTACCTTAGTCGCCTTTTACGACACCTCGGTAAGAAAAGAGGGTGGTACTATTCTATTCAGCCGGATACCGCACGGCGTTGTATGAAAAATGATATGAAATAATACCAGAGTTGATAAATGGTAGAGAAGAATATTCGCGTCTACAATAAAATTCCGCAATCCATACTAGACCAGTCTACAGAAAGGTTTAAGTTAAGTATAAGAGATGTACTTGTGCGTAAATCATATAACAAAATTGAAGATTATTTGGATGGTAAAAAGCCTTGATTTGAAAATCTTTTCAGCTTCATACAGGACTGCGGTTTCATTATGTAAAATTGAAAATGTTTAAAAGATTGACCGCCGAGTTTCTTTCTGGTTCTTCTCGGTAAGAGCAACATTCCGAACCAGTTGTAGCTTCATTAATCATATTGATCCTTTACGATTCAAAAGTGCTTGTAAGAGCTTATTTGAATAAAGATTATTTTAATTTGGAAAAGAAAAAGAAAAGTCAAAGTGACAAGTCGATAATTTTGCAGCTCCGCTTTTTAAATTCATATTTTTATTTAATTGTACATTTATCCCGGAAATAACTAAGTAATTAAAATACCTAAATTGCGAATGGTAATATAATAATTGATTTTCTTCTTCCAAAAATAAACCGTCAGAATAAACGTGAAAGGCATATGTGACACTTAAGAAGAACATGACATATAAAAATTACAATACCATATAAAATTAAAGATTGCGCTGTGCTGGTCATAAATGAAGATAATAATATTATATTACTTATTAACTACGAAACTGTAAGATTTAAAAGCCAATAATAACATACGTAATCATATTCTCTGGACATATTTATCTGGATCTATTTATGATGATGATATATGTATATAATAATGAAAGTCAAGTGGAACTCAGTGATACTTTTCTCATTTGGATTTTAGTGATTTTTAGTTTTAGTAACTTATTTTTACATTTTCTTTTTATACCTACTAATGTTTATAGTTTCGTCGTGGGGCCAATTCAACGTACCAGGTTTTTGGCAGTTATGGCGATATGTCATTAGATCCTGTGCGATGTGATAAATGTTCCCCACCCCGATTTTTCAAAAATACAAAGGGCCTAAACATTCACATAAGTAAAATCCATAACCAATCAAAACCCATTTCAAGTGTCCATTTGAACTCATCCACCAACCTTTCCCAGTCCCCATGCACTAAATCTGACCCATTATGGAAACAACTAAGTAAATATAAAGATAATATACCTATCATAAGGCGAATTCCACGCGGATCACGGTACACGGTAGCATCATCATTAAAACAAACAATAGATTTTGTGATTAAAAAAAATAATACTCAGAGTTGGGAACATTTGCTCACTTTTGCCTACCGTGTTCTCCACGTCGATAAAGGTCAGAGTCTCTCCCTTAACCAAAAAATTAAAAACAATTGTATCAATACCGCTAATTTGAGAGATGTCTTTAGTACTTCCTTTCAGCAACGGAAACAGATAAAATTTAATAAATTAATCGAAAACAAAATAAGTGATGGCGACATTAAGGGGGCAGCTCGACTTTTATTCTCTAATGACACTATTGCTCCTGAAACAGCAGAAACCTTGGAAGCACTGCGAATCAAACATCCATCAAGGTCAACCAATTTTAGTTTTTCAAATTCATTTTCTAACACTTCATCTTTCCAGGCTACTAAAGACGACGTGCTGGGAGCTGTAATGTCATTTTGAAATGTTTCTGCTGCCGGCCTCGATGGTTTGTCTCCACAGCATTATAAGGATTTGGTTTGTGGTACAAATGGCGATGCCGGTAGGAGCCTTTTAGATTCTCTTACAGCTTTGGTGAACCTTATGTTATCCGGGGGAATACCACCTGAAATTACTTCAATATTATATGGGGCTAGATTATGTGCTCTTAAGAAAAAAGACGGTGGTATTCGCCCAATAGCAGTGGGTTCAACAATTAGGCGCGTCGTTTCAAAAATTTGTTGTAAGAAAATTCTGCCAATAATCTCAGACCAATTTCAACCCTTTCAAATAGGTTTTGGCTGTAAAGGGGGTTGTGAAGCAGCTGTTCATGCTGTTCGCACCTATCTTCTCAACTCCCAACAGGAAATATTATTAAAAATTGATGTTGAAAATGCTTTTAATTCAATAGATCGCAATGTTCTTCTGTTGGAAGTTAGGGATAAAATACCAGAACTTTTTCCATACATTTCACAGTGCTATCAAGAACCATCCAATTTAGTTTATAAAGGTGATGTTTTAAGTTCTGCTGTTGGCTGCCAACAAGGAGACCCGCTAGGACCAGCCATTTTTAGTTTGGCTATACACCCAATAATTTCAGTTCTAAATTTAAAATTTAATGTTTGGTATCTAGACGATGGGACCTTAGGTGGTGACGTGGACACCGTTTTAGCCGACTTAAATAATATTATAAATAGTTTTGCCCAAATTGGTTTGAAATTAAATTCTTCAAAATGCGAAATTTTTATACCAAATTCTATTTCAGATAAAACACAAATTATCGAACAGTTTAATACTTTGGCACCGGACATCAAAATTTTAAACGATGAGTCCCTTCGCCTACTAGGAGCTCCCGTCCTAGAAGCCTCTGTCACTCCTTTTATTAATGAACAAATTTCGAAATTCAATGACAATTCTGATCGCTTATACGAAATTAACACTCATATGGCTCTTACTATCATTCGGTTTTGTTTGTTCGTCCCAAAATTTATTTACGTGTTACGTTGTTCACCTATTTGGAAATTTAACGACCTCCTAGACAATTTGGATAACTTTTTAAAAAATGTACTTGTGAAAATTCTAAATTGCTCTCTGGAAAATCGGGCCTGGACCCAGGCCTCGCTTCCAGTTAGATATGGAGGTTTAGGAGTACGCAAAATCTCAAGTGTTTCATTACCAGCATTTCTTTCCTCAGTTTACAGTACGCAACCTTTATACGGTAAAATAATATCCTCGTCAACAGGATCTGTTGAGGTGTCGTATTTGTTGGAGGCGAGAAATGCTTGGTCTGTTACTTGTCCTAGCCAAGTACCAAGTACAGTATCTTTGACCTGTCAAAAACAGTGGGATAACATTCTAAGTAATAACGTATATAATAACTTGTTAAAACATGCTGAGAGCAAAAAAGATCTCGCTCGGCTCCGTGCTGTTTTTGCCAAGGAATCTGGATACTGGCTTCACGCTCTCCCATCCGCAAACCTAGGTACTCTTTTAGACCATACCACCTTAACACTGGCGGTTGGTCTACGACTTGGCGCCACGATCAATCAAAGTCATCGATGCCATTGCGGTGAGGTTGTTGATACATTTGGACACCATGGTCTCTCCTGTTCAAAAAGTGCTGGTCGCTATTCTCGTCATAGCAGTTTAAATGAGATCATCCGGAAATCTCTTGCTACCGCTAATGTGCCTGCTGTTTTAGAACCAAATGGATTGGCTCGTAGCGATGGCAAGAGACCTGATGGTATGACTCTCATACCTTGGAAACTCGGGAGGTCACTTGTTTGGGATGCTACATGTGTAGACACTTTAGCTGCATCACACATACAAGGGACCTCTACTATGGCGGGAGCAGCAGCTACCAATGCAGAACATGCCAAGAGGTGCAAATATGAAGACATAAATAGAAGCTTCATTTTTGTGCCTTTTGGTGTAGAGACCTTAGGTCCATGGGGCCCGGACGCTCATACGTTCTTCAACGAGCTCGTTAGAAGGCTCGTAGAGCGTACCGGGGACCCGAGAGCTGGCAGCTACCTTGGCCAACAAATAAGTTTGGCCATACAACGGGGCAACGCTGCCAGTATTTTAGGGACTCTACCCCATTGCAATGGAATGGATGGTTTTGATTTAGTGTAAATATATATATATTTATTAATTTTTATTCTTTAGTTATTATTTAAGTAGTTTTAATTTGATTTGATTTGATTTGATTTAGACTGGAAGAAGAAGACATATTGTGCCTACTTAGAGCAATATAAGGGTAAGAGAATTAGAGTAGAGTAAGAGAGATTGCTTATCGTATTGTTTTGTTGACAGGCGTGGTCGCCGTTTGTTCCTGCTGCAAATGGTGGTGCTATGTTTCGTGCCCCATGTGGCCCTCATCCTGCAGAACTGCTCCATCATGGCACAACTGTCGCAGACCTTCGACTCATCAATCAATCTCAATACAGAGGTATTTCATATGATTTCACATCTAGAATTCTGACAATTTCAGATACAATTATATCATGAGATATATTTTTTTGTATCTTAAAGATGCCGTGTGGTATCCGGCTGATTAGAATAGAACACCCTCATTTTATACCGAGGTGTCGTAAAAGGTGACTAAGGTAAGTTGACCCACCGTTTGGTATCCGGCTGAGTAAAATAGACCACCCTCATTTTTTACTGAGTTGTCGTAAAAGGCGACTAAGGTAAGTTGAACCGCTGTGTGGTAACCGGCTGAGTAGAATAGACCACCCTCATTTTTTATCGAGGTGTCGAAAAAGGCGACTTAAGTAAGTAGACATCAGGCAGGCGGCCGGTCGTAAAATAAGTAACCAAATCATGTTACAATATGTTTATAACATGTTGTGCCGACCCCACTTAGAGTGGGATAAGGGCAGGAGAATGATTATTTTGTACCTAAAAGTATAAGTAAACTAATGGCCTCTTTTTATCATACTGCTGGGCTTAGGCCTCTGTATAAGTGCTTCTCAAGCTTATATTAAGGCATTGATATATATTATACTTTTCTTATCCTACCTTCGATAAAACAAATAAATTAGAAATCTTTGAGATGTTCGTCGAGGCACTTTGCGATTATCATTGAGTACAATATAAAGCAATTATGCAACACATTGTCAAAATGGCGATTGCCACTTGAACAAATTAAAAAAAGGTAAGTAACGGCCTTTTATTATCTCACTGCTGGGCATGATTAGAGTTTTTGGAGAGAAGTGTTGGAGCTTAAACACTAAAACCCTTCTCCAATGCGGATTGAGTACACATTTCCCCAGAAATCTCCACAGATATATCTTCATGAGGTTTTCCTTCAAAGAAAAGCGTGTGATAACTTAATAATTACACACAAGTTTTAACAGAAATACACATTTGTGCCTGCTCGGGCTTAAACCCGTGACCACCTCCAAAGACTGTCACAGCCTGTTATATTTATGTTCCATTTATTCATTTCATTAATAAAACTTTCATTAGACTTGTGACGTAAGGATCAGAATGTTTGGGATATAAAAGAAATTGATGAAAGAAAGGTGTATGCAAATGAGATGACAATATCAAAGGTGGATGTGAGATGTGATAGAATATGAAATGAGTATATTTGGGGAAAGTCTGAAAGAAGTGCGAGATTCAGTTGTTATGGATATGTAATGAGGAGGGATAAAAACAAAACAAGTGTTATATGAATGTGGATAGATATGTGACTAGAGGAAAGCCGATGATATGCATATAAAAGGAGTGGCATCAGGGTTGACGAATGATAGAGAATTCAAATTCAAATTCAAAATATTCTTTATTCAAATAAACTTGTAAACAAGTGCTTTTGAATCGTCAACTCTACTAAGATTAAGACATATTGTGCGGACCCCACTTAGAGTTGGATACGGGCAGGAGAGTGTTAATGGACTTACTCGTATAATTCGTCAGAACTAGATTTTGACAAAAACTAAATCAATTTAGAAGTAAATCAAATATGAAAAAATTTAACAAATCTATAATATTCATAAATGTTTCGGGCTAACAAACATAAAAAAATAAATAAGTTCTAACCTTTTTTGAAGCGATATATGGAATATTCTGATATTTCAACACAAGGCGATGATCAAATGTTACATAAAACTCCATTTCAAAATTCACTTTATTCAAATAAATTTAACTTTGAATCGCAAACTTTACTGATTCGGAAAATTGTTCCTACCGAGGAAGCTAACAGAAACTCGGCGGTTGTTCTTAGGAAAACTTTTTTCTTTAGTTACATCTCGTCATTTCAGTCTTACAAGATTAAAGTATATTTAATTCCGTGAATGATTATATACTTTAGAGATTGTATTATGGAATTCCCCAAGGTAACGCTTATACTAAAATTATTTTGGTATAATTTCCCCTTTATACATTTGTTAAGAAAAAAATGGCACATTGATGCAGAAAATTTCTCCTTCCCGGCTCTTTCTATATTGAGCTGCTTTATTAACGTCACGTACGAAATGGCATAGTCACAGACAACACGATACACGCACATAACAGCAATATCTATTATTTTATATAGATATGTTAGTATTATGCAGCGTAGAGTCTCTCAGCCATGGAGCGTGATCAAATTGGCAATGAGATTCGGAGACGAATAAAATTTAATTTAAAAACTATAGTAAAAGTTAAGTAAGAAAAGATTAAACCAGTAAAGAAATATGCATTATTTTTTTTAAATATGGAACGGTAATGAAATAAAAGTCAATCAGAGTAACGGCTTAAACGGCTTAGTATATGAAAAGACATCAAACAATGTTGTGCGGTAGCTTATATTGTATGCATCCCTCTCTTGGCTAGCTTGGCTGACTTGGCAGCTTTGCTTTATATTATCGAGATTTATAATATCGGCATTGATGAAGGCAAAGAATAAAGGTTTTCGAAATGTGGTGCTGCGCACAAATGCATCTATTCATTCGCAGCTTAAAATAAAGACGCGCCTCTCCTCCATATGATATAAACGCCTACTGGAATACTTCTGACACATTATGCGGCGTGGTGACGATGCCTTCGAAAGACTTACTGGCAACACCGAAGGCAAAAGATCAAGAAGCCACTCACTAGGTGGTCTGGCCAAATGTGCTAGTACTGCACGTTGAAATATTTATGAGATTACTATGGAGACCACTATCCAAATCCAACTCATCCCAACTAGCATGCACTAGCCAAATCATGTGACAGCATGTTCATAACATGTTGTGCCGACCCCACTTAGAGTGGGATAAGGGCAAGAGAATGATGAATGGAAACCACTAATAGAAGCCGATGGAAACAGTTGATCCACACGAGGACAGAGTCTAGCCAGAACCACGATCTTCAGTAATGAAAAAACGACCGGCAAAAGCGTGTCAAACACGTTAATGTGTCTGTAAGTCTACAAGGTTAGTTACAAACTATGGAGAGTGGTAATATTTCTTTGGAACCACAAAATACTAACCATATGGCTCACAAGCTTGGGACAAATGTGTGTGATTGATATAATGGCGTCCATTAATCCGGCGGCTAATGTTGGCTCAGTTGGAACCGTGTATATAAAGTTAATGCTACACTTGACAGTATCAATTATGACCTATTCTGACGTAACTAGTTAAATTGGCGCGACGTTTTTGGTTTCAGGCAGATTTCTCCAACTTTATGGACGTAACGACGTTAATTAGTTACGCTCAGAACTCGGCATTACTGCAATCAAATTAAAATTATGTTTAACTAGCTGTGCCCACGGTAAAGTCCCATAAAAATCGGTTTGGTAAATGTGCTATTAACCTGAACTTTCCTCAAGACTTGCACTATCTAAGTGAAGCCCGTACAAAGATCGGATGGACTTGAGAAAATAGTTCATATACACCCGGATAGCTTTTGGAGACGTTGTTTCATAATAAGTATAGATGAAGTAAGCTCTTCCCTTGACTGATCAAAAGTGCAAAAGGGCACTTTTGATTCGTCTAAGGAAGATATTCTATCACTCAAATAATCCTCAATTAGATAGAAAGTTTCATGTAGCAGCATCGTTTTAAGATCATTTCTAAACTTATGTAAAGGCAAGTCAAGATATCAGATAAGATTTATTTACCGGACGCCCATCGGAAAAGGTCCCCGAGGCGGTCGATGCATCTGGTGCTCCCGATGCATCGATTAGCGGAGGGAGGGGCTACTTTTAGCGAGGCCCCGACCAGAGGTGGCGCACTCTGGGGTTCAGAGTTGCTGCTGGCGAGGATGGGGGCAATGTGTCCAACGGTACACTGTCCCTACCTCCGGCAGCGTGGTGGAGCACTGTCAGGTTTTTAGTCGGTGAGAGTCCGATATACCCATCCCCGTCAAGTCAAGATTGTTGAGGTATTTTGTTATGAAAATGTGTGCTCAGACCGATCGATTTTCGGAGCTTTTGGAAGCGCTACGTACACGTCATTAGGTTATGTCAGTTTCTAGTATTTCTGTCATATCTATCACTATTATACCATCACAAATAGTATATTACTGTAGATATATTGTGAAGGTACTACGCCGTGTGGTATCCGGCTGAATAGAATAGTACCACCCTCATTTCTTACCGAGGTGTCGCAAAAGGCGACTAAGGTTAGTTGACCCACCGTGTGGTACCCGGTTTAGTAGAATAGACCAACCTCATTTCTTACCGAGGTGTCGAAAAGGTGACCAAAGTAAGTCGACCCGCCGTGTGGTATCCGGCTGAGAAGAATAGACCAACCTCATTTCTTACCGAGGTGTCGAAAAGGTGACTAAGGTAAGTCGACCCACCGTGTGGTATCCGGCTGAGTGGAATAGACCAACCTCATTTCTTACCGAGGTGTTGCAAAATACGACTGAGTTAAGTTGACTTCAGGCAGGCGACCGGTCGTAAAAACGCAGCCAAATCATGTGACAGCATGTTTATAACATGTTGTGCCGACCCCACTTAGAGTGGGATAAGGGCAAGAGGATGATGATATTGTGAAGGTACTGTCATGCCTATTTCTTTGAATTTCTCCGCTGAGGGCTTTCTATAAAAAGAATTTGTTAGTTCTTCAAGCCTGGGTTTATATTTGTATTTAAGTATGTATTTAAAAATTATATATATTCCCCAGTTGTCTCTTACCCATTACACAAGTATTAAAATAATTACGGGACAGACGACCGAGTGTGTAAGTGTCCCATATATTTATTTATTATTATTTTGCATGAACCGCGGTCTACCAGTGGCATGAATCAATATCGCAAAATTCACAAAGTTTTACTAAATAACACTCAAGGCACGTTTCACGCTGTCACTAAAGCGTTCTTAAGAATGAAGTTTACTTCACTGCAGAAAATGGAAAATATGCAGATAAAATCTATTGACCGATTACTAAAACGTGTTTTGCATTTTTTATTCATAGCACGCTGCGTCACTTCGTTGATGGCGCAAATATTATTTAAAAAAAATTTTTGATTGCTTTTCGATTGTGTCGTTGCCTATCTCCTGGCCATGCTTCGGTTACGGGGCGAAACGATCGTTGAGATTGTCGTAGTGCTGTGGTAGCCCAGCGGTAGCACCGTGCGACTCTTTTGAGTAGGTCACGGGTTCAAACCCGGGCAGACACCAATAAGTTTTTCCGTTAGAAGCTTATGTGTCTATTTGATAATTGCTATTTATCACACGCTTTTTCGGGATAAAACGTCATTGGAGCCGTTTCCGAGATTCGGTAAATATATATAACAAGAGAAGAACTCATTTAAATATTAAAGCTAGGCATATTGTGCCCTCTACCCGCGCAAAACCGGTATGAGCAGCTTGTTTACTTTACCAAATGGACCACACTTAAATCGTAGAACAAACTAAATTGGCAAGTTCTGAGTGCTTACAAAACAATCTATCTTGAATATACTACATAAATAATGAATATGCTACATATACAAACATTTTTAACGAGTTTTACTTATGCCCTTTACTGTTTTTAATAGAAGTTATTTTCAGCATTTCATTTTTTATCTGTGGCAATATTTGTTTTTTTTGCTTGTTTTGTGAAGCTGACGTGACGATGGGTGGGCGCATGGTGTAGAGAACCGATGGTCTTAAGGTGTTTAAATGGCGACCCCATACCGGGAAACGCAGCGTCGGTAGACTCCTATGATATCTCTACCTATGGTACTCTACCTTTTAGGATAAACCGTAGATAAATCCGTTCTTTAGATTTTAGACGATTGATCACATAGGTGCAGATGTACAGCTTTTGAGGGTTTTGTTTTATTTTATTATATTTTGTTTTGTAAGTATAGATGAAACGCCGTGTGGTATCCGGCTGAATAGAATAGTACCACTCTCATTTCTTACCGAGGTGTCGTAAAAGGCGACTGAGGTAAGTTGACCCACCGTGTGGTATCCGGTTTAGTAAAATAAACCGCACTCTTTCTTACCGAGGTCTCGTAAAATACGAATGAGGTAAGTTGACGTCAGGCCGGTCGTAAAAACGCAGCCAAATCATGTGACAGCATGTTTATAACATGTTGTGCCGATCCCACTTAGAGTGGGATAAGGGCAGGAGGATATAATAAGTATAGATGAAATTTCAAATTCAAATCTCTAATATTTAAATGTTACTTCATCTTGTATATATATATTTTTCTGAATTATGGAAACGGCTCCAACGATTTTCATGAAATTCTTCTGAATTTATCGACGTTGTATAAAATCGAACTAGCTAGGTTTTATTCAGAAAAATATATTATTTTATACCTATTTTCGGGCACTGAAATTGCTAAATTAAACAATAAGAAGCTTTCATTGAATTTCAAAAAATTTAGAAGCTAATGTTGCAAGATTTTAAATATTGCGGACCAAAGCGATACAGTGTTGTCCTTACAAATGTCAACAAGCTAAATTATATGTGATAGTAAAGAGACTTGGCATAAAATCGTTGCAGCGAATCCATTTACTTTTTTTGTTGAGTTTGTCCTTCTTGGCACACAATTTCTTATATAATATAACTGCAATACATTTTTTTTATTAGAAATCCATTTATTTATTTATTTATTATGACAAGCCAATAGCATTTTAAACATACTTATTAATACACTTTTTCATAAGGCAAGTTCTAGGAATACTTTTTAAGGCGAGTACAGCGTTATAGGTAGTTAGGTACAAAAATTATTTATATTACTAAAAGGAGACAAATTAACGCCGTGTGGTATCCGGCAGGGTAGAATAGTACCACCCTTTTTTCTTGCCGAGATGTCGTAAAAGGCGACTAAAGTAAGTCGACCCCGTGTGGTATCCGGCTGAGTAGAATAGACCACCCTCATTTCTTACCGAGGTGTCGTAAAAGGCGACTAAGGTAAGTTGACCCACCGTGTGATATCCGGTTGAGTAAAATAGACCACCCTATTTCTTACCGAGGAGTCGTAAAATACGACTAAGGTAAGTTGACGTCAGGCAGGCGGCCGGTCATAAAATACGTAGCCAAATCATATGACAACATGTTTGTAACATGTTGTGCCGACCCCACTTAGAGTGGGATAAGGGCAGGAGGATGATGACTAAAAGGAGACAAATTAAATTATACTTACAGGAATTTTGATAAAAATTATTACTTAAACTTAACTTAAAGCAGGCGAGTGAGTTTATTTTTATATTTGAATAGAGGATCGTGGAAGAAAATCCGTTAAGTGATATAACGCGAAGAAGCTATAAGAACTTTTGCACGTTGGCATACTCTGTAGTAATAGCTTGTAAGCTTCTTATTCTTTTTCTTCTTTATCAAGCGATGGACTTCCACTGCTGGACATAGGTCTCTTGATGGGATCTCCACCATACACGATCTTGTGCCACTTGGACCCAACGGCTCCTCGCGACCTTTTTGAGATCGTCAGTCCATCTCGTGGGGGGTCTGCCGACACTGCGTTTTCCGGTGCGGGGTCGCCATTCCAGCATCTTGAGACCCCAACGCCCATCGGTTCTCCGCACCATGTGCCCCGCCCATCGCCACTTCAGCCTCGCGACACGCTGAGCTACGTCGGTGACTCTGGTTCTTCTACGGATCTCCTGCGAAACTCCGAGCATAGTTCGTTCCATCGCCCGCATAGTCAGCGACCAAGATTCAAAGCCATAGGTCATCACTGGCAACACGCACTGTTCGAAGACTTTAGTCTTCAGACACTGAGGAATATAAGCAATCTATATTAATCTATACATATTACAAATTTCCTTAAAGATGTCTGTCTATATGTGATCGGTTTTAAGGTAAAAGGTAGTGCAATTCTTTCAGAAGGTTTAGGTTAGTAGCACATTATGCTTATATGTAAATTGTATTGAAAAAGTCACGTGGTTGTAAAAAAAAACTTGTTAGGAGCTTTACTGGCGTGCGCCGCGTACGCGATAGACGCTTACATAATGTACTAGATTGTATATATACAAATACTACAAAAAAGTCTGCGATAGCATGTCTCTATCTCTTATGGTCAACTCAATATAACAACTTTTATGTTCGAAATTTGAATTCGGGAAACATTATGTGACACAGATTTACTAGTGGCCGAAGTCGTCGGCAAAGCCAGTATATAAATATTATAAAGTCCCCAAAAGCTGTCTGTCTGTATGTGATCGGTTTTCTCAAAATGTACTAAACAGATTTTTGTTCGATTTTTACAAAAAGATTTCAATGCTTGAAGAAGGTGTAGGTTTGTACTACATTTCGGTGTTTTTCGCGATTTCCGGTGCGGGGTCGCTATTCCAGCACAGGATATAAGCTTGTATAGTTAATGTATAGAAACCGGCTATACTCACCGCCGGCCAGTTCACACAGTTCCCGCTGGGATAACGTCATTAAAAGAGCTCATGAATGAATTTAATGAACCCATTAGTTTCGGGTATTCAAAACTAATCAGGATAATCCGATGATATAAGACCGGAGTATAGCCGGTTTCTATACATTGACTATGAATACTTATTTATTTATTTATAGATCACCAACAAAATACACACTTCACATTACTCTTATACATCCAACAACTTAAAATAAGTAGTATTTTAATTAGGGGTAATAACAACTTTCAAACTAAGTTACGACAATTGAGAGATATAGTTTAACTATAGTTATTTTATATAATCGTTAAGTTAAAAAAAAGAAAATTAATACAATCTGTAAAAAAAACTGAGATTTGAGATCAGCACTTATCACTGCTAGCCCGAAGTAAACTAGCTTTCTTGAGTACGCTTAAACTGTCATTGAAAATATCCATCCTTTGGTATTTGCAAATGGTGCTATGAATTCCCATAAAACAATTAAGAGTTAGTTAGTTAGAGGTTAGAATACTACTCTACTCACGAGAGTTTAATTTTTTTAAAATAAGCTTGTATCTTTATTTTTGTTATATTATATTATGTTTCAAATAATAAATTCCTTTTTCACAAACTTCTTTAGGTTTTAATTCGTCTGTTGGATCGTTCTAGTTTCATATCCCAGACGAAACAAAAAGCCTTTGCAAAAGCGTTCATATTTACCCCCTTTATTGCTTTTAGTCGTAGCTGTGGATTAAGACGTAACTTAAATATGGGATAGTACAAATAGTATTTTTTTATTTTTTTTATTTACAGCAGAAATGTACAAGTTATATCTATCTTAAATAACTTACACGCTAGGACTATACAAATCATGCCCACGTGGAATGGTCCCAAGAATGCTGGCCGCGTTTCCGCGCTGAATCGCTAAGCTGATTCTTTGTGCGAAAAAGGAGCCAGCCCTCTTGTCACCTGAAGAGGTGTTAAAATGGATAAAAAAAAATTTGCACTTTGACTCATGGCCCTAGGGTCTCGACTGCAAACGGCACAAGTATTTATACATCCCACATGTAGATCTTCCTGTTACTGATTATTTTATTAGAAAGTAATTTATTGAAATTATTGACTGGCCCGTTGACGCAGTGGGTAGTGACTCTGCCTTCAGCTCTGCGGGTCGCGGGTTCGACTCCCGCAGAGGGCCAACATTTTCATAAATGAATTTGTTGGTCTTTGAGCCTGGGTGTATATTTGTATTTAAGTATGTATTTAAAAAATATATAAGTATATATTCACCAGTTGTCTCTCAACCCATAACACAAGTATTAAGTTACTTACTTCGGGGACGGACGACCGTGTGTGTAAGTGTCCCACATATTTTTTTATTATTTATTTTAGAAATTTATTAATTAATTGTTTTAAGATTTAACTTTGGCTGAGTAGAATAGAGCACTCTCATTACTTACAAAAGTGTCGTTAAAGGCGACTTAGGTAAGTTGACCCGTCGTGTGGTATCCGACTGAGTGAAATGACCCACCATCATTTCTTATCGCGGTATCGTAAAAGGCGCTTACGGTAAGTTAACGTCAGGCACGGAGGCCGGTCGTGAAAAATTAGCCAAATAATATAACGATGTTTAAAACATGTTGTGCCGACCCTACTTAGAGTGGGGGGCAAGAGAATGATGATTTTAAGATTTGGTTTATAAATCTGTCTTGGTTAAGAGAATCTATGTAATGCTGAGTGTAAGAAACACATGCCGTTATTACACCTTGAATATCTAGGATTAGTAACCGCACTTCAAAGCATAGCCATCGCCAACAAATTACACAAGCACTACACACATTCATTACCCTACACAACAATACACAATCTCAACGACAGTTTTGCCGTATAACCCAAGCTTCATGACAAAATCGCAAAGGTTTTTTTCTATTGCCATTCTTAATTCCAGTAAAATGTATATAAGGGTACCAAAGGCCTCCAATAATATAACTTCATAGCTTTTTGATACAAAAATTAGACGCATTTCGAAATATCTTTATATTTAAATGAGTTAATCTTGTATATATATACATTTTCGGAATCTCGGAAACGGCTCCAACGATTTTCCTGAAATTCAGCATGTAGAGGGTTTTGGGGGAGAAAAATCGATCTAGCTAGGTTTTATGTAAAAAAAATATTGTTTTATCCCTATTTTTGGGCATACTAACATTATTATATATTGAATTGAATTTTCGCCAATAACTGTCAAGTCGACTTAGCTTATTCGGTTAGCGGGCAGCCTCGAGAAATAAGTGCCAAGGATCGATCCCAACTAAATAATTGTTTTTTCTTTTTTTTTAATTTTTTTTGTGTAAAAAATTACCGAGCGAAGCTCGGTCACCCAGATATTATTAATAAAGTCGTGTGGCATAACGGAGGACACGAAACAAATAATGGGTGGGTATAATAAACGCGATCCCTTCCGGTTCTATCCCAAAGGACATTTTATTATCGATATGTCAGAACTATCCTTTGAAGTACTCTGTTACAAAATTTAATATGCGAAATTTTACCACTTTGTACTGTCTATAGCTACTATTGGTTTTTAATTAGTCACCAACTCATATCAGTAAGTAAATAAGCTATAGTAATGTTGTCGCCAATGACTTCCGCTTTGTATTTTATAGCAACACAGTCATGATACAAGAGTTTCGCGCCTCTTTTTATTAAAATGGTGGCAACACTGTGCTGTTGTTCCTTCTGGTGGAGTCTCCCTATTGATAAAACGTTTCAGTGGAAGTCAGTCTTTGTTCGTCATTCAAGAGAAGTGCATCTCGGAACGGAATTGTGGTATTCCTATTATATCGTGTTTTTGTATATAGTGTGCGCTAACAGTAATATCAAAGATTCGTTGCCCGCGGGTAGTAAAATGTGGAAACAGCGTGTTACGCTCTGTCGCACTTACGGGCTTTATGGCAGGTATAGTGGCGTACCACTCCGCCGTGTGGTATCCGGCTGAGTAGAATAGACCACCCTCATTTCTTACCGAGGTGTCGTAAAAGGCGACTAAGGTAAGTCGACCCGCCGTGTGGTATCCGGCTAAAATTAAAATGTGGTATTTCTAAAAAGGCTCCTTCTTTGTTTTATTTAAAGTTACGACCAGACTTACAATCAATTACTTAACATATAGTTCTCCGAGCTATAGTTTATTGTTTAGCAATTTAATGCTATAGCAATAAAAACGTTATTTATTCCAACCAGTTTATCACCTCAAGATGTTTTGGGAGTAAAGTGAATCATGGGTTTAGAATTTTTCAGTGAACTTAGTTTAGAAGTCAGAGTAAAAAGAAAGCAAATACTTTGTTTATTGCATTATCGCAAAATTAAAGCAAAAAGTAAAAATTACAAAATGGCAAAGCGCTAAATTTGATTCAGGAATACTCACATATCTTTAATATTTAAATGAGTTAATCTTTTATCTATACTAATATATAAAGCTGAAGAGTGTGTTTGTTTGCTTGATTGATTGTTTGAACGTGCTGATCTCAGGAAATACTGGACCGATTTGAAAAAATCTTTCAAAAAAAGGAAAATAAATGATACGATTTATGTAATCTCCAACTAAGCTGTGGTAGCCCAGAGGTAACACCGTGCTCCTCTTTCGAGGAGGTCTAGGGTTCAAACACCACCAATCAGGCACCAATGAGTTTTCTAGTAAAACTTATGTGTCTAATTAATAATTGCAATTTATCACAGCTTTTCGGTGAATGAACACATCGTGAGGAAACCTGCATATATCTAGAGAATTCTGGGGATATGTATAACCTACCAATCCGTATTGGAGCAGCGTGGTAGGTCTTAGCTCCAATCCTTCTCTCCAAAAAAAAAACGGAGAGAAGAGGCCTAATCCCAGCTGTGGGAGAGTAACAGGCCATTACTTACTTATGTAATCTTCAATAATATATTAGGCTTTTTGTATCAGCGTCTTAAATTGCTGAAATGGCAAAGCTAAAAGTGAATTGAACCACAACATTTGAATATTTTCGTATGCAAAATATACATTGACGATTATTCTTATTACAGGTAAACAGAACGTTATCTTTAGGGGAAATGGTGCTCGCAATTCAAGAGGAACGCGTTTACGTCTCCAGATATCGGTCTCCGGATGCTACATCATTTGATGTCCCGAATAAGTAAGTCTGGGAATTGTATAGCTCTGAAGTAATTAATGCAATCCTATTATTTCGTGAGCCATGGGAACCGACTGGTGAGACCGAATATTCTTTGCTAGGAAGTCGTAGGTTCTGACCTTGGACGAGCACCAAAGAGTTTAATGTCTATAATTATAAATAAACCTAAAGAGTTTGTTTGTTTGTTTGAACGCGCTAATCTCGGGAATTACTGGACCGATTTGAAAAATTCTTTAAGTGTAAGATAGTCCATTTATCGAGAAAGGCTATAGGCTATAACATCACGCTAACATGAATAGGAGAGGAGCGGCAATAATTTATAACGCAAACGTTTTCCGGTTCAGCTAGTAAAATATAAACCGTTGTGACGATCTCGAACTTACATGCATATATTGGTACAGTTATGTACTGAAGTGATAGTATGTTAAGGAAGATATATAAATAGAAAATATTTGTTTGTCATTTAATATGGTTTTTCGTAATGAGTATTTGATACTCGTTACATATATGTACATTTTTCATTAAGATATTTTTATCAAAATTTTCCCCATACATTTTGAATTATTCACACTTAGCGCCGAATGTCACAACGGCCGTCTGATATATGTATTGGGTGACTGGCGGACGTTGCCGGGAGCGCTCGCGGCTTAGTACCGCAAGCCGAAGGCTTACGTTTACATGTACTTGGGGCGAATCGTTACACCGTATTTGGTACTAAATATTAAAAATTTATCACTCGCTTTTTTGTTAAGAAAGCTCATAAGAGATTGTGCCGACTTATATTACCACGTGAAATAGAACCAAATCACAATATAAAATAAGTAAAGCAGCATATTACTATCCCACTGCTGGGAATATGCCTCCTCTATTCGTTTTTGCAAAGAAGGGTTAGAGCTAATCCGCCTTTAATGTGGAATTGTAGGTTACACATATCCCCAGAATTCTCAAGAGATGCAGGATTCTTCACGATGTTTTTCTTCCTCGAAAGCGTGTGATAAATTGCAATCATCAATCATCATCTGCCTGCCCTTATCCCACTCTATGTGGGGTCGGCACAACATGTTATAAACATGTTGTCACATGATTTGACTACAATTTTTTACGACCGGCCAGGCAGGCCTGACTTTCACTTTCAACTTACTTTAGTCGTATTTTACGACACCTCGGTAAGAAAGAGGGTGGTCTATTCTACATAACCGGTTACCAGACGGTGGGTCAACTTACCTTAGTCGCCTTTTACGACACCTCGGTAAGAAATGAGGGTGGTCTATTCTACTCAGCCGGATACCACACGGCGAGGCGACTTACCTTAGTCGCCTTTTACGACACCTCGGTAAAAAATGAGGGTGGTACTATTCTATTCAGCCGGATACCACACGGTTAAAATTGCACTCATCAATATGAGACATAAGTCTTAGTAGAAAAGCTCTATGGTGTCTGCCCAAGTTTCAACCGGTGACTCTCTAGAGTCACACGGTCTTACTAGCCTATCAAAGCTTGTACTAACAATATATCACAAAGCAACTATCATAATTTACATCTATAAAAGCTAAGAAGTTTCATATTACAAGCGCTGTAGGGATCACGAGAGAAATAGCTGCTCAGAAGAACTAATTTTGTTTTTATACTAATTTATTATAGTCGAGTAAAACAGAAACTTGGTGCAACACGATTTATATACTTTACTTGACTTTAGACAATATATTGACTTTACGAGCCAAGTTTTTGGTCCGAGCTCAGCCAAATGAACTTGTCGTTTCCTTAATGATGCTGATCTGATTTAAGCGAGACGTTTTGGTTGTAATTTATTAATAGGTACACAAAGATATAGGCATCACTCAATTACGGTGTTATACTTCCCATGAAAAAGATTATTTTTAATTTTGAAAATGCCGTAATTGGAAGTTACGAATGTAGACGGCATTTCGAGCAGTTTTAAAAAAAATTACAGTTTTTTTAAAGTTTTAAAACAGTTTTAACTGTCTTCTACATCCTGTAAAAACAATAGCTCACAACTAAAAAAAAACAGGAGAAAATAGTAGATATGCATTTTTGAATCAAACCAATGTAACCAAAACTAATTTTTTAAACTAATTAAATATTAATATTAAGAATAGCAACTATTCAAATAGTCAAAGTTTATTATTATTTAAAGATTTTTTTGTTACCTAGTTTTTGTACAAATTGATTTATTCAAAAAAGTCTATTATTTATTAATGGTATATGGATTTTTTCTACTTCAAGCGACATCCCTAGATACAACATCGGGTTTATCGTTTACAAATAATTTTTGGATATTATTGGAGGAATTATTACGAGAATAAGTAAAGGAAAAACTTAAAAGAATGTCGTGAAACACTTTTAATTAATACAATTCATAAAACAAAATAATGGATGGAATTTAAAGTATTATTTCAGAATAGGGATAAATGTACAGTTCGTTGACCGTTCACGCGATAAAAGAGTTGGGTGTTTTCGCACAAAGAAATCAGTTTAACGATTTAACGTGAACAGGCAACTAGCATTCTTGGAATGGCGCCATGTTGTAATATAATATATGGTAGTTCATTTTTATTGAATTACAATAGTAAAAAGTGGTTTTTTTTTAATGTTCATTAGTTACATTTATATTTAAAAAGCCCTGTGGTATCCGGCCGAATGGCTTTGCAAGGACAGATAAAACCGGTTGTCGTAGCTAGTAGTTATAAATAAATTGTTTTAATATAATTAAAAGTAACAAAAAAATGCTAAATAACAAGTTTTTTTACTAGTTTCATTAAAACTAAATATCATGGAAAAGACGGCTATTATTTCCACTAAACGTGGCTAAGAACCAATTTGATTGACACGAGTCGATTAAAAAACTCATTTTCAAATAGCGAGTCAATCCTATAAGAGCGATAGATAGACGCGGTGGGGACTTTGTTTTTAATATGTCATCATCCTCCTGCCCTTATCCCACTCTAAGTGGGGTCGGCACAAGATGTTATAAACATGTTGTTACCTGATTTGGCTGCGTTTTTACGACCGGCCCCCTGCCTGACCTCAACTTACCATAGTCGTATTTTACGATACCTCGGTAAGAAAGAGGGTGGTCTATTCTACTAAACCGGATACCACACGGTGGGTCAACTTACCTTAGTCGCCTTTTACGACACCTCGGTAAGAAATGAGGTTGATCTATTCTACTCAGCCGGATACCACACGGCGGGTCGTCTTACCTTAGTCGCCTGTTACGACACCTCGCTAAGAAATGAGGGTGGTACTATTCTATTCATCCGGATACCACACAGCGTAATATGTATTGAAAATTAATATATTGAATACACGAATTTGCGGGAATCCGTCGTGACTCGGAACGATTCGTCGTATCTAAGGCTGTCACTTACGCTTTGACGACGAATTTGTGATCGCCATCGTCGTCTCGTTGTCAGAATACGTCATGACGTATACGACATACGACGTGATACGACAAATGACGACTCGTCGCAATAATGCGAATGATTGTCGTCTCGATGTGATTATCTGACGATATTATAGCGCCAAATCTAATAAAAACAATCTTTGTTCAAGTAAGCTTTTTAACAAGGACCTTTGCATCGTCGAGACGCAATTAGTTTATATAAAGCTACAACTGGTTTGGAATTTAAATTTAAATTCAAATTATTCTTTATTCAAGTAAATTTGTAAACAAGTGCTTTTGAATCGTCAACTCTACTGCTGGTTTGGAAAGCTGTTTCTATTGGAAAGAGTCAGCAAGAAAATCGGTGGTTGCTCTTTTAAAACAAACTATTTAATAATAACTATTTAAATATAGTCATTATTGTCTTGTACAGCGTCGAAGTGTAGCTACGCCCACTCATTCTTATCATTTAAGTTATCCTCAACCGTAGGCTTTCTGTCGGTCCCATTTTAACAGTGGTTTTAAATTGCTGTAATGGCAAGCAAAACTGATTGCGAAATTTTATTATAGAATCTTATACCCAAACACACAAACGACTTACGTACTTTTGCAATGCGCAAAGCAGGGACCGTAAGCTTATGTTGGTCCCTACTTTGTCTATTACGAATATAAACATCGCCAATATTTTTTTATAATGTTGCTCTTACCGAAAATGACCAGCATGAAAATAGCCGATCAATCTTTTAAACATTTTTAATTTACATTTAATTTACATTTGAAGCTGAAAAGATTTTCAATCCAAGCATTTTATTTTTCAAATAATCTCCACTTTTGTAATATGTTTTACGTTTAAGCATATATCTTATACATAATTAATACTTTTCTGTAGATATCTATGTCTAATATGGATGGTATAATTGGGGCGGATTCGTTGCTCGTGGAGGTTATGCCTGAGGGAACATCCTCTTATTTCGGATCGGAATTTAAAATATTCTTATGCTGAGAACCCCGTTTTTTCTCAATAAATTGGTAATTTAGAGCCCTGACAATATATGCATGTGTATTTTCAATTCAGGCCAACGTTGGAACAAATATTTGTCTTAACGGACTACTGGCTGGATGTCGGAGTATTCCATATACCAGATCAACTGAAAACGGCGCTATAGTGAGTATATTATCTTTTTTTATTAACCCGCGATGTTAACTGGCATAAGGATAACTTCATACTCGTAGACTAAAAGCATAGATAAAAAAGTCCATTGCTTTATACCTGCATTTCTCTATCGTGTAATCGTATATAATCTAAACAAATAAATATTTGTCACAACGGACTATCAGCTGGATGTCGGAGTATCACGTATACCAGATCATCTAAAAAAGGCGCTATATTGAGTATATTATCTTTTTTATTACTATGTCAACTGGCATAATGAGGATAATTTCATAAGCTAAAAGCAAAAATTAAAAAGATCTCTATAGCTTTATGCTTGCACTTTACTATCGGTGATGATCGTTGATCGTGTGATCGTATGTAATCGGAACGATCATCGTGCAAGTGTTCACGCGATTATAATATGGCACATGCGGTTATACGTATCACCCAGCGATTCCCTTTGATGCGTATCCGAAAAAAGGTGATGACTTATTTTAAATACAGTTTAAAATAAGTCACCACCTTTTAGAGATGATCATAAGTTCCCGGTGATCTATATGTACAATATTCGTAGTAAATATTTTTGTTCGAAGTATTATTAAAGAATCGTTTAGAAATTTCAATGCTATCTACCTTTTCGGACCGTATTTTCACTATTACTCAGCACAAATAGATCGTCGTCAAAGTCACATGAGATATAAATTTCTTAAGTTTTTTTAATGTTGTAGAAATTTGAGATTAAAGAATTCCTTCAAATGATTTTCTTTTGTTCACATGTTTTTTTTTTCTTTTGTTCATATCGCTGTATGGTATCCAGCTGATTAGAATAGACCACCCTCATTTCTTACCGACGTGTTGTAAAAGATAACTATGGTAAGTTAACTCACCGTGTGGTATCCGGCTGAGTAGAATAGAAATCCCTCTTTGTTACTGAGGTGTCGTAAATGGCGACTAATGTAAGTTGACGTCAGGCAAGAGGCCAGTCGTAAAATATGTAGCCGAATCCTGTGACAACACTTTCATAACATGTTGTGCCGACCCCACCTAGATTAATATAAGGAGAGTAGGATCATGATTTTCTTTTGTTCATAAATATAAAAACCTCCGTGAGTCTTAATTATACAAATAATGGAAAATTCATTCACTCATCCAGAGGAATAAACCTTGTTTTGAAAAGAAAAGATTATTAAATAAATGCAATTTTATCTCGATATAAAGAAACAATCATTGGTGTTATTTGTAGTAAAAGAGCGTAATTTCCGCACTGGTTTTGTATTTTCCCTTGTGTGCTTAAGCGAAAAGTCAATAATTATTGTTTGTGTAATGCCGTGATCACACGTACCGAGTGAACTGTCGAGACAGTGCTCTCAGCCGAGCACTTGGTACGTATAAACATAGCGCCGAGTGCACGACCGAGCCCTCGGCCGACCGCACGGCCGAGCGAAGCGGCGAGATGAAGTTTTACTTACTGGACCGAGTAACTACCGTCCCGCTTTACGGCACTGTCTCGCTCTCTCAGTCGGCACGTTTGAATGTGTACTTTCGTCTTTTTACTCGCCGATTGTTTCGTCGCCGCACGTTTTTTTTAAAAATTGTAGTCTCAATAACGTTTGTAGTCTCAGAAACGTGGTCGCTGACTATGTGCCTCATAAGAAAATTCAGAGTTACTCAGCGGGCTATGGAGCGGGCCATGCACGGAGTATTTCTACGCGATCAAACCAGGAATGAGGAGATCCGTAGAAGAACTAGAGTTACCGACATAGTTTGTCGCATCGCGGATCTGAAGTGGCAATGGGCGGGGCACGTAGTACGTAGAACCGATGGGCATTGGGGTCCTAAGGTGATGGAATGGCGACCTCGCACCGGAAAGCGAAGTGGTAGTCTCCCAACAAGGTGGACCAACGTCCTCAAAGGTCGCGGGGAGCCGCTGGTTCCAAGCGGCACAAAATCGTAGGTTGTTGGAGATCCCCTAAGGAGACCTATGTTCAGCAGTGGACGTCCATATGTTGAGAAAGAAGAAAAAGAAGTCTCAATAAAACTGAGCTGATTGTATTTATTTCAAAACGTGTGTGAACAGCTACTCGCTTACTACACTAACTCGGCCCAGAAACATTTTACTGGCTCACTGGTTTACTCGGTACGTGTGATGAAAGCATAACAGCGGTCCATTGGGATATTATTCAACCGAGATCGCAGCCGGTTGCAGAGCTTTTAAAAAAGCATCCTCCTTTTCTGGTTTTGTGGAATAATATTTATAGATTCCGAGCTTCACTGAACGTTTCATAAATATTTTTTGAAGGATTAAGCGATGTGCTTTTGTATTTTTCGTTTATTTAGCTTTATTAATTCCTTAAAGAATCTTGAATTCTATTTTCACATACATCCTCCTGCTTTTGTCCCACTCTAAGTGGCATCGGCACAACATGTTACATACACGTTGTCACATGATTTGGCTACGTATTTTATGACTGGCCGCCGGCCTGACGTCAACTTATCTTAGTCGTAATTTACGACGCCTTGTTAAGAAAGAAGGTGGTCTATTCTACTCCGCCGGATACCACACGGCGGGTCGACTTACTTTACCTCGATAAGAAATGAGGGTGGTACTATTCTATTCAGCCGCATAGCACACGGCGTTGAATTCTATTTTCAATAAAAAAATACTATGAATAAAACATATTTATAGTATTTTTCAATACCTATATTAAAAGTTGCGTTTATTGAGTAAATAAATAAATAATGAATAAAATAAATTTACTGTTTACATATTAATGAAGGATATTTACAATTGTAATCTTTTCATTAAAAAAAATGGGTGTTTGAAACATGAAACTAAGGGACGCTACGCGAAAAGGGGAGATTATCGGAATTTTGGACGTGGAACAGAATCAAATTTTTGAAAAAAGTGACTGAAATCTACGCCACTAGGTAACGCGCGGCGTCGCTTATTCTCACCTAGATGTGTTTTTGTTGTAATTTTTATTATATAAGCTTCTTATATAACAATAAAAAATATTTTAAAATTACATGCAGCGATTTTAGGAAGGACGTGCTACATACCCTGTAAGTTATTAAGCTTTGTTCTTAAAATTTAATTATTCTACAGTTGTGTAATTTTTTTTCTTTGGTAAGAAGAGGAGCTTTATTATTTTAAGCAACGTGGTGAAAGATATAAAACATACACACAGCAAGATAAGTGTTAAAATATTTTTCATTACAAATATTCCAATGCTTATTCGATTTGGAGCGGCGGTAGGTATTCAAATTCAAACTTGTAAACATGTGCTTTTGAATCGTCAATTCTACTGCTAGTTCGGAAAGCTGTTCCTACCGAGAAGAGCCAGCAAGAAACTCGGCTGTTGCTCTTCCCAACATAATATAACTAGTTACATTAAGTCATTACTATCATTATATATGTCCTATATCCTCTTCTTCTTGCTGTACCAGGCTCTAACATTTAAATCATATTCAAAATATTATTATACAAGTAAACTTGTGAACAAGTGTTTTTGATTTGTGTACTCTCCTGCGGATTCGGAAAGCTGCTCTTACCGAGAAGAGCCAGCAAGAAACTCGGCGGTTGTCAAAATATGATTCTAATATATTATATCAAAATTTTAAAATACATCATCCTCCTGCCCTTATCCCACTCTAAGTGGGGTTTTAAAATACATGTGTTCTTATAGAAAATTAATAGATAATTTTTCGGTGTTTATTTATAAACCACCTGTCTGGTCACGCGTCGCTCTGGCTCAGTCTGTTTTGGATTTCCAGTTAAAATAATGCTCTAAACTCCACTTGTCAAGAGCGAAACTTTACAGGATAATTTGCTTTAAAATTGGTCCATGCGTTTTGGGAGTCTATTCTAGTTTATAAAAGATATACAGGCAGAAGTTACAATAGAATTATTTTGCTGTAATCCGCGCTTGTTAAGAGAATCTATGTATTTCTAATTTATGAAGCAACATTCACATACCTTATACATGGTAGACAAGTTACGACACGCATCACAAAACCCCGCCACCACCTACATTCCACACAAGCACTATATATATCCGCAATCAATTTCAGCTTTGCAATCATTATTACAGTTTAAAAACACTGTTAAATACGCTGATACAGAAAGCCTACTATACTATTGAAGATTATTTAGAAGATAAGAATGTGTGGATATAGCTCTCTTTGAACCTGTAAAAGACAGTAACGACTTAATGTGAATAGTATTAAGAATTATATTTTTAAAAGAGCAACCGCCGAGTTTCTTGCTGGCTCTTCTCAGTAGGAACAGCTTTCCGAACCAGCAGTAGAGTTGTCGATTCAAAAGCACTTGTTTACAAGTTTATTTGAATAAAGAATATTTTGAATTTGAATATACTCACTACCACAATCTCTACGATTGTTTCGCCCCGAAACCGAAGCATCATCAGTAGGATAGGCTCTATGATAAAATCGTACTGAATTACGGATATAAAGACCTGTTGTCGCCATTGACTGCCGCTTTGTATTTTATAGCAACACGGTCATGAAACAAGAGTATTGCGCCCTTTTTGATTAAAACAGTGGCAGCACTGTGCCGTCTTTGTTACCGGTTTAGTCTTTTTATTGATAAAACGTTTCAGTGACAGTCAGTCTTTGTTTGTCATTCAAGAGAAGTGCATCTCGGAACGGGAATTGTGGTATTTCTATTATATCGTGTTATTGTATATAGTGTGCGCTAACAGACCTTATGTCCTTAGATTTTTATATATTAAAATGATAGAACATAATCTGATCGTTAAACGTTTATATAAAGCAAGGTTACGAAAAATATTAATGTTGACTCATTTTTATTCAATCAACGAAAAAACGCCAAAGGTTCTAATAGGTATTGCTCTGGCTTCAATAAATTAACTATTTACGATGGAAGGTCAATCAATTTTCATGAAAGTTTATGAACACAATTTTGCTATAGACTAATCAATCCAATAGAATGATTATGACAACTTTATATAACTTTCGACTGGCCCGTTGGAGCAGGTAGTGACCCTGTGTTCAGCTCCGCGGGTCGCGGGTTTGATTCCCACCGAGGGCTAACATTTTCTATAAATGAATTTGTTGGTCTTTGAGCCTGGTGTAGATTTGTATTTAAGTATGTATTTAAAAAATATATAAGTATATATTCACCAGTTGTCTCTCACCCATAACACAGGTATTAAGTTACTTACTTTGGGGACGGACGACCGTGTGTGTAAGTGTCCCATATAAAAAAAATATATATATATAACATTGCTTGAAACTTTTAATAGGAAAATTTCAATAATTTATAGAATTAGGCGTTACTTTGCGGAGATCCATAATACAAAAGTAATAATAAAATTATTTTGCTACAATCCGCGATGAATCGTGATGAATGATGAAATGATGAATGAATGATGAATTTCATCGCGGATTATAGCAAAATAATTTTATTATTACTTTTCTAATAGGAAAATTTCAATCTACACTAATATATAAAGCTGAACGCCGTGTGGTATCTGGCTGAGTAGAATAGTACCACCCTCATTTCTTACCGAGGTGTCATAAAAGGTGACTAAGGTAAGTCGACCCGCCGTGTGGTATCAGGCTGAGTAGAATAGACCAACCTCATTTCTTACCGAGGTGTTGTAAAAGGCGACTAAGGTAAGTCGACCCTCCGTGTGGTATCCGGCTGAGTAGAATAGACCAACCTCATTTCTTACCGAGGTGTCGTAAAATACGACAGAGGTAAGTTGACGTCAGGCAGGCGGCCGGTCGTAATAACGCAGCCAAATCATGTGACAGCATGTTTATACGTGTTGTGCCAACCTCACTTAGAGTGGGATTAGGGCAGGAAGATGACTAATATATAAAGCTGACGAGTTTGTTTGTTTGTTTGTACGCGCTAATCTTAGGAAATACTGGACCGATTCGAAAAATTCTTTGAGTGTCTATTTATCCATGAAGGCTATAAGGTCATATAACATCAGGCTAAGATGAATAAGAGAGGAGCAGTTATAAAAAATATAATTAAAACAATAAAATTTAAAGCTTTCCTTGCGTGTTCTAAGTAAACGGTGAAATTTATTCAAAAATCATGTATTGCAAAAATTGTTCCCCTCTAAAAGTTCTAAATATAAGTCCGCGACAGCGTATGTCTAGCTTTTAAGGTTAACCCGCTTTAACCATTTTTATGGTTATCAAAATACTATATTACGGTTTTAATCTTTCCATGCGGGCAGAGCCGATGAATATTGCTAGTATTAAATATATCTATTACAATATATAATTTTTATAAAAGATTAAAACTATTTGCTAGACGTGACTTTTTTTTCTCAATAACAAAAGTTACCCTTGATAATTAATTATATACTATAAAAGAACGTTGAGGTTTCTCAATTTTCATTAGGTACTAGTTCGTAAATACATACAAGTTTTGCCATAGACTAAATAATCTATAGAATGTTTATGTCTATAGCCTTTTAATAAATTACGTTACATTATAAAAAACATAGGTGTAATTTGACGTCATTTTTTGGCAAAAAAACAGGTAATATAACTTTCTTTTATAGATTTCTGGTATGGAATTTCAAATTTCTTGTAAATTTATTATTACGTTGTTTATCTAGAAAATCAAGTACCTATAGGTTATCCAGCTTGTATTTTTTTTTACATATTTTATTTATTTACCCTATTTTTATTGAAGCTGAAGCTGTGATGGCCCAGCGATGCGACCGTGTGAATCTTTAGAGACGATCACGGGTTCGAACCCGGGCAGACACCAATGAGTTTTTCTCTTAAAAACTTATGTGTCTAATTGATAATGGCAATTTATCACACGCTTTTCGGTGAAGGAAAACATCGTGAGGAAACCTGCATATCTCTAGAGAATTCTGGAGGTATGTGTAACCTACCAATCCGCATTGGAGCAGCGTGGTAGGTCTTAGCTCCAATCCTTCTCTCCCAAAACGGAGAGAAGAGGCCTGTTCTCAGCAGTGGGATAGTAACAGGCCGTTACTTACTTACCCTATTTTTATTGTATAAATAATATTTAATTTATTGTATTACAGAGCACACAAAATTAATTTATCGAAAAGGATATATATTTATCAACAGATAAATTCCATATTACTAACATATATGAGGAAAAATATAAAATCTACTAAATCGCCATTATGGAGGTATGTATATCGCCAAAATCGCTAGCGACTCCGCCCACGTACAAATATTAAAAACGTTATATAGTATTTTGTTAACGATAAAAATGGTTAAAGTAGGTTAGCCTTAAAAGCTAGATATATGCTGTCGCGGATTTTTATTGAGAACTTTTAGAGGGGAACAATTTTGTGATACATGATTTTTGAATAACCTTCACTGTATACTTAGCACACGCAAGGAAAGCTTAGAGTTTATTATTTTTGGAATACTTTTTATTGCTGCTCCTCTCCTATTTATCTTAGCGTTATATTGCCTATAGCCTTCCTCGATAAATGATACTATCTTACACTAAAAATCAGTCCAGTATTTCCTGAGATTAGCGCGTTCAAACAAACAAACTCTTCAGCTTTACATATTATAGTATAGAAGAATTGATTTATTTAATAAATAGATTATTTAATAGCGATAATTGTTAACTTAATAATAAATTAAAATTTACGTCGTGTGGTATCCGGACAAATAGAATAATACCACCCTCATTTCTTACCCAGGTGTCGTAAAAGGCGACTAAGGTAAGTTGACCCACCGTGTGGTATCCGGTTTAGTAGAATAGACCAACCTCTTTCTTACCGAGGTGTCGTAAAATACGACAGAGGTAATTTGACGTCAGGCAGGCGGCCGGTCGTAAAAACGCAGCCAAATCATGTGATAGCATGTTTATAACATGTTGTGACCGACCCCACTTAGAATGGGATAAGGGCAGGAAGATGATGAAAAATAAATTAAAATTTAACTTAATGTAATTTTTTTATTTATTATATATACTAATTGCTTTTTTTCCATTTAAATTCCAGACAATTCTCATCGTGCTATGATCTGGTTAAGTCGATTAACGAATTATCGATTACTTTGGCGCTAGTAAAATATTCTATGTTGGACCGAGATTTGCAAGTCCTTGCCCCTGTGCAGAGGCATTTGGTTTCGTTTTTAGAACACTTGCAATCGACGATACAATATTTGGAAATAGAGGGCGTTGAGGATGTGACAAACTTGAGAGAAGCCTACAATTAGTAAGTTTGCTTGTTTTCACTAGGTTAGCCGTGTGGTATCTGGCTGAGTAGAACAGATCACCCTCATTTCATGCCGAGGTGTCGTAAAAGTCGACTAAGGTAAGTCAAGTCGACCCGCCGTGTGGTATCTGGCTGAGTAAAATAGACCACCATCATTTCTTATCGAGGCATCGTAAAAGGCAACGTCAGGCAGACCGGTCGTGAAAAATTAGCCAAATCATATGACGACATGTTTAAAACATGTTGTGCCGACCCCACTTAGAGTGGGATAAGGGGGATGGAGAATTATGATTTTTAGATTTGATTTATAAATCCGCCGTGGTAAATGTAAGAAGCACATGCCGTTATTACACCTTGAATATGCAGGATTAGTAACCGCACGTCAAAGCATAACCATCGCCAACAAATTACACAAGCACTACACACATTCACTACCCCAATATCAACGACAGTTTCGCCCCATAACCCAACCTTCATGACAAAATCGCTTCTTTCTTACCGAGATGTTGTTAAAGGCGACTAAGATAGGTCGACCCACCGTGTGGTTTCCGGGTTAAAAGAATAGACCACCTTCTTTCTTACCGAGGTGTCGTAAAATAAGACTAAGGTAAGTTGACGTCAGGCAGCCGGCCGGTCGTAGAAACGCAGCCAAATCATGTGACAGTATGTTTAAAACATAGTGTGCTGACTCCACTTAGAGTGGGATAAGGGCAGGAGGATATGATACTTGCTTAACACTAGGTATCTGTACGGGCTAACACGTATATTTGCTAAATCAGTATTTCACGTCACATAATTTATTTAATTAAAATAAAATAAACGTCACATAATTTATTTAATTAAAATAAAATGAACGTCACATAATTTATTTAATTAAAATAAAATAAACGTCACATAATTTATTTCATTAAAATAAAATAAACGTCACATAATTTATTTTATTAAAATAAAATAAATGGTACAATATTAGCGGTCGCGTGTTTTCAACCTTTAAATATGATTATTCTATCCTAATAATATTATAAATGCGAAAGTTTGTGAGTAAGGATGTACGTTTGTTACTCTTTCACTGTAAATCAGCTGAACCAATATCGATGAAATTTGACACAATTATTCCTTGCATACCGGTACATACAAATGTTACAGATAGTTTCGCAATTATAATATTGGGATATAATTATGATATTAATATTTATTCATTCGTTATCTAAATGACTATGGAATAGATAGGTCTTTTCATGGGCTCAGAAGGTCTACTATCGCGTAAATCAAACAATTACTGCGTCTATTTTTTGTTCTTAAATCTATCTCATTATGATCCAGCATGGGATTTGCCTATATTTTCCAGTGTGAAGCTATTTAGCCTTTTTTATATCTTGCCATGTCTATTAGTTCTTCGCTCTATGTGCTTCGACCTACAAGCTTCATGATTAATTAATTAAAATGATATAGTTAAGAGAAAATCAATAATGAAGAATTTGATTCGCCCCTAAGTGACCCTGCCTTCAGGAGGTTCGTAAATTTTTTTGTCCTAAAAACGAATGTATGAGTCAAGTCTGGATGCATTTATGTATTTGTTTAGAATTTTATATATATATATATATATATATATATATATATATATATATATATATATATATATATATATATATATATATATATATATATATATATATATATATATATATATTTACTAGTTGCGTGTATACATAACACAAGTATTAAGTTATTTTGGCGACGGACAAAATCGGACGGTGTGTGCAAAAAAAAATTTAAATACAGGGTCTTCTTCTTCCTCCTGCTCTTGTCCCACTCTAAGTAGGGTCAGCACAACATGTTATAAACATGTTGTCACATGATTTGGCTACGTTTTTACGACCGGCCGCTTGCCTGACGTCAAGTTACCTTAGGCGTAGTTTACAACACCTTGGTAAGAAAGATGGTGGTCTATTCTACTCAACCGGATACCACACTGTAGGTCAACTTATCTTAGTCGCCTTTTACGACACCTCGGTAAGAAATGAATGTGTTTTAATATAATCAGACGGATACTACGCGGCGGTTTAAATACAGGGTCTATTTTATTTTATTGTACAACAGAAGGAAAAAGACGAGAAGTGAAATACGGGTAATATGGAAAGAAAGAAAAAGAAAAATAACGAAAAACTATGCCTACATTAATATTTGCACCCGAGATAACATAAAAGATTAAAGAATTGAACAATATAGCAACTTACTTTAAATTCAATTTCTGTTTCTTATTATTAATTAAGTTTAATTTTATTTTAATTCATTGTATTCAATATTTACTTATTTTTTTATGTAAGACTGGTTGGCAGGATTCGGGAATAAGCCCGCCATTGTACATTGTGCTACTTTTTCGTTTTTTTTTATCATTTTTAATTAATAAATGCAGTAAAGAGATTGCAAATAAACAAATTTACCTATTTAATTTATTTAAGAATCAAGTACTTGAAAGATATAATGACTTTTACCATAATTTAATAAGGATATTTAATTCCAGCTACAGCACGTCGGAATTTATAATAAATTCAACGGAAATTGATGTATCGATGAAAATCGCCAGAAACTACATCAAGGATACGGAATTTTTCATAGACGAATTGAGGAACGTTCAAATTAAGCTTTGGAATGTTGTTAGGTATGATATTTTATGAGAATTCTAGCCGACCGGCCTGGCTTAGTGGTAGAGCGTTGTTTGGCCTTTATTACAAACTATTGATTGATTTTTGCGCACGCTATTTTCAATTTAGCAGAGATATGCAGGTTTCCTTACGATGTTTCCCTTTACTGAAAAGCGTGTGATAAATTGCAATTATCAATTAGACATATAAGTTTTAACATAAAAAGTCATTGGATTCTTCCCGGGTTTGAGACCCGTGACCGTCTCGAAAGCGTCGCACGGTGTTACCGCTGGATTATCACACCTCTTAAAAAGGAAATACAGACATTTAATTTTTATATTTTACTAGTTGAACCAGTGAGTTTCGTCAGTCATATAAATTTTTTCATACACACCTAACAATAACTACCACCTAAAACAAATATTATCCAATTTGCTCTAGCCATTTCGGACATACAGACAAACATTCATTTTCACAGGGAATCTGCAAGTACTGAGGTTTGGTCAGCTCGTCGAACTCTCGTTTTGGGCATCATAGTACTATGTATGGTTTTACTTGCATCGCCCATACTCCTCTTGCTGCTGCAGCACACTGTATACACCTTACAGGTCAGTTGTGCTTATTTATATTATTTTAAAAAAACATCCATTTTCCGACAAAAAAAAGCTTTACCAAAATTTCATATCCGTTATCCGTTGAGGAGTTCCCTCGTCTGGAGCCAATCCTGGCAGCATCAGGTCATGCTTATCATAAACATGCATCGTCACTGGATCAGTAAATAAAATTTCAGCTCAATCGGACACCGGGAAGTGGGTCAAATTTAACGTGCAAGATTCCACCGTCACATACAAACAGCAAGTTAAATGAAAGCTTTTAAAAATAATGCCACTTGTAATTATTTAGATATATGCAAGCGAACCTTTATAGGTCACAGTGAGACCGTGTCACACTTTCCAGGCGATCACACGTTTATACCCCGGGCAGGCATACGCATAGACGATTGCGATAATTTATTATATGCTTTTTGGTAAAGGAAAACATTATGACGAAACCTGCATATTTCTACAGAATTCGGGGGCATGTTTAACTTACCTAAGTGGTGTTGGCGTCGTATGCTGAGAATTCCATGGACAACTCATTGCATAAATGTCTCAATTTTAAAAGAACTTAAATTGGTTAATGCACTACGCTTGTCTTCTACCAGCTTGCAATGTGTTATACGATACTTTGGCCACGTTGAACGCAGAGGTACTGAGGAGCCTAGAACTTCTCATTACTGGGAAGATTAAGAAAAAAGGCCTCGAGGTCGTAGTCCTAAAGGGTGGTCAGATCAGGTTGCTGAACAGCTGGTACCAGTCAGTTACGCACTACATCAGGCAGCTGAGCGTTACCAATGGAAGCAGATAGCAGCCAATGTAAAATGGAGTCACATTCTTCAGCAGTGAGGGAAAGAAGAAGAGAATTGTAACCTACAAATCCGCATTGAAATAGCTTGTTGGATCTAAGTACCAACCCTTCTCTCCAACAACGGAGAGAAGAGCCCTACGCCCAGCAGTGTAATAATAAGAGCCCGTTATTTTTACCTTTGTATTATGGATTTCCGCAAAGTAACGACTAATTCTATTAATTATTTAGTTAAGGAATAATTTTCAGCTATTTACAGAATCGATAGAGCACAGCACGCAACAGCTGATGGCCGAGAAGCAGAAGAGCGATCTATTATTGTCCCGGATGCTGCCATTGCCGGTGTTGAGACGTCTCCGCGCGCAGAGGACGGTCCCCGCGGAGTCCTTCGACGCAGTCACCATTTACTTCAGCGATATCGTGGGTTTCACGAACATCGCTGCCAACAGTACTCCCATGGAAATCATCAATATGCTTAATATGCTTTATAAGTGAGGGTTTGTTTTATTTGTTTTGATTCTCTCTTTCCCTTTCCCAACCGGTGGACGTCCACTGCTCGCTATAGGTCTCCCTAAGGGATCGCCACAAATCCACGATTTGTGCCGCTTGGAACCAGCGGCTCCCCGCGACCTTTTTGAGGTCGTCATATATATGAATGGGCCATTCATAATTTTTATTAAAAAAAGACCTCGAGGTCGTAGTCCTAAAGGGTGGTCAGACCAGGTTGCTGAACAGCTGAAGGTACCAGTCAGTTACGCACTTCATCAGGCAGCTGAGCCGTTACCAATGGAAGCAGCTAGTAGCCAATGTAAAATGGAGTCACGTTCCTCAGCAGTGAGGAAACGATGAAGAAGAAGTGTTCATAAAAATTGGGTTCGTAAAAATAAGCCTCTGCCATGATCACAATTCACAGGCCCTAAACACATTTACTATCATAAACTCAACAATCGTTTCGCAACGCAACCGAAGCATCATCAGGAGATAAACTCTTCAACAAAGCTGCAAGCGAATCACTTTCTTATCTTAATACGTTTTTATATGAATTTCAGGATGTTCGATGACAAAATAATGCAGTATAATGTCTACAAGGTAGAAACTATCGGCGACGCGTACATGGTCGTTTCGGGCTTACCACAGAGGAATGGTAAGATGTTTTTCGGATTTACTTATACTCACTCGAGATAATCCATTTAATTAAGCCATTTTGTTGTCACATTGAGAGAGTAATACTAGCAGCTATCCTCTGCTAATTAATTATCGTAAGCCGTCGTTGACCCTTATTTACCTTTTGCTACTCGAAAACCTCTTATCAACTTACTTGTACGAAAGAATTATAAAAAAAGCCTTTTATTTTTCACCAAAAAATTATACAGATATAAATTATTTGTCCAATTGTCCAAAAAGATGTATAATATCATATATGAAAAAAAAATTAAAGTGAATATCAAAATACAAGTTAATTAATAGAAAAAATGATAAAAAATATTTTAATATATATTAAATTTTAAATAATTAGTCGAATTGTTAGAATTGAATTTTTCTAGTTTATGAGAACCCCTCTTAGGGTAAAGGCCTCCTCCAGAACTTGGAGGTAAGAATTAATGGGGATTAAATCCACCACAGTCTAATGGAAAATTGGTAGATAACATTTTGTTTATACCTATTGACAGGAATAATAAAATTATTTTTCTTCATAAAATTATTTTATTATTACTTTCTCCATATCAAACATCA
Source organism: Morpho achilles (assembly GCA_947086495.1). NCBI lineage: Eukaryota > Metazoa > Arthropoda > Insecta > Lepidoptera > Nymphalidae > Morpho > Morpho achilles. The sequence goes on from CAMTZB010000015.1 coordinate 2,727,547, forward strand.
AACGGTTACATTTTTCGGCAACCACAACTTAAATCCATCTGTCAATGAATTCAAATATACGATAGAAACTAAAATTAGCACATAACAGTGGGTCAAATAACAGGAAAAACGAGTATGTTAACCTCAAAAAGATAAATTATAAATCAGCTTTAGTGACGTAAACTGTATGCATTAATGACAAATTAATTTTATTAATAATGTTCATTCATTGATTCAAATGAATGGCTAGAAGAGTGGTAGGGAAAAATAAATTTGCGGAAAAAAATAATGATGAAGTATTGAAATATCACTAAGACATTCATTTCAATTTGCATTTAAAATGGTTGTTAATATTAAAGTAACCGTTTGTTTACGAGATTATTTGTTAATGAGATATCTTTAATATATAAATGAGTTAATCTTATGTTATGGTAGCTCATTTTGGGGCCGGGTCTCCTCCATGGGACCTAGAGGCCGAGGTGCTAGCTCAGGCCTACCGCCGTAGAGTCGAAGCCCGTTCACCGGGGAGAGATTCAGCGGTGGTAGAGGTGGATTGGCGGAGGGCAGCTCAGGAAGAGCTCCTCCGCCAATGGAGGCGGCGGCTTGAATCGCCCAGTGCAGGAGCCTGGACGATTTCGGCCATCCAGCCCATTCTCCAGGGCTGGGTCGTCAGGAGGCATGGGGTCCTCACCTTCCGCCTGACACAGGTGCTTTCCGGACATGGTTGTTTCGGGTGGTATCTGTGGAAGGTGGCCCAGAAGCGCGAAGCGACTGGTGAGTGCCACGAGTGCGGCGCTGACTTTGACACGGCGCTGCATACGCTCGCAGACTGTCCAGCTTGGGCGGTTCAGCGGGCGGAACTCATGGCACAGGTGGGGCACGATCTCTCCCTGCCCACTGTGGTTCGCGCCATGGTGGACAGGGAGCGATCGTGGGCAGCGATGGCCTCCTTCTGCGAGGACGTTATCTCGCGGAAGGAGGCGGCGGGGCGGATCCGGGAAGTCGAGTCCTTGGATCCGATCCGCCGCAGGCGAGCCGGGCGCAGGCGACTCGCTCAAGACCGTCGCGTGCCGCCCTAACGGGGACCTATGTGGGCGTTCCGAACGGGGTTCAATCGGACGCCCACCCTATAAGGTCCCCGAGGCGTTCGATGCATCTGGTGCTCCCGATGCATCGTCCAGCGGAGGGAGGGGCCACTTTTAGAGAGGCCCCGACCCAGAGGTGGCGCACTCTGGGGTACAGAGTTGCTGCTGGCGGGGATGGGGGTATTGTCTTCATAGGTACCCTATACCCGCCACCAGCAGCGTGGAGCACACAGGTTATTTTAGTCGGTGCGAGTCCGACATAACCGTCGCCTGTCCCCGTCGGGCGGCGGTACCCATAAGGGGTTTTTTCCTGTGAAAAAAAAAAAAAAAAAGCTCATTTTGGGAACGGACGGTCAAGAGAAGTGGAAAACCTAGATCGAGCTCCATCTGACCAATTATTTTTTCTTTTTTTTAAGTTTCATCTTTTTTTATCTTTTAAAGTATAAGTTGTGTAAGTCACTATACAGAGAATAAATTTATATACAACTTTAATAGTGAGAAGCTGTGAAAAGGCGGTAAAAGTTTTTTACTTAATATTTATTTATTATATGGTTAACAACGTAGGAAAGTATTATGCGAATACATGCATATCCTTAAAGAGTTCTCAAGATATCTTTAACGTACTACCTACGTGGTGGGTTTATACCCACCACGTAGGTAGTACGTGGTGGGTGATTCAAGTCCTAGTTACCAAGGTTTAGTCCCCAAGGCACTCGTTCAGGGCTATTGTAGCAGAGCTGAAGCCTGTTCACCGGGGAAAACTCTGCGATAATAGAGGTGGATTAGCGGAGAGCAGCTCAGGGTGGAGCTCTTCCGCCAATGGAGGCGAGTGCTGGAATCGTCCAGTGCAGGATTCTAGACGATTTCGGCCATCCAGCCCATTCTTCAGGCATGGAGTAATCACTTTCCACCCGACACAGGTGCTTCCCGGATTAAGTTGTTTTGGGAGGTATACCTGTTGAAGGTGGCACGGTTCAAAGCGACCGGTGAGGGCCACGTGTGCGGTGCAGAATTCGATGCGGCGCTCGCAGACTGCCCAGCTTAAGCGGTTCATGTGGTGCGAAGCTCGTAGATGTGGTGGAGCACGATCTCTCCATGTCCACCGTGGGCAGCAATGCCCTTTTTCTGCGCGATTCTTATCTCGTCAAAGGATGTAGCAGAGTGGGTCCAGGAAGTCGAGTGCTTGAATACAATCCACAGCAGGCGAAAGGGGCACAGACGACTAGTCGAATGCCACCATTCAAATGATCTCTTTTGAACTGCATATGACCCTAAATATGCGTTTTGTCTTCCAATACTTCTCATCAAGGCTTTTCGTGCATATGTTTCGAAAATACATAGGTTTATGCAAATTACTACAATAAATACAGGTCGTATTGGCGGGGCTTGGCTTCAAATCTCTCTCACCGAGGCTTTTTTGTGCAAATCCTAAGAGAATTCATGTGGTTTATGTAAACTACCGAACGGCATTATTTAGTTAGTAATGTCTATTGCTTTTTTTAATTTCAGGCAATCTTCACGCATCAGAAATAGCGGATATGGCTCTGTCTCTAATGCGTAGCGTGCAGGATGCAAAGGTTCCACACAATCTGCACGAACCGCTCCGTATCCGAGCTGGTGTGAACACGGGGCCGTGCGTCGCGGGCGTGGTCGGTACCACCATGCCGCGGTACTGCCTCTTCGGCGATACCATCAACACCGCTAGCCGAATGGAGAGCACGGGCGAACGTAAGTAATGTTACGGTTTCTTTTCCTTCCTTCCTTCGTATATAATAACGCCACCACGAGCGCCCACTCCATCAATAAAACTCCGCACTCCTTACTATTAGTCTACAGAAAGGTTTAAATTAAGTATAAGACATATGCTTATACGTAAAGCATATTACAAAATTGAAGATATTTAAGTCATTCAGAGTTTCAAACCCTATGATGTCCTAATTATGTTACATCTATTTAATATTTCTAATAATGCATTTCCTCATATTTCAGCGATGAAAATACACATATCACAGACCACAAAGGAAGCTCTTGACGACATCGGTAACTATGTAACGGAGTCAAGAGGGATTGTAGATGTGCCGGTAAGAATGATGTCCTTGATAATAAATGTCGTTGTTGAATCCTGCTAATATTTGTTTGCCATTTGTTTCCGAGTGGCGGTTTATTCTCATGGTGAGAGTCTACTAGTTCTAGCCCTGTTCTATTATTGTATAATAACTCCATGCTAGCAAGCCTAAAAAGTGTCTATCGACAATAAAGAACAAGTGTGGCTTATATATTGATTATCGGATATAAAAATTGGTATGTTATTTTCGAAGATCGGACATTGGATCGGATCGAACACTCAACGATCAAATGACTTACAGTTTCAACAGGTTCGAAACAATGGATTCCATTTGTTAAATATATGCAAATGCATAGATTCAACTGCAAAAAGGTGGTTTCTCTGAGTATTTACTCAGAGAATCCATCGCGCTCTGTTAGGATGAGTCAGGTGGAATCTTAACGCCTTGCTTCCAACCGAGCTCAGTGGCTTGATATTGGGGAGACCTATGTCCAACAGTGGACGAGGACAGATCGATGATGAACCGCCTTGTAAGCGGCCAACACATCCAGGAAACTGTTTTGTGACCGACGCAGTATCGGCTTATGTGTCTCTTCCATTCATCGAGAGACTCCAAATGAAGCTGTCTCTTGACGAATCAAACTGGGAAGCAGATACGGTATTACGATCATAGAGTTATAATACTTAGAGTAAGGAGCCATAGACAGGCCTGTGAGTAAGAGTGTCACAATAAATTGAGGAAAGATACGAGTTTCCTCTTTCTTCTCAGTATATTAACTCTATAGAAATTGTGTAATTTTTCTAGAGGGCAGAGTTACTATTGTTATTTTTCGGAGGTCGCAAGATGCGGAGAGTAGAGCGCAGAAGTTCTGCTAGCGTCGAGGAGCGTCGTCCTGAGGATACTTCCTGAGACCGGACAACGGCTTAGAGCGACGTGAGGGCTGATGGCATGACTTTGATAAGTCATTTTGACCTCGTAAGGGTGACAAGAACCGACTTCAGAGAACTGGGACCTCGTTTTCGCCGGCGAAAACACTATGTGTGCATTACGTGTTTCTGTGTTTGCGATTGTTATTTGATCGTCAGGGTCATATAGGACGCTTTTTATAGGCCTATAATTTCGGTGGTCAGACCTAACTGAGATGTAGGTAGAAGCAACTGATATGAGAGGGTTCTGGTGTACTTTAGATTTGTCGAAGTAAGACTTAAAAGGTAAAAGTTCCGCATGAACCACGGACAACCAGTGGTTGTCCGCATAAATCGGTTCAGCGGTTTTTGGAGCATGAGCAATCTGACTTTTGAAACGTGCGCGAATGCCTCGTAGGACATTATTGGACTTATACAAGTTTTGTAGTGTCACTTTGTTGCTGAGCGACATCTTACTTTTCTTGCATAATATCGGATAAAGTCGATGTTATTTTGTTACAGGGCAAAGGTAGCATGGAGACGTTTTGGCTCTTAGGTAAGGTAGGTGCAACACTAGCGGAGAGTCCCCGACACCGTCTCCAAGACTATGACAAGAATGTTCTCGAATTGCTCATAAAATAAATTAATGATTGTTATTGATATGTTAATTACTATATAATAAATAGTCTTTAAGGAATTAATTATTTTTATTGTTTTATGACCTTTTAAAATCCTTAGCCGTGTGATATCCGGCTGAGTAGAATAAACCATCCTCATTTCTTACTGAGATGTCGTAAAAGACGACTAAGGTAAGTCGACCCGCCATGTAGTATCCGACTGAGTAGAATGAACCACCCTCATTTCTTACAAAGGTGTCGTAAAAGACGACGGAGGTAAGTTGACGTCAGGCATGCGGCCGGTCGTAAAAACGCAGCTAAATCATTTGACAGCATGTTTATAACATGTTGTGGCGACCCCACTTAGAGACCTTTAGAGACTTGGGATGACCTTTTAAAATCCTATCAATAAAAATAAAATATTACTTATAAAAAGTGTATGCAGTTTTAAAATTATGTATCATATGGTTCCTCTAAGAAATTTTGACACCAGACTGAGCCACAGCAACACGTGGCTGGACAGCTAGTTCTTTCATTAATTTTACTTTAAATTATCGCATTTCTTTTATAGGTTTATCTTGAAAACATGTAATTATGCGAATAAAGATTACTTGAGGTATGAAAAGCAATAATTTGCACAATTAATCATTGACAAATTTGCTTGCAAAAAGAATATTCGCAAAACAGGTGCATTTATCTGTGAAAGCCCAGTGGTAACACCGTGCGACTCTTTCGAGGAGGTCAAGGGCTTAAACCCGGCCAGACACCAATGAGTTTTTCTGTTAAAACTTATGTGTCTAATTGATAATTGCAATTTATCACACGCTTTTTGATGAAGGAAAGCATCGTGAGGAAACCTGCATATCTCTAGAGAATACTGGAGATATGTGTAAACTACCAATCTGCATTGGAGCAGCGTGGTAGGTCTTAGCTCCAATCCTTCTCTCCAAAAAGAGAAGACGCCTATTCCCAGCAGTGGGAGAGTATTAAAATATTAAAGAACCGTTTTTTTTAATGACTTAGCTAAATAATGCTATGTACTAATTAGGAACGAAATGTATTTTAAATGTCCAATGTGGGATTTCCATAGGTAAATACAACTAACGCATTGTATTTTAATCCTTACAATATTCTCGTCACAAAGTATACGCAAGTAAACTTTTATGAATATATTATAGTTAATACCATACAAGGACAATAGTTGAGTATTACATCCATCATGGCATGTCATTAACATAATCACGCTTTATGTATAACGCCACATAAGTTATGTTGTGACATGTTAATTATAAACAAAAAAAACAACATCATACTACAGGTGTGCCGGCAGCAGTAAAGAATTGAATTTTGCTTATTTTCACAGCATTATGTCATATGGAATAATGCTGTGGGGCAAAGCGGCCGATATAGAAAATATTTATATTGCTAAAAAAAGAGCCATACGGGCTATCTATAATATGAAGCAACGTGAGTCCCTTCGCGAAAAATTCAAAGAAATAGTCATACATACTGTAGCATCACAATAAATATATATATATATATATATATATATATATATATATATATATATATATATATATATATATATATATAGTAATATTCTATTCGTACGCAAAAATATCCATACATACAAGACCAAGTTCGATGTATATCATAGACATACGAGAGGTCAAAAAGCTTATGATACCTGTGTCGCGACTTAGCAGAGTTAGCAACTCATTCGATGGTCTCGGTATTCTACAATAAAATTCCGCAATTCATACTAGACCAGTCTACAGAAAGGTTTAAGTTAAGTATAAGAGATGTACTTATACGCAAAGCATATTACAAAATTGAAGATTATTTGGATGGTAAAAAGTCTGGATTAGAAAATCCTTTCAGCCTCATACAAGACTGCGGTTTAATAATGTAAAATTGAAAATGTTTTAAAAGATTGACCGGCGAGTTTCTTTCCGGTTCTTCTCGGTAAGAGCAACATTCCCAACCAGTTGTAGCTTCATTAATCATAATGATCCTTGACGATTCTAAAGTGCTTGAAAGAGCTTATTTGAATAAAGATTATTTTAGTTTTATTTTAATATTAACGTTGTGCATTTTTTTATATTTTGGATTGGTTAGGGAATAATATAACACAAGCTGCTTTATATATCAGTATAACAGTACTGTAAAGGACCGCCGTGTGGTAACCGGCTGAATAGAATTCATTTCCTTCATTTCCTTACCGAGGTATCGTGAAGGCAGGGTAAGTCGACCCGCCGTGTGGTATCCGGTTGAGTAAAATAGACCACCATTTTTCTTATCGAGGTGTCGGTAAGGTGAAGTAAGATAAGTTGACATCAGGCATGCGACCGGTCGTAAAATACGTAGCCAAATCATGTGACAGCATGTTGTGCCAACCCCACTTAGAGTGGGATAGAGGTCTTAGATACAACCCTTCTCTCCTAAAACGGAGAAAGGAGGCCTATACCCAGCAGCGGGATAGTAACAGGCCTTTACTTTACCTTTTATATACAATTAGTAATTTTAAAACGGGTATTTATTAATAAAAACTTGCACGTCTGTATATTAAGGATGGCGTAAATTAATAAAAATAAATGTTAAGTTGAAAAAAAACCCGTTTATTTGACATATATCATAATTTATTCAACAAAATCTACGGATGTTTTAATAAATACTTATACAATTCGAGAAGAAATAACATAATATTTTATAAATTTAAGTTTGGAATACATTGCCAATTTTATCTTTTTTATTACAAAATTCTCTGCAGCATTTTACAATAATGAAATATGTAAATACGAATTTTAGCTGTTATTTTGAAATAAGTATTTTTTACAATTATTAAAGCAACAACACCTGTCATTATTAACATACATAAAGCTTAAGTTTTATGGTTTAACCAAGTTAGATTGGGTTAAAAAATAATAGCTTATAGTTAACTTAATAAATATAAAATCACAGATAAAATAGTTGAATAATGAATGAAAAAATTATTTTATTTATCGTAAATGCTAGACAACAAGATGCCAACCTATCAATTTAAATAATTGTTGTTAAAAGTTTTATTAAATTATTGTAAAAAATTTGAGTAATATCTTTGTAAACCTATACGTTATTTCGACTAAAATATATAAGTATCATTTTTTAAATGAAAATTATACTATAGTTTTAATTTATATAGTTTTAATTTTTATATTTTCGTTTTTTTTTGTTTTTTTAATTTAATATTTTTTATAATTTTATTAGTTTGAATTTGCTAATTAATAAAAGTATTTATAAATACTTAATCTTTAATAATTAAAAAAATATGTATTTAACAAGAACCCGCTTGCATCTACATATTCATACAACAATTTTATTTACTTCAATAAATATAAATAAGCGTGGGTATATTAAAACTAAGTACACTTAATAACACCTATTAATGCAATAAATAAATGCATACATGTTAATTGCATCTAGATACATAAACACTCTATCTAAAAAGTGTCCATGACTGCTCAGTTCAGTTACCAGGAAAACGCGGATAATTTTACGGGAATAAGTTGTGTTTATTAATCAATAATAAACAATTAAAAACGAAGACAGAGTAATGATAATAAACAATTTTCCGGCGTAATGTTTGACATACATATTATATTACAGCCTCTCTTTATATTTTGTAGGTAATTTGTCCTTAAAGAATTCTTGTAAATTCTTAACTCAATTAACAGGATTCCATCTGTATTTTTTTTTGTTCTAAGTTTAAATTCTATCTTAATCTAATACTATTCAATAACTGACCGGCAGCATTAATATTTAAAATCTACTTTATAAAAAAAATATTTAGCTAAAGCTAATAATTATTAATTAATAATAAATAATTTTATTATAATGAAGATTTCAGATTTATAAATAAATATGTTAAATGTCACATTTAATTATTATTTTTATATAGCAACATTAATATAGTTAGTAGACGGAATTTTAAGTATTTTTAAGACTCCTATGGGCTGCCATTCTCGAAGTTAATGCTTTAAGGACATTGACTTGACATTGACATTTAAATAATAACTAACATGAACTTATTTACAACTTCACTTTGGTTTCTAGTATCTAAACCTTATTAATCTAAGTTTCATAAATATTATGTACGTTTTAACTTTATTTTAACTTTATTTATACATGTATTTATTTAATTGATTGTAAATTTTTTGCCTTCATTCGTGTATGAACAAGTCCAACCTTGTTTAATCTTTCATCGTACCAACAAAGTTGGTGCGCTCGTGGGTTTTTCCCGGGTTTCTACTATCCACTTTCGATGACAATTCCACCTTTAATTGTTGCGTTCTTTATCTGTATTTTTATGTTGTTTTATCAATTTAAAAAAAAATTCAAATGTTTGTAATATTTCAACTAAAAGACGAAGTGGATGCATCATAAAATATTTATTTTCGATATTAACTTAAAAATTATCGATTAAATAAAATGTATTAATAAAAAATTATTATTAGAAGTCATAAAAGAAAACAGCAATAATAACATTATTATGGGCCTTAAAATACTGAGATACCATCAACTCTTAATTTTTTTTAAATAATTGTTATTTATATGTTTGATAATCTTATGAAAAGGCAAAATAAAATTTAAATTCAAAACATAAAAAAAATCGGATGAATTGTCTCTGATTTAATTCTATTAAGGTAATGGTTTTTTAAATCATTTTCGTTTATAAAAATAAGTGAAACATTTAACAAAATTTTAACTATCAGGTATCGTAACATTAATTTCCTTTAAACTTTGAAAAGTACCTATGTACTAACTTTCTAAAATATCTATTTAGATATTATATAAATCATAATAATCTCATTTTTATCTTTGCTGTAATATATCGAATCCATCACCATTTAAAGCTAGAATTAACTGAGTATAATTCTTAAATCTACACCGTTTATAAATAAGATATTGCTTGGTCGTTCTTGAACAGTTTGATCCAGGAAGTTAGGGTTAGGATAGTTCATCTTCTATTTCCAATAGATTTTCCTTAGATTGTTAACCAACCCCCTGGTGTAGTCTGCTGTAAAAATTTACGGCATCTTCATCATTATTTTAGTGGTAAATTGTAGTAACTATTTACGAAGTCGTATTTTAGTCTAGCGTGGATCAATACTTGAATAATCGTCATTTAGTAATTTTAAATAGCAACCAATTTGTGCCAACGAAGTAGTTTAAGAGTAGACACATTATGGGGTTGTATGGTAGATAGCATTTGTAAGCATCTCTGATTCTCCTTATTTACTGGATATATTTAAAATTCAAATAAAGATATCCTTTTAACGGAGCAAAAGGCAGAGAGATTTCTTCTTTCAAAATTTCTTCGTTTACATCCGTTATCTCTATTCGTTGTATTGCTAAAATGATATCACCTGCGAACATCTTCGAATCTCCTTAAGTAAAGTTCTTTTCTCTGAACTTTTATTTTAAGCTTTGTCTCTTCTTATAGTTTTAATAAATAACTATAACATAATTTCACTGGTCTCAGTCTTCTTGTTATTAAGAATTAACTTACTTTGTACAGGAATATTATGCACGATGCCTCTTGTGCCCTCTGATCTTCCTATACCTGGAACAGAAGATATTTTTGTTAAGACGAGTTGTTCATAACTTATATTACTATTGTTTACTTGATTAAATAAATTTGATTTGATTTGACCATCTTCTAAAACTGAATAAAATTCATAGAGAATAAAATAAAAGAACAATAAAACAAAAAGAACAAGAATAAGAGAACAAGAGATAAAAGTACCGATATAGTTGAAATGGCGATGGGAAAAAATAACAAATCAGCCTTTGTAGTAATGTTGTATTGGAAAACTTACGTGGTAGCTTCTTAACAATCATTTAACGATTCAAAAGAATACTTTGAATTTGAAACGTAGTTTGTTTAACGTGAAAGTAAGTAAAAGGATAACCTTGAAAAAGTTTGCAAAAGACACGGGATTCATGTGCAACGAAAGCATATGGTGTTAAAATCCTTTAACAGGATCGATTATTGAATCTCTTGAATATGTAATAAATCCAAGATAATTGAAGAACTCTTAATCGATTTGAGGCAACACAATCAATAGCAATAACCTTGTTGTTGTTATAGAATAGCGATCACCAATTTATCCGCCAAAAGTTGTTATTATTATCTGACCGTTCAACTGAGGACGTGTTTTGGCTAAGATAACGGGTTATAATTAACGTTGATTCGAAACGACTATAAGATGACTAATTCGAGTGAGATTTTCGACATTGTTTGGATTACGTGTTCTGTTCTTTACATTTGAATTTCGAGCGAGAATCTGTGAGGTTAACAGTTAAGTATTCAAAAGTAATAATAAAATTATTTTGCTATAATCCAATTATAGCAAAATATATATTATATTATAGCAAAATAATTTTATTATTACTTTTGTATTATGGATCTCCGCAAAGTAACGCCTAATTCTATAAATTAATTAGTTAAGTATTCTTTTTGTAAGAACCTCTTTAGCAATCTATTTAGCGAGGTAAGAAATAAAAGTTTTTGATTGACTTCTATTCAAAATTATATTATTGCTTGCTCAAATGTCTTTGACATTGCATTGAAAGCGCATTTTTAAATATTTTCCGCCCTCTGGGCCAAAGGGCCTACCAAATTTCAGATGGGTAACTGTATTAACCCATCTGGAATTTGGTGATAGGAGTGATAGTTTTATATTAACATTTTATTAAATTTAAGCTGTAAGTCTTTGTTATGTTAGATTTAGTTTGTACTGAGAAATTAAAATAACAATAATTTATCTAGCGCCATGTATAAATTATACTTTTTATGTGAGGTAAATTATGAATTGTATAATGTTATGATTCCATTAATTGTGCAGTTACAGAGAATTAAAAGCCTAAGATCAATTATATGGTAATTTTAGAACATTTGATTTTTTATTACAATTTAATACGTTTTGTTTCAAGTTGTAAACGATTTCAAGTTACTAACTCTGATATTTGAACATATGTAGTGTTTATGACTGTCAGAATCATAAAGTTATTAAATTAGAGTAGGGTAACTAGCTTAAAATGTGTCAATAGACAATTAAGAGAACAATTGAGACTTACTATTCGTCTTTTTTTTGGCCGTTACTTACTTTTTTACTGACTTCTTTTACATATTTTAAGAATGGAATCATACTATGATAAAGTCTGCGCAAAAAATGTGTATGGATTTAGGGATTACTCTTTGAATATAAATTTTAGTTGACATGTCTAAGTTGCGGATTTTACACATGTTTGCATAGGTGTTTTCGTAACGTCTTTTAAGCGATATATAATTTGGTATATATCTATATTAACATTCTAAATGCGAAAGTCTGTCTTTTTGTTACGGTTTCATAGCTAATCCGCTCCAACAATATTGATGAAATTTGGCGTGATTAGAACGTATACAACGGGGTAATTATAAAAGAAACAAACATTTATTTTTCTTTCAGGAACATGATAAAACACAACAGGGTATTTGAACACTAAAGTTGACAATTTCAAGTGGGCAATGTCGCGAGTATTACTAGTAATAAAAAATGCTGCTATGTAAACGCCACTTAAAAAATGATTTTTAATACATAAAGAAAATGATATACAAATTGATTATTATAAAATGATAATAAATAAAATTGTTTTATGCCGCGATAAACAGTTATGTAATAAAACGGGAATACTGAGTTTTTCTTTTCATACGGATATTATTATTTAAGAAATAAAAAATCAATAATATTAGAAATCTAAAAAATAAACGCTTAAAATATCAAATGCATTGGACACAGAACCATATTGAAATTTATACTAATAAATTATAAAGATAAACGATCAAAATAATTTTATTATTGAAATTAATTCTTGAATGTTTAATTTTCAATACTTTTTATTGCTAATTTATTTTGTTATAAAGTTTTATGTCATGTAAAACATTGCATTCGAGAAACATTCTTTTTTAAATAAAAATAAATTTTAATTATTAATCTCTGATATTATATTAATCTCTGGTAAAATATAAACGTTTAATGGTCGAATTTAATCTAGCCTATAAACAGTAGCAGAATTATCAATTATTTATGGTCATGTATAATTAAGTAATTAGTTACATAACTTACCGTATATACCATAGAGTCATTATAATAGAGTATAGAAGCCAGCTTAAAATATCCATAGACAATAAGAAAGCAAATGAGACTTATTATTCATCTTTTATTTTTAAATTTAGACAAAGATAAATATAAGAGTATCTTCTTCTCTCTAAATATTTATGGTTCAATATCGCTTACGGGCTTGCGTATGGCTCTCTATATAATAGCTCTACGGTAAAACCATAACCTATGGTAATGAGAAAAGTATTAGCAAATACTTACTCTTCAATTGTTATGCACTTCACATGAAAAAATATTTCACGTATAGGACATCTGTATCTTGAGTTAAACACTTCACGTTTTCTTCGAATCACTTTCACACTTTCGTTCGAATTATCGAACGCACGTTCTATCGACCGATCCAAGGAACTCGATCCGATCGACTTGCAGTCGGCGCGTTCACTGATCGCGACGAGCAAAATGCTCAGGATATATACAAGGAAAAAGGACCTCATTTTGCTAGTGCGTGAGAGCAACTGATGTCTGTTTACTGTGGAGACACTTTTATATAAAACTCGAACGCACCAACGAATTAGGTACATAATTTTTGGGAATTACATAGAAGCTTAGAGGATTATAATAACATTTATTTATTTGAATATAATATATTTTTTAAAGGGATAGATTCTAAATTCTAATTAAAAAATATGATATCGTCTTTATCGCGGGCATAGACAATTTATACTTTTATAGTTGTCACCGTAGTTAGGGAGCATTGGGTTTTTCCGACAGTTTTGCTAAGCTTAAAAGAGGGCTTCTATAATTCACACTATTATTTTACTTGATCGTATATTAAATAATTATAATAAAATATACTGAAAAAAATAGTTCATAAATAAAAAAATTCTGGTGCTATAATTATAATTTATAAATATTTGAAAATTGAAGAAAAAATTATATATTAAAAGAACATAAAATTAATTCAAATTTAAATCTCTTATATTCTTATCATTTAATTATTGAATATATATTTGTTTTAATCAGTTTTTTCAGTTAGCGGATTCTCTTGGGATATTTGAACCAAGGCCTATTATTACCTATTGCCTTAAATTTCTCGTTGGATAGTAAGTACCACCATCCTCCTGCTCATATCCCACTCTAAGTGGAGTTAGTACAACATGTTATAAACATGTTTTCATATGATTTGGCTACGTGTTTTATGACCGGCCGCCTACCTGTAGTCAACTTTACGTCAACCTTAGTCGCCTTTTACGACACCTTGGTAAGAAAGAGGGTGGTTTATTCTACTCAGTCGGATACTACACGTTGGGTCGACTTAACTTAGTCGCCTTTACGACACCTCAGTAAGAAATGAGGGTGGTCTATTCTACTAAGCCGGAGAATCATTGTCTAGCAAATTTACAAACTAATTTACAAATTTATACTAAAATTTGTCCCTTGAAACACAGAAACTCACTTTTTCGTGAGAAATATTGGTGTTGATATCTTGTGTTATTTATGTAACATTGTTTAATTTATTCTTAGATATAAGTTATTAACAGATGCATAAAGAGCGTTTAACGCGTTAATTTATTCAGTTAAAACCCAATTCTGTTAAAACTTACAATGCATATATTAAATTATCTTTTAGAAATATTTTCATTTATATTAAATCGTCAATGTTATATTCTCCTTCTCTTATCCCACTCTACCTAGCTTGCCTGACGTCAACTTATCTTTGTCGCATTTTTTGACACCTCGGTAAGAAATAAGGGCGATCTCTTCTACCCATTAAATGAATCCACTGATTATTTGTATGTAAAAGATAATCATCATGCCCTTATCCCAGTGTCGTGGGACAATGGGATAATGGCTCTAAGTGGGGTCGGCACAGCATATTATAAACATGTTGTCACATGATTTGGCTACGTATTTTACGACCGGCCGCCTCCCTGACATCAACCTACCTTAGTCGTACTTTAAGACACCTCCGCAAGAAAGGGAATGGTCTATTCAGTAGAATAGACCATCCTCTGTCTTCATTCGGATACCAAACGGTGGGTCAACTTACCTTAGTCGCTTTTTACGACACCTCGGTAAGTATTGAGGTTGCTCTATTCTACTCTGCTGGATACCACACGGCATAATTCAATCTGATTATTAAATAAACATACGGGTCACATCGCGTTATAATTGATTACCTTTGTATAAGGTTCTACGTTTCGGCAGAGTTGCATCCACCGTGGTCACGAACTGACTGCAACGGTGGATGCAACTCTGCCGAAACGTAGAACCTTATACAAAGGTAATCAATTATAACGCGATGTGACCCGTATGTTTATTTAATAATCAGTATGAATCGCGAAAGTTTAAAATCTACTGTAATTCAATCTACTTAAATATCGTTTTAAAAAAGTGTACTTTCGAAAAAAGAAATTATATTTTGTTGATATCTGACTTTGTTAGTAATGATTGACTGACCTGACTGCGCTTGTTCAAAAAACAGCAGAAAACAATAAACATTATTATTTTCTGTCCCTCGCACCAGACTATTTTGTTTTTGGGTCAAGGTTATTTGTCGTTTCGTATGTCGTAATAAGGTACGGTCGTTGATCTCTATAAATCGTGTTTATTTTTAATAATTCCTGTAGATAAAATACTTGAGGTACATATACTCGTCTCCAATTTCAAGTACAGAGTTCTCAACGATGACCGGGTTGAGCGGAACAGGTTTCTATTGTTCCCGAAACCAGTATAACTCTATGAGAGACATATAGTGTTATAATTTGGTGAACGCATCAATCAAGGCAATGGAAGTCGCGAGTGAATCACGCAATTTAATTTGTCAGTAGCTGATTAAAAGGACGCTCGTTCTTAGCATAGTCTTCATCTGAGTTGGTGTGATGACTAGATAATGTTGCTATGTCCAATATTTACAAAGTGGTGCCGAAAACAGTTATGATAGAAAAGTAATAATATTATCGCTACATATTATAAAACAAAGTCCCTATATTCCTATGTACGCATAAAACTTTAAAACTACGCAACAGATTTTGATGCGGTTTCAGAGGAAGGTTTGTACGTATAATTCAATACGGAGTAGAGAAATACTATAATTTTTGAGGTTTCTGTAAATAATTACATTTTTTTCCGCTTACTTTGCAAACGCAGGCTAAAGCCTACGAGATTTATCAAAATAATGTACTAAGTATTTGTACATCTTGAAAAGGCTTACAGAAAAGTCCGCGATGGTATATGTCTATCTCTTATGGATAACCCACTATTTTTTGTCATTTACTTTTTAAGAAAAATAATGCCATATTTTTGAAGCAAATTTTATACAATACAGCATTAATCCTTATCCAATTAAGTACCTTAAATAAATAGTCGATTTAATATAGATCAATATAGCCGCTTACAGCATGTAGTTTAAGTGAATATTTTCGGAGATATTAAAGATTTAAAATGTCGTGAGGACGCCGCGCTTCGCCCTATAACACTTCGACTTTAGCAGCTATGTCCCTCTTTCAAGAGTTTGTTTAAAGACATTCTGTAATAATTTGTAAAAATAAAATATATAGGGAAAATGTAAAAGTAAATAAGTAAAAATGTACTACATGAATTTAGATATTTCAAAGATAGCAGGAAATCTTCTTGGTATAGAGAAAGGAAATTGTTTTTCTCCAAATTTAACGCCTGCGGGCCACGGGCAGTAATGAATAAATCTAAAGTACTGGATCGATTTTAATCATTTTTGTATATAATGCTAAATGTAGAGTGGACAATCCGTTCTCATATCTGATACATACAGGATTCGTAAAAGCACATGCACAAACCTCCACCACTATAGCAGCATAAGCATTACTCAAATAGGCATAGTTATCGGTTCAACCCCACCATTTATTTTATTTTGCCTCTAAACACGTGTAGAAAGCTTGAACTAGAAACATTTATCTGATCGTTAATTTTATGTTTAACGATCTCAAGTTGTTCCAAGATGTTTAATCGTAGACTCTTGTCACAAGTGTGCAGGATTTGGAAACAATTGTCATTTAAAACTTTATGATCGCTTTATGACAAATATTTCGCGAAATGTGATTTTGTGGTTATATAAATTAGTTATGATATGATTGTTTTGCTATAATTGATTCTTGAAGTGACCCTGCCTTCAGCTCGCGGGTTGCAGGTTCTATGCCCGCCGAGGGCCTACATTTTCTAATTACTATTTATTGGTGCATCGATTTTTGGTAAGTATTTAATACATATATAAAATCAAATATAAATGTATCTCTGTATGAATGTAATATTGGTATTTCACGTTTAGTGTTAAACTGACCGAGTTCATAATTAGACTTAATTGAGTTAGATACATTGTAATCCATATTTAAACGCCATTTATGATATCACTGAATATTAGAAGAGTGAGTGTTTTTTGCTTGCCAAGTTTTGGGTCACTGTACTTGCGTTTTTTTAGGCACTACGATATGCAATTGTTGTTGATTGTTGCAATTTACCAAAAAAAAACTTTTTCGACTTAGGTCGGTTTAATACTAAGCGTGAGACATGTTTATACTGTTTATCTGAAACGTGAAAAGATCCCTAAGCTTTTGTATCCAATATGTTGTTTTGAATAAAAGCTTCGATAAACATATGCGGTTAGTCCGGGAATGCCCGGGAATATAAGTTTTATGAACAAACAATTGGCTAATAGTATATATACTTTTAAATGTTTTTAGGGACTTTACAGTTCTTTGTCTGGAACAATAGTTTGATGAGTCAATTAAAGGTTTATTTGTTTTGACTCATCGTTGAATGCTATTAATATAGTAAGAAAGTTTTTTTTTCGAACTGACTATGCTGTTAGTATTAAAGGCTTTTAATTATCAAAGGGCGGGAAAGCTGAGCGTAGAAGCATAGTCGAGGGTACGGAAGGTAGAAAAAACTAAGAGGCTCTCGTAACATAAAATTCAAATTCAAAATATTCTTTATTCAAATAATGTAAACAAGTGCTTTGAATCGTCAACTCTACTGCTGGTTGGGAAAGCTGTTCCTACCGAGAAGAGCCAGCAAGAAACACGGCGGTTGCTCTTTTAAAAATATAATTCTTAATACTATTTACATTATGACGTTACTGTCTTGTACAGGTTCAAAGAGAGCTATATCCACACATTCTTATCTTCTAAAAAATCTTCAAGAGTATAGTAGGCTTTCTGTATCTGTTCTGCCTCTGTGCCTGTTCAACCTCTTTTTAACAGTGTTTTTAAACATCGGAAAAGTAACCCTCTTGTTTCCTTAAGAACATATCTTAAGCACAGTCTTAAGAACCCGTGGGTTAGGGCATAGTGTGAAATAGAGCTAGTGATATGACTGTGATTATACTAGTATCAAAGATTCGCTGCCCGCGGGAATATAAAATGTGGAAACAGGATGTCTTCTGTTGCGCTCCCTGTTGCACTTATGGCAGGCATAGTGACGCATCACTGATATGTCGATGTTTATTTACGCATAAAAAGAAAGAAAAAGGGTAAATTTTAAAATAATTTATAGAATTAGGCGTTACTTTGCGGAGGCCCATAATACAAAAGTAATGAGAATTTTATTTTGCTATAATAAAATTTATCACGGATTATAGCAAAATAATATTCTCATTACTTTCGTCAATTTTAACTTATGTTAAATAATTAATCCAAATGTCAAATAACTATTAGAAGTACATAGAAACATATATTTGGCTACGTAGAATAGTACCACCCTGATTTCTTACCGAGATGTCGGAAAAGGCGACTAAGGTAAGTTGACCCACCGTGTGGTATCTGGTTAAGTAGAACAGACCACTCTATTTCTTACCGAGGTATCGTAAAATACGACTAAGGTAAGTTGATATCAGGCAGTAAAATACGTAGCCAAATCATGTGACATGTTTAAAATATGTGGTGCCGACCCCACTTAGAGTGGGATAAGGGCAGGGAAATGTGATACTGCATGTGTGCAAATCTAGTGTAGTGGCGGTTGTTAGTAGTTAATGCTTTTTACGAATGTATGCATAAAGTATGAAAATTTATATTACAGTCTATTTTTAGTATTACATTGATTTTTTCAAATCTTGAATTATACCAAAATAACTTATTATTTTATTCCTTGCATATATATAGCTAAACAAACGGACAGGTAAAAAACTAATAACCATGTTAGTATATTTTTATTGCAAATAAATAATATTTTATACGAATAAATAATTTGTCTTATAATTTAAATTTATATTAAATTTGTTTTTCTTTTACAACACTACGTAATAACTTCAAATACTAGGTGTATTTCTACTTACTAAGTGTATTTGTAACTTTAAATACACCTATTAACTTCAAATAAAAGGTACCATTCTATAAATAAGACAAAAATATTTCACTTTTACAAAGACACAACTTATTTTTTAATTTAATAATTTAAATTAAGTTTATTTTACAACAGAAATCTTATATAATTGAAGATTAAATAAAGGATATACATCAGTGGATAGTATTTTAAGCAGTCATAAATTACGTAAAAACGACAAAATATTAGAAGCTTTTATTCATCTCAACTAAAATGATCAAATACCCTCAATTATGTGCTGTTTTTTCTTAAATATTTGTTCTTACCTGTTTCCTACGTGAAACACGATTTTTCTTTTTTCATTAATATTGATCCAACGGAGTGACGTGACAACGTAACAGACAGACAAATAAATGAGGAAAAGAGTCAATGTTCAAGTTATGTAAATAATGATATAATAAACAAGTCAAGTTAAAAAGCTTTACCAAAATTTCATATCCCTACTGTTAACCGTTGAGGAGTTCCCTCGTCTGGAGCCAATCCTAGAAGCATCAGGTCATGTTTACCATTAACATGTATTGTCATCTAGACTGGACCATGGTGTCAAATTACAGCTCAATCGGACACCGGGAAGTGGGTCAAATTAAACTCGTAAGATTCCACCTTTACTTATTACGGTAAGTTAAATGGGCTTTAAAATTATAAAAGAAATTTAAAGTTTCAATCTAATAGAAAATAATCATAACGAAGCTTAATTTTTATTGTTACTTATTGTTAAAGTAGCATGATATTTTTAATACGTGTACAAGATATTAAAACAAAGTTCACTATAAATTTAATTTTATATAAATTTATTTTAAATCAAACACCACGAATTCTGTTAGATATTTTGAAAAACCAACCAAGTTTGCTGGGTTTTTAGGAAGGAGAGTGCTGCTGCATTCAAAAAAACCCACAACGGTCAATACATTGTTTGATATTCAAAATTGGAATACATTTTTTGTAACAAATCATATTTTTGGTTGAGTAAATATTTTGTATGTAGTGAATTATGAAATGAGAAAAATTCGTTTATTTATGTTTAATATTAAAAAGAAGGATTTATTTTGATTTCTCAACTAGTGCGTGAAGTTCAGAATCGGCATTAAATGCATTCTAAGTCACAGACCAAGAAATAAATATAGTTTCATATTTATAATTTAGAAAAATATTTATAATTTTTATAGATTTTTCAGATCTTTAAATGTTTAGGAAAGAAGAAAATAGAAAATGTTTAGCATTTTATTATTTAATGATATCTAAATCTTAGCTTTTAATTTAAATGGAAATAATATTATAATTTTAGAAGCCCGGGTTTTACCACAGACTAATATTTTCGAAATTTGCTGTACCAATATTATCCATATAAGTTAAAATCTCAAATTATCTTAATTTATAAAATATAAATCTCTTATTTAAGGTATACTCCCAGGTTTTTCTGACGGGTTTCCAAGTTCAATTCTTTTGGTCTGGTTGATACCGCGGAGATGTTCTGCCTTGCGAGTGGATACGCGCGAGGAAGCTAGGCGTACAGTCCAGTGAGGTTGTAGGCCTAACTGGAGATGGCCCAGTTCTGCCTTCAAGCCAGTAGGTGGTCATTTCGCCTTTACCCTGGATAAACAAAAATATAGCGCACAATCGGTATGTTGCTCATGTCGAGAAGATTTAGCCGATAGCACACGTAAATTTTTAAGAATAAACCTTCGATAACCTAACCGGATTAAAAATACCATATTCATTCTCCTGCCCTTCTACTTTAAGTTCAGTCAGCACGTGCTTTTCGGTTCCATTATCTCCTATCCTTTGTCAACTCTTAGGCTAGTCCTTTTATACGCATTTAATACTTTGCACAATCCATCCATCTCTTTTTAGCTTCCTTCTAGTTACATATCCATCCACATTCATATTAGGCACTCGTTTGGTTACATGATTTTCATCCCTCGTCATTATATCCGCACTATCTTCCACTTTTCGTATTTTCTATAGCGGGCGATACTTTAGACTTTCCCTTATGACGTATATATCCAGCAACACTTTAATATGCTCAACCAAGGCAAGCCAACAGACTGCCCCAGAAGCTATATTCGGCAGTTCCACCATCAAGACTTGCTAGAGCGTGAACTACCTTCTCTTATGAAGGAGTTATTACAAAAGGAAACACAAATTCGAATAGAAACTTCCATCTATTATATGATGTATATAAAAGACAAAATAGGAACAGACATAAGCTTGCGGCTCCTGCTTTGCGCCTTGCAAACGTACGAAATTCGTTTGTGGGTTTGGGTATAACATTCTATAATAAAATTCCGCAATCAATTTTAGATTTGCCATTACAGCAGTTTAAAAGCACTATTTAAGAGAGGCTGATACGAAAAGCCTACTATACTGTTGAGGATTATTTGGACGATAAGAATGCGTGGATATAGCTTCTATCCGACCCTGTACAAGATAGTAATGACTTAATGTAACTAGTTATAAGTATTATTTTGAAAAGAGCAACCGCCGAGTTTCTAGCTGGTTCTACTTGGTAGGAACAGCTTTCGGAACCAGTAGTAGAATTGACGATTCAAAATAATTGAGAAGTAATTATTTTTGGGCTAATGTATATAGATTGTTGTTTAAAGTATTGAGCAAATGTTGTGCATACCTGTAATTAAGAAATATGGAAAATATGTTTTAAATGTTTATTTAGTTTGTTAACGTATATAATTCCTATTTGGTGAGCATTTATAAATAAATAAATAAACTTTATTTAAATAAATTTCTTAATTGGTCAATCTACCCTTCCTCATATCACTGACTATTTTAGTAACATTTATCATTATGCAATTAAAGCTTACGTAGACCATAAAACGTGAGTCAGGTCAAAAAATCGACACGTTACAGGCTTTCCATGTGTCGGTAAAATGACAAAGCCTGACCCTGACATCATGATGTTACGTTGGATTTTCCAGTAAAGGTGATGACGATTTGGACTCCTCCCCATTTGATGTCATAAACATTGTAGACCGGTCCATAGACATCAATAGCGTAGACTAAAATATTCATAGTGCAATAGAATTGTTTTATTATGTACATATTTAATCATGTTTGTTTGTGACCGCTAAATTCATACAGTTATGTAACTATCTAAAATGTATTACAAATCTTGAATTTTCAAATTATTAATATTGAATTTTAATAAGGGTACGGGAAATTCTATAGACTATTTAAAAAGTAGTGTCTATTATTGCCAATCGCTTATTGTTTATTATGAGCGTGCGGCTTAACCCGCGTGGAAATAGGTGTATGGAATGAAATTTTGAACATAAGGCACCAGGGCAGTCCAGGCTCTGCCCAGGCAGAATGAATTTCATTCTTAAATTTCATTCTTCGGGTAGACCAATCATCATCTTCCTGCCCTTATCCAACTCTAACTGGGGTCGGCACAACATGTTATAAACATGCTATCACATGATTTAGCTGCGTTTTTACGACGGGCCGCCTGCCTGACGTCAACTTACCACAGTCATATTTTACGACACCGCGGTTAGAAAGAGGGTGGTCTATTCTATTCTATTCTATACGTGATGATACTCAAAGACCGCAGCTTTCTGTTGTGGCGTACATTGAGCCGTGGCCCTTTCTTTGTCATGTGAAATTTAGAATAGGTTACATTTAGTGCATGTCTTCGTTTCACATGGGAAACAAATAAACACTTTTTTATCACTTTTCATTTCATAATGGAATAAAACACCCTTATTTCTTACCGAGGTGTCGTAGGCGACTAAGGTCAGGTGATCCGCCGTCTGCTATCCGGCTGAGTAGAATAGACCCAACTCATTTCTAACCGAGGTGTCGTAAAAGGCGACTAAGGTAAATTGACGTCAGGCAGGCGGCCAGACGTAAAACTAACGAAATCATTTAACAACATGTTTCAAATATGTTCTTAAATAATTTGAATGATGATTTGACCTCACTTAAAGTGGGATAAGGGCAGGAGAATGATGATTTCTCCCTTTCCTTTTATTATTTGATGTACCTAACTGCTTTTTTTTTAATTGTATTCTTGTATTGTAGTAGTAAATAAACCATTCATTCATTCATTCATTCATGATGTATTTAATAGATATACTCATTCATTCCTTTCTGAGGTTTGAATCCGTGCAGTTAAAAATTAGAAAAAAAAATACAGTAAACGCCGTTGCGTTGAATAAATTCAAATCCCAAGTTCAAATCCTATCATACTAATATTATAAATGCGAAAGTTTGTGAATATGGATGTATATTTGTTACTCTTTCACTGCGAATCTGCTGAACCAATATCGATGAAATTTGGCACAGTTATTACTTATACACCAGAATAACATATAGGCTATAGAAATCCTGTTAACTCTACAACAATAGGATGACATTGAAAAGCGCCATCTATTATAAAATTATCACGCGACAACACTCCAGAACTTGCGGGTAAAAACTAGTTTAGATATAAAGGTAGGTAATAATATCTAGGTCAAGTAAGAGTATTCTCAGACTATAATCGCTATTCACCTGAGATATACAGTTAAACTTAATGCGCCGGTAAAACGCGAAGGTTTTTGCGATTTACGTTGGGTTTTTCCAACTTTTCGGTCAAACCCAATGTTGTTACTGTACCCATACATACTTTATAATATTTGAAATCCATGTAACACCTTTGTACGAGGAAATTTTGCATGCTTAGTATTGAAGTGACTTAATTCAAAATTATGTTACTTGAGTAACAAGTAATTAATAGAATTAGGCGTTATTTTGCGAAGGTCCATTATACAAAAGTAATGAAAATATTATATTGCTATAATCCGCAATAAAAAAATGTATGTAATGCCAAATGTAGAGTGTAGTATTCGTTCTCATATCTGATACATGCAGAATTTGTTGAAAAACTCATAAACGACAAAATGGAGAAGCAATTTGCCCGATTTGTCGTGGAGACTATACCCTGAAGATGCTTCGGTTAAGGGACGAAAGAGTTGTTGAGATTGTGGTGGTGAATGTGAGCTATGCATGTGTATTGTTGGGTTATTGGTGGCGGGTAGTGCATGAGTTTTTACAAATTCTGCATGTATCAGGTAGGAGAACGAATAGTATACACTATTATTTGCATTAAATACATTTTCGTTAAAAAAAATAATATTTTCATTACTTTTTGAGTTAGAAGTTAGTTAGTTGTAATTATTTTTTCAATGTCATCTAACAATACGAGTATGCTACGAAATATTAAAAAGTAGTGTTCTCTTGCTTTTCCAAGTTATTTGTCTCTTTAGCACAACGAGTTTTGTAGGTTAAGCTACGCTTTATTGCAATTTACCATAAAACAACTTTTTTGAATTAAGTCACTTTAATACTAAGCGTGCGATTACTACTGTAACTTGCGATTTTCGAACTGTCTATATGCTTGGCCGTAACGACTTATATAGTGTCACTGGGTGATGTTGCAGAAGCATCGTCGAGGTAGTGAAATATGGAGATTAAAGTACAAAAGTTTTACTAGCGTTAGTTAACGTGCTCCTAAGGTTGCTTCCTGTAAGGCCAGGCTTTAGCTTATGGCAACGTAGTGTAGTAGGGGGGGGGGGTGTAGTGGGGATTGATATATGACTATGACCTCAAGGGTAAGGTGGGGTGGTCGCAGTTGTGCACGGTAGGGTCCACCTAGCACGTACAGTGCTATTTTAGCGAACCTCAGAACATTGAACAATTGAAACTTTGAAAATTGAAAATTGGATTCAAATTTGGTCGCTGGCTATCGGCATTTTGTTACATTCTGGTGATTACTGTACTTGAGGGTCAAAGGAGCTGGTTGCTCCAACCAGTCATGCTTCCAGAACCCGAGGACCCTACACGGGCTCCTTATGCCTTCATGTAACTTCGTTGAGCCAAGGATCTTTGACCAATGTTTTGCCACCCCCATGCAATTAAGTAAGGGTATAAGAAGCAATTGGGAGTTCAGAGTCCCGCCCATTTCATTGAATTATGTGCCCATTAAGGCCACATAATTCTTTGGAAATGGACGTTGTGGATCTATCACTTGTCATAGCATCGGCAGACCCTCTTCGAGGTCGATTGCCCACTAGAAAAGATCCACCGGATTCAGTAGTATCGTGTCATGTGAAAATATATCCAATGAACCTATACCCAACAATGGAAGTATCTGACTTGACCGAGCAGAAGATTGAAGAATTGCACCTAAATACAGCTCTGCGACGAATATCTTCCATTTATCTAGTGCGGTCCCATATTATATGAACTAATGGCAGCTGGAGTGAACTTGTTGTGTTAAAAAAATTATAAACTGGTTCGATGCTTAAAGCCGGTTAAATTGGATTCCGACTACCAGGGTTTTGTGTAATCGTCTGTAATCAATAGGGTTGCCACTTATCAAGTAAAACTTGAAAAATTAATCTTATAATACATTATGACCAGTGGGGTTCCGTAATGAATTTTTTAAGAATTAATAGATGTAGGCGTTACTTTGCGGAGATCCATAATACAAAAGTAATAATACAATTATTGTGCTATAATCCGCGATGAAGTAAAATACAAAATATATTTAATGCTAAAAATGTATAGTGTGTAAATGTCTATAAAATGTAGAGTGGACAATCCGTTTTCATACCTGATACATGTAGGATTCGCACAAAACGCATGCACAAACCTTCACCACTACTAATTTTTAATGGAAATCCGTTAGCTTTGATTTTTAATAGTAAGCACAAGATATGATAGCTCAGCTTTCAAAGGGTTTTAATTGATATTTCAATGACGAAACCTGCATATTTCTAGAGAATTCTGAGGGTTTGTGTATACTATCATTGGAGCAGCGTGATAGGTTAGCTCCAGTCCTTCTCTCTAAAAATTAAAGGGAGTAGGCCTATGCTAATCTGTGTGCAGTTATGTAACCACAATAACTGTCCTTTCGCATGACATAAAGTTTGGTGTTTTGGACACACCTGATTGAATCCTAATGGGACCTGGCGTCTTGTAATAAGCAAATTATACGTCTCGCACATGATATTTAACTGTCTGAACAATTGCCGCTTGTTTGACCTTTATAAAAGTCAGATAAGTTTGACCGAACTTTAAAAAACTTCGTTAGTAGAAGAACAAGGAAACGATTGATTTCATAAATATGATCATTCTCATCATTCTCCTGCATTTATACACTCTAACTGGGGTCGGCACAACATGTTATAAACATGTCACATGATTTGGCTGCATATTTTACGACCGGCCGCCTGCTTGATGTCAACTTTCCCTTCGTCTTATTTTACGACACCTCGGCAAGAAAGAAGTTGTCTATTCTACTCAACCGGATACCACACAGCGGGTTAACTTTCCTTAGCCGCCTTTTACGGCACCTCGGTAAAAATGAGGTGGCCTATTCGATTTAGCCGGATACCATTTGGCGGATTTTATCTTTCTTTTTATTTCATAAATAAGAAAGGATTGTCTCAAAAGTCCATCAATTTATTACATTTTTTTGGCAACTTAGCTCCGCGCACATTTCACAATTTTTTAATTTAATGGTGCTTCCAGTCTCCTTTCTACCACTTTCCTGTCCCCTCTCCGACCATCTCCACACCTCAATCTAACTATCCGCACCCGCAGGTCTCCATTATGCGACTTGCAAACGCCTTTAATTATCTTTCGTTACATATAATGCGTATATTTTTTTTTCTTCTCATCATTTCTGCCCTATGACCAACCCTACGCTAAATCTCACACTCCTCACAGCGCGAAATCTAGCTTAAAGTTTATAGCTTCACCTATTGATGTATATAAAAATATTGGCCGCTGTTATGACATGTTTATTTGTAAGCTAACTGTTCTTTACAACATAAGAAACATAAATATAAAAAAGTTTAGCGCCAATTTAATTGGTTTCCAACTATCAGCCGGTTGAGGCAGCATAAGTAAATTATACATCTCGCACGTGTTGCGTAATTGATACCGCCGCTAGGGCTGTCTCTCATTTGATTTATGTAATTAAAATTCCTAATTTAAATTACTTATATCAAGTAATTCAGGAATGTAAGACTCCTTAATATGTTAATAATAGCATCACAGTATAATTAAATAGGTTAAACTGTAATTACTGTTTATTGTTTGAATTTTTAAATACATTTAAGACTTCTTTTAATAAGCTATATGGTATCCGGCTGAGTAGAATAGACCACCCTCATTTCTTACCGAGACGTCATAAAAGGTGACCGAGGTAAGTTGACCTACCGTGTGGTATCCGGCTGAATAGAATAGAACATACTTATTTCTTATCGAGGTGTCGTAAAAGGCGAGTAAAGTAAGTTGACGTTAGGTGATCGACCGGTCGTAAAATACCTAGCCAAATAATTGAACATGTTTATAACATGTTGTATCGACCCCATTTAGAGTAGGATAAGGGCAGGAGGATGATGATGATGATTCCTAAATTTTAAATTACTTAAATCAAATAAATAATTATTCAGGAATGACAGATTCCTTCACATGTTATTCATAGTATCATCAAAGTGTAATTAAATAGGTTTTACTTAATTATTGTTTTTATGTTTGAATTTTTAATTACATTTAATACTCCTTTTAAGAGCGAACATGAAAATTTATAATTGTGTATATTATTATATTGCATAAGTGATATCTACGAAATTTTTCATATATTTATGTCTGAATTTTTATAAGCTTACTTTTTATACCAGGAAAATTCATTGTACCAAGAAATAATTCAATTTTTGTCTACAACTAGGTACCTTAAGTAATCTTAAATAACCATTACAGTAGTGTGAAACAGTCAGGCATAGCTAGTAAATAAATTACAATATTTTTCACTACACGTCGCCCTAAGCCGTGGTCCGGCCTCACAAGAGGCACCCTTAGGACGACGTTCCCCGACGCTAGTAGAGCTTCTGCTTCTCTCCGCATTTCGCAACCTCGATGATGCTTCTACGCTCGCCCGTCCCGCCCGGTGACGCTGTAAAAGCCGTTAGGACTAACAGCATACAGTCAATTCGAAATAAAAACAATATTTTATTTCACTCTGGTTTGTGCTAACCCTATTGTGGGGAAAACCCGACTACATTAATATCGTAAAGTTTGCTGTGCGTAGAGGGTTTCGCATATTCAATAATTTTTACAATTATAATCTATGATGTAATTTATAATATTATATATTTCATTAAAATCGTGAGGACGTTAAAGGTTATGCCGATTTTTTGACCGCCCATTACTACTTAAGATTCGGAGTGGAAATTTTGAGATGCCTTAAGGTAATAAGACGATGAATGAAGAAAGTCGGAAGAAAAAAAAAGTAAGTATTCAAGAGGTAAGTAAAGTAAGCTTTCTCCTTCAAGAGAATAATAATAAGTATTAGAACAATATTTGACAAAAACTCCAATTTTAACTTCCGTAAAATAATAAGATATAAATATCAAATAAGGCATTTATAATAACGGGACTCTGAAATATAAATATGTTGTAATATAACTTATACATAAACGTCGCTAATGAGCTGAGAAAAATCACTGAATGCAGTTTATCTCTATATAAACAGGAATTTATTTTATTGTTTAAACTTTTTCGATCTATGGATGTATATCTTCGAACTCTGCGCGTTGTAAGTAACGAATTAAGGATCCATATGGACCTTTATGAAAGCTTGACCTCAGCTAGCGTAGTAGTTGTTTTACTTGAGGAAATTTTCTAAAAAGATACTGGAGCTCTAAGAGGTGTGAGCCGGTTATGTTGGATTCCTACCCACTAAATCCCCCTCGATGGTCCGCCTCTGCACTTGCAGATGTGCCCTGGGATTTCTGACAAACTGCCTAGTGCCGTGTATATCGTGCCCTACAAAATATAGTACGTACGAAGTTTGTGTTTGTAAAAAATCCGTTTTCTTTTGGGATCAAAAAGCATGGCTATAGCCCTTACTCTGACCGTTCACGTTTTTGGTATTATAAGGCGTTTGAATGGCAACTAATCAAAGGGCAATATAGTATACACAAAACAAGGACCAATGTATATGTACATAGATAAAATTTTGCTAATATAATAGCACAAAAGGGTCTTGGGCCATAAGCTCAGTCACTCAGCAGGCGATGAAGCGAACTATGCTTGGTGTATCTTCACACGATCAAATCAGGAATGAGGAGATACGTAGAAGAACCAGAGTTACCGAAATAGCTCATAGTGTCGCGAAGCTGAAGTGGTGTTGGAGTCCTAGGATGCTGGAATGGCGACCTCACACCGGGAAGGGCAGCGTTGGTAGACCCCCAACGAGGTGGACTATCATGGGGTGTGGAGATCCCTTAAGGAGACCTATGCCCAGCAGTCTATCGGTTGAGAAAAAGGAGAAGAAAAGCCCTTACATGACGAACACATCGATGGACGTACATGTCTTCGCCAACGAAAACGAGGTCTCTTCTGAAATTGAACGATCGTTGGTTCTCGCCTCACTTACTAACAGCGGTCAGTAAGTGAGAACTTTGATTGTACTAGTATCAAAGATTCGCTGCCCGCGGTGCCACAAATCATCGGTGCGCTAGGAAAGGCGCGTGTCAATTATTGATTCTCAGAAGAATGAAGAATAGTATGCGCTGGCGAGCGTTAGCTTGTTTATAAAACTGCGGGTAATTTAAGAAATGTTATAGTCTATTAATGAGTGCCGGCACTTTATTAATCATTTAATATTAAGTACCTAGGTGACCGAGACTTGCCCAGTAATTTTTTAAAAGATACAAAAAAATGCAATAAAAAAAAATAGCACCGGGTGTGGGAATCGGACCTAGGTTTTGAAACTTTTTTGGTCCGCGCATTATCATTAGACTGTCACAGCTTTGCATTTAACATTTCAAATTATGAGTTACTATCTATTCTTATTTTCGTAGTTGTAGTGCCAAAAACAGGTATAAAACGAGATTAAAAAAAAAAAAACCAAGCTAGATCGATTTATCTCCCCCAAAACCACCTAAATGCTGAATTTTAGGAAAATCGTTGCAGCCGTTTTCAAGATTCGGAAAAGATATTTATATACATATGTATATACAAGATTAACTTATTTAAATATTTAATATTAATAATTTAAATTACCTTAACATCGACTACACCTCGCGGAGAGGTGACAAACATACCAGTCTTGTCCAGTGCTCTTTTAACGTCCTCCGAAATTTGTATTTTCATGGCTGAAATGTGAAAAGTGCGTGATGAGGGACGAGGAAGCATTTTTACGAAATTTCTTACCGAGGTGTCGTAAAAGGCGACCAAGGTAAGTCGACCCGCCGTGTGGTATCCGGCTGAGTAGAATAGACCACCCTCATTTCCTACCGAGGTGTCGTAAAAGGCGTCTAAGGTAAGTTGATGTCAGGCAGGCGGCCGGTCGTAAAATACGTAGCCAAATCATGTGACAGCATGTTTATGACATGTTGTGCCGACCCCGCTTAGAGTGGGATAAGGGTAGGAAGATGATGACTTAATATAAAACAAAGTCTCCTAAAGCTGTTTGTATGTGATCGATCTTCTTAAAATCCACTGAATGGATTTTTATACGGTTTTTACCAAAAACAGTGCAATTCTTCAAAAAGGTTTAGATTAACAAAACATTACGTTTTAAATTGTGTCACTTTCACGGCGAATCTGCTGGACCTACATCAACATCCTCCTGCCCTTATCCCACTCTAAGTGAGGTCGGCACAACATGTTATAAACATGCTGTCACATGATTTGGCCGCGTTTTTACGGCCGGCCGCCTGCCTGACGTCAAATTACCTTAGTCGTATTTTACTACACCTCGGTAAGAAATGAGGCTGGTCTATTCTACTCAGCCGGATACCACACGGCGGGTCGACTTACCTTAGTCGCCTTTTACGACACCTCGGTAAGAAATGAGGGTGGTACTATTCTATTCAGCCGGATACCACCCGGCGTAATCTACATTGATGAAATTTAGTACAGTAAAATTTTATATACCAGTCTGGCTGGCATATGTACATAAATATACATAGGTCTGTGTTATAATTGAATATTTATCACCACTTACGTTCCCCAGTACTCTCCATTCGACTCGCAGTGTTGATGGTGTCACCAAAAAGGCAGTATCGCGGCATCTTGGTGCCCACGATGCCGGCGACGCACGGCCCCGTGTGTATACCGCTTCTCATACAAAGGGCCTGGTAAAATGAATTTTACAGCAAATATAATAATTAGCAAATTGTGGTAGCCCAGCGGTTAAATCGTGCGCCTCTTCCGAGGAGGTCTATGGTTCAAACCCCGGGTAGACACCAATGAGCTTTTCTGTTAAAACTTATGTGTTTAATTGATCATTGCAATTTATCACACTCTTTTTGGTGAAGGAAAACATCGTGAGGAAACCTGCATCACTAGAGAATTCTGGAGATATGTGTTACCTACCAATCCGCATTGGAGCAGCGTGGTAGGTCTAAGCTCCAAACCTTCTCTCCAAAAACGAAGAAATGAGGCCTATTCTCAGCAGTGGGATAGTAATAGGCCGCTACTTTTTTTTTTACATACATATAGAATTGCTAGTTAAATATACACCTGATATTCATGAGTAAAAGAAGTTTCAGCGAGCCTAGGATGTAGGTAAGAAGAAATAATTCTAATATACATTGTCATTGGGACCGCACAGTATATAAAATTTCATGTTGCTACTGTTAACAGTTGAGCAGTTTCCACATCTGGAGTCAATCCTGGCAACAGCATCAGGTCATGCTTATCATAAACATGCATCGTCATCGGAACTGGATAAGTATATAAAATTTCAGCTCAATGGGACTCCGGGAAGTGGATCAAATTTAACTTTAAAGATTCCACCTTCACATACATTGCAAGTTGATTAAAAGCTTTTAATAACTAATAAGCCAAACGCCGTGTGGTATCTGGCTGAATAGAATAGTACCACCCTCATTTCTTAACGAGGTGTCGTTAAAGGCGACTAAGGTAAGTCGACCCACCGTGTGGTATTCGGCTGAGTAGAATAGACCACCCTCAGTTGTTACCGAGATGTCGTAAAAAGCGACTAAGGTAAGTTGACCCACCGTGTGTCATGCGGTTGAGTAAAATAGACCACCCTTTTTCTTACCGAGGTGTCGTAAAATACGACTGAGGTATATTGACGTCAGGCAGGCGGCCGGTCGTAAATACGTAGCCAAATCATATGACAACATGTTTGCACCATGTTGTGCCGGCCCCGCTTAGAGTGGGATAACGGCAGGAGGATGATGAATAACTAATAAGCCAAAAACAAAAAACATTGATAACGAAAGAACGATCTCTAAGTAACTTTTCGGAAGCAATAAAAATTATGCTGACGGTAATTTAAACTGAAGAGTTAAGTCAAAAGAGCAAAGTATAGTGATAAGCAAAAACACTGAGACGACTATTACCTAAGTACCTGATCGGGGCGGTGCGGCAGGCGGCATGCTGAAGTCGCCTCCAGTAATTCTAGAGCCATGCTTGCTATCTCTGTGGCGTGCTTATTGCCTGAAAAATGTAGCCTAATAATTAGCATCTCGATCTCGACAATGTATTGTAAAAGGATCAAAGAAAGAGGCGGAAAGAGGCTGATCCAGAAAGGCTATAAAATACTATAAATGATACAGAAAGCATACTATCCTGTTGAGGATTACTTGGAAGATAAGAATATGTGGATATAGCTCGCTTAGACCCTGTACAAGACAGTAATTACTAAATGTAACTAGTCATACGAATTATATTTGTAAAAGAGCAATCGCCGAGTTTCTTGCTGGCTCTTCTCGGTAGGAGCAGCTTTCCGAACCAGCAGTAGAGTTGACGATTCAAAAGCGCTTGTTTACAAGTTTATTTTAATAAAGAATATTTTGAATTCGAATTTGATACAGGAGGTAAATAATAATGGAGGTTGGGATGGCAACGGGAAGTCATCTTGTGTGATGTGACGTTTGTTTTGGGATATGGTATTAATTACGAGTGCGGGAATACAAGTAGAATTATAGTTCAGGGTTTCATTAATACTCACGTCTGGACCTTCTTTAACAGTATGAATATCTAACAACCGAAAAAGTTCTTTTTCTTCTTCATCCGATGGACTTCCATATTTCACTCCCAGGTTTCTTCACAGGATTTTTACATCTATCAGCTCCCAAACAATTATTTTGAGTTTTTCAGTGCATCTTGTGGGGGTTCATCGATTTGCGTGTGTCGGTTTGGGGTCGTCATTCCAACACCTTAATACCCCAACGCCTATTGGTTCTCCACACTATGTGCCCCGCCCATCACTATTTCAGCTCTAAGACACGATAATCTATGTCCTATGTATGTAACTTTGGTTCCTCTACGGATGTCTTTATTCCTGATTTGATCGCGTAGAGATACTCCAAGCATAACTCGCTCCATCCCCCGCTGAGTGACTCTGAGCTTACTTATAAGGCCCATATTAAGCGACCACGTTTCTAATCCATATGTCACTGGCAATATATAGCACTGTTCGATTACAGATCATCAGGCACTGCAGTATTTTGGACAAGAAGATCTCCTTAGCGTAGCTTTCCAAACTCTGTCCATCCGAGTTGAATACGGCGATTGACCTCTTTCTCGAAATTGGACCTAGCCCGGACCTCATGTCCAGGTGTATATACTCTTCTACAATTTAGAGTGCAGAGTTTTCAATAATACCGGGAGGAACGGAACAAGTGAGTTTGACATGATTTTTCTCTTGGTCATATTCATCTAAAAATCCATCTGTTGAAATGCTCTGCTGAAGTCATTGATCATTGTGTTAAAGCCTTTGCCGTTGCCATATATGTAACATAAGTTTTAACATCTTGCGTGAAAACAACAATATAGGACAATAACACACACGACTGTGCGTTCCCAAATACCCAATACTTGTTTTATGAGAGACCATTACGAATGTACGAAATGACTGAAAGATTAAAAAAAGGTTTTTTGAAAAATGTTGGACCTCGGCGGGAGTCGATCCTGCGAACTGCGGTGCTGCAGGATCAATGCTATCTGCGCTATGGCGCTAGTAGAGCGCAGAAGCTCTACTAGCGTCGGGGAACGTCGTCCTAAGGATGCGTCCGATGAGGCCGGACCACGGCTTAGGGCGTGGTATAAAATATCTGTATGTAACTCTTTCTGCTTACCATTTCTTACGGGTAGTCCTGATGCGACCATGTACGAATCGCCTATGGTCTCTATCTTGTACACATCGTAACACTCGATCCTCTCGTCAAACAGCTTGTATACTGAATTCAGGAAGCTTATCACCTGTTTGAGATGAATAATAAATGATCTAAGTGTTAACAAGGTTCGTACCCTATGTCCAGCTGTTCATGGATTCATGGGAAAGGGCAACGAACAACAAACTGATCAATAATTTTTTCCCTGTAAATCATCTTCCTGCCCTTATCCCACTATAAGTGGGGTCGGCACAACTGTTATAAACATGCTGTCACATGATTTGGCTGCGTTTTTACAACCGGCCGCCTGCCTGACGTCAACTTACCTCTATCGTATTTTACGACACCTCGGTAAGAAAGAGGGTGGTCTATTCTACTAAACCGGATACCACACGGTGGGTCAACTTACCTTAGCCTTTTACGACACCTCGGTAAGAAATGAGGTTGGTCTATTCTACTCAGCCGAATACCACACGGCGGGTCGACTTACCTTAGTCGCCTTTTACGACACGTCGGTAAGAAAAGAGGGTGGTACTATTCTATTCAACCAGATACAACACGGCGTAAATTTTTCCCTGTAAAAACAAAGAAAAAAGAAAATTGCAGTTAAACATAAAATTCGTAAACTTTAAAGGTTGATATGCAAGTTTTCTCAAATATAACAATGTGAAACAAAATTCTGCTGAAATATTATAAATGCGAAAGATGTATTATAGCGGATGTTTTTTACTCTTTGACGACAAATCTGCTGAACCAATAACGATGAAATTTGGCACAATTATTCCTTATCCACCAAGTTAACATATATGCTATAGAAATCCTGGTAATTCTACGAGAATAGGATGACATTAAAAATCTTTAATATTTAAATGAGTTAATTTTGTATGTATATATATATATATATATATATATATATATATATATATATATATATATATATATATATATATATATATATATATATATATATATATATATATATATATATATATATTATGTTAGCGAATTCGTCACATTACTTGCGCCGTATGACTAATTTTAATGAAGTAATTTCCCTAACATATCATAACATTTTTTACTAATTTTCCAATTCAAACCGCAAGACCGCATTAGAACAATTGTGAACAGACATTAATAACCTTTATGCCCTTTTTAGAATAAAGTTACTAGAATAAAGTTACCTTATTTCCTTTTATTGCACAACTTACGAAACATCATTTGCAATATGCAAAATGTATTTTGAATAGAAAATACATATTAAATATAAAAAAAAACAACTGATCTGTGGGGAATGTCCGAAAATTAATTAATAATATTATTGATATTATCGCCCCGATTATGGCCAAGATCTTTAACAAATCTGTAGATACAGGGATTTTCCCAATTTAATGAAACATAGTAAATTGAACCCCTTTTTTAAGTCTGGCGATAAGAGCGACCCTCAGAACTATAGACCCATTTCGGTCTTGCCAACTCTAAGCAAAATTTTTGAGAAAATCATTCTAAAGCCGCTGCTCCAGCATTTTAATTTAAATAATTTACTTCATCCTGAGCAGTATGGGTTTACTAATGGTCGGTCTACAACGGATGCGGGTGTGAAGTTGTTGAAGCATGTCTTCGATGCGTGGGAGAATTCACAAAATGCCATAGGGGTATTTTGTGACTTGTCCAAAGCATTTGATTGCGTTCAACACGAAATTTTATTGCTAAGGCTTGGCTATTATGGCATTGAAGACAATGCAATTCGTCTCGCTGCATCGTATCTTCACAGCCGGATGCAAAGAGTGTGCATTATAAATGTGCAGTCATCCGGAACGTTCTTAGTTATGGGTGTGCCTCAAGGATCGATCCTTGGTCCGTTTCTGTTTTTAGTTTATATAAATGATTTACCATATTTTATTCATAATATTTGCGATATTGTACTGTTTGCGGATGATACATCATTAATCTTTAAAGTAAATAGAAATGACGATAATATTGACGAAGTAAACATGGGTTTATCGCAAGTAGATCATTGATTCAGGCTAAATAATTTGGTACTGAACTCGAATAAAACTAAATGTATCGAATTTGCATTACCTAATGCTGCAAAAACAGCTAATAGGCTCTCTTTAAATAATGTAACACTAAAAACAGATAATTCAACTATATTTTTGAGAGTATCCTTGGATACAAAACTCCAACGGAGCACACACACAACTCTTGCAGGGAAACTGAGTTCAGCGGCCTACGCTTTTCGAAAGATAAGACAATTCACAGACGTCGAAACAGCAAAACTTGTTTATTTTACCTACTTCCATAGCATTATGTCTTATGGAATATTGCTATGGGGTAAATACGCGCATAGTAAAAAATTTTTGTTTTACAAAAAAGAGCTATACGTGGCATTTATAATTTAAGACCGCGTGATTCCCTGCGAGAGAAGTTTAAGGAAACAGGTATTCTTACATTTGCTTCACAGCATATTTTAAGCGATTTAATTTATATACATAAAAATATAAAGAATATATTATAATAATAATTATAAAACAATAGCTGATGTATACAATAGACAAAGCAGGAACCGACATAAGCTTGCGGCTTCTGCTTTGCGCCTTGTAAAAGTACGTAACTCATTTGTGGGTTTTAGTATAAGTTTAAGTAATAAAATTCTGCAATCAATTTCAGCTTTGCCATTACATCAGTTTAAAAGCACTGTTAAAAAGAGGCTGGTACAGAAAGCCTACTATACTCTTAAAGACTATTTAGAATATAAGAATGTGTGGATATAGCTCTCTTGGAACCTGTACAAGACAGTAACGACTTAATGTAAATAGTATTAAGAATTATATTTTTAAAAGAGCAACCACCGAGTTTCTTGCTGGCTCTTCTCGGTAGGAACAGCTTTCCGAACCAGCAGTAGAGTTGACGATTCAAAAGCATTTGTTTACAAGTTTATTTGAATAAAGAATATTTTAATAATAATCTTCAATTTTGTAATATGCTTGTATATTTCTTATACTTAATTTAAAACTTTCTGTAGACTGGTCTAGTAATAATTTTGTGTAACCGTTGACGCATTATATTACTAAACCATCTACGAATCATCGGTAGGTTAAAATAATGTTTTCAAGAAATTTGCGAACGTCGACGGAATGTTAAAGTAACACTTTGTATAACTTTACATACATAAAGATATAATTAAAACGCTCCGTTTATGTACGGGGACCCCCTAAACAAACGACGTTCCTTAAGCTTTATATTAGTTTTACCAATATGTAACGTAGTCATTTGAACTCAATTTTGACGCACTTTAAACCGACAGACTTAATTAAATTTTTGCACTTCTCGAGAAACTTTGACATTACTATAATTTGGTAAATTTGTCTCCTTTTTTTAATTTTTATATATAGCCAAAGTGTACAATCGACTATCGTCACACGATCTGGATATCAAAGCATATATAGGCTAACCGCTTAACTCGGATCTGGCCTGCGAGGTATAAGTAAGCGGAGGTAGGACAAGAACGGCGGCTGAGGTAGATGCTTTTTTTTCGAATTGACTGTATGCTGTTAGCCTTAACGGCTTTTACAGCGTCACCGGGTGGGACGGGCGAGCGCAGAAACATCGTCGAGGTTGCGATATGCGAAGAGTAGAGCGTAGAAACTCTACTAGCGTCGGGGAACGTCATCCTAAGGGTGCCTAATGTGAGGCCGGACTACGGCTTAGGGCGACGTGTAGTGGAGGGCTGATAGTATGACTTTGATTAGTCAATACGACGACGGAAGCGTGGCAAAAAATAGCAAGATAGATGCGGGCGGTTACCTCTTGTATGGGCACTCGCCACCCGCAGTGTCAAAAACGGTTAGCCCATAATGGAATCAAAGGTGTTTCAGCAAGCGACTGTACTATTTACACCTCTTCCTCACACTAGTTTCTTTTTAATATTTTGTAGTTATGTTTAGAAATTGTTACGCCGTATGGTTTCAAGCTGGTTAGAATAGTATCAC
The DNA here is from genome assembly GCA_947086495.1 of Morpho achilles. NCBI lineage: Eukaryota > Metazoa > Arthropoda > Insecta > Lepidoptera > Nymphalidae > Morpho > Morpho achilles. Next base: position 2,765,844 of record CAMTZB010000015.1, read on the forward strand.
CCTCATTTCTTACCGAGATGTCGTAAAAGGCGATTTAGGTAAGTCGACCCGTCGTGTGGTATCCGACTGAGTAGAAAAGACCACTCTCATTTCTTAGCGAGGTGTCGTAAAAGGCGACTAAGGTAATTTGACTCAGCGTGTGGTATCCGGTTTTAGTAGAATAGACCACCCTCTTTCTTACCGAAGTGTCGTGAAATACGACTAAGGTAAGTTGACGTCAGGCAGGCTGCCGGTCGTAAAACACGTAGCCAAATCATGTGACAACATGTTTGTAACATGTTTTGTCGTACCCCCATTAGAGTAGGATAAGGGCAGGAAAATGATAATGATGATGATGTTTAAGAATTTTTGTGACAAACTAACGTAATACCATTTCATATATATACTTTGAAGTTCTTTATCATTGGTTTAAACTTTTTTTGATTAAATTAAAAAGCTCAGTGACAGCTTAATAACACAACCTCAGCTTTTATAGTATCGAACCCGTACCGGCAACTTCGCAAAAGTAAATTATTCAAATACCCTCATTTATGTATTGTTTCAATTTATTTGTATATTTCATGTTTCCTAAGAAAAATGGGTATATTTTATCCCGGTATGAATGTATAGCTTCAATAGTACCAAAATTCATCAATATTGCCTTTGAGTAAAAGCGTAACGAAAGACAAACAGAAATTTATAATATTTGTTATTTTGTCTATAGCTATAAAAATCACTGTTTACTCACACTTTCGTGTGACGTGGCTATATTACAAACGCCACGTAGGTTTGCATTAATAAGGTTAATTGACGTCAGTGAATACATCATGCCACGCGTGATAAATTAAATAACACAAATACAACAGAGGACATTCCAATGATGTTTTGTTCCAGGCAAAAATGAATGGAATGTAAGACTTCAAAAAAAATAAATTAAAATACTTTTATAGCATAAAAAACCGGCAATACTTACATGTTTTTAACTAGTCTAGTTCACTAGTCGGGCTCATCCGATAAATCAACACGTGAGGTATAGCCGGTTTCTATAAATTAATATTATATACTATATACAATTAATATTATATACAATAATATTATAAAAGTACCATTTAGTTTTTCTTAATGCAATTTTTTATTCGTATTTTTAATGCATTCGATTGTTAACAAAATCTTCCAGTTATATGTTTTTTATTGTATTTTCTCCAGTGCTTAATAAATGTACACAGTTTGCTCAAAAAAGGTCAAATTTGACTTCAACGAAGCCAGTTATGTATTTTTTTTTAAATATATGGGACACTTACACACGGGCATCCATCCCCAAAGTAAATAAACTTAATACTTGTGTTAGGGTAACAGACAACTGGTGAATATATACTTATATAATTTTAATTGCATACTTAAATACATATATACAACAAGAACCAACAATTTTTTTGTAAGAAAAAGAAAAACAAAATTGGCCCTCGGTGAGAATCGAACATAAAACTCGCGGAGCTGAAAGCAGGGTCACTATCCACTGCGCCAACGGGCAGTCAAATGTATGGATACATACAGATGAAACAAATGGCATAATAAAACATTGGGCTTACTATTTGACATACTGGGGTGTAGATGACAGTTGTCACGCTCAGGTATGTGAGCTGAGCTACAGGGCACTGTCATAAGTCGAATCATACATGTCCACGCCGTGCACCCTGGGCATTGTTGCAGTCACTAATGAGCTCACACTTTTTATTCCTCAGGCTGCAATAGCAAGTATGATCTGGCGGTGCGGGGTTACGGTTTCCCACGCAATCACGCACGTCCGCTATCCCCTTCCTCTACCCCCAAATCCTTCTCAATCCAATCCCTCCCCCAAAAACATCCTCTCACCTGCTTGAAAAACATGGACGCGGGAAAAAAGCATAGTCTACCCCAGGAGGGTACCAGCCCGGCTGGAGAATCCCTCCCTGAGACTGCTGCTCGGGTTACGGCCCAAGCATCAGTCTCAGGCTGCCCCTCGTATTCTGGGGGGGGCAATTTTTCGCATTCCGGTTTAGAGCATCCTGTAGGTTCGGCAGCGAATCTCCACGCTGAACTTTTAAGAACCCTCCATCTGAAGGAAGAAGAGGACCTATTGAAGTCGCCGACGCCTGGGCCTTCGGGTACGGGTGAGGGCGATTTCAAGATGGTGGCGTCTAAAAAACGCAAGAATAGGGCCAAAAAACTTAGAAGGCAGTTGGCCGTGTCGGACGCGCCTTCGACTTCCCAACCCGTGGAGGGGGACACCTCTTCGGGGGTTGGGGAGGCGAAGACCTCCAGACCGCTGAAGAAGAAGAGACAGGGTACTGACCCTGAAGAAGGACCGAGTGAACAGCGACCGGCAAAGCGTCGCAATTGGGGGGCTACAGCGGGACCACGCTGCACTGCAAAGGAGCAGAGTGATCTCGCTGTGGCCATCCATCGTGCAGATGGTTTGCCGGTCGATGGGGATCTAGCAATTCATATAAGGGACAAAATAGCTGACCTTATCGAGGCAGCCGTCGTGGAGGAGGTCGACAGCTCCAAGCTAAACTTTGCGACCTCGGGGCTGGTGGCAGAAGGGTTCTTCCTTGTGACACCAGCCACTGAGCAGTCGAGGGATTGGTTGCTGGAGTGCGACTTCGGCCTCTACAACGGCGTCTCGATCAAGGCCATGAGAAGGGATAGAGGGAGGGTGGCAATTTGGATCCCAGGCACTAGGAGAGCAGCTGATCCTCTCCTTCTGCTTAGGGGTCAAAATCGTAATAGAGCAGAATTGAGACTTCCCGAGTGGAGCCTCATCGTCAGAGAGCCCCTTCCTCTGGGGGAGCGTCTGATTGTGGGGGTCCCTCGGGAAATAAATGAATTTTTTAGGGAGGGTCTTGTGTGGCTCTTTTACCAAGCCACACAAGTGCAGGTTAGGTTTCTGAATTGGAAATCAAAAACTCAAACCCAAACAAGACACACAAGAACAGAGTCAAGTCGAAACCGACTCAAACTCCGCACAGAACAGTACAACCAGTGTTGCTCGTGTGCTGGAACCAGCGGACACGACGAAACCAGCAATCGGAGCGTCAGGCGGGGCCCCTAGTACCCCCCCGCTAAGACATCCGTGCAGGGAATAGTCGGAGATGCCGGTACCACCACGGTACACTAACGATCAAAAGTACCGATACATAACTGATGCCTCGTACACTTCTTGAGCGCCTTGCCTCACAGCTGGTGCTCGAAAGCGTGCGGGGCATCATTATGTATTGGGAAAAAGAACAAACAAACACAACACAACACACTTAATGGGAAGTACACCCAAAAAACATAAACACTTACAAAAACACACCACACACACACTAAAGATTCTTCAGATAAACTTGCACCACTGCAGAGAAGCCATGAGCGAACTCTGCGAATATGTGATCAGCAAGCAAATAGATGTGGCCCTGCTACAAGAACCATACGTTGTTAACGGACGTGTGGTCGGTATGGGTTGTTTAGGGGGAGACCTAACCTATTACAACAACGGTGAGTCGGTCCCCAGAACATGCATCTATACCAGTAGTAGGATCAGAAACTTAGGACTAATTGAATTAGAATGTTACAGAGATTTAGTAGCGGTGGAAGCTTTGATTCCACTAGATGAAGAAAAGAAACTAAGGATGGCGTTTATGTCGGCCTACATTCCTAGTGAGACCGACTTCACACCACCGACTAGAGAACTGGAAGAAACCATTAACAAATACAAAGGTAAGAAAACTTATTTTATAATAGGATGTGACGCTAACTCGCACAATGAGGTGTGGGGTAGTACAGACACAAATAAGAAAGGAGAAGCACTGTTAGAATTTATCATAAGTAACAATCTCGAGATAATGAACATTGGTAATGAACCAACGTTCGTTACAAGCACGAGAAAAGAAGTGCTAGATATTACTCTAGCATCGGAAGGCATGGCCAAATACATAAAAGATTGGAAGGTGGATCTGAACGACTCGCTGTCAGATCATCGCAGAATCACCTTCCACATAAACAGCAAAATTGGCAAATTGCGCATTAGAAATGCTAAGAAGACCAACTGGGACAATTTTGGGTCCTTAATGAGCGAATGGAGATCCAAATATACTTCCTACAACACGATAGAAGAGTTAGAGGAAGGCGCATTGGAACTAAGCACAGCATTAAAAGATGCCTTTGTCAGTACGTGTCCACTACGTGAGGTTACACAAGGTACGGGCCAACCATGGTGGAACAACGAACTGAAAAAACTCAGGAAGAAAGTACGCAAATCTCAAAGAATTGCCCTTAAGAAAGGGGATGAATTGAGCTGGGCAGAATATAGGAAGAACAGGACGGAATTCCGTAAAAAGTGCAGAAAAGAGTCCAGAAATGGCTGGCAGATGTATTGCAACGGGGTGACAGAATACCCTGAAGCAGCACGTCTAATGCGAATACTGGCAAAAGACAGAACATGCAGACTGGGTAGTATTAAATTGGATGAGACAATAATTACGGATCCCAAAATAATACTAACCAAAATGGCAGAAGCACATTTTCCAGAATGCAAAGAAATTAAAGAGGAAATGATATCGCCAAGCACCAGATACCACTGGTCAGACCCGGGAAATATCATAACAGCAGAGCATATTAAGTGGAGTATCAAGTCATTTGCACCATACAAAGCTGAGACCTGAGCACTATAAGGAACATAATGAGTATTAGTATTAAAGAAACACTAAGATGGTGTCAGGAAAGGGGATTAAACCTCAATCCGACGAAAACCAAACTAGTCCTTTTCACAAACAAAAGGAAAATAGCCAACTTTAATCCACTCAGCATAAAGGGATAGAGATACAGTTACAATAAAGGGATACAGCATAGAGATACAGTTGATAAAGGAAATAAAGTACTTAGGTATAAAGCTAGACAAAACCCTAAGGTTTAGAAGTCACATCAAAGAACAATGCAACAAAGCAAAAATTGCACTTATGCAATGTAGAAGAGCGGTGGGCAGAACCTGGGGTATGAAGCCAAAAATTACCAAGTGGATATGAATGGACCAACCAAGTGGATGAAAGCATGAAGTTTTTAATAAAGAGTAGTGTCAGAAACTCTAAAAATATATTTATTGAAATCATTTATTAAATAAACTACTGTTAATTTTTTTTAATCCTGTTTAATATTCTTTTTAGACTTAAATATACTTTCTAGTAAAAAACTCTTGGCAACCCTAGTTACTAGCAGACACAGCCAAACACATATGTTGCTGTCGCTCAATCTACACTTGATTTATCCTCGCCTAATATATTGACTCACTTTAATTTTTATTCTGCTATATGTTTTAATCATATAGTTTAAAGTATCATAATGTTAAGTCCTTAAGTTAACAAACATATTTAAGTTGATAAAGATTAACAGGTTTCCAAATATCATATTGTTTTACCACATATTACTACTGACCATTCTTTAGAAAAATTAATTTCAAAATAAAGTTATATGAGAGTGGATAGGTGTACAAAAGTAAACACATGCTTTTAGAAATCCCCGTTTACTTATTAAATATTAATGAGTGATATTGACAATTTACACAAACACACACACAGATTTATAGCTATTCATACCTGAAAGCATTTATTCCTAACTTTCATAAAATGTTGCACATTGGTTAAAGACAGTTACTCTAAACTTGACTGTGAGTATTGCATTTTTATTAATTGGTATCTATATTCACCGGCGACCATTAAACAATTAAGACAAGATCATGATAGACAATTTATCCCAAAAATGGCTGAACTTATTAATATATAAGTAGCTATGTCTCTGCTAACAAATCATCAAATATTATTGCACAAATCAGTGTATTTCATTCATTTGTTTCAGCAGCACTTGAATGTCTCCAAAGACAAGTTGAGGATCTAATAAATAAGTTTTCAATAATTAGTACGAAACCAGAGGCAGAAGAAAAATGACACTTGTTCTGTATCCTTGAAGAAAAATTTGTGTCTTCTTATTTTACTGAAATTTTAACGGATCATCTTCAAATTATTTAATATGTTTCAGCAGTGTCAGCTGTTTTCATTTTTCATTTACAGACAAATATATAACATTACTTCTCAATTTTCAATTCCTTTATATACATACAAATACTGAGTCACACTATCCGAGTTCTTAACATACAATGGTCATCAAGTCTTCTTGTCACGTCAGACAAAGCTTGGTATCTCTAAGTACTGGACAAGAGATGGTCACAGTCTATCACCCATATCCATAACACAAATGTTAAGTTACTTTATGTGTATAATTGTCCTATGTATTTATTTATATTAATTTTATTTATTTATCAAGTATGATTCTCTAAAATTAAGTTGTAAGATAGGGTTGGCACAATATTTGAGTTCTTAGAACCCATAGAGATCATGTCTTCTTTGCTGCAAGACAGTATTTCACCATCTCTAAGTGCTGGACAAAATATGGTCATAAGATGTCTGTTACCCATAACACAAGTGTTAGGTTACTTTGAGAATGGACGACCGTGTCTGTAATTATTCCATAAATTTATTAACTTATTATTCATCATATAATTGTGATTGGACCAAATGGTAATTGCAATACTGTCACCATAGTAGCTGAACTTGATAAAATAACATCGCTGAATCTCAAAAGCAGTCTGAAGATACCACTGAGTTTATAGAAAATACAGGCAACCGACATAAGGCTTAAAATCTTGACCATCGTTATCGTGATAACGGGAAAGTTAGTAACAGAAAGTGAACGTATTTTCTTCATTACAAAGCTCTTGGACGTTTGAATATAGTTAATTACACATATGTATATATACTTATGTTAAATCTCATACTTTTACTCTCTTTGCCTTGTGGTAGTACGTACTAACTATTAATTACTGTTTTAATTAAAATATTAACACACTTTGTTATGTAATTAATAATTTGAAGTTCATTCATTTGACGTTTGACAGAGATCATAGACTTTGAACAAAACTCTTTTGGTAACTGTAATCTGATTTCAATATCAGTATTCAGTAACGATTTGTAATATTAATTGATTGATACCGTTACATTAAATCTTTATTTATAGTTAACGTTAACTTTTGTTGCAAATTAACTTACTATTGCCTATATCTTATTAAGTTATGTTACTATAATTGATTTGGGATAGTTAATAAATATTTATTAATTGTAGTTTTTTTTTAATTTATCCTGTAGTGTGTGGCTATTATTTATGTAATATTAGTGATTAGAAAATTGATAATTATAATATTGTAAGTGTATTTTTTAATTTATAATTACTTTATATACGTTATTATTGTAATTTATTTTTATACATAGGTAAAAATAAGAAATATAACAAATATATTTTATAAAACCTCCGTGTGGTATCCGGCTGAATAGAATAGTACCACCCTCATTTCTTACCGAGGTGTTGTAAAAGGCGACTAAGGTAAGTCGACCCACCGTGTGGTATCCGACTGAGTAGAATAGACCAACCTCATTTCTTACCGAGGTGTCGTAAAAGGCGACTAAGGTAAGTTGACCAACCGTGTGGTATCTGGTTTAGTAGAATAGACCACCCTCTTTCTTACTGAGGTGTCGTAACATGCGACAGAGCTAAGTTGACGTCAGGCAGGCGGCCGGTCGTAAAAACGCAGCCAAATCATGTGACAGCATGTTTATAAAATGTTTTGCCGACCCCACTTAGAGTGGGATAAGGGCATGAAGATGATGATGATGACTTTAATAAGGTAAACCAAAAATTCTTCTCTCAATTTTTATGCTAGGTTTCATCTTTCTATATTAGTTTGAGGTTTTTTATTAAACACGCCGCGCCTTTTTGCTGACCTACGCTCTGTATATCTGTAAAAACCTGGTCCATCGCCCACTATTCACAATATGACGTAGATAAAATTACAATGTCCTCGAGTATTACGCTAACGGTAAAGCTAGTTTAAATAATTTATGGATATGATGTAAGCGCACTTCCAAACTCCACGTGTGAATAAGCTTAGGTACAAAGGGACTAGGGTTTTTTATTATAGTGCTATTATTCATCAAAAGATTTGCGCAATTGGTTGGAGTGTTGTCTGGAGGAATAGTCTATACTATAGACTATAGACTTTAGTTTAGGAACTTAACTAAATGTTAACATCTCAAAAAATAGTTTTTTGTAGTAGACAGATTACAACACATTACGTTATCGTTAAATATACTCAATTATTTGTATGAAGTCATTTAAAATTATTAATAGTATTGGCGCTATTTTAATTATGGCGCGTTTGCTGTTAATTATTTAAAAAACTTTGAAACATAAAATAAGAATATTATTTAACGTAATGTGTTGTAATCTACCTTTAAAAACTTACACAAACAGAAATTTAAATCCTTTTCAAGAAAACTATGGAAAATATTAAATATACTAAAATACTTTCAGTTTATAAAAGAGAATGGAGAAATCACCAGCGGCTCCGCCCGCATGGAAAGATTGAAACCGTAATATAGTATTTTGATTACCATAAAAATGGTCAAAGTGGGTTAACCTTAAAGCTTGACTTTTCGTAATATTTTTTATTGCTGCTCCTTATTATAAATACTATTGGCAGAATTGAATTTTATAATACTTTTATTGGCTCTAATATGTATTCTTAAAACCAAAAATATGTATTTTATAAAATAAACGTCTTATATTAAAAAATCCGCCGTATGGTATTCAGCTGAGTAAAATAGACAACCCTCATTTCTCACCGAGGTGTCGTAAAAGGCGACTAAGTAAGGTTAACGTCGATCAAACGGCCGGTCGTAAAATAACTAGCCAAAACATCTAATAACACGTTTAAAACATATCGTGCCGACCCAACTCAGAATGGAATAAGGGCAGAAGATTGATGAATATTTAATTAAAAAAGTATTTTTTAACTGATCAACGATATTCAATAAACAGTAATATATTTTTACAAGTACTTCAAATATTAAGATATTAATCGTCGTCGTCGTAAATATAAGTACGTCGTCTAAACAATAGATGCCGAATTAACTGGTTTCATAATATTACCCAATGATCACCATCGATATCGGTTTTACCTGGTAGGGAGTGGAAACGGCGGCGATTGCAGTAAATCCCACTATGTCACTGAAGTACACTGTGACAGACGCAAAGAACTCCGCAGGTACCTATAACAATCAATATTTAATACCTATACGTATTTTACAATAGAGTAAGAACAAATAGCGGAAGGAAAACATTGACGTTGAAGGATACTTCCATTTTAATTATTATTAAGCAGTAATAATAGATATTATTAGAGTAGTCACACTAAAAATCAAAATAAGTAAGCGCAAAACTATAGCCTACAGTTGCATAAAATTAAAAAAATAGCAGCCTGTTACGATACCATTGCTGGGCATAAACCTCCTCTCTCCGTTTTTGGAGAGAAGGGTTAGAGTTAAAACCTATATTACATTGCTCCAGTGCGAATTGGTAGGTTACACATATTCCCAGAATTCTCTAGAGATATGCAGGTTTCCTCACGATCTTTTCCTTCACCAAAAAAGCGTGTGATGAATTGATATCTTAGACACACAAGTTTTAATACGAAAACTCATAGGTGCCTGCCTGGGATTTGAACGACTAGACTATCAAAGATATGGTACATTACAGCATTTAATAAATAAAAATCTTCTTTTTCTTTCTCAATCGATGGACGTCCACTGCTGAACATAGGTCTCATTAAGAAATCTCCATAACCCACGGTTTTGTACCGCTTGGACGCAGCACAAAATCGTGGGTTGTCGATGCCACTTAAGGAGGATACCTCAAATAAAAATAACAAGGAATAACTTTAGCTGTGATAAGAATGGAATAACATTCCAATAGTTCTTAAATGGGAATAAAAGATACTCGTACAACTAAAGTAGGCAATCACACTTTATAAAGTTTCATAAAACTATAACTTACAATTGGAGTCAGTATACCATATGGTTGGATTAAAGCATATGACAAATAAAAGGTCCAATTAAAACATGAATCACTTTTTCTGTGATGGTTTAAGAGGGATGACTCTTGAGGTCATCAATTTGATCGTAATTTTTACCACTCCTAAAGCCTAGCAAAGTTCTAAAACATCGTTAAGTAATGGAACTTTTGGAACACGAAACTAATTAAGTCGATCTTTCTTGAAAAAATATACTAACGGCAATTTTTGTTTTATAAACTTTGAGAGGCTTCCCCGAGCTTTAATCAAAACTCAAGGATCAATTAAAGTTCTTCATTTGTTTTTTTTTTGTCTTTGTTGTTCGTAGTTTTGTAATTTAACAAAAATACGTAAAGTGAAAGCTCTCTTACTACAGTTGGTACGACTTTTAATAATTAAGAAGACTGCAAAAGAAGCAGAAGAAAGAAGAAGACGGAGAAAGACTTTGTCAGTCGGGGTTACCTGCTGGGTCTGCTTTAACTGCTTAGCAACGCTGGCTGGTAACATCTGGTACAGCAGGGAGTCACTCAACTCTTTCTCGTACTCCAACTCTTTTGCTTTCTCTGACAAATTACGTGCGTACACCTGCAACAAATTGAAATACTTAGGGCCTGTTTCACAAGTTACCAATAAACTGTCGGAACATATCTGACACATATCTAAGAATTTTGCGTTTCTGATGTTTCTGATAGGCTTAGATTCAGCACTTAGTTGTTTCACAACTTACTGATAAAGTATTGGATAGTTAACCGACAAATAAACTAAGTAACAGATAAAAGTCTCTTAAAAGTGAGAAATTAAAAAAATAATAAAGTCGCGGTCATTTTGATATAGGTATTTGCTATCCAGCAGATAAACAAAATAACAGCCACATGATCTACCTTTTGACTTACTTATTGAAGATGCAGTGCCTTGCATTGCAATTTTCATGGGGAATCATAGAAAAGCGGCCTTGTTAATTCATTGATAAATAATAATTCATCATCATCTTCCTGCCCTTATCCCACTCTAAGTGGGGTCGGCATTACATGTTATAAACATGCTGTCACCGGCTTGCCTGACGTCAACATACCTCTGTCGTATTTTACGACACCTCGTTAAAAAAGAGGGTGGTCTATTCTACTAAACCGGATACCACACGATGGGTCAACTTACCTTAGTCGCCTTTTACGACACCTCAGTAAGAAATGAGGGTGGTACTATTCTATTCAGCCGGATACCACACGGCGTTGATAAATAATAATTCATAATATTATTTAGTCTAGCCGTGTGGTATCCGGCTGAGTAGAATAGTACCACCCTCTTTTCTTACCGAGGTGTCGTAAAAGGCGACTAAGGTAAGTCGACCCGCCGTGTGGTATCCGGCTGAGTAGAATAGACCAACCTCGTTTCTTACCGAGGTGTCGTAAAAGGCGACTAAGGTAAGATGATCCACCGTGTGGTATCCGGTTTAGTAGAATAGACCACCCTTTTTCTTACTGAGGTGTCGTGAAATACGACAGAGGTAAGTTGACATCAGGCAGGCGGCCGGTCGTAAAAACGCAGCCAAATCATGTGACAGCATGTTTATAACATGTTGTGCCGACCCCACTTAGAGTGGGATAAGGGCAGGAAGATGATGAATATTATTTAGTCAAATTAGTTTTTCAAGGACTTTGGTCGTCAAAGTACAAAGCTACTGATAAGGAATATTGCTCTTACCGAGAAGAACCAGCAAGAAACTCGTTGGTGAACTTGATAAATAGAGTCAATTCTCGATGAAAAAAAAGCCGCGTACATCAGAGTATCGCTTTATTAGCCCTGTTTTACAGGTAAACTAATTTTAAACTAATCTAGACCTCACACGAGCACTGCATGGTGATGATGATAGTAATCAAGTATACATTAAGGTTTCAATTTGAGATGCAAAAAGAGCCTAAATTACATACCGGATTTATAATTTATATCCTTCTGAATGTCATTCTTCCTTGACTTTACATTCCCAATATGTTTATTATACTAGTAACCCGCGACTTGGTTAGCGTTGAATCTTTAATATTGAAATGAGTTAATCTTGTATAGGGATTTCACAAACATGGACCTAAGGTCTCTACACCAAAAGGCACAATATTGAAGCTTCTATTTATGTCTTCATATTTGCGCCTCTTGGCATGTTCTGCAGTGGTAGCCGCTGCTCCCGCCATAGTAGAGGTCCCTTGTATATGTGATGCAGCTAACGTATCTACACATGTAGCATATATCTTATATATATATTTATTTATTTATGTACCATAAAACATTTTTACAAAAACATTATTGGTAAAAAAAGTGTACAAAGGTTAACTTATCCCCAAGACAGAGATATCTGCCAGCTAACCTACAAAGTGAGACAATTTATAGTTAAGAAAAAGTTGGTACGCAAATATCAAGCATACTTGTTTACACGCCGTGTTATATCCGGCTGAATAGAAAAGTAACACCCTCATTTCTTACCGAGGCGACGTAAAAGGCGACTAAGGCAAGTTGACTCGCCGTGTGGTATCCGGCTGAGTATAAACGACTATGGTAAGTTGACCCCCTGCATATATTTTGAAGGTGATCCAAAATTCTTTACAGGTTTTAATTTATCGCGAATGGCACACAGACAGACGCTGTAGGGGATTTTTATAGAATTGTCGCGTTGATAACAATAATAATAATTAATGACGTGCCACTTGCAGCTGAGACGCAAGGGCCATGAAGTAAAAAAAAAATATCCGTTAATATCTCGGTTAATTGCCTTTTAAGCTGACAAAAGGGGTTCCTTTTTCGCTTAAAGAATCAGCTTAGCGATTCAGCGCAGAAACGCTGCTAGCATTCTTGATACCATTCCACGTGGGCATGACTTATAATCCTAGCGTGTAAGCGTGTAAGTAATTTAATATAGAGTAAAGTAAAAAAAAAAATTAAAAAAAAAGAAGAAACGAAAAAATAATATGGCTGGTGGGGCTCGATCCTAGGTATATTCACCTCTCTAGACCGCCCGTTCCCCAAATGAACTACCACGACTTTACATTTGACAGCGAAAATTGTGATTGTATTCAACTTAAATTTCAAAAAAGACCCCGTTTTATAAAACTTATCTAGATCGATTTTTCTACACCAAAACCCCCTACATGCTGAATTTCAGGAAAATCGTCCGTTTCCGAGATGCCGAAAATATATATACATACATACAAGATTAACTCATTTAAATATGACAAGAGGGCTCCTTTGTCGCTCAAAGGATCAGCTTAGCGATTCAGCGCGGAAACGCTGCCAGCATTCTTGTTACCATTCCACGTGGGCATGATTTGTATAGTCCTAGCGTGTAAGTAATTTAAGATTGATATAACTTGTACATTTTTAATAACAATGTCAATATTACAAAACAAGTTGCTGAACGGTGAATTACTATTGTACCGGACAAGCGGTCAGCTGAGTTCAAGTGCGGTACCTTGTCGTTGTCATTACGTAGTGACCACGTGGGGCATTGTGTTACGCAATGAAGTCAACGGTCAATCGGCCTTGAGTCGATTATAAAGTTCATGAATAAACCATATTGAACAAATCTATAAATGGATATGTTGAAACAACTATTCGAGTTTATCTTGACTGACAGACGGTACATATCAAGCACTCCCATATCCCACTCTAAGTGGGGTCGGCACAACATGTTATAAACATGCTGTAATATGATTTGGCTGTGTTTTTACGACCGGCCGCCTGCCTGACGTCAACTTACCTCTGTCGTATTTCACAACACCTCGGTAAGAAAGAGGGTGATCTATTCTACTAAACCGGATACCACACGGTGGGTCAACTTACCTTAGTCGCCTTTTACGACACCTCGTTAAGAAATGAGGTTGGTACATTCTACTCAGCCGGATACCACACGGCGGGTCGACTTACCTTAGTCGCCTTTTACGACACCTCGGTAAGAAAAGAGGGTGGTACTATTCTACTCAGCCGGATACCACACGGCTAGATACTTAAATAACATACATTTATATTATTACAATGAAAAAAAAAATATGTTGAAAAAACTATTCAGGTATCTATATCAGGTATGTATATCAGGTATCTAGGTATTAGATACTTATATTTAAGATAATTAAATTCATTAAATGAAACGATGATAGAAAGTCTTGATAAGTTTTCTGTAAATCACATAGATATTGGCTTTATAATAGCATTTTAGCTGATACCAATTCTGATCGAGCTAAAATGCCATAAATAGTTTAGAGTGAATCTACAAAATTTAAATGTTAACGTATGGCGCCGAGACGTGGACACTAACGGCGGGACTAGTCCACAAGTCAAAAGTCGCTCAGCGTGCCATGGAGCGAGCTATGCTCGGAGTGTCTCTCAAGTATAAAATCAGGAATGAGATTATCCGCGAGAGAACCAGAGTAACCGACATAGCTAGCAGAATATGCAAGCTGAAGTGGCAGTGGGCCGGTCACGTCTGTCGCAGGACTGATGGCCGTTGGAGCAAAAGAGTCCTGGAGTGGAGACCGCGTCTTGGCAAACGCAGTGTAGGGCGCCCACCGTCTCGCTGGACCGACGATATCCGGAAGGTTGTCGGGGCCAGGTGGATGCGCATTGCGGAGAACCGGGATGTCTGGCGCAGACATGGGGAGGCCTATGTCCAGCAGTGGACTGCGAAAGGCTGATGGATGGATGGATGGATGGATGCTATACAATTTTATATAAAACTATCTTATGATAGTCTTAAGTTATATAAAATTATATATATTTAAGTAAAAGGGTACTATAGGACTGACATGTACTAACTGTATAAAAATCCTGAAAATTATATCCTCCTGCCCTTAACCCATTCTAAGTGGAGTCGGCACAACATGTTATAAACATGCTGTAACATGATTTGGCTGCGTTTTTACGAACGGCCGCCTGCCTGACGTCAACTTACCTAAGTCGTATTTTACGACACCTCGGTAAGAAGGAGGGTGGTCTATTCTACTAAACCGGATACCACACGGTGGGTCGACTTACCTTAGTCGCCTTTTACGACACCTCGGTAAGAAAAGAGGGTGGTACTATTCTATTCAGCCGGATACCACACGGTGGGTCCACTTACCTTAGTCGCCTTTTACGACACCTCGGTAAGAAATGAGGGTGGTCTATTCTACTCAGCCGGATACCACACGGTGGGTCCACTTACCTTAGTCGCCTTTTACGACACCTCGGTAAGAAATGAGGGTGGTCTATTCTACTCAGCCGGATACCACACGGTGGGTCCACTTACCTTAGTCTGAGTAGAATAGACCAACCTCATTTCTTACCGAGGTGTCGTAAAAGGCGACTAAGGTAAGTTGACCCACCGTGTGGTATCCGGTTTAGTAGAATAGACCACCCTCTTGCTTGCCGAGGTGTCGTAAAATACGACTGAGGTAAGTTGACGTCAGGCAGGCGGCCGGTCGTAAAAACGCAGCCAAATCATTTGACAGCATGTTTATAGCATGTTGTGCCGACCCCACTTAGAGTGGGATAAGGGCAGGATGATATATATTTTCGTTTTATTGTATTTGTTTTTTAGTACTATGATTTTTTAAGAATGACATATGCAGCACAGTATTATTGCAATGCCATCCTCGCAAAATAATAAGTTAGTACCTGGTTGACCGAGCTTGCTCAGTGATTTTTTAAAAATAAAAAAAAAAACAACAAAAAAAAAATAGGGTAGGTGGTGTCGATAGGTACTTTTATTTCTTGCGACCACCCGCTCCCAAAATAAGCTACGCTGACTTGACATTAAACGGCAAAAATAGCGTTTTATATATTCAATAAATTAAAAGTAAATTTTAATATTTTTTAATGCCCAAAAAAAAGGTAAATTTTTTTATACAACCTAGCTAGATCGATCCCCCAAAACTCTCTACATGCTGAATTTCACGAAAATCGTTAGAGCCGTTTCCGAGATTCCGAAAATATATACAGACAAGATTAACTCATTTAAATATTAAAGATAATATATCACATAAGATATGGGTCAGTATCACATAAAAAATCATCGTCAACGAATGTTAATAACTGTTGCAAAATGATACGTAATCTCGTCTGGGAATTCATGATTTCTGGGAAATCCTGCGATGATCGTACCGGTCTTTATAAATAAAGCTGTGGCACACTTAAACACCTACCAACAAAGGTCACGTTTGGTTCACGTGAATAAATGAAAACAAACCACATGCTTAGATTAGCTTAATTCTAAATTAAGCTAATCTAAGCATGTGGTTCGGAAGCTGTGATGGCCTAGCGGTGCGACCGTGTGAATCTCTAGAGACGATCATGGGTTCAAACCCGGGCAGACACCAATGAGTTTTTCTATTAAAACTTATGTGTCTAATTGATAATTGCAATTTATAACACGCTTTTCGGTGAAGGAAAACATCGTGACGAAACCTGCATTTCTCCAGAGAATTCTGGAGATATGTGTAACCTACCAATCCGCATTGGAGCAGCGTGGTAGGTCTTAGCTCCAATCCTTCTGTCCAATAACGGAGAGAAGAGGCCTATGCCCAGCAGTGGGATAGTAACAGGCCGCTACTTACTTACTTTTTTTTAGAATTCGGTCACTTTAATACTAATATTAAAGCGACCGAATTCTATTCTCAATTCAGCGGCTTATACTTGCGGACAGCATAAGCCGCTGAATTGAGTTCTAATCTAGCTAATCTAGGGGACGCCGTCGGTACGGGATGGGTAATCACCTCGGTAAGAATTGAGGTTGTTCTATTCTACTCAGACGGATACCACATGGCGGTATTCAAACGACCTAATCTTGTATATATATACAATCTGAATTTTGGAAACGGCTGTAGCGATTTTCATGATAATTAGTATGTACGGGGTTTCGGTGGTGCTAAATGGGTTTCACTTCATGATTCCATTTAAAAAACGATTTCAACGATTCCATTTTAAATGTCTTTTTATATCTGTTTGCAGACAGAAGAAGTGTTACAATATTATTAGAAAACAAAGGTTAATAACGCTGTCATTTGCAAATTGAATATTTTTAAATTACTTTTTAAAAAAATGTAGCGCAAATATTTTGTCCCAGATATTTTAATTCACATATCTAAATATTGACATATCATAACCTGTTGCATGAACCTTGAATATTTATTATATTTTATGTAATCCGAAGAGAAAACACCCCATTGACGCATCCAATCTTGTTGTCCAAGGATGATTGTGAAACATTGCATCCGGATTTCATCAGATATGTAGATAAAATATTTTATAATTGATTCATCAAAGGGACAAACTGAGGTTAAGCGCTTACGAATATTACGACGATAATACGAAATATTAGTAAATGTGAAAGTCTATCTTTCTTTTTGTCTATCTGTCACTTGATACTAGGAGGTACGTGCGGAATGACGTTCTGCACCGGGACACCAGGGCGCCAACCGTGGAGGAATTCGTCCGAATGCTTGCGCGCCGAATGTTCGCGCGAGCGCATCACAGCGCGCATGTACACCTCCACGGTATAGCCCCGCTGCACGCCCGTCCACCTGAGGGACGTCCATTACCTCGCGAGCTTCTGCGGTCTCCCGCACCGCTAGACGTGGAACTGAGCGACGAGCAGGACGACGCCCCACTGGACTGACAACACCCCCGAACTTGACAACACACGGACAATACACCCACGACGCGAATGAAGAGGACACATCGCTTCCTTCGTTCAGGAATGAAAACGACATATCCCCCTCAGGTTCAGCCATTGGCCAGAGCCTAGGCCAACAGGCCTAAACAAACAATTTTATTAGTGATATATAGTACAAACAAAGGGACAAACTGAGGTTAATCTACACCAAATATTAGTAAATGTAAAAGTTTATTGTTCTTTTTGTCTATCTGTCTTTTAAAATTTCATGGTAATTCCCGTGGAGCGGATTAGTGACATATAGTACAATTAAAGCTTTACCGAAAAAACATTTGAATAACAAAAAATCACCGTATTCTTTCGACAAAAGAATAAACTCAAAAATGAAGAAAAATACATAATTGAGGGTTTTTACATACTTCAATTGATTCATTTGGGTATGGCTTGTCTTACATAAAATAAATATTGAAACAATTTATACATTTTTTGTTTCATTTTAATAAATAATAAATCAGACAATATTTCAAGTAAAATAGACCACCCTCTTTCTTACCGAGGAGTCGATAAATACGACTAAGGTAAGTTGAGGTCAACACGCGGCCGGTCGTAAAATACGTAGCCAAATCATATGACATGTTTGTAACATGTTGTGCCGACCTCACTTAGAGTGGGATAAGGGCAGGATGATGATGATGCTTTGTAAATAATTTCCAAACGTTTAGAATTTTGAGGGATGGTTAATGTTATAGTAGTTCATTTTTATATGATTCCAGTTGTATTTCCCTTATCTTACCTGTATGGTGTTAACGGCGTTTCTCACAAGAGCTATGATGATGGGCGATATCACGCACACCAGAATAAGTATGCCCGCACATACTGCCTCGCTTTGACGCGCTTCCCGTAAACTCTCGTTCACACCTTCCCTGTAAATAAAAAAACCATGACATTCTATTTAATCTTTAATATTTAAATGAGTTAATCTTGAGTATATATATTTTCAAAATTTCGAAAACGGCTCCAACGACTTTTGTGAAATTCAGCATATAGGGGGTTTTGGCGGAGAAAAATCGATCTAGATAAGTTTTATTTAAAAAAATGTCGTTTTATCCCTGTTTTCGGGCACTAAATTTTTTTGAAATTTACGTTGAATACAATCACAATTTTTCGCTATCAAACGTAAAGTCATTGTAGTTCATTTGGAGAACGGGCAGTCTAGAGAGGTGAAAATACCTAGGATCGAGCCGCACCTGCCCTATTATTTTTTAATTTTTCTTTTAAATTTTTTTTTTTACATCCATTAAAAAATTATAGCTGAATCTATAATGTTATTTCTCGTGATGTGAGATACTAAAAGTTTGATTCGGAAATTGGAGTGGATGGTTTCTAAGTGCGAAAATCTCTTACCGCTTTTATGAACGTTGGCTCGTGGAACGTGGGCATAACTTTTATAGCTTTTAAGCTATTTATAATATAAGTTAATTGTATATTTCAAGCTGTGTGGTATCCGGTTGAGTAAAACAGACCACACTCATTTCTTACTGAGGTGTCGTAAAAGGCAACTAGGTAAGGTACGTTGACTTGGCGAGTGGTATCCGGCTGAGTAGAACAGACCATCCTCATTTCTTACTGAGGTGTCGTAAAAGGCAGCTAAGGAACGTTGACTTGCCGTGTGGTATCCGGCTGAGTAGAATAGTACCACCCTCTTTCTTACCGAGGTGTCGTAAATGGTTACTAAGGTAAGTCGACCCGCCGTGTGGTATCCAGCTGAGTAGAATAGACCCACCTCATTTCTTACCGAGGGGCGTAAAAGGCGACTAAGGTAAATCTACCCGCCGTGTGGTATCTGGCTGAGTAGAATAGAGCAACATTTCTTACCGAGGTGTAGTAAAAGGCGACTAAGGTAAGTTGACCCATCGTGTGGAATCCGGTTTAGTAGAATAACCACCCTCTTTCTTATCGTGATATCGTAAAATACGACATAGTTAAGTTGACGTTCGGTCGTAAAAACGCAGCCAAATCATGTGATAGCATGTTTATAACATGTTGTGCTGACCAACTTAGTGGGATAAGGGCAGGAAGATGATGAAAGGTTATGGAGCTGTGACGTAAATTTTAGGTCTTCTCCTTGACATATCCAGTATGTGATTCTCTTATAATTTTGTCGGTTCATATTTCGGCCGAGTTTTAATAGAGGACCGCTTTCGACTTTAAGAGGACCTTTCTGATAATTGAGAAAGGTCCTCTTAAGATCCACTAATGTGGATCAAGGGTATATCACTTGATAAGATTTTTGGGTCACTTTGCGTCTTTTTTCCATTATTCAATCATTTTGAGTATATTTTTATCTAATAAAAATAAAATTTAGTTCATAGAAATGAAATTGAAACAAAAAATGTACCTACATAATTATATTCACCAACTGTCCAGATACAAACTAATTTACTTCACACTTATATAAATAACTAGCGGCCTGCCCCTGCTTCGCACGGGTATAAAATATATATCCCATGTCAGTCAGTGTAAAAAAATGATTAAAATCGATCCAGTAGTTTTGATTTATTCATTACTGCCCGTGGCCCGCAAGCGTTAAATTTGGAGAAAAACAATTTCCTCTCCCTATACCAAGACGATTTCCTGCTATCTTTGGAATATCTAAACTCATATAGTACATTTTTACTTATTTACTTTTACATTTTACCTATGTATTTTATTTTTACAATTAATTACAGAATGTCTTTTAACAAACTAAAAGATTTGAAGTGCTATAGGGTGAAGCGCGGCGTCCTCACGGCATTTTAAATCTGTAATATCTCCGAAAATGTTCATTTAAATTGCATGCTGTAAACGGCCATATTGATCTATATTAAATCAACAATTTATTTAAGGTACTCAATTGGATAAGGATTAATGCTGTATTGTATAAAAATTGCTTTGAACATAAGGCATCATTTTTCGTAAAAAGTAAATGAAAAAAACTGCTATTATGGGTTATCCATAAGAGATAGATATATACCATCGCGGACTTTTTTGTAGGCCTTTTTAAGGTGTACAAATACTTAGTACATTATTTTGATAAATCTCGTAGGGTTTAGCCTGCGTTTGCAATGTAAGCGGAAAAAAATGTAATTATTTACAGAAACCTCACAAATTACAGTATTTCTCTACTTCGTATTGAATGTTATTATACGTACAAACCTCTGGAATCACTCTATCTATTAAAAAAAACCGCATCAAAATCGGTTGCGTAGTTTTAAAGTTTTATGCATACATACGGAAATATGGACTTTGTTTTATAATATGTAGTGATGAGAAAATGTATGTATGAATGACCGCCGTGTGGTTAAGAGTTATTTTAAGAAAGTTTTCATATATTTTATATATATATTTTTTTTTCAAACGTGCATGCGGTGCACCTCAAGTGATCACCGCCGCCCACGACTTCTCGCAGAGCGAGGGTGTTGCTGTTCTTTAAAAAGGTGGAAAATACGCTTTTTGAAGGTACTTATATCGTACCGATCCGGGAACACCGCTAAAGGGAGATCGTTCCATAAAATGGTGGTGCGCGGAATGAAATTATTTGAAAACCGCACTGTGGTGGATCGCCACGCACCCAGATGGTAAGGATGATATTTTAATCTGTTTACAGTGTGGTTGTGGAATTTAGCGACAGGAATCAAATCACATTTCTGTTTGCTGGATACATTTAACTGAGTTATTACGATTTATAATTAACTAGCATCAATATATATTTACTACAGCTTAAATTAAGTAATTAAGTCTTTCATTTCCCGTTTCAAACTACATTGGTAAAGAATAAACAACAGTGCTCTTATTTGATACGTGATTGGAAAATGTTGGATCGTAAAATCGTCTAAAATAGTCTGGATTTAAAAACTTACTATATTAATAAAGTCTCAAATAAACTTAGGGCTTAAACATATATTTGAAATATTATAGTTATATTTTACCGGTATTTTATGATCTAACAGGATAAGATATTAATAAAAATCATCATTCTCTTGCCCTTATCCCACTCTAAGTGGGATCATCACAAAATGTTTTAAACATGTTTTTAATAATTTTAAACAGCCGCCTGCCTCACGTTACCTTACCTTAGTCGCCTTTCAAGATACCTAGGTAAGAAACCAGGGTTTTCTATTTTACTCACCCGTATAACACACGATGATTCAACTTACATTAATCGCCTTTTTTGACAACGCGGTAAAAACTGAGGCTATCCTATTTTACTCCGCCGGATAAAACATGGTGTGTCAACTTACCTTAGTCGTCTTTTACGACACCTAGGTAAAAAACCAGGATGGTCTTTTTTACTCAGCCGGATAACACACGGTAGATAAACCTACTTTAACCGCCTTTTACGACACCCCGGTAAGAAATGAGGGTCAGCCGGATACCACTCGGCCGCCTTATGGTCTTACGGCCTTACATGTTTAAAACCATTGAGGCGACCCCACTTAGAGTGGGATAAGGTCAGAATGATGATTAATCGACGTAAGAATCAGTATAAGTTCCAATTGTAATAAATTTCATTAATCTTGATCCAGCGTTAGCCGCTAAAACTTAACAAACAGATAGAAGGGCAGACATTCACTACACAGAATAGATTGATGACTGCAAAAAACCATATATAATCAACTGTACAAATCACCTATGCCAATCGATAAATCAATATAACCAATTATACTTCTATGAAACGATATTAGGTAATTGAAATAATAAAACTGCCATTTGCCACGTGCCAAGCGTGGTGATTATTCCTAGAAGATCGTGGAAGCATGATACATATGCAAACATACAGTAGGGATGTAGCTCTAAGTAACAAAAATTGGTTTTTTACTCCTTTCAACCCGGGCAGACACCAATGAGTTTTTCTCTTAAAACTTATGTGTCTAATTGATAATTGCAATTTATCACACGCTTTTCGGTGAAGGAAAACATCGTGAGGAAACCTGCATATCTCTAGAGAATTCTGGAGGTATGTGTAACCTACCAATCCGCATTGGAGCAGCGTGGTAGGTCTTAGCTCCAATCCTTCTCTCCCAAAACGGAGAGAAGAGGCCTATTCTCAGCAGTGGGATAGTAACAAGCCGTTACTTACTCCTTTCAAAATGAATCGATTAACTTAAAACTAAAAATTGGATGATTAATAATCGACCATTTTAAAAGTCGCCCTTTTATCTTTATAATGAATAGAATAAATTCAAAATAATCTTTATTCAAGTGAACTGTTTACATCATCTTCTTGCCCTTATCCCACTCTAAGTGGGGTCGGCACAACATGTTATAAACATGCTGTCACATGATTTGGCTGCGTTTTTACGACCGGCCGCCTGCCTAACGTCAACTTACCTCTGTCGTATTTTACGATACCTCGGTAAGAAAGAGGGTGGTCTATTTTACCAAACCGGATACCACACGGTGGGTCAATTTACCTTAGTCTCCTTTTACGACAGCTCGGTAAGAAATGAGGTTGGTCTATTCTACTCAGCCGGATACCACACGGCGGGTCGACTTTCCTTAGTCGCCTTTTACGACACCTCGGTAAGAAAAGAGGGTGGTACTATTCTATCAAGCCGGATACCACACGGCGTAAATTCCTACTAATATTATAAATGCGAAAGTTTGTGAGTATGGATGTATGTCTGCTTCTCTTTCACGGCGAATTCTCTGAACCAATATCGATGAAATTTGGCACAATCATTCTTCATACACCGGGGTAACATATACTCTACAAGAAAGGCTGTTGATCCTACTAATATTATAGATGCGAAAGTTTGTGAGTATGGATGTATGTTTGTTACTCTGTCACGACGAATCCGCTGAACCAATATCGATGAAATTTGGCACAATCATTCTTCATACACCGGGGTAACATATACTCTACAAGAAAGGCTGTTGATCCTACTAATATTATAGATGCGAAAGTTTGTGAGTATGGATGTATGTTTGTTACTCTGTCACGACGAATCCGCTGAACCAATATCGATGAAATTTGGCACAATCATTCTTCATACACCGGGGTAACATATACTCTACAAGAAAGGCTGTTGATCCTACTAATATTATAGATGCGAAAGTTTGTGAGTATGGATGTATGTTTGTTACTCTGTCACGACGAATCCGCTGAACCAATATCGATGAAATTTGGCACAATCATTCTTCATACACCGGGGTAACATATACTCTACAAGAAAGGCTGTTGATCCTACTAATATTATAGATGCGAAAGTTTGTGAGTATGGATGTATGTTTGTTACTCTGTCACGACGAATCCGCTGAACCAATATCGATGAAATTTGGCACAATCATTCTTTATCAAGTGAACTGTTTACATAATTTTGAATCGTCAAATGTTTTTAAAGAACCTACCACTGATTCGGAAGTTTGCTCCTACCAATAAGAAACCAGCAACAAACTCGGCGGATAATTAATATCCACTTTTATAAAGCATTATTAAAGTGGGTAAGTTCGAATAATAAATTAATTGTTTGCGAAATTCGATTAAAAAGCGTAGTTTGGATATTGGATGGTTCTTGGTTCAATGCATATTCTCATATTCTTTAAGGTAAGAAACAAGACAAAAGAAAGTAAAAAAAAGAAACAGAACGGTAATTAATATATTACCGATTGTTCTAAAATAAATTATCTTTAATATTTAATAAGGTAACCTTGTATATATATACATATATTATGGATTATAGCAAAATAATTTTATAATTGCTTTTACTTTTTTTAAAAATACTAAAATTTACATTGAATATAAAACACTTTTGCCGTAAACTGTCAAGTCAGCGTGGCTTATTCAGGGAACGGGCGGTCTCGAGAAATGTAAATACCTAGGATCGAGAACCAACTATCCCATTATATTTCTCTTTTTTTTTTAAAGTTTATTCTTTTATTTAGTAAAAAATTACCGAACAAGACTCGGTTAACTAGGTCCTTATAATAAAATAATCGATTAATATAAAAATTGATTATGTTTTCACATCTCTAACATACGGGAGCATTTTCGCACTTATAAGTGATAATGTAAAAGTTAATTACCTTATGTATTCGCGGAGTTGTTTCTGGACTTCTCTGAGCTTGCTGAGCAGCGTTGCGGTCTGATCGAAATATTCTATCGCTTCACTAACGCTGCCCGCCTGGTGCTTGTTATCGACTATTTGTTGATTTCTGAAACAAAAAATTTATTAAAAATCATCTTCTTCTTCTTCTTCTTCTTCAACCGATGGACGTCCACTGCTGGACATAGGTCTCCTCATGGGATCTCCAGAACACACGATTGTGCCGCTTGTATCCAGCGGCTCCCCGCGACCCTTTTGAGGTCGTCTGTCCATCTAGCCGGGGGTCTTCCGACACTGCGCTTTCCGGTGCGGGGTCGCCATTCCAGCACTTTGAGACCCCAACGTCCCAACTTTGAGACTCCGCACTATGTGCCCCGCCCATCGCCACTTCAGCTTCGCGATCCGCTGAGCTATGTCGGTGACTCTGGTTCTTCTACGGATCTCCTCATTTCTGATTTGATCACGTAGAGAAACTCCGAGCATAGCTCGCTCCATCGCCCGCTGAGCGACTCTGAGCTTTCTTATGAGGCCCATAGTCAGCGACCAAGATTCAGAGCCATAGGTCATCACTGGCAACACGCACTGTTCGAAGACTTTAAAAATCATCATCTTCAGCCATTTGTGATCTAATTTAACGTAGACTTATTTCATGTGTTCTTTCATGCTAGGCGGTTTGTTCTCAGCATCCAGTATCTATCTGCGTCTTATATCGTCTACCCATCTCTTTGGAGATCACATGATTTGCTGTTAGGACGTGGTCTTCATTCTAGAAGTTTGGTCCACCGAGTACTATCCATGCTTGCCTCATATCCTGCCCATCTCCACCTACTTTTAGTAAGTACAACACCGTGCGACTTTGACGAGGAGGTCATGAGTTCAAGCCTGGGCAGACACAAATGAGTTTTTCTGTTAAAACTTATATGACAAATTGATCATTGCAATTTATCACACGCTTTTCGGCGAAGGAAAACATCGTGAAGAAACCTGCATATCTATAGAGAATTCTGAAGACATGTGTAGCCTACCAAACCGCATTGGAGCAGCGTGGTAGGTCTTAGCTCCAATAAAAACTTAATAATACAACTAAAAACGGAATAATAAAATTAAAAACGCAGACAAGAGGCCTATTCCTAGCAGTGGGAGAGTAATAGGCCGCTACTTTAATTATGTTTAATGAAGCTACAACTAGTTCGGAATGTTGCTCTTACTGAACCAGAAAGAAACACGGCGGGCAATCTTTTAAAAACATTTTAAATTTTACATTATTAAGCCGCAGTCTTGTATGAAGCTGAAAAGATTTTCAAATCCAGGCTTTTTTATCTTCAATTTTGTTATATGCTTCACGTCTAAGCATATCTCTTACACTTAAATCAAAACCTTACGTCCTTACCTCTTACACGTAAACCTGTCTGTAGACTGGTCTACTATGTGACGATCTACCTCTACTGTTTGGTCCAAACTACCCAAAGTATTTGTATAGCCCAAATACACATTGGAGTCCACAAATTCATCAAGTACTTATGGTTTTTGGTTACCGGTATAGTTTTACCTTAGTTGGTTTTAAAAAATATTCAGCAATCAAAAACCGTCAATTTACGTACATTGAGGCCTAATACTTAATGAGACTTACTTTTTCTCCAGGACTTGGTATTCAGGGCTGTCCTCCTTTATATCCATATGTAAGGGTATTAGAGACGGAACCAGGTTCAGGGTGTTGTCAAGAAGATCTCTACCAAGCACCATGTGACTTATGTACCTTGAAGAAATATTTTGTTAAGACTTTTTAATTCACGCTTATCAGTATCAGACTAGTGAATTTTGGATTGTTTTCAATAATATTTAAAAGGTTTTAAATGTAAATATATTCTTTATCAAATAAAGGCAATTTTGTTATATTCTTATGTTATGTAAGTTGTGATAGCCCGGCGGTAACAGCATGTGACTCTTTCGAGCAGCACCATGAGTTATTCTAATAAAAACTTATGTGTCTAATTGAAAATTGCAATTTGTCGCACGCTTTTCGTTGAAGGAAAACATTGTAAGGAAACCTGCATATCTCTAGAGAATTCTGGTGATAGGTGTAACCTAGCAATCTGCATTGGAGCAGCGTGGTAGGTCTTAGCTCGAATCCTTCTCTCCTGAAACAGAGAGAGGAGGCCTTTACCGAGTAGTGGGATAATAACAGACCGTTACTTTACTTTACTTATGTTATGTTGGCAAGACGATTTTGAGGCTATTTGTATTAATAACTAGCGTAGCCAGACCGCTTTGCTGGGCTCAGTGACAGTAAAAAATATGCTCCGATCGGCACCTAACTTTACAGGATCATCCGCTGTGTCATTCTAAAAATCGTCTCAAAATTTTATAAAAATTGGTCCAGCTTTTTCGGAGTCTATAGACAAACATTCATTTTTATATGTTGGGAGATTAATCTTGTCATAATAATGATTCACGACCTAAATTTACTAATGAAAGAATACAACATTTTTGTTGTTGTCTTACTTTATTTCATCATCTTCCTGCCCTTATCCCACTCTAAGTGGGGTCGGCACAACATGTTACAAACATGTTGTCATATGATTTGGCTACGTATTCTACGACCGGCCGCCTGCCTGACGTCAACTTACCTTAGTCGTATTTTACGACTCCCGGTAAGAAAGAGGGTGGTCTATTTTACTCAACCGGACACCACATGGTGGGACTTAGCTAAGTCGCCTTTTACGACACCTCGGTAAGAAATGAGGTTGGTCTATTATTCTCAGCCGGATACCACACGTGCTGCCTTACTTTATTTCAATTAAATACTTATTAATAACTTACTTCTCATGAGATTTGGGTTGTAGATAGCCACGTGCGAAGTAGTTGATCCCAAGTACAGACGCTATGCCCTTACATTCGATACTACGGAGAAGGTTCTTGAAGCCAACAAGGTATCTGTATACAAATAGATAGTATTTCCATTTATGTGATCAAATAGTGAATCTTATTCAATTCAATTCAAAATATTCTTTATTCAAATTAACTTGTAAACAAGTACTTTTGAATCGTCAACTCTAGTGCAGGTTCGGAAAGCTGTTCCTACCGAGAAGAGCCAGCAAGAAACTCGGCGGTTGCTCTTTTAAATATATAATTCTTAATACTATTTACATTAAGTCGTTACTGTCTTGTACAGGTTCAAAGAGAGCTATATCCACACATTCTTATCTTCTAAATAATCTTCAAGAGTATAGTTAGGCTTTCTGTATCAGCCTATTTTTAACAGTGTTTACTTTCTAATGCAACTTCTTTGTTTTCAAAAACAAAAACTTATATTAGCATATTATTAAGGTATTTTATTGGATAATTTACAGAATGTTTTTATATACAACATTCACAGCTTCCTTGTTATTAAACAAACTCTTGAAAGTGCGACATATAGCTGCTAAATTCGAAGTGCTATAGGGCGAAGCGCGGCCTCCTCACGGCATTTTAAATCTGTAATATCTCCGAAAATGTTCACTTAAATTACATGCTGTAAACGGCCATATTGATCTATATGAAATCAAAAATTTATTTAAGGTACTTAATTGGATAATAATGAATGCTGTATTGTATAAAAATTGCTTTGAACATAAGGCATTATTTTTCGTAAAAAGTAAATGACAAAAAATGCTATTGTGGGCTATCCATAAGATTAGACTTTTCTGTAGACTGTCGTAAAAGGCGATTAAGGTAAGTTGACCCACCGTGAGGTATCTGGTTGAGTAAAATATACCACGCTCTTTTTTACTGAGGTGTCGTAAAATACGACTAAGGTAAGTTGACATCAGGCAGGCGGTCGTAAAATACGCCAAATCATGTGACAACATGTCTCTAACATATTGTGCCGACCTACTTAGAGTGGGATAAGGCCAGAAGGATACATGTTGACGTTTATGGATGGAGCTGTTCTCGAGATTCCCGATTGCATATTTAAGGCTGGCTTCCCTTTTTTTTATACAGGAAAAAACCCCTTATGGATACCGCCGCCTGACGGCGACAGGCGGTGGTTATGACGGACTCGCACCGATTAAAATAACCTGTGTGCTCCACCACGCTGCCGATGGCAAGGAAAGGGTATCGTATGTACATATTGCCCCCATCCCCGCCGACAGCAGCCCTTATCCCAGAGAACACCTCCTCCGGCTAGGGACCCCTTGAAAGAGAAGTCCCCCTCCGCTAACCGGTACATCGGAAGCACCAGATCCACCGAATGCCTCGGGGACCTATAAGCCAGACCTCCGATATACTAAGACTGACTTCCCTACTCTACGGTTGTTCAACTCCAGCCAATTGTCACAGTTCACAAGTGCTGACTAAATACAATGTCATCTATGTAGTTAATTCGATCAAGAAATTCGCGCTAGCCTATTCATATCGTGCCTGCGAATCATTAGAGTGACTCACCATGTAGTTTAATATGGAAAGTGGCAATGTCAAGGACGCCATAATTTTTATCCAGTTTAGAGGTTTTATTGGAATCTTTGCTGATGACTACTCGCTTGTATCAGTCCTTTTATATTTATTTTTAGCATATACAATGCTTAGACTCTTAAACTTGCTTCAATTAATTCAATTATTCAAGTGGACTGTTTACAGTACTTTTGAATTTTCAAATGTTTTAAAGAAGCTACCACTTTGGAAGTGTGCTCCTACCAAGAAGAACCAGCAAGAAACTAGAGGGATAATCTTCCAAAAAAAAATTATTACAATTTGATGGTAACAAGTTAATCATTGCAGCTTAGTGCGTAGCTGACTGCAGTTAAGATATGCTACTACCACTCAAATAAAAACATGAGATTATTGAGAACAGCATGTGATTTAGACATTAAGAGTCCGGCATAACTGCTTTCGTGACATACCTATGAACGGTTTTTTAATGGAAAAAATGGCTATTTGCTCGTAATTAGTTTTATGTTTCTTGAGTGGCTGGTCATATACTCTTTATTCAAAAACCAAAGAATAAGCAATGCACGACATTATATAAGTTTTCGTTGCATAAAACCTCCACTCGTTACCTAAGTTATTAATGCTAACCGGAAACCAGGTGGCACTTTGCAGATTTGGATGTTCGCCAAATGCCATTTAAAGTTCTCTGGCAACGGTTGGTGTATAACTCATGTTCTAATAACTCGGTAAAGGTATTGGCAATAAATGCCACGATATACTTTTGGTAAAACAATGCAAATAAGTATTATATGACCTTAACCATTGAAGGGGTAACAAATAAATCGTTAATAAGAACACTGATGCAAAATCAACGAATACAAACAGGTTTCTTTAAAAGGTATAGTAAATTCTAGATGCTTAGCTGTGTGGTATCCAGCTGAGTGGAATAGACAACCCTCTGTTCTTAATGAGGTGTTATAAAAAGCGTCTAAGGTAAGTTGACCCGCCGTGGGTTATTCGGCTGTGTAGAGTAGTTCACCCTCATTTCTTACCGAGGTATTGAAAAAGGCGACTTAGGTAAGTTGACGTGAACTAGACTAAAACTAAAATACCTAGACAAATCATGTACAACATGTTTATAATATGCCGACCCCACTTAGAATGGGATAAGGGCAGGAGAATGATGTTGAATTATGATATGAACTAATCCATTTAACTGGAAACAAATAATAAAGATGCATTGAAAACCCATAAGCCAATGCAAACGATTGGGCTATTTTTACAGCTATTTATTTATATAGGTATAATGTTTTCACAAGTTTTTTCAACATAAGCAACAATGGTTCGTGCGATAAGGATATCAGAAGACGCATAGGGATGGCTAAAAGCGCGATGACCCAGCTGCAAAGAATATGGAGAGATCGTAACATCTCCCGCAAAACCAAAATAAAACTTGTGAAGACTACGGAGCAGAGACATGGGTGTTGAAGAAAGCTGATCGCGACCGCATCGATGCTTTTGAGATGTGGTGCTGGAGAAAAATGCTTCAGATCCCATGGATAGCCTTCCGCACAAATGCGTCTATTTTGCACGAATTAAATGTAAGGACCCGACTCTCATCCATCTGCCTGCGAAGAGTGCTTGAGTTCTTTGGCCACATCGCCCGAAAAGATGGTGACAACCTCGAGCAACTCATGGTTACCGGCAAGATTGACGGAAAAAGACCTCGAGGACGTAGCCCAATTCGATGGTCAGACCAGATTCGAACTGCTTTGGACATAGATCTGCACGTTGCTCTCCATTCGGCAAAGACGGCGAGAAACAAGTGGCGAGCAACTGTCCAAAAGATCATCACTCGGCATTAGGGATCACGACCCTCAGCTATGAGGATAACGATGCGAGGAGGAATGTTTTCACATTCTGATGAACAAATAAAGTGTTACAATATATTTATATTGGCATTTCCATTGCATTGATGTTATATGCCCGATTAATATAATTATAAGACATAGAACTAACACCTAATTAAGTAGTGATCCCAGATCAAAAGGAAGATCTAATCGTCGACCCAGTTAACCGTTGCGTCATGCTCGATAGAAGAGGTTAATCTAAGATATATTATAACCTTGGATTAACGCTATTTCATTGCCAAATATTATGAATTATTTTGTCCACAATTATAGCAAAATAATTCATATTTTTGTGTATAAATAATAGTGCAGGTGGAGCTCGATAATCGAAAATACCTAGGTATTTTCACTTCTCTAGAACGCCCGTTCCCCAAATGAACCAAAATGACTTTACGTTTGACAGCGAAAATTGTGATAGTATTCACAATTTCGTAAATTAAAAAAAAATTTAGAGCCCATAAACAGGGATAAAACGACATTTTTTAAAATAAAACTTATCTAGAACGATTTTTCTCCCCCAAAACCCCTACATGCTGGATTTCAGGAAAATCGTTGCAGCCGTTTCCGAGATTCCGAAAAAAAAATAAAAATATATATATACATACAAGATTAACTCATTTAAATATTAAAGACAGCTGACCCCGCGTTCTAGCTTACATTACTTTGATATTACTTTACTTTACCTTACTTTACTAAGGGCCTGTTTCACAAGTTACCAATAAACTGTCAGTTAGCTTATTCGGAACATATCTGACACATATCTCGGAATTTTTCGTTTCTCAGGTTTCTGATAGGCTTAGACTTAAAGTCCCTAATAAATTAACAGGTAGATCATGTGGCTGTTATTTTGTTTATCTGCTGGATAGCAAATACCTATTTCAAAATGGCCGCGATTTTTTTTTTAATTTTCAATTTTTATAGTCTCTTTTTAGAGACATTTATCTGTTACTTAGTTTATTTGTCGGTTAACTATCCGACACTTTTTCAGTAACTTGTGAAACAGGCCCTATGACATCGCGGCATTCCTCAATTAGTATAAGCGAAATGTAATTTTGATACTTATAATTTTATTCATTCAAACCCTAGCCGTCGTGTGGTATCCGGCTGAGTAGAATAGACCAACCTCATTTCTTACCGAGGTGTCGTAAAAGGCGACTAAGGTAAGTTGAACCACCGTGTGCTATCCGGTTTAGTAAAATACACCACCCTCTTTCTTACCGAGGTGTCGTAATATACGACTAACGTAAGTTGATGTCAGGCAGGCGACCAGTCGTAAAAACGCAGCCAAATCATGTGACAGCATGTTTATAACATGTTATGCCGACTCCACTTAGAGTGGGATAAGGGCAGGAGGATGATGATTCATTCAATCCCTCCCACTAGAATTTTGCAGATTGTCTGGCTACACTTTCATTTGTTATAATTAAAGTAGTTATAAACTTATGTTTTTTTTTGTCTTTCGACTTTTGCAAATAATAGCTCTTAATTGCTAACAAGTAAATACGTGCAGAGCAATTGTTACTCTAGCTTCATTACACGTGCAGACTATTCGGCGCCGTGCTAAGCTCTTTTGTTATCCACTAGCTTTTACCCGCAACTTTGTTCGAGTGGACTATCTTTAATATTTAAATGAGTTAATCTTGTATGTTTATATATATATTTTCGGAATATCAATTAACGGCTCCAAGGATTTTCCTGAAAAGCAGCATGTAGGGGTTTTGGCAGAGACAAATCTAGCTGGGTTTTATTAAAAAAAAATCGTATTTTCCCTGTTTTTGAGCATTATAAAAATACTAACATTTACATTGAAAACACTATTTTTGCCGTTAATTGTCAAATCAACGTAACTTATTCGGGGAACGGGTGGTCGCGAGAAATGAAAATACCTAGGATCGAGCCTCACCTGCCCTATTATTTTTTTCTTTTTTTTTTGAAGTTTCGGAGCGGTTTCGGGAACTTTTGTTCTGGATCCAATCTACTGCTGGTGAGTCCAGGTGGTAGCGACTTATATATATATATTATAAAAATTATAATTTTCTTTATAATTTTTATAACAATTTTTTTTTCTGTTTATTATGTTTCACGACGAATCCGCTAAACCAATATCGATGACATTTAGCACAATTATTTCTTATTCACCGGGATAACATATAGGCTACAAAAATCCAAAAAAAAGTAATAATAAAATAATTTTGCAATAATCCGCGAAGAAGTAAAATAGAAAATATATATAATGCTAAATGTAAGTGGACAATCAGTGATCATACCTGATACATGCAGGATTCGTAAAAACACATGCACAAAGTTCCACCACCGCCACCACAATACACAAGCACTATATAAGTTCACTAACACAAACTCAACAATCGTTTCGCCCCGCAACCGAAGCATCATCAGAAGATAGACTCCACGAACAAAATCACAAAGCTTTGCGATTTTGTTCGTGGTGATGGTCGTGATATTTTCTATTTTACTTTGTCGCGCATTATAGCAAAATAATTTTATTATTACTTTTGTATTATAGATCTCCGCAAAGTAACGCCTAACTGTATAAATTATATAAAAATCCAGTTACATCAACAGGAATAGGATGACATTGAAAAGCGCCTTCTATTATTTACCTATCAAAGTTTTTTGTATCAACCATCGTGATACATTTATGTGAACGTTGTTTGTTTCATACACTTAGCATTACATATATTCTCGTAACAAACGTGGATCACAGCAAAATAATTCTATTATAACTTCTGTATTATGGAATTTCGCAAAGGAACGCTTGTTTCTATAAAACTGTCATAAGTGAAATAAATTATTGGAAGGACTATATTAATATGTATGTAATCAATACCGTGCTGTGCTGTGATGGCCTAGCGGTGCGACCGTGTGAATCTCTAGAGACGATCATGGGTTCAAACCCGGCCAGACACCAATGAGTTTTTCTATTAAAACTTATGTGTCTAATTGATAATTGCAATTTATCACACGCTTTTCGGTGAAGGAAAACATCGTGAGGAAACCTGCATTTCTCCAGAGAATTCTGGAGATATGTGTAACCTACCAATCCGCATTGGAGCAGCGTGGTAGGTCTAAGCTCCAATCCTTCTCTCCAATAACGGAGAGAAGAGGCCTATGCCCAGCAGTGGGATAGTAACAGGCCGCTACTAACTAACTAACTAATCAATACCGAAACAATGCCTAATAATTTAACATCCCTAATTTTATTACGTTTTTATGGCTACCGTAAATGTAACAAAATGTATTTGCAAATTTTTTTATTGCCAGTATCGTTAATACTGAAATAGGATGATGGAAATAACTGTTTTACGACAACAAAGTATGTTATTATAGCTTTATAATATATTTTTAGCAATATACTTTTAGGGCATAAAATTAGGCAGAATAATAAAAAAATACAATAAACCATATACCATGTTCTGCGCCTTAAAAGTAGGTACCTAAGTAAGTAGTCATTTGTCAGATTTGTTGTAAGATTATACAAGTGATAGCGTAATTAGCCTCTGTTTTGTAATAATATTGTAGCAGTTTTTCAATTCCGGAATCAAGGATAAAATGACATCCTTACTAATATTATAAATGCGAAAGTCTGTCTGTCTGTCTGTCTGTCGGTTCCGTTTTCACGGTCAATCCCCTGAACCAATATCGATGAAATTTGCCACAAATATTCCTTATACAGCGGGGTAACATATAGGCTATATAAGTCCTGATAATTCAACAGGAATTAAATTCAGGAGATATAAAACAGGATGACATTCAAAACGCCATCTATAATAAACTTATGGAATTAATTTTTATTTACGATGTGTCAAAATCAAGTCAAATCTGTATTAAAGAAGTAAATAGATTCCGAGTTTTTCGGCCTACGTCAAAAGAGTTTTCTTTAGAGAGTATTTATATTTTATTATATTTTTATTCGTATACTGGAGTTTACTTTTATTAATTTACGTATTTTGGACGTTACTTTTATTTATTTTTATTTGTGTTTTAAGTGAGTTATTACAATGGATAATTAATATAAGTAATACGGGTTAATTACTAACATAAATAAGCTAAAAATATTATAAATGCGAAAGTCTTTCTGTTACGTTTTAATGGCCAATTCGCTAAACCAATGTAGATAAAATTTGGCACAATTAATGTTTATATACCAGGGTAACATATAAAAATCTTTAAAACAGTTATTTTTATTAATTTTTTAAATATTTCGGTTTTTGTTTATTAAGTAAACGAGACCGCCAGAATTTCATACATCTTTTGGTCCAGACCTTACGGGGGAACTATAAAAAAAGAATTATAGTTTGAGGTTATGTACAAGTACGATTAGTAGCTAAATACCATTATAACACATTAAAAACGATAGGATTTGTGATGAAAATATAACAATAAGGTTTAATCATTTAAGTTCAAGTTAAATTTAATCATATTCATTTTTTGTTGTCAAAAAAACAGGCGTTTCGAGAAAACATATTCTTAAACGGAACAAGACTTTAGTAAGTAGTCTGTGGCAACAAGTAAGAAATAAATGACTAATAATTGACATGTATTGGGAAGTTTTATTTAATTTAAGCCCATAGAAATTAGGCCATATGGCTAATGGAAAGAAGATTTTATTTCTAAACAATATTTTTAATATTTGAATAGTCATTACAGTTACATAATAAAATGAAGGTAATATATTTTCAGATACCTATTTTAAAATATTATATTAACAAAAACATAATTTAAATTTAATTTTTCGTATTTATTCTAAAAACGCTAGAATCCAGCGCCGTACGTATAGGTAATTAAAAAGAAAAAACAAGTTGACAATTGATGACTGCTGACGTTACGTATAAATGTTTTTATTAAATAAGTTTTCTAGCACGTTACCATTAAAAGTTTATAATATTTATAGAGATATTTAATATCAGAAAAACATTATGAATTTTTTGATGCATATGATGTTTTTGCACTTCTTTTACTGTGCTATTTTAATATATATTTCATGTAAGTACGGTTTATTTACTAAAATTATCAAATTATGCTCTTGATTAAAACGATAAATCCCTCTGATTGTTCCCGGATCGATCTGATTTTTGAGCTAGTTTATTATAAATGAAATATAGCTAAATCGATTTATCGCCTCCGAATATAAAGTGCATACTAGGTTTCATGAAAACCGTCGGAGCCGTTTCCGAAATTCAGATTATATACGAGGTGTGTTCAAAAAGTATCGCGAATTTTGAATTTACGCGAGTTACATATATTCCAATTTCGATTTTTTTGTGGCGTTATGT
This sequence comes from Morpho achilles, assembly GCA_947086495.1. Lineage (NCBI taxonomy): Eukaryota > Metazoa > Arthropoda > Insecta > Lepidoptera > Nymphalidae > Morpho > Morpho achilles. Next base: position 2,802,122 of record CAMTZB010000015.1, read on the forward strand.
TGGTACATATGTCTCTCACTTATGCTGACAAGTTGGGCCATTTTGAATGTTCGGTTAATTGTTGACAGCTGCTTTGCTTGCACGTGTTTTGGTTCGTCTTCGATTTTTACCTATTCAAAAAATGGAACAAGGAACCTGTATCGATTTTTGTGTGAAAAACGAAATTAAGTGCGCGGATGCATTCCGAGTGTGGACTGTGGCATATGGAGAAGCTACTTTGGACAAAAGCAACGTTTATCGGTTGTACAAAATGTTTTTAAAAGGCCGAGAAGATGTGAATGACGAAGAGCGTGTCGGACGCCCGAGCACTTCAACAACAGACGAAAAAATTGATGAATTGAAGAAAATGGTATTGGCCAATCTTCGAATCATCGATAGAGAAATTGCCGAGGACCTAGGCATATTGATTGGCTCGTGCCATTCGATTTTAATCGATAATTTGTGGAAAAACAAAAATTGGCTTTTGCACCTCGCTAACGCCCCTGTTCACACATCCCTGCTTGTACGCGACTTCTTGGCCAAAAACAACAGACCAATGATACCGCAGCCACCGTATTCCCCAGATCTGGCCCCCTGTGACTTTTTCTTGTTCCCGAAACTGAAGAGGCCCATGAAAGGACGACACTACGCCACGATTGACGAGATAAAGAGGGCATCGAAGGAGGAGCTGAACAAGATACAAAAAAATGATTTTTTGAAGTGCTTCGAAGATTTGTAAAAACGTTGGCACAAGTGTGTAATATCCCAGAGGGATTACTTTGAAGGGGACAAAATAGATATTTACGAATAAATAAATAATTTTTGAAAATACACAAAATTCGCGATACTTTTTGAACACACCTCGTATATGCAAAATTAGCTCATTTAAAAAAAAGTTACGTTAAAGTTAAAATGACGAGCAGTTGATAAAACACGCCGTGTGGTATCCGGCTGAATAGAATAGTACCACCCTCATTTCTTATCGAGGTGTCGTAAAAGGCGACTAAGGTAAGTCGACCCGCCGTGTGCTATCCGGCTGAGTAGAATTGACCAACCTCATTTCTTACCGAGGTGTCGTAAAAGGCGACTAAGGTAAGTCGACCCACCGTGTGGTATCCGGTTGAGTAAAATAAACCGCACTCTTTCTTACCGAGGTGTCGTAAAATACGACAGAGGTAAGTTGACGTCAGGCAGGCGGCCGGTCGTAAAAACGCAGCCAAATCATGTGACAGCATGTTTGTAGCATGTTGTGCCGACCCCACTTAAGAGTGGGATAAGGGCAGGAAGATGATGACGAGCAGTTGATAAAACAAAATGATTTCAAGATGGCAAATTTAGAAAATCTTAGTTATTGTATAGTACCGGCTATACTCACGTGTTATTCTATCGGGTTAGCCCGACTAGTTTCGAACCCATCCGGGGCACTTAATCATGAGCTCTTTACACGACGTTATCGCGGCGGGAACTGATAACGTCGTGTAAAGAGCTCATGAATAAGTGCCCCGGATGGGTTCGAAACTAGTCGGGCTCAGGCGTCATCGACGCCTACTTTCTTCTTTTTATTATTTTTTTAATTCTTTAACAAAATTACCCAGATACTAATATATATTACATGAGCTACGACATAGTGTTTTTATTTTGTCTTTTCTTTTATGTACATAAAAATATAAGGAATTATAAAACGATAGGTGATGTATACAATAGACAAAGCAGGAACCGACATAAGCTTGCGGCTCCTGCTTTGCGCCTTGCAAAAGTAAGTAAGTCGTTTGTGGGTTTTGGTATAAGATTCTATAATAAAATTCCTCAATCAATTTCAGCTTTGCCATTACAGCAGTTTAAAATAACTGTTAAAAAGATTCTAATACAGAAAGCCTACTATACTATTGAAGATTATTTAGAAGATAAGAATTTGTGGATATAGCTCTATTTGAACCTGTACAAGACAGTAACGACTTAATGTAAATAGTATTAAGAATTATATTTTTAAAATGCAGCTTTCCGAACCAGCATTAGAGTTGACGATTCAAAAGCACTAGTTTACGAGTTTATTTGAATAAAGAATATTTTGAATTTGAATTTGAATTTCACTTATCTTACCTGTTTTTATATGTGATGTACTATTAATAAATAAATAAATATTATTTGTCGACGTTCGACGACATATTTTCGTTTTTTTTTCAAATTTGACATCTTCGTCATAATTTCATTTCTGTATTTTTTCGTATTTCATATTAATCTCTCTTACCTCCATATAGTGCTGCTGTCGGTGTCCTTGATTTCCTTGGTGAGGTGCGTGAGGAGGGCCGCGTTGGCATTGGTGTACCACTCCACTGCCTCAGTCATCGAGGTACCGGGGTTTATTTTAGCTCTGTAGGGAAACAAGTTTTAATTTAAATTCAAAATTGTTTGGAGAACACTGTTAGAAGAAGTATTAAGAGGCATATGTCATGTTATGTCATATCATGTCATGTTATGGTATGTCAGGTTATGTTACGTTATGTAACACATGTTAGTCATAAAAATGTGTAAATTTTATGATCAATTTTAATACTATTTACTAGTGATAATAGTGCAACTTTACCTTAACTTAAGAGTTTAAGTGCCCTCAACAATATTATTTTAATGATCCCAAAGAAATTCCCAATTTTTAAACTATGTGTGTATAAGATTTATATTATGTCGCATTTCATCAATATTAGTCAAGAAGATTGGTCGTGAAAGCGTATCAGACAGACAGACAAATAATATGATAATACGAAAGAAATACGGTACTTTTAACCTATATGTGACACCGGTATATAAATTAATTAATTATAATTTTGTTATATTATATCTTTAATATTTGAGTGAGTTATTCTTGTATATATATATATATATATATATATATATATACTGGCCTGTTGGCGCAGTGGGTAGTTACCCTACCTTCAGGTCCGCGGGTCGCGGGTTCGATTCCCTCCGAGGGCCAACTATAAATTTGTTGGTTCGAGTCTGGGCGTATATTTGTATTTAAGTATGTATTTAAGTATGTATTTAAAAATATATAAGTATATAACACAACGCAGTAGAAACACGTGATTCCGCACTCAAATTAGATGGCGCCACTGGTCGTTTGCTCCGCGCTATAGAAGCTTTCGTAGGAATATAAGAGGCTACAAGTCCGATACAGTCCTACACAACGCGTCGTTTTAAGCCGAGGTCCGGCCTCACTGGACGCACCCTTAAGGCGGCGCTCCCAGGATGCTGCGAGTCTAGCTTTGAGACTCTCCCAGCTTCATTACTCCGGCGATGCTTCTGCGCTCGTCCACTCTCTCGGTGACACTGTTAAAGCCTCTAGGGCTAGGGCTAACAACAGTTCGAAAAAAAAAATAAGAAGTCCCCATAGAAAATGTTATTAGATCGACATCGCTATCAGGTCCTGAGCTTTTACCGTGCATCCTACTGGAACACTACGCCTTAGCGCAACTGAAACGGTGCATCATCCAGCACGTCCATACCTGGAATACTGTGAGGGACCCGTCGGTTGACCGCGATGCTTTCCGATATGACGAATACGTCATACGCTCGCATCCTTTCCTCCGACGTAGTACACGCGTCGGGTCATCGTCTTACAAGTATATATTCACCAGTTGTCTGTCACCCATCACACAAGTATTAAGTTACTTTGGGGACGGACGACCGTGTGTGTAAGTGTCCCATATATTTATATATTAAAAAAATAGTTTTATCCTGTTTTTGGGCATAAAAAATATTAAAGTTTACATTGAATATAGAACACTATTTTTGCCGTAAATTTTCAAGTCGGCGTAGCTTATTTGGGAAACGGGTTGTCTCTAGAAATGAAAATACCTAGGATTGAGCCCTACCTACCCAATTATTTATTATTTTTTTTGTTTTTTATTTTGTAAAAAATTATTAAGCAAAGCTCGGTTAACCAGGTACAAAATAAATTATTTAATAGAAACTGTATTTTGAAGCATAAGCAATCTATTCATGTTAACGGCGTTCATGTTAAAGGGCGTTAACTAAAACTAATCACTAAAAAGAAAGTTAAAAACAAATATATATCTTTATGAGTATTTGCGGTCACTTCAAACTACTTAACTTTTAACCACAAATACATAATCATTGACTCATCGAGGATTTCTCACAGCTTTAATATGTGACTCACACTATACACGTTTTTGCAGGACGTGCGTTTGGTTACAGATGAAGTGTCGTACAGAACATATCGCAAAGAGACATTTTCTAATTTTTATCTTCACTACATAGTTTTTTATTAGATAGAGTGATTGAAGAGGAAGGTTTAGTTTAGTTAGGAATAATAACGTTCAACATGGTTTAGAGAAATACTGTAATTTTTGAGGTTTCTAATGTGATGTCGTAAATAATCCGCCGTAGACGGTCCCAAGCCCGGTTTGAAAAAGGAGGAGGGTTGGTCTGTGAATTGCGTAACCCCAAACCACCAGGGATAGAGCCAGCCGTAAAATACGCCAACACCGAGTAGCAGGCGGTGGTAAATTAACCTGCTCAATAAATTAGGCTACGGAAGCCATGGGGACGAAATTCCCCCTAAAAGAACCGACGTAGAAGGTAATGGGTACCCACTACGATAATTATCCCAAGATAACTCCATGAATCAGGCTCATGATAGAAATGCTGTTATGTCGGACGAACCGGCTGACTCCCGGCGCTCGGCGATACCCGGGTCGACGAGTGAGAAGTTTGTGACCGAAGACTCCTCGAAAGTGTGTCAACAGGCTAACGAGGCAGTTCATGTTACTGTAGACAAAAAAGACCTTCCATGCGTCCTAATCATAGAATTGGAACCTGGAACATAAGAGGACTACTAGAACCAGGCAAACTAGCGATCATTGAAAGAGAGATGAGTGAACACCAACTCATGATACTAGGATTATGTGAAACGCATATGAAAGGAAAAGGCCACTTTACAACTTCGAGTGGAAATACAATGTTTTTCTCTGGCAATGAATCGGAAAGTAGAAACGGCGTAGGTATATTGGTCCCTCATAAAATATCAAATTTCGTCACTGGATACAACACAGTAAATGATAGAATCATGACCATTCGTATAAATTGTACACCACTTCCACTAAACATAGTTCAAGTATACGCACCAACTGCCCAGTCATCACAGGATGACATTGACCTATTTCATGGTAATCTGCAAACCACATGTGACAACATCTCCAAGCGAGAAATATTAATCGTCCAAGGTGATTGGAATGCGAAGGTAGGAAATACTGAACAACATGATCATATCCGCCACATAATTGGTAAACACGGGCTTGGTACCAGGAACGAAAGGGGTGAGATGTTCATAGACTTTTGTGTAAGTAACAATCTAATAATAAGTAACACCTGCTTTAAACATCATAAGCGAAGACTATACACATGGACCTTACCCGGTGGGCGAGGTCCATGTGTATAGAGGTGGGAAATCATCCATAACCAACGCAAGAACCTTTCCAGGGGCAGATTGCAACTCTGACCATCAATTACTGGTTGCCGATTTACGCGTACGCTTAAAATCGTTTCGATCACAAGTGACCCGGATAAACAAACTTGAACAACTAGAATACGATTGGTTTCAGAAGGAAACAGAGCCAAAACTAGCGGAATTTGTATCATATAATGTTTCACACTACAGCCCAGAAGAACAATGGCAACATTTTAAGTCAAAAGTCGTTGAGGTGCTAAGCTCAGTCAGCAATAAATCTAAAAACAAAAAAATGTGGATGTCAGACGAAGTATGGTCAAATGTCAAGTTGAGAAAAGAACTGAAGAAAGGTGTGAGATCAAACGACTATGAGGAAGAGTTCTCACAGCTTACTAAGAAAATACAAAGACAATGCAGAAGAGACAAAAACCAATTTCTACAAAATATATGCATTGAAATTGAACACCAGTCAGAAAAATACCAAACTGCCGATCTCTTTAGAAAAGTTAAACAGATAACGCGCAAATTCAAACCATCCCATTGGGTAATCGATGACGAGGACGGAAATCCTATACATGAAGTTACTGATATTGTGGAGAGATGGAGGAAATATTGCGAGGAACTATATCAAGATCCACCATCACAATATATCAGACGTTCAGAATCTACAATAGATTTGGAACCGGATATACTTAGATCTGAAATTATAAACGCTATACGAAAGCTGAAACCAGACAAGGCACCAGGACCAGATAAAATCACAGCGGACGTGTTAAAAGGTTTGGGACCAAATGGTATTAGTAACTTGCATAACATCTGCAATGCAATATGGCAAACTGGTCGTTGGCCATCGGACTGGGTACACTCCTCCATCCTACCTCTTTATAAAAAGGTATCGGTGCGTAACTGTAAAAACTACAGAACAATAGCATTAACATCACATGCTAGTAAAATCTTACTCCATATAATTAACTCGAGATTACGATCATTTATAGACTGGCAAATACCACAAGTTCAGGCGGGTTTTGTTAAAGGAAGGGGTACTAGAGAACAAATATTAAATCTTCGGCTCATAGTGGAGAAATGTTACGAATACAACATCCCAACCTTTATATGTTTCGTTTACTACCAAAAAGCTTTTGACTATGTTAAGTGGGATAAGCTATGGGAGGTGCTTATTGAAGCAGGAGTTCCCGAGCATCTTTATGAGTCAGGATATGGCACGGTCACAATAGGAGACGTTACATCACGCAGCTTCAAATTCCACCGTGGTGTCCGACAAGGTTGTGTGATCTCACCTATCTTATTCAATATTTATGGTGAGTATATAATGCGTCAAACGTTAGAAGAATGGGAGGGTGGTGTTAAGATAGGTGGAGTTAATATTTCTAACCTACGATACGCAGATGACACCACTCTTCTGGCGTCATCTGAAGCTGAAATGGCGGAGTTACTATTTAGGTTGGAGACAGTAAGCCAAAAAATGGGGCTTACGATAAATAAATCCAAGACCAAGCTCATCGTGATTAACCGCTTCGCCGCAATTCAACGCACTAACGTTCTACAAGGATATGAGACCGTAGACCAGTTCCAATATCTTGGCTCTCTAATAACAAATAAGGGTAGCTGTGAACCAGAAATAGGAAGGCGAATTGGTATTGCAAAGACGGCAATGACTCAACTGTGCAAAGTGTGGAGAGACAGAAACATAGCACAGAAAACGAAAATACATTTAGTGCGTACGCTTGTCTTCTCCATCGGTCTTTATGGTGCGGAAACATGGACCCTCAAAGCCGCTGATAGGTACAGAGTTGACGCCTTTGAAATGTGGTGTTGGCGTCGTATGCTGAGGATTCCATGGACAGCCCACCGCACCAATGTCTCAATTTTAACCCAGCTTAAATTAGACAATGCACAGCGCCTGTCTTCTACCTGCTTGCAACGTGTAATACGATACTTTGGCCACGTTGCACGCAGAGGTACTGATAACTTAGAGCGTCTGATGATTACTGGGAAAATTGAAGGGAAAAGGCCTCGAGGTCGTAGTCCTAAGAGATGGTCAGACCAGGTTACTGAACAGTTAAAGGTACCAGTCAGCCACGCACTTCACCAGGCAGCTGAGCGTAAGGATTGGAAGCAGTTAGTGGCAAATGTGAAGTGGAGTCACGATCCTCAGCAGTGAGGGACCGACGAAGAAGAAGAAGAATTCGTAAATAAATACAATTTTTTCTTCTTACATTGCATACGCAAGCTGAACCCTACGATATTTATCAAAATAATGCACTAAGTATTTGTAAACCTTGAAAAGCTTACAGAAAACTCTGCGATGGTCTATGTCTATCTCTTATGGATAACCCACAATATCATTTATCATTTTCTTTTTACGAAAAATAATGCCTCATTATCGAAGCAATTTTAAACAATTCAGCATTAGTCCTTATCCAATTAAGTACTTTCAATACATTGTTGATTTAATATAGATCAATATGGCTGTTTACAGAATATAATTTAAATGCATTTTCGAAGATATTACTGATTTAAAGAGCCGCGAGGAGGCTGCGCTCCGCCCTATAGCATTTCGAATTTAGCAGCGATCGGACGAGTATTTTTCACATGGTCCACTATATGTCGCTCTTATAAGAGTAACCTCTAAAGAAAACATATTTGTATCGTCTAATGACAAGAAAGCAGGAATAGCAGGACATGGTACAGGGAAAGGGGAATTATTTAACTCCAAATTTGACGCGTGCGAGCCACGGGCACTAATGAATGAATCAAAACTACTGAGTGATATGAGCTATATATTTTATACCCGTGCGAACCCGGAGTGGGGCGCTAATTAATTAATAATTACTAGTAATCGCCCAATAGTCGAAATTCGATCATAATAAATAAGGATTGATTGGCCGCCATGTGGGGTCCAGCTGAGTTGAAAAGACAACACTCATTTCTTACTGAGGTATCGTAAAATACGACTAAGGTAAGTTGCCGTCAGGTCGGTCGTAAAATAACTAGCCGAAACATGTAAAAATATGTTTAAAATATTTTGTGCCAACTCCACTTAGAGTGGGATAAGGGCTTCTAAATATAATTATATTCGATATTCAGTAAGACTGGATACAAATAATATAAATCTCTTCTTGATTTGATCTTAGACTTAACTCAGACTACTCAAGATATAAACAAAAAAGTGCATTAGTGAGTAAGTAGGATGCGTGTGTATATGTCAAATGGATAAAGTGTATGTAATATTTTTTTTATTGATTTGATGTATTTTTATGCATTCTTTTACAAAAAAAGGTTTTGAATTCTGAAAATATAAAATTATAACAGTGCCAAATTTCATACATTTTTGTTAAAATGGTTAAAAAGTTTTCGCCTCACTCATATCTATACTTATTATAAAGTTCCCAAAAACAGTCTGTCTGTATGTGATCGATTTTCTCAAAATCTGCTGAACGGATTTTTGTACGATTTGTAATAAAAAGTAGTGCAATTTTTGAGAACGGTTTAAGTTTACAGAGCATTACATTAAAATTCCTCCGGGATCAAGATTTACGTAGGAAGGGGAATGTATACTTTGCGACTTTTACAATGCAATTCATATGTCTTTAGTGGCGACAATTTATCTCTTTAAGTAAGTAGCGACCTGTTACTATCCCACTGCTGAGAATAGGCCGCTTCTCTCCGTTTTTGGAGAGCAAGTTTGGAGCTAAGACCTACCACGCTGCTCCAGTGCGGATTGGTAGGTTACACATATCTCCAGAATTCTCTCTCAGAGATATGCAGGTTTCCTGACGATGTTTTCCTTCACAGAACAGCGTGTGATAAATTGCAACTATCAATTAGACACATAAGTTTTAACAGAAATACTCATTGGTGTCTGCCCGGGTTTGAGCCCGTGACCGACCTCCTCAAAAGAATCGCTCGTACCGCTGGGCTACCACAGCTTACATCTCTTTAACAAATTGTTAAAATTCAAATACGGCATCTAACATTTATTGTTTTACCGTTATTTCTCAGATACCCATCCTCAAACAAAGAATTATTGGCTTTCAAAGGTTTTCTTTAAGTATCATTTATATACCCTTAAGTAAATTAATGTTTTTCATATCAAATTATAAATACTAGAACTTTTTTGTTTGTATTTAATAGCTACAGAATAATTAACAAAAACAAAATATAATACACTCGCCTCTCGTTTATTTTACGTATAGTGTAGGCTATCTGACTCATACTTTTAACTTAAATATTTGTACCTATATAGTTTTTTGCAAAGAAATTGTAAAAAAAATTAGCGATTAACACAATAGCTAAATAATAATTCGACATAGGCATACTACATCACCAAAAAGTGGGCAAAAGTTATATAAAAAATACTTAATTGAAGGTAGTTGAACGCTTAAGTTGGTCCGAACAATGACGCGGGTACTTACTTCAGCAATTTTGCGGATACTTTTGCGAGGCGCAAAGCAGGAGCCGCAAGCTTATTTTGGTTCCTACTTTGTCTATTATATACATCACTTATCGTTTATAATTCTTTATATTTTTAATGTAAATACTAGCTTTTACAACTTCGTTTGATTGGACTGTTGTCGCTGATTTTTTTTTTAGACAGGAAACAACCCCTTATGGGAACCGCCGCCCGACGGGGACAGGTGACGGTTATGTCGGACTCGTACCGACTAAAATAACCTGTGTGCTCCACTACGCTGCTGATGGCGGGGATAGGGTACCTATGAAGACATTACCCCCATCCCCGCCAGCAGCAACTCTGTACCCCAGAGTGCGCCACCTCTGGGTCGGGCCCTCTCTGAAAGTGGCCCCTCCCTCAGCTGGACGATGCATCGGGAGCATCAGATGCATCGAACGCTTCAGGGACCTAACTCAAGCGAGCGTACGATAAACCCCGTTCGGATCGCTCGGAGATCCCCGTTAGGGTGGCATGCGACGGACTTCGGCAAGTCGCCTGCGCCTGGCTCGCCTGCGTCGTTGTCGCTGATAGCTTGACAATAGATGACGCTTTTCAATATCATCCTATACTTGTAGAATTAACAGGATTTCTATAGCCTATATGTTATTCCGGTGTATCCGGCTGAATAGAATCGTACCACCTTCTATTCTTACCGAGGTGTCGTAAAAGGCGACTAAGGTAAGTTGACCCGCCGTGTGGTATCCGGTTTCGTAGAATAGACCACCCTCATTTCTTACCGAGGTGTCGTAAAAGGCGACTAAAATAAGTTGACGTCAGGTAGGCGGCCGGTCGTAAAATACGTAGCCAAATCATATGACAACATGTTTATAACATGTTGTGCCGACCCCACTTAGAGTGGTATAAGGGTAGGAAGATGATGATATGTTATTCCGGTGTATAAGAAATAATTGTGCCAAATTTCATCGATATTGGTTTAGGGGGCTCGCTGTGAAAGAGTAACAAACATACACCCGTACTTTCGCATCAAATTCAAATTAAAATTCAAAATATTCTTTATTCAAATAAACTTGTAAACAAGTCGTTTCGAATCGTCAACTCTACTGCTGGTATCGTCCCGCGTATCGGGTTTTGAATCGTCATCTATTATAATAGTGTTAAATGTAAAAATCCTTACTAATATTATAAATGCGAAAGTCTGTCAGTCTGTCTGTTACGTTTTCACAGCCAATCCGCTGAACCAATATTTAAGAAATTTGGCACAATAATTCCTTATACATCGGGGTAACATATAGGCTATAGAAATCCTATTAATTCAACAGGAATTAAATTCAGGAGGAATAAAATAGGATGACATTCAAAACGCCATCTATAATAAACCAATGGAACTAATATTTATTCACGATGTGTCAAAATCAGAGTACTCCGCACCGGTCACTTCCCAGAGGCGTGGAAGACCGGGAAGATCATCGTTCTTCCCAAGCCGGGGAAGGACCGCCGCCTGCCTGGAAGCTACCGGCCGATCACCCTGCTCTCGCACATTGCCAAGCTGTTCGAGCGTCTGCTGCTGCGTCGAGTCACGCCCCATCTGCCCCTGCGCGAGGAGCAGTATGGATTCCGCAGCGGCCACTCTACGACGCTCCAGCTGGCGAGGGTCATTAACCAGCTGACCAGTGAGCTGAACAACGGGTGGTACACCATCGGGGTCTTCCTCGATATCGAGAAGGCCTTCGATCGTGTGTGGCACGCCGGGCTCCTAGCCAAGATTCTGGATACCACCATGCCGCCTGCTTATGTGCGAGTGCTGGCGTCATTCCTCAGCGGCCGTAGCTTTTACGTGGCAGTGGATGGTGCCGAATCCTAACCACGCACCATCCAAGCCGGAGTACCCCAGGGCAGCTGTATATCGCCGCGCTTATACGCGGCGTATACGGATGACATCCCCACCCTGCGCCACCATCTGCGGGAAGGGGAGGAGGTGCTGTTGTCGCTATTTGCTGACGACAGCGCGTATTTCGCGTCGTCCTACCACCAGATCGTCGCCACCAACCGCATGCAGCGTCTGCTGGACTTGTTGCCGGAATGGCTGGACAAGTGGAGGATGGCCGTCAATGTCGGGAAGACGGCCGCTCTGCTCACTAGCCGCTCCAAGCCGCTACGCCAACTCACTCTGCGAGGCCAGGACGTAGAGTGGAAGACCACAGTGAGGTTTTTGGGGTGTGAGTTGGACCGCAGCCTGCGCATGGTCCCCATGGTTAACCGTGCCGTGGGCCAAGCTGCTGCTGCCAGGTCCCAGCTCCACACGCTGTTCACATCCCATTTACCTGTCAACACCAAACTGCGAGTCTACGGTGCCTACGTCCGCTCGCGCTTGACGTACGCGGCACCCGCCTGGCACGCGCTATGTTCGGCGTACCAGAGGCGAAGGCTTCAAGTCCAGCAGAACCACTGCCTGCGACTGATCGTAGGAGCCCCGAGGTATGTGCGGAACGACGTCGTGCACAGAGATACCAAGATGCCGACCGTAGAGGAGTTCGTTCGTCGCCTTGCGCGCCGACTGTTTGCGCGAGCGGACAATAGCGCGCACGTTCACCTCCACGGCATCGCGCCACTCCACGCACGACCACCCGAGGGACGTTCCCTGCCTCGCGAGCTTCTGCGATCGCCGTCACCGCGGCCCGACGCGGACGACGATGGTGACGATGAGGACGACGCGATTGGCGAAAGGGCGATACCATCGGATTTGACACCACTACCAGATTTGACACCACCACCATCTTTGACACCACTACCGACGTTGATACCACCACCGGAGATGACACCACCCGAAAACGACATCGCGGTCTGGGAGCTAACATTCCCAGACCCCCCCGAACCAGAGATCCTGTAGGTCACCTAGGTGACCTGGGCCTACATGCCCGAACACAGTCCAGGCTACAAAGCCTGCGAGGACCGGCCCGGGCAAAGAGGTTCGCCTCGAGGCCCGTACCCCGCCTACCCCTCAAGGGTATGCGAGAAGACCCCCCTGCTGTGTCAAAATCAAGTCAAATCTATATTTACAGAAGTATTTAGATTTCAAGTTTTTCGACTTACGTCAAAAGAGTTATCTTTAAAGAGTATTTATATTTTATTTTTATTCGTTTACTGTAAACGTTCTTTTCTACAAATTCAACTGAGCTATTACAACGGATAATCAAAATAAGTATTACGGGTTATTATAAATAAATTAATGATTTTATGAATACGAAAGTCTGTTTGTCTCTTAATTTCAATACTACAGTCCACGCGAACGAAGTTGCGGATAAAAAAGCTAGTACCAAATAAATATAGGTGTCTACCAAACTGTTTGACCCAGTTCTTCCTTAAGCATTCCATAGAATACTAGACGCCATGAGAGGCGCCTTTTCTATACAATCGATATACCAATCGGCACAGAGTGCTTGGCTTATCATTTCTCATATTTTATTATACTTACAAACAAAATATAGGAATCCTCACTGCATTTATTTTTCCTCAACAAACATATATGAAAATAATCTTAAAGTTTCTTAAAGTTTAACCTACTTTCTCGTTTATCATTTTATCGAAACAAAGTAATGTTGAAGGTAATAATAAAATTATTTTGCTATAATTCACGATGAATTTTCATCGCGGATTATAGCAAAATAATTTTATTATTACTTTTGTATTATGGATCTCCGCAAAGTAACGCTTAATTCTATAAATTATTTAATGTTAAAGGACTTCAGCGCTACACAAAAATACGAGTATCAGTCCCCATATTTACAAACAAAATGCGGTAATCAGCATCTTCCTACCCTTATCCCACTCTAAGTGGGGTCGCACAACATGTTGTCACATGATTTGGCTGCGTTTTTACGACCTACCTGACGTCAACTTACCTTAGTCGTATTTTATGACACCCTGGTAAAAAATGCGGTTGGTCTACTCAGCCGGATACCAAACGGCGGGTTGACTTACCTTAGTCGCCTTTTACGACACCTCGGTAAGAAATGAGGGTGGTCTATTCTACTCAGCCTAAGTATCAGAGTATCAGTCTTGGTATTAGAAAGCTCACTTGTCCGACCATTTAATATGAAATGCATTGCCCTTAACGCGATGTTGTAATGCAAATTTCCTGTGAATAGCTTTGTGGAATTTTTTTAATAACCGTTAGTGGATAATGATCCCGATCATTATGTGACATGCACTGTTGACATGCAAGTGCTTTATATGCTCGTTAGTGGCACCACACTCTATAGGGTGAAATGAGGTTAGCCACGGTTTTACATTTATCATTGAATACCACGCCTATCAGAAATACAACTTTGTTCCTTCTGAAATTTGAAAATACAAAAATAGTGCTTAATCTATACTAATATATAAAGCTAAAGCGTTTGTTTGTTTGATTGTTTGAACGCGCTAATCTCAGGAACTACTGGACCGATTTGAAAAATTCTTTGGGTGTAATATTCAATTTCAAATTCAAATTCAAATTGCTTTATTTCTTTTTAAAATACAGGTACACAGGATTTGCAAGGGCCCCTGTACTAGGCGAGAGCCTGTATTACTGGGTGCCCCGCTCAACCACCAAGACTTATAATTTACATACAATGAAATAAAGTAATAAGGTGCGTATGTGTGTAGGTGTGTGTATGTGTGTGTGTATGTGTGTGTGTATGTGTGTATGTGTATATATAGTCCATTTATCGAGTAAGGCTATATACATATTATATAACATCACGCTAAGATGAATAGGAGAGGAGCAGCAATAAAAATATTACGAATAAGGCAAAATTTGAGGCTTTCCTTGCGTGCGCTGACTAAACGGTGAAAGTTATTCAAAAATCATGTATGATAAAGTTGTTCCCCTCTAAAAGTTCTAAATAAAAGTCCGAGACAGCATGTGTCTAGCTTTTAAGGTTAACTCACTTGAATAATTTGTATGGTTATCAAAAGACGGATACGGTTTTAATCTTTCCACGCGGGCGGAGCCGCTAGTAATTGCTAGTAATAAATAACTTGATAGGTCGCAACCATGATTAATATTATGACTAAATATAAACCAAATAATATTCATGAAATTTAATATTTCAAAGTCTGGAAAGTTCGGAAAACTTTGATAGATGAGTTATAGATGAATGCACAGTAATAACTTGTTTTAAGATAAAACAATGTGGTTTTAGTTTTTAAGTTTACTTTGTATATAAAAATATAAAGAATTATAAAACAATAGGCGATGTATATAATAGACAAAATAGGAACCGACATAAGCTTGCGGCCCCTGCTTTGCGCCTTGAAAAAGTACGTAAGTCGTTTGTGGTTTTGGGTATAAGATTCTATAATAAAATTCCACAATTCAATTCAATTTTAACTTTTCCATTGCAGTAGTTTAAAAACACTATTAAGGAGAAGCTGATACAGAAAGCCTACTATACTGTTGAGGATTATTTAGACGATAAAAATGCGTGGATATAAATATTGTTCGACCCTGTACAAGATAGAAACATTTAATGTAACTAGCATTAAGAATTGTATTTTTAAAAAGAGCAGCCGCCGAGTTTCTTGCTGGCTCTTCTCGGTAGGAACAGCTTTCCGAACCAGCAGTAGAGTTGACGATTCAAAAGCACTTGTTTACAAGTTTATTTGAATAAAGAATATTTTGAATTGAATTGAACTAGTTGTGCCAACGGCTTCGCCCGCATAGAAATCGCACGGATTTTTTTTAATGACGTATTGTCATAAAAAAATTCTGAATCAAAATTGTGAATATAAAAGTAGTTATTGTGAGTTATCCATAAAAGATAGAGACATGCTATCGCGGTCTTTTTTGTAGTATTTTTGTAGGTCTACAATTCTCTAGTACATTACTTTAGTGTGTCTCAGTTGGTTACGCGGCGCAAGAATAGCCCATCCTAATTGCTTACCGAGGTGTCGTAAAAGGTGATCAAGATAAGTTGACCCACCGTGTGGTATCCGGCTGAGTAGAATAGACCATTCTCATTTCTTACCAAGTTGTCGTAAAAGGCGACTAAGGAAAGGTGACCTGCTGTGTGGTATCCTGCTAAGTAAAATAGACCACCCTCATTACTTACCAGTTACCGTAAAAGGCGACTAAAGAAAGTTGACGTCAGGCGGTCTGTAATAAAATAACTAGCCAAATCATGTAACAGCATGTATAAATCATGTTGAGCTGACCCCACTTAGAGTGGAATAATGACAGGAAAATGATGACTTTAATTTAAAAAGAATACGGGTATATAAGCTTATAACGCCATGTGGTATCCGGCTGAATAGAATAGTACCACCCTCATTTCTTACCGAGGTGTCGTAAAAGACGAGTAAGGCAAGTTGATCTACCGTGTGGTATCCGGCTTAGTAGAATAGACCTCCCTCTTTCTTACCGAAGTGTCGTAAAATACGACAGAGGTAAGTTGACGTCAGGCAGGCGACCGGTTGTAAAACGCAGCCAAATAATGTGACAGAATGTTTATAACATGTTGTGCTGACTCCACTTAAAGTGGGATAAGGGCAGGAGTCCTGGCTTATACAGGATTAATTCAAACGGTGGAGATCACCTAAATCCCCTTCGAGCGTAATAAAGTTCAATTTCTTGTAGATGCAAACAAAGTTGTAGCTAAAGCGTAATGTAATTAATCTTAGTTAAGCTCGAGTGTATTTTTCCATGGCTAAATTCTCAAGGTGTAATGGGTACATACGGGCAAATATTGCTTAAATCAACGCTATCTATAAATGTATTAAAATTTAAAATATTTCCCTATAAGATTAATCTCAAATGCCGTGACGTAAAAAGAGACGTGTCAATTTTATTTTATTTATTTTTTTTTTTTTTTTTTCCGTAATTAAAAGACTAATCGCCCTAATCCAAATCTAACACTTGTTTTATATAGATCTTTCTATACATCTTCGATACGTTAGGTGTACGGCTACGTACGTTACGTTAAGTTATGGCAGAGCTCGAGGCACAGGTGGGGCACGATCTCTCCTTGCCCACCGTGGTTCGTGCCATTTTAGACAGGGAGAGATCGTGGGCAGCGATGGCCTCCTTCTGTGAGGACGTAATCTCGCGGAAGGAGGCGGCGGGGCGGATCCGGGAAGTCGAGTCCTTGGATCCGATCCGCCACAGGCGAGCGAGGCGCAGACGACTCGCCAAAGCCCGTCGTATGCCGCCCTAACGGGGACCTATGGGCGTTCCGAACGGGGTTTATCGGACGCCCATCTGAAAAGGTCCCCGAGGCGGTCGATGCATCTGGTGCTCCCGATGCATCGATTAACGAAGGGAGGGGCCAATGTTTGGAGAGCCCCTGACCCAGAGGTGGCGCACTCAAGGGTCAGAGTTGCTGCTGGCGGGGATGGGGGTAATGTGTACAACGGTACCCTGTCCCCGCCACCAGCAGTGAAGCACTGTCAGGTTTTTAGTCGGTGCGAGTCCGACATACCCATTGCCTGTCCCCGCTGGGCGGTGATGACACACAATGGGTTTTCCTGACATAAAAAAAATGGCTACATACTTTGCGTACCGCTGCCGCAATGGCTGAAGTCATACTGATGGAAAGAACATTGCGTCATGAGACACGACGCCGTGTATGCACCCCTGAACACCACACGGCACCGTGTACTCGGCCATGTACGTGCCCACGGCACCGTGTATTTAGCATCGAATGTGTAAAAGGCGAAGGTAGCCGCGAGTATATGTCGCGGTAATTTGTGCGGTGTATGTATGAGAATCGGAAATTATCAAATATCCTTGATGTTTCTTAAGTTGTTTAGAAGCTTCTAAAATGAATTTTGAAACTAGTAAGTAGAGTTCTAAATATAGTCTCATTTCAAACATTGACTTATTATAGCTATCAGATGCTCAGAAGTCTAGTTCTAGTTATAAGAATAACACAATTCGATCGTTAGTAACCCGATGGAAAATGTGTCACGTTACTTTACGGACGTGTATAAAACAAAAGTATTGAGAATATTATTTTACTATAATCCGCAACTAAAATATATGTATTGCTAAATGTAGAGTGTACTATTCTTTCTAATGCACTACCACCAATAACAAAACAATACACTAGTACTGCACACATTCACTAGTACACTCTCAACAATATTTCATCCCCGCAACCGAGACATAAGCGAAATTGTCTCCACGACCAAATCACAAAGCTCGCAAAGCAATGCAAATATCAGCCCGTATGATTTCAGTTTTCTCGAGCGTTTACAGTGATTTATTGATGTAATCAAAGAAAATTTACTTGTACTTTTCACGTCTTGTATAATGTATAGTAAAAAGTTTCGAGGCCTTGATTAGATAAGGGATAAATAAATAACTATTGCCTGTGACCGAGCCTGACTGAATCAATTCCAACATTCTACGTAGCCCTAATAGTACAACAATAATAATAAAATTATTTTGCTATTATCCGCAATGAATTAAAATAGAAAATATATATAATGCTAAATGTAGAGTGGACAAACCGTTTTCATACCTGATACATGCAGGATTCGTAAAAACACATGCACAAACCTCCACCACAATACACAAGCACTACATACATACATTTAGCATATTATATATATTATATATTTTACTTCATCGCGGATTATAGCAAAATAATTTTATTATTACTTTTGTATTATGGATCTCCGCAAAGTAACGCCTAATTCTATAAATTACCCTGATAGTACCAAGTATTAGTGAGTTCAAAATAATAGGCTTAATACAAGGTGCGGTAGAATTTATCAAAATAATGTTGAATAGTGTGCACACAAACGCTCTAAACACAAATGTAAGAACTTACATTGCAAGTGCACAAAACTGCTCTCGTGGATAATAATACAAAATTTAAAAATACACAGCATTGATTTCTTGTTAATGAAGTATTACCTGGGTGAACGAGCATTGCTTGGTAATTTTTAAAATGACGTAAAAAAATTAAATTGAAAAGAAAAATTAATAACAATAGGGCAGGTGGGGCTCGATCCTAGGTATTTTCACCTCTCTAGACCGCCCGTTCCCCAAATGAACTACCATGACTTTACGTTTGACAGCGAAGAATTGTGATTGTATTCAACGTAAATTTTAAAAAAATTTTAGAGCCCGAATACAGGAATAAAACGACATTTTTTTTTAAACTTATCTAGATGATTTTTCTCCCCCAAAACCCTTCTGAATTTCAGGAAAATCGTTATATATATATATATATATATATATATATATATATATATATATATATATATATATATATATATATATATATATATATATATATATATGTGTGTGTGTGTGTATATTTTCGGAATCTCGGAAACGGCTCCAAATTAATAATTTATTAATTTTAAATAAATTATTTTGTATATATATACAAGATTAATTTATTTAAATATTAAAGATTTTATAACATAGAATATTATAATTTTAAACGCCATTTTAAGACCATTATTTTAGTTTAGCTTGACTCACCTAAGATCGTAAAGCTCTTCAAGGAATGCCTCACCGTTGACTGGTTCAGCACGATTCTTGAAAGAGAGCAGTGGTAAAGCACCCATCTGCTGTATTGCTGTGTCGGTGCCTGCGAAACGCTGCGTCAAATTAGACCTGTACAAAAAATGCGAGTTTTTTTATCATTATCTTCCTGCCCTTATCCCACTCTAAGTGGGGTCGGCATAACATGTTATAAACCTGCTGTCACATGATTTGGCTACATTTTTACGACCGGCCGCCTCCTTGCCGTCAAATTACCTCTGTCGTATTTTACGACACCTTGGTAAGAAAGAGGTTGGTCTATTCTACTCAACCGTATACCACACGGTGGGTCAACTTACCTTAGTCGCCTTTTACGACACCTCGGTAAGAAATGAGGTGGGTCTATTCTACTGAGCCGGAGACAACACGGCGGGAAAAATGCGAGTACTAAATAAAATAAATAAATAAATATATAGAACAATTACACACACGGTCGTCCCCAAAGTAAGTAATAATAATACGTGTGTTATGGTAGACAGACAACTGGTGAATATATACATATATAATTTTTAAATGCATACTTAAATACAAATATACAATCAGGGTCGAAGAACCAACAAGTTCTCTTTATAGAAAATGATGGCCCTCGGCGGGAATCGAACCCACTGAGCCAACGGGCCAGTCATGAGTTTTAAATATTTATAAAAATCAAAATATAACACAGAAGCTCTGTTAGCTGTAACACCGTGTGACTCTGTCGAGGAGGTCACGGGTACAAACCCGGGCAGACACCAATGAGTTTTTCTGTTAAAACGTATGTTTCTCCTTGATAATTGCGATTTATCACTCGCTTTTTGGTGAAGGAAAACATCGTGAGGAAACCTGCATATCTCTAAAA
Source organism: Morpho achilles (assembly GCA_947086495.1). Taxonomy (NCBI): domain Eukaryota; kingdom Metazoa; phylum Arthropoda; class Insecta; order Lepidoptera; family Nymphalidae; genus Morpho; species Morpho achilles. Next base: position 2,822,376 of record CAMTZB010000015.1, read on the forward strand.
AAACCGACTACGGCTCGGTCTATTATAAAAAAAGTCCCCAAAAGTTGTCTGTGTATATGCGATCGATTTTCTCATATTCTACTTAAAGGATTTTGCAGTCTTTACTAAAATGTAGTTTGATTCTTCGGTAAGGTTAACAGTAGTAGCGGCCTGTTATTATCTTACTGCTGGGAATAGGCCTCTTCTCTCCGTTATAAGAGAGAAGGATTGGAGCTAAGACCTACCACGCTGCTCCAATGCGGGTTGGTAGGTTACACATATCTCCAAAATTCTCTAGAGATATGCAGGTTTCCTAGAATGTTTTCCTTCACCGAAAAGCGTGTGATAAATTGCAATTATCATTTAGACACATAAGTTTTTTTTTAATAGGAAAACTCATTGGTGTCTGCCCATGATCATCTCTAGAGATTCACACGGTCGCACCGCTAGGCCATCACAGCTTTTACTAGGCCATCACAGCTTTTACAGGTTAACAGTACATTAAGGTTTTAGTAGTTCCATTTTCCATAATTCAGCCAGTTCTTGTGATCTAGTCGACTTGCTGCCTGCCTGCCGTCTGGCTTCAGCAATAGACTGGTGATCAACTTTGGTGATCTACTCCGGCTTGTACAAACCACTACAAGTCCAGTACCAGTACCAGCTTAGATAAAAGTAGTTAACCAAAGTCATCATCATCCTCCTGCCCTTATCCCACTCTAAGTGGGGTCGGCACAACATGTTATAAACACGCTGTTACATGATTTGGCTGCGTTTTTACGACCGGCCGCCTGCCTGACGTCAACTTACCTCTGTCGTATTTTACGACACCTCGGTAAGAATGAGGGTGGTCTATTCTACTAAACCGGATACCACACGGTGGGTCAACTTACCTTAGTCGCCTTTTACGACACCTCGGTAAGAAATGAGGTTGGTCTATTCTACTCAGCCGGATACCAAACGGCGGGTCGACTTACCTTAGTCGCCTTTTACGACACCTAGGTAAGAAAAGAGGGTGGTACTATTCTATTCAGCCGGATACCACACGGCGTAGTAGTTAACCAAAGTATTGTTGTTATAAATACAAATATAAAAGTAAATAAGTTCAGTTTATGTTTTTTTATTATAAACCAAACTGGACAATCTAACAGTACGTTTTGTCAGTAAATCCTTTTTAACTGGCCCGTTGGAGCAGTGGGTAGTGACCCTGCCTTCAGCTCCGCGGGTCGCGGGTTCGATTCCCGCCGAGGGCGAACATTTTCTATAAATCAATTTGTTGGTATTTGAGCCTGGGTGTATATTTGTATTTAAGTATGTATTTAAAAAATATATAAGTATATATTCACCAGTTGTCTGTCTACCGTAACACAAGTATTAAGTTACTTACTTTGGGGACGGACGCCCATGTGTGTAAGTGTCCCATATATTTTTTTATTTTATTTATTTATTTTGCAGGTTCGAGTCCACGACCTCAGGATAAAAATAAAATAAGCCGAATATTGATTGTGCTCGCAATTGTCATACCTTAAAGTACTCCCGTTGGTAAATATGAAGAATGCCACTTCAGACCTTTCCTGTTGAAGTCTGGTGACCAGCTTGCCGAGTTCTGTGGCTCGGCTAACCTGAAACAAATCTGTAATAAACTTCCAATATCCTTCCTTCTGCCCTTATCCCACTCTAAGTGGGGTCGGCGCAACATGTTATAAACATGCTGTCACATGATTTGGCTACGTATTTTACGACCGGCCGCCTGCCTAACGTCACTAGAAGTACAAGATATCTGCGATAATAAGTCGCTGAGTCAGTAAAATGATTAATAATTTACGACAATTTTATATCCGAACAAATGTATAACCATTATAGATGCATAATTGAGATGTCGTCAGTGCAAAACCTCATTAATGAAATAGACTCGAAAGTCAATAAAATTAGTACGGTTGAATAGAGTTTAAGATCAAATTATTTTTATGAGAAAATGTACAGGCTAATACAGAAATCAGAGATTTGAGAGGATGTCTTATTTTGTTATCTGAATTTTTAAAAAAGTATTAACAAAAGCAACATTAAATGTAAGCTAAAAACATATTTTCTGACCAACCTATATACAACAAAGTAATAGCTTAATTCAAATTCAAAATATTCTTTATTCAAATAAACTTGTAAACAAGTGCTTTTGAATCGTCAACTCTACTGCTGGTTCGGAAAGCTGTTCCTACCGAGAAGAGCCAGCAAGAAACTCGGCGGTTGCTCTTTTTAAAAAAATGCAATTCTTAATGCTAGTTACATTTAATGTTTCTATCTTGTACAGGGTCGAACAATATTTATATCCACGCATTTTTATCTTCTAAATAATCCTCAACAGTATAGTAGGCTTTCTGTATCAGCCTCTCTTTAATAGTGTTTTTAAACTGCTGTAATGGCAAAGTTAAAATTGATTGTGGAATTTTATTATAGAATCTTATACCCAAACCCACAAACGACTTACGTACTTTTTCAAGGCGCAAAGCAGGGGCCGCAAGCTTATGTCGGTTCCTACTTTGTCTATTATATACATCGCCTATTGTTTTATAATTCTTTATATTATTATATACAAAAATTAAATTACTTAAAATATACTGTGAGGCAAATGTAAGAATACCTATTTTCTTAAACTTCTCTCGCAGGGAATCCCGCGGACTTAAATTGTATATGCCACGTACGGCTCTTTTTTGTAATACAAAGATTTTTTCATTATCCGCGCATTTACCCCTTATACGATATCTATCGCCTGATTCGCTCAGTAGGTGAATAGCACACTGCAGACCAAGCTCGCTAACTTCACTGCAATAATGACGCATGGCCGATTATTCTGTTGCAGTGGGTTAAAAGTTATTTAATTGGTTTGAGGTGCTATTCACCTACATATACATAAGTCGACGAGTAAGCCGCGGTCGCACTAAGTATGTCACATACCAGACAAACCTCTTTGGTTTTAGGTTTGTATTTTCTGTTATAATTGTTTCTTTGGTTTCAATAAATTAAAAAAAAATGTTGTACTTAAATCTATTAAACAAATTTTTTTTTTAGCCGCGGGCACAGCTAGTTAAAAATCATCATCATCATCCTCCTGCCCTTATGCCACTCCAAGTGGGATCGGCACATGTTATAAACATGCTGTCACATGATTTGGCTGCGTTTTTACGACCGGCCGCCTGCCTGACGTCAACTTACCGTAATCGTATTTTACGACTCCTCGGTAAGAAATAGGATGGTCTATTTTACTAAACTGGATATCACGCGGTGGGTCAACTTACCTTAGTCGCCTTTTACGACACCTCGGTAAGAAATGAGGGTGGTCTATTCTACTCAGCCGGATACCACACAGCGGAACTAGTTATAAATATATTTACTATTAAACCTTAATTCGTAGAGTTTTAAGCGCAAATTATATTACCGTTAAAGTTAGCAATAGAGGTTTGTGTTTGTTGCCCAAAAAGAAAACTTACATATCTTATCTTTCATTGACACTTAAATATTCGTTCCTTTAATATCCATAAATATGGAAATTTAGGCAATGAGATAAATAAAAAATTCATGACTTTCTGTTACATCATTAATCTGTGCCACATCAATGGCGCGAGAACTGACAGCAAATAATTACAATTTTATCGAGGGGGCGGCGATAGTGGAAAATATTGCGATATTTTAGGTACAGAAGCAATCAGTGCGAAATAATATCGATTATTGTTAAAATAAATATAACAATTGTACGGGTATTGGAATGTATTCGGATGCTCCAGATATGTCCATTACACCGACCGCATTAACACACTGGTCAGTGAAACGAGGTGGATTAAATATGAGTCATATTTTGAATAACTCATTATTGTGTCGTAAAAGGCGACTAAGGTAAGTTGACCCACCGTGTGGTATCCGGTTTAGTAGAATAGACCACCCTCTTTCTTACAGAAGTGTCGTAAAATACGACTGAGGAAGGTTGATGTCAGGCAGGCGGCCGGTCGTAAAAACGCAGCAAAATCATGTGACAGCATCTTTAAGACATGTTGCCGACTCCACTTAGAGTGGGATAAGGGCAGGAAGATGAATTTGAATAACTCATTATTACAAGCTTTTTAATTAATATAAGTAGGCGTTACTTTACGGAGATCAATAATACAATAAGTTATAATAAAAATATTAGGTCCTTACATATGAAATTGGCGTTTTCTATGGGAGGAACATAAAGTCGGTTTTTTTTAAATGAAATATATTTAATTAATCAAAGTATGTACCATTGCTATGTATGCACTTTCGCCATCTCATAGGTAGTTCATTGATCCCCTTACTAAGAAAACCATTCGGGTGGGAATCAATAAAATCTTTGAAGGCGGTTTGGACTGCCCCATCGGAGTTGAATTTTTTTCCTTGCAAGTAGTTATCTAAATTGCGAAAAAAATGGTAATCTGTTGGAGCAAGATCCGGAGAGTACGGTGGATGTCTAAGACATTCTAATTGAAGCTCCTCTGATTTGGTAGCCGTCTGTTGTGCAGTGTGTGGTCTAGCATTGTCCTGAAGCAGCAGTGGTCTAGAGCGATTGACCAGCCTCGGTTGTTTAGCAGCTAGCTTTTCCATCATGGTTTGCAGTTGCTGACAATAGATATCTGCCGTAATCGTCTGGCCAGATTTAAGAAAGAACGACACCGGCACTAGTCCACCAAACACTTACAAGCAACTTTTTTTTAGTCAATTTTCGCTTAGGATTTGGCTGGTTCGCCAGGGTTCAGCCATTGCGATGAGCGCTTCCGATTATCGTAGAGGATCCACTTTTCATCACAGGTAATGATTCGATTTAAAATTCCTTCATTATTGTGCCGGTTGAGTAACGTAACGCAGCAGTCGACGCGCGTTTGTCGGTTTGCTTCACTCAATTCATGAGGTACCCACCTTTCAAGCTTTTTCACCTTCCCAATTTGCTTCAAGTGGATTAGAATAGTTTTATCACTAACACCGGAGCCTGCAGCTAACTCGGACGTGGTTTGCGATGGATGCGCTTCCACAATAGCCTTCAATTCTTCATTATCAACTTTGGTCTCCAGCCGTCCACGAGGCTTGTTCTGCAGGTCGAAATTTCCAGAACGAAAACGTTGGAACCAAAAACGCACTGTGTTTTCTTTTGCGACACCGTCACTATACACATCATTAATCCTTCGAACCGTTTCTGCAGCACTGGTGCCACGGTGGAACTCATACTCGTAAATAACGCGATATTTCATGTTTTCCATTTTGTAAACAGAGTGACGCAAAGAAAAAAACAAAAGAAGAAAAAACAAATGAATTAGGGGGTTTGAAACACAAATGCATGAGTAAATAGCTATATGAATTTGAATTTGGAATTCCTAACCACAAATGTAATATTTGAGATCAAAGTGGCCAGTACGACAAAACGCCAATTTCATATGTAAGGACCTAATATTTTGATATAATCCGCGATGAAGTAAAATAGAAAATTTAAATAATGCTAAATGTAGTGGACATTCCTTTTTCATACCCGATACATGCAGGATTCTTAAAAGCACACGCACAAACCTCCACCACCGCCACCACACACAAGCACTACATACGTTCACTATCGCAAACTCAACAATCGTTTCGCCCCGCAACCGAACATCATCAGGAGATCATCAGAGACAGGCTTTTTAAGCTGTGATAGCCCAGCGGTGACACCGTGCATCTCTTTAGAGGAGATCACGGGTTCAAAGCCGGGCAGGCACCAATTAGTTTTACAATTAAAACTTTTGTGTCTAATTGATAATTACAATTTATCACACGCTTTTCGGTGAAGGAAAACATCGTGAGGAAACCTGCATATCTTTAGAGATTCTGGAGATATGTGTAACCTACCAATCATCATTGGAGCAGCGTGGTATGTTTTAGCTCAAATCCTTCTCTTCAAAAACAGAGAGAGGAGGCCTATTCTTAGCAGTGTGATAGTAACAGGCCTATACTACTTCTTAAACGCTACTTACTCATCATCTTCATGCCCTTATCCCACTCTAAATGGGGTCGGCACGACATGTTATAAACATGCTGACGCGTGATTTGGCTGCGTTTTTACGACCGGCCGCTTGCGTGACGTCAACTTACCTCTGTCGTATTTTACGACACCTCGGTAAGAAAGAGGGCGGTCTATTCTACTAAACCGTATACCACACGGTGGGTCAACTTACCTTAGTCGCCTTTTACGACACCTCAGTCAGAAATGAGGTTGGTCTATGCTGCTCAGCCGGATACCACACGGCGAGTCGACTTACCTTAGTCGCCTTTTACGACACCTCGGTAAGAAATGAGGTTGGTATATTCTACTCAGCCGGATACCACACGGCGTTGTACGCTACTTAGTATAAAAAAAAAGAATAATTCCATACCTGTTCCTCAACATCAGCGACTTCAACACCGTTACTCAAGCTGTTCCTGAGCGAGAAGGTTGTCTGCACGATGAGCGCCAGGATCGGGATAAATGGAAGAAGGAGGAGTCTCCAAAGTTGGCAGCGTCGGCTTTGGCACCAATGATGGATTTTCGATCTGAAGCTAATGTCTTCATCTGGCTTTATTTGCTTGGGAGAAGCTGAAAAAAATTACTTTATTACATATTAAAAACAATATCTGGGAGACCGAGCTTCGCTCGGTAATTTTTTAATACTAATAATAATAATAATAATATTTATTTGCATTAAATATATGTCAGTACAGTTACAAATAATATGGTACATTCTACAACAATATATTCAGCCATTTCTGGCATACAAATTCAGTTTATACAATCAATTCTAAAAATAATACTGTCAATTATATTAACAATAAAATTAAAGTTGATAAATATCCTTTATAATTTATTACATAATATTTATTACTTAGACGAGTCAGAAATCAGAAAATGTCAAAATATAGCATCAATATAGTTCATAAATACTATCTCTCAAAAAATTCTTTAATAGTATAAAAGGGGTTACACGACAGCCATTTTTTTAATTCCATTTTAAATTTTTTTGTGGGCAATTCTATTAAATTTTTAGGAAGGGCATTGAATATTTTTACACACATAGCTCCACAGTTTTTTAGATACAAAGATGTATTTGGTTTCTTTTGGTATACAAAAATTTTTTTATTACTAGTGTTTCGAGAAAATTGATAATGAGCTTTTCTGAAATAATGTGGGTTTAACTTGACAAATGTAGCTACTTCAAAAATATACATGTTCGGAAGTGTTAGAATTCCTAATTTTTTAAAAAGAGGCCGACATGACTCATAGGGAGCTTTACCACATATTGCGCGTATACATTTTTTTTGGGCAATAAAAGCTCTTTCGACATCAACTGAATTTCCCCATATTAACAATCCGTAACTTAAAGAAGAATAAACAAAACCATAATATGCGGTGAGAACTGTTTTTTCTGACGCTGTCTTCCGTAATTTATTTAATAGATATGTGAATTGATTTATTTTGTTACATACTTTTTCGACCTGACCTTTCCAGTTACAGTACTTATCTATAACTATTCCTAAAAAAGTAACTTCATTAGTTTCTTTAATTTGTTGCCCTCCATAGTTAAGGTTCAGTTTTGCAATATGACGATTGTTATAATTACGAAAATGTATATAATTTGTTTTTGATAAATTTATATGTAAATTATTGTCTGATAACCATTGTATAATTAATTGTATCTTTTTATTTATTTCCATTTCTACTTTAGCTTTATTTGGGTAAGTCAATATAAGTGAGATATCATCCGCGTATAAAATACATTTGTCTGAAATTATATCAGGGAGGTCATTAATATATAACAAGAATAGTAGAGGACCAAGTAAGCTACCTTGTGGTACTCCGTATCTGTTTACTTTTTTTGATGATATATACTCAGTTATTTCTGAATATTTACTAATGTTATTAATTACTACTGCTTGAGTTCTTTCTGTTAAATAACTTTGTATCCATTCATTTGGTAGACCTCTAATGCCCAAATTTTCTAATTTACGTAACAGCAAGTCATGCGATACAAAGTCAAATGCTTTTGTCATATCAAAAAATATAACAATCGGTTGTTTTGAGGAGTCTAAGTGATTGATAATTGTATTTACAAGATCAAAACAAGCATGTGTGGTCGATTTAGATTTTTGGAAACCATATTGCTCGTTTTTTATAATGTTATGTTTTTTTATAAAGCTTACTAATCTTAGATACACTGCTTTTTCAAATATTTTCGAAAATATCGATATCAAAGTTATTGGTCTGTAGTTTTGTATAAGAGATTTGTCACCTTTTTTATATATTGGTTTTATAACTGAAAATTTCAGAGTAGTTGGAAAAGTTCCATTTTCAAAAGAACTATTTATTAAATGTGTTAGGACAGGTGCTATTTCATTAACTACAGCTTTAATTATTTTAGTTGTAATTTTGTCGAATCCTACAGCATTTGTATTGTTTAAAGATCTGATTATAGTTATAACCTCATTAACACTATATGGCATTAGAAAAAAACTATCACTTATTATCACATTATTGGTATTTTTTATTTGTCTTTGTTCAATATTAGTAGTTGTAATTAGGTTATTATTGAATGCGTCTGCGATTTGTTGTGGGTCCGTTATTATTTTTTCATTAACTTTTATTTTATTTATAAAATTATTTGTAAAGTTCTCAGTAGTGCGCCCTTTTATAATTTTCCAACTTGTTTTACATTTATTTTTTGACGTTTTCATGATCTGATCGTTGCAGTTCTTTTGTGCTATATTAAAGCAACGTCTCAACAGTTTCGCATACTTTACATACGTAGTTTTGTTGACATTAGTCTTTTCTCTATAATATTTATACTGAAGTTTTCTTTTTACTTTACAACTTTTTTTTAGACCCTTCGTAATCCATTTCAATTTAGAACTTTTATTATTTATTCTAATTCTGTTCAGTGGGAAACATAATTTGTAAAATATACAGAATATGTCATGAAATATTTTAAACGCTTTGTTCACATTTAATTCTTTATATACTTCATCGAATAGCAAACTTTGAAGACATTCTTGAAATTTCTTAATATTTTGCAAATTGTAGTCTCTATTTTTTATATAAAATGTACTAATCATAGGAAATTTTTCCTTCAAAAGTATACGAATACCTTGCGCTGTATTATGATCTGAAAGGCCTAGGTCGTATATTTCTCCAATAGCATTATGATAACTACTTAGAATGTTATCTATACATGAATTCTGTCTCGTAGGTTTCGTTATATGTATTGTTAAGTTATAATTTTTTGCTGTATCACGAAATGATTTTGTTGTATTATTAACTTTTAAAAGATTTATGTTAAAGTCACCTGCAATGACAATATTTTTATTACGTTTATAAGCTAACCTGTGTAAAAGCATTTCAAATTTTTTAAAAAATATTTCGATTTCTCCAGTAGGTACCCTATATAAACAAATAATAATTATATTGTATTGTATTAGATCTATCCCACAGCATTCGAAATCGCTATCAACGCAAAGATCTTTAATAAATTCGATTGTTTTATATGACATTCCCTTTTTTACAAAAATAGAAACCCCTCCCCTTTTTTGTTTATTTTTTCTACAGTACATTGATGCAAGATTGTAATCATTAAGATTCGCATAAGCCACGTTAGAATTATGTAGAAAAGTTTCAGAGAGACAGATAATGTCTGGATGTTTATAATTATCCCTTAGGTCTATTAAAGCAATTTCTAAATTATCTTTTTTCTTTAAAAAACTCGCTATGTTTTGATGAAATATATTTAAATAGTGTTCATGGTTATTACGGAAAAAGCTTCTTATTTACGGCCCGCTTATCCACTTCAGTTTTACTACGATTGATATAGGGGAAATAGTATGTTATAGTATTTTTATTCTGATCCTTTGTGTCTGGCCTAACATTATGTCTTAAGAGTTGGTTTTCTTTATCTGATTTGAAATAATATGGAATCGTTCCTTTTTTTAGGGAGGTGCTTTTCATACATATCGGTTTTTTATTTGGGATCTTATTTTCTGTATACATTTGAGCAGGTCTACGTGGATATAATTTTAAATATTTTTCATCATAATACATTTGATCAATAATATTATTAATTTTATGACATATTTTAAATTGGTTAGTATTTAGGGATATATTGTTATCGTAGAAATAATTAATAAATTTACAATTGCTAAAATTTTTGGTCACAGTTTCCAATAAGTCATTTAGTCTATGCACATTTAGGTAGGAGTTATTAAATATTTTTAACACTATAATAGGGCATACGCTACTTAGAGACTTCATAGCAGCAGAAAAATCTATCAGAAGCTTCGTTGGATTTTTGTCATGTTCTCCTACACAAAGTATCACTCGGTCATCACTGGTAATATTAAAGAGTTGCCAGGTGTTTATTATTTCTTCACACGATGCATATGGTTTTATAAAAGACGTTATTTCAAATTTTTCATATTGTGTATAAAGCCTTGATTTTATTAGTTTTTCGGAAATTCCAGTACACTGTAACCCACCAAGGATAATAATTTTTTTATTTTTATATGAAGACTTTTCATATGTATTCTCAGATTTTTCAGTTTTTTGCTTTCTCTGTGAAGTGTCATTTTCTAGGTCCGACTTTTCGATTTCTTTAGGAGCAATAGAGGTATTTGAAGTATTTCCTAAGTTTGATTTCAATTGTTCTTTGGCTTCGGTACTTATAAAACTATCCTCATTAGGTGGTACGTTAGATGACATCCTTCTACAATTTTCCGATAATTTCTGTCGACGTATTTTTCTTTTTTGAGATGTGGTTGTTTTGACAGAACACAACGGACTAGAATTCAGAAGGCCTTTTAGTGCCGACAATTGTTGTTTCAAATTGTGTATTTCGTTTTTGAGTTCTCTATTTTCCAGTATAATATTTTCCAGTTCATTTTGTGTACTCTCCAGTGTTAACTTTAATTGTAATATTTCTGATTTAAGATTTGTTATTACTTGAGAGCCAATGTTCGTGGATAAATCTAAGCTTTTTGACGAATATTCAGAATCGTCACTAATCGAGGGTGACAATTTATCAAGATTCAAGTTGTCATAAGATTTCGATTGTAAATGGCGTTTTCTATAAGTTATATTTTCTTCGTTATCCATAGTATATCGAAAAAATTTTAATTGAATTTAGATCAAAATGTGCAAAATTAATTTAAAGAAACAAAAATGATTTAGGGAAAATAAAAATAAGGGAAAAAAAAAAAAAAAAAAAAATAATAATAAAGAATATTCATCCAAGTGTTAGGATTTGAACAGTCACTTTTCAATATTTCAATATAATCCAACACTTGCCGCAAGACTATCAAGTCTTCTTATAAGCGTAACAAATTTTACTATTGTATTTAAGTTGTAGAAGTCCATTTCAAATAGGTGCGTAAGTATTTAAATTCTCTGTTGTTTATTGTATTTAATTTGTAGAAGTCCGTTTCAAATGGGTGGGTAAGTATTTAAATTCCCTGTTGTTTCTTGTATTTAAGTTGTAGAGGTCCGTTTCAAAAAGTGGGTAATTATTTAAATTCTCGGGATAAAACTATTGTTTCATTTAACACTTAATATACAGTACTTTTACACAGTACTTTGTTGAAACTTTTATACACTGAATAACACAAAGAGATCGTAAACTAATATCATTAAATTAAAATATAGTTAATCGTTTTATTTTGAATACACTTCAGCCGCGGTCATAAATAGAACTTCGAAATTTGAAAGTTTTACTAGGTATTGCGCAAGGATAACATTTTCACTGTTAATTGGTAATTAGGTCAATGTTTTCAAATATTTTTTATGTAGATTTAGCGAATATAACTGCTATTTTTATAAATTATACTATCGAGCAATATGAAAGTACGTAGCTGTCACTGTAATCTTCCAATAAACTGTAATCTTACAATAAAAAAACTCAAAAAAAAGAAAAAACAATTATTTAGTTGGGATCGATCCTTGGCACTCACATTTCTCGAGGCTGCCCGCTAACCGAATAAGCTACGTCGACTTGACAGTTAATGGCGAAAATTCAATTCAATATAAATGTTAGTGTTTTTTAATGCCAAAAAATCGGGATAAAACAATATTTTTTTTACATAAAACCTAGCTAGATCGATTTTTCTCCCCCAAAACTGCCTACATGCTGAATTTCAGGAAAATCGTTGGAGCCGTTTCCGAGATTCGGAAAATATATATATATATACAAGATTAACTCATTTAAATATTAAAAACATTTATATAATTAGGGGTTACTTTACGGAATACAAAAGTAATAAAAAAATAATAATAAGTAAAAGTCTAGTAAAGACTGGCCCGTTGGCGCAGTGGGTAGTGACCCTGCCTTCAGCTCCGTGGGTCGCGGGTTCCCGCTGACGGCCAACATTTTCTATAAATAAATTTGAAGGTCTTTGAGCTTGGGTGTATATTTGTATTTAAGTATGTATTTAAAAAATATATAGGTATATATTTTTTAAATACACACCAGTTGTCAGTCTACCATAACACAAGTATTAGGTTACTCACTTTGGGGACGGGCGATCGTGTGTGTGAGTGTCCCATATATTTATTATTTATTATTATTATAATAATAAAAGAAGAAGGAGAAGGAAAAGGTGGAAAGAAGTAGTGCTAAAAGATAAGAGTGTATGCAAAGTTACCGACGACGATGTCCATGACCGAGCGAAGTGGAGAAGATTAATAAGGAAGGCTGACCCCACCACCATATGGGATACATGGCCGGAGAGAGAGAGAGAGAGAGATTATTATAATAATAAAAATCATCATCCTCCATCCCTTATCCTTCTCTAAGTGTGGTCGGCACAATGTTATAAACGTGTCACATGATTTGGCTACGCATTTTAAGATCGGCCGCCTGCCTGAAGTCAACTTACTCGGTTACCTGACTCGGTAAGAAAGGGGTGGTCTATCTGCTGAACCGGATACCACGATGGGTCAACTAACCTTAGTCGCCTTTAGCGACATCTTGGTAAGAAATGAGGGTGGTCTGTTCTACTCAGCCGGATACCACACGGCGAGTCAACTTTCCTACGTCGCCTTTTGCAAAACCTCGGTTAGAAATGAGGGTGGTCTATCCTACTTAACCGGATACCACACGATAGGTCAACTTACCTTAGTCGACTTTTATGACACCTCGGTAAGATATGAGGGTGGTCTATTCTATTAAGCCGGATACCACGCGGCGAGTCATATTACTTTAGCCGCCTTTTACGGAATTAACTATTTATACGGCATAGAAAATAATTGATATTTTAGGATACGTTACAGCGATAAAACGGTACTTATAAGCACAAACACACACACACACCTACATATATACACATTTTTCCTCATAAAGAATTTCTAATTTATTTCCTAAAAAGATCAATATCAAAAAAGTTTATATTCCTATTCAAAATGGAGTAAAAATGTATTTCATATTCAATGTATACGTATGTAAATTTAGGGGTTATGGTAATTTAATAATGCTCCTCTTGAATAAAACAATATCCATTAGACAATAGAGTTTGAGTTTTCAAAGTAAACATATTAGCATGCGTATAATATCACTACATAGTATTAAACAAAGTCGCTTTTTGTGTCTGTCCTCAAGTCCCTATATCCCTATATCCCTATCTATAAAATCTTTAAAAATACACAAACAGATTTTGATATCGTTTATTTTAAAAGACAGAGTGATTGAAGAGGAAGGTTTATATGTATAATAACATTCAATTTGGAGTAGAAAAATACTATAATATTTGAGGTTTCTAATGTGATGTCGTAAATAATTACATTTTCGCTTACATTGCAAACGCAGGCTGAACCTTACGAGATTTATCAAAATAATGATTTGAATTCAAAAAATCTCAAAACTTTCCCCCTATATCTTGATGAGTGACGTAAACACCCAAAAATATGAATAGAAAACAGAAATATAGAAAGTTCACTAGTACGCAGTTTTCATTGACGATGTTTTTCCGCATCGCATAATTCTTGCAAAAATAGATTTTACTTGTAGAAATAGTAAGTTAAAAAGAAGCAAACGTAAATGAAATTATCTATTAAAAGGAACTTTATAATTAATGATAAAATTATTTTATGGTATTACTCAGATAAAAACAATATCATATTATACCTATTTACTATTAAAATATATAAACTAAATGCAGCAGAACATGCTCATTGCAGAGAGAGTAAATAATTGAACAGTACGTGAGTGACCGAGCCTTGCTTGGTAGTTTTACAGATATAAAAAATGCAATAAAAAAAAGATAAAAGAGCTCGTGATATCTTAAACTTGAGCCCGGGTATTTTTATTTCTCAAATGGACACCAAAATAAACCTTTGCATTTAATTTTTATTTTATAAGTTTTTTATAAAAAACTGATAAAATAAAATCCCTGTTAAAATAAAATAAAATAAAATCCCTGTTATTAGAGGGATATAATGACATTATTTGAAAATGAAACCTAGCTAGATCGATTTATCGATTTATATAAACCCTCTCGATACTAAGTTTCTTGAAAATTTTTGGAGCCGTTTCCAAAATTCAGATTCTATGTATATTTCATTTAAAAATTAAAGAGATGACGTCACGTAATAATATAATAATATTAAGAATTATATTTTAAAAAATATAAATCTTAAAATATAATTCTTATAAAAATATAATTCTTAATAATATTAAGAATTATATTTTTAAAAGAGCAACCGCCGAGTTTCTTGCTGGCTCTTCTCCGTAGGAACAGCTTTCCGAACCAGCAGTAGAGTTGACGATTCAAAAGCACTTGTTTACAAGTTTATTTGAATAAAGAATATTTTGAATTTGAATTTATGTTGAATACTTTTTTACTATTTATAATATGTTGAATACTTTTTATTATACTTTTTTATGATGAGAAAAATTGTATATATAAATATTGTTATTATTAAACTGTTTTTATTTAACTGTATTCAAACTTTAGCCAAGACGAGTTCTTTATTCGAATTTTATACTGATTTTCTACACTAAACAGATATAAATCAGATATTTCGTATACAGATAAATAATATTTACACTTATATAATATTATAAAAAAGAACTTATTAAGCGATAAATACTGTTTATTTTTAATTAATATTTAATATATAAACATACCCATTATAAAGTTTCACACGGATTTCGACCAAACTAATTTCGGAAATGTATCGCGTCCACCCTCCACAGGGGTAGAAATGGAACTGAAGTGCTTCTGAATGAACGACGTTTATTAGGGGTGGATTGCCGCTTTAGATATTTACAGTGTCGCAAATCTGAGCATAGCCTAGATAAGATTCTTTTCAGAACAGAATGTATTGGATTTTCCTGAATTCAATAGCTGAGCAGGAATAACTGAAATTTTACGATAATAGAAAACCTTAAACTTTATATTATACTACCAATCGCCAACGGCTCCGCCCGATAAACATAAAAATGGTTAAGACGGGTTAACATTAAAAGCTAAACATATACAAAAGTAATGAGAATATTATTTTGCGATAATTGGCGATAAATTTATAGCGGATTATAGCAAAATAATTCTTCGCAAAGTAACGCCTAATTTTATAAATTAGCTAAACATATACTGTCGTGGACTTTTATTCAGAACTGTTAGAGGGGAACAATTTTGTAATACATGATTTTTGAATAACTTTCACCGTTTACTTAGCGCACGCAAGGATTTAAATATTTCGTAATTGTTTATTGCTACTCCTCTCCTATTCATCTTAGCGTGATGTTATATAGCCTATAGCTTTCCTCAGTAAATGAACTATCTTACACTCAACGAACTTTTCAAATCGGTACCAGTAGTTCCTGAGATTAGTGCGTTCAAGGAATCAAACAAACGAACTGTTCAGCTTTATATATTAGTATAGCACTATGTATTAGAAGCGCCTTAAAAATACAGTATTGGTAGAATTTTTGGGGGGGCGCCTTAAGAGTTTTTCAGAAAGAAATTCAGCCCATTTAAAAAGATAATATGCTGTTTTTCTATCACACATAAAATATGTGTGTTTACATTAAACATCATTATCTCCCAGCCCTTATCCCACTCTAAGTGGGGTCAGCATAACATGTAATAAACATATTGTCACATGATGGGGCGTATTTTACGACCGGACGCCGGCTTACCGTTACTTACTTAATCGCCTTTTACGACACCTTGGTGAGAAATGAGTGTGATACTTAACTCAGACGGATACCACACGGCGCGGTGGGTCAACTTACCTCATTCGCCTTTTACGACACCTCGGTATAAGGCAGGTCTATTTTACTCAGTTGTATGTACCGAGGTGTCGTAAAAGGCGACTAAGGTGAGTGCACCTACCGTGTGGTATCAGTTTGATTAGAATAAACTATCCTCTTTCTTGTCGAGGTGTCTTAAAATACGAATAAGGTAAGTTGACGTCAGGCAGGCGGCTGGTCGTAATATATGTTACTAAATCATGTGACAACATGTTTATAACATGCAGTGACGACCCCACTTAGATTGGGATAAGGGCAAGAGGATGATGATGAAAAATTCGTATAGCTAATTCGTAAAAAAAAATCTTAGATAAACAGTGATACACTTTAGATATAGAATGGATTATATTTTTAGCACTTTATTGTAAATATAATCTATTATATTTATTATATCATTATGTTTATTATATTATCATATTTATCAAATATATTATTTTATTATTTCATACAAAAAAAAATATTTTCTGTTCGTTATTATTAATTGTGTTGTCGCCATTGACTTCCGCTTTGTATTTTATAGCAACACAGTCATGAAACAAGAGTATCGCGCCCTTTTTGATTAAAATGGTACCATCACTGTGACGTGTTGTTTCCGGTTGAGTCTTCCTATTGATAATACGTTTCAGTGACATTCAGTCTTAGTTCGTCTTTCAAGAAAAGTGCATCTCTGAACGGGAATAGTGGTATTCCTAATATATCGTGTTATTGTATATAGTGTGCGCTAACAATTGTTTAATTTTTATTTGAATTCACTGTACTTATTATTTACTTCTTATTTAATTTTAGACTGGTTGAAAGAGATTCCGATTCCGGAATTAAGCCCGCCATTGCAAATTATGTTGTTTTTCTACTATCTTAATATTTAAATGAGTTAATCTTGTATATATATATATTTTCCGAATCTCGGAAACGGCTCCAACGATTTTCCTGAAATTCAGCATGTAGGAGGTTTTGGGGGAGAAAAATTGATCTAGCTAGGTTTTATGTAAAAAAAATATTGTTTTATCCCTATTTTTGGGCATTAGAAAACACTAACATTTATATTGAATTGAATTTTCGCCATTAACTGTCAAGTCGACGTAGCTTATTCGGTTAGCGGGCAGCCTCGAGAAATGTGAATGCCAAGGATCGATCCCAACTAAAAAATTATTTTTTTCTTTTTTTAAAGTTTTTTTATTGTAAATAATTACCGAGCGAAGCTCGGTCACCCAGATATTTATTTTTATACTATTTATTGCAATAAAGAGATTAGGAACAAACAAATACTAGAACTAATTTTAAACATTTTATTTGATTGTGGAGATAGCGTATCTACAATTTTTATAATAGTAATTTATGATTCAAAAGAATTGTGGCTACGGTATAACATCTAATCAATGAACCGACGCCATTTTTTCCGTTATCGATGTTTTATCGAAATAGTAAGCAGAAAGGTATGCACTCAGATGACACACCGCTAAAAGAATTAATTTCCGGTCAACCTGACTAAATTATTTATCCTTTTTTTAATTATTAATTTTTACCTTACAAAGGAGATGAATAAAATCTGGCCTGTGCGGACTAAATAATGAAGTACATAATAAAATATGAAATAGTAAATAACGCCAAAATAAATAACACTATCTATGTCCTAGGGAAAACTGTTATTGAATAAAAAAGTTATTTATTTGATCCAGTTCAGTTATATATATGTTAGCTTCTGTTAGATATGCGTACTAATACTCGATATAATTTTTATAATTGTTAGACATACTTATAATAATCAGATATATGGGGGGGTTAGGATTAAGATTAGTATTAGTTTGGCTGCTACTGAAAATCAGTGTTGGGCTTTCCAGCTCAACAATCGCTGAGTAGCTACCATTTTATAGCATTGCACTGCTATTATCTGTATGTGTCAACTGTTTGCTTGTTGTATACTTCACTGTACACTGTTAGGATAGTAGTGCAATTATATAAATAAAGATTTTCTTATTCTTATTCTTATTCTTATATAAATTGTAAAATATAACTAGATACGTTATTAGGAATAGAATGATAATGAGGAAGTATTTTGTCTACAATAATATGTTGTCTGTCATTCGGTGGGACCGAACGAATGAATGTGAAAGATTGTGACACGAGTCTTGTTCTTTAACGACATTCAACAGTTTTAGGCATTCCTATTCTAGCCATCGAAGAGTTAATACGTCCTAAAATTAAAGTATTGAGCTAATAAAGTGTGTGAGGCTAACATATAATTAGTGAAGTAAAAATAAAGAACTCAAGTCACAATTTCTATCGAATCGGTAAGAAAGTCGATATAGATATTATATCAATTAATGGATGAATTAAAGAATTAAATATTCTAATTTACTGTAACTTTCATAACTGTTGTTGATAAATTATTTTTTGTTACCATAAAAAAATGGATAATTATATTTATGCATAGTTAGCCGTTTTAATATTATTTTTTATTTTTTTATATATATGACCAATTTACAGTGTCGATTAATAAAATCGATTTCTGCGGATAACAGTAGGCCTTATAGTAATTATCTGTCAATTGTTATGTTTCTACACATATCGGCGCGAACGTAGTGTTGGCAACACCACTACAGATGTAATCGCGTTGTCAACCCCACTTTGGCGCAAACTATAAATAACGAAGCTTTGTCGGTGGAGGGATTATTCGTCTGCGAATACTCTCAATGTGAAGTCGTTGTTGTGTTTATGTGAAGTATTTTATTTTAAGGTCAAATTCAGGTCATAAAGTTAGTAATTGTGATTTGAAGATTTTTGTTTAAAAATCAAAGTAAAAAGTGATTACTTGCTATTGTTCACTGATTGTTTAATAAAATGGATAATGATGATAATGAGGATTTTATCTCCCCTGCATCTCCGATTCTTACAAACATGCATATTTGTGTTGTTTTTCGCATCATGAACGTTATATTTGTGGTTTCTTGTATTCGTGTGTGTACGACCATTGCTGTATTTCTAGACTACTCACATAGTATCTTTCCAGTGGAAATTCTCATTATTTTGGATTCGTATTTTTTCTTAGATAAAAATAGATTCTATTAAAAATATGTAGTAACAAATTCCAATACTCTATATAAATCTGGGCGACATATAAAATGCGACTGATCCACCAATTAAGATCGCTCAGCGAGCTATGGAAAGGACTACTCTCGGAGTTCCTCTGAAGGATCTGAAGGATTCGAAACGAAGTGATCCGACAGAGAACCAAAGTAATCGACATAGCCCAAAGGATTAGCAAGCTCAAGTGGCAGTGGGCTGGTCACATTTGTCGCAGAACCGATAACCGCTGGGTAGACGTGTTCTGGAGTGGAGACCGCGCCTTGGCAAACGCAATGTAGGACGCCCTCCAGCTAGGTGGAGTGACGATATCCGAAGTGTGGCTGGCGTCGGTTGGAAGCGAAGAGCTGAAGATCGAGCTCAGTGGCGTGATATTGGGGAGACCTATGTCCAACAGTGGACGAGGACAGGTTGATGATGATGATGATGATGTAAATCTGTCATGGTCATTAATTTATTTCTTCTAATTCCCAGGTTCTATCTAACAAAGACTTGTACATACTTGAAGAGTAACTTTCGGTCTTTGTATTACATGTTATTTTATTTCTGTCCATTGAGGCCAAAATTGTATGAGCTGTTTGCCTATCACCTTTTTAACGTTTGATCAAACTTTGTGTTAAATACACTGGTCATCGTCATCCTGCCCTTATTTCACTCTAAGTGGGGTCGGCACAACATGCTCTTAACATATTGTTACTTGATTTGGCTAGTTATTTTATGAGATGGGAGCAATGTGTACAATGATAACCTGTCAGCAGCATGATCGGCAGCAGTGGCGAAGCACACAGGTCTTTTTAGTCGCTGCGAGTCCGACATAACCGCTGCCTGTTTCCTTTTCTTGTATAAAAAAAACATTTTGGGAATTGGAACTTGCGACTCCTGGGTAAGGGTCACTGTTAAGCTATCACGACTTATTATATTGTAACATGCCTAGTATATTTTGATAAGAACTAAGCTGAAAGAATCGTATGTCACGTTTTGCTAACAATTTATTCTACTGATTACAAATATACTTGATGCTTTAATACCCTGGCGCCAATATATGCAGTCATACAAATGTATTTGACTCAGAAGTAATATTGATATATTACTTCTGAGGATTGATATATTATTTTAAGGAAATATCGATAGGTATTGACTCATTATAACTCACAAACTAAACAATGTATGTAACAGGTATATTTTTAAATGGGCCAGTCGGAGAGTTAGTGGTTGACTCGCAACAACGTTTCCAGAAAGCATTAATTCAGAGCTTTTTAAAGTATGGGACCCCATTTGGGGTCGTGTAGCAAAATTATGCGGTCGCGAAAGATTTTTTTACATATATTTTACTTTAATACTTACCACCACAACTGAATATATTTGTATGGCTCTGGAACAGCAGTCACTAGGTGTCGCTGTCGCAGCGAGAAACTCATACATAAATACATATACAAGATAGACACACAAATACAAAATTGACACATTTGTAGATAATCTATACTTATATTATTTAGAGGAAAAATTTGTATGTATGTTTGTAATGTTTTCATACAAAAACTACTGGACCGATTTCAAAAATTCTCTCACCGTTGGAAAGCTGCATCTTTATTGAGCAACATAGGCTATATTAGATTTAAAAAATAGGGATCCGTTACTGCCCGTTCCGATCCGATTATCCGATCCTGAAATTCAGCATGTGAGGGGGTTTTGGGGAAGAATCTATCTAGCCAGGTTTTATTTAAAAAGAAATATAGTTTTATCCCTGTTTTTGGGAAAATGCTAAAATTTATGTTTAATTCAAAAGACAATTTTCGCTATCAAATGTAAAGTCATGGTAGCCCATTTCAGGAACGGGCTGTCTAGAGAGGTGAAAATACCTAGGTTCGAGCCCTACCTGTCCAATTTTTTTTTCAATTTTAATTTTTTTTTATACATAATGTATTTTTTTATACTATAGATAATGCATGATGGAAAAAATATTTAAATTAAATGGGCAAATATATGATAAAAAAATGTGTATAATATTAGTAAGTAAATTTTACTACAATATAACATACATTTTCCTTCTAAAAACGCATACTTTAATTGGCATTATTCAATTGTCTTTTCATTTAATTAATGACAAATTTTGTATGATTAATTTTATTGTAGTCCAATTAATCACTTATTGGCATGTAAGATATGGTATTTACCTATTTTTTGGTGGGAAAAATTCCATTTATGGAATACAATGTAACGCGTTGGGTTTTCTGTGACTGAATGAATTTCTCAGATGTCAAGGCTCTAAATGTAACATTGGCTTTGGAATTTGATGTATGAATTAATGTGACGTCATGAGTAACTATCTATGTATCTTTAATATTTAAATGAGTTAATCTTGTATGTGCATATTTTTTCAGAATCTCGGAAACGGCTCCAACGATTGTTCAACGTCTATGTGGTTTTATATATTGTTACCTAATATATAAATCATCAAATAATAATAATTTATTTTTGTTTTATATTTGTATGGGGTCGTCAAGAAACTCGCAATGATAAATGGGGTCGTGAATGACAAAAGTTTAAGAAGCCCTGGACTAGAGAATCGCAAACCATTTACCCAAATGTTAAACGAATCTTGGACTACGTCGTGTTGTATCCGGCTGAATAGAATAGTACCACCCTCATTTCTTACCGAGGTGTCGTAAAAGGCGACTAAGGTAAGTTGACGGCAGGCAGGCGGCCGGTTGCAAATACGAAGCCAAATCATGTGATAGCATGTTTATAACTTGCTGTGTCGACCCCACTTAGAGTGGAATAAGGGCAGGAGGATGAAGTAGCCTCTTTCAAATGCTTTCGTAACGCATAAGTGATGTATAAGAGTAATTTACTTTAACTTTTTTTTTTATACAGGAAAAAACCCCTTATGGGTACCGCCGCCCGACGGGGACAGGCGACGGTTATGTCGGACTCGCACCGACTAAAATAACCTGTGTGCTCCACCACGCTGCTGGTGGCGGGGATAGGGTACCCATGAAGACATTGCCCCCCATCCCCGCCAGCAGCAACTCTGTAGCCCAGAGTGCACCACCTCTGGGTCCCCGTTAGGGCGGCATGCGACGGACTTCGGCGAGTCGTCTGCGCCCCGCTCGCCTGCGGCGGATCGGATCCAAGGACTCGACTTCCCGGATCCGCCCCGCCGCCTCCTTCTGCGAGATAACATCCTCGCAGAAGGAGGCCATTTAACTTAACCTTACCAATGTTTACTAAAACTTACACGTTGTGTTCAATTCTAGTAGGTTATAATTATATATTTGTTATATTTTGCTTCTGTATATCTAAATTGGTTATAGCCAGTTTAATGAACCAAAAAAAAATTATAAAATAGTGGAAACTTTATTGGTCAATGATCTAAGAATGGATAGTAAAAATCTATTAAGTATTACTATGTACTGTTTTTTTTTCTCTTGAAAAATAATTTATAGAATTAGGCGTTACTTTGCGGAGGTTCATAACACAAAAGTAATGAGAATATTATTTTCCTATAATCCGCGATAAAAGGAAATATATAATGCTAAATGTAGAGTTTCGTTCTCATACCTGATACATGCAGAATTTGTAAAAACTCATGCACTACCCGACACCGATGACACAACAATACACAAGCACTGCACACATTCACCACCACAATCTCAACAATTGTTTCGCCCCGTAACCGAAGCATAGTCGATAGACTGGATTGTAGCAAAATAACATTCTCATTACTTTTGTATTCTTGAAAAATAAATAATATAATATAATATATAAAATAAATAAACGCCTATCAGTGTAGGACGGTTCCCAAAGAAACAGCAATAAATTTCATCATCACATACGTTAGCTCCTGTATATAGACTTCAATTTTACCAAATTTCATTTACGTCGCTGGCGGATTGGCTGAGAAAACGCTTTCTCAGCCAACACATAGACACATATTTAGCATTTCATCATCTTCCTGCCCTCATCCCACTCTAAGTGGGGTCGGCACAACATGTTATAAACATGCTGTCACATGATTTGGCTACGTATTTACAACCGGCCGCCTGCCTGACGTTAACTTACCTCAGTCGTATTTTACGACACCTCGGTAAGTAATCGGGTGGTCTATTCTACTGAACCGGATACCACACGGTGGGTCAATTTACCTTAGTAACCTTTTACGACACCTCGGTAAGAAATGAGGTTGGTCTATTCTACTCAGCCGGATACCACACGGCGGGTCGACTTACCTTAGTCGCCTTTTACGACACCTCGGTAAGAAATAAGGGTGGTACTATTCTATTCAGCCGGATACCACACGGCGTAGACATTTAGCATTTATAAAATTATAAATATCACGGCCCGCTTAATATGTCCAAAAAATGTCCATTACACACAATGTTATTGTTATTAATAATTATTATACATAACGATAAGATAATATTACGTGTAATACTGTTCTTGAGTAAAAAATAAGTCAAATTAAATCTTAAGGCTATGATGATTCACGATCAGCCGTGTTTGTTATCGTTAAGATAAGGCGTTTCGCACCGGCGTAAATATATCTGTTCAAACATTGTGTTGCAAAATTTCCATTGAAGACCCAGGTATAGGTCGATATAAATAAGATAAATTTCCTAACATCATCATCATTCTCTTACCCTTATCCCACTTTAAGTGGGGTCGGCACAATATGTCTTCCTCTTCCATTCTCCTCTATCATTCGTCAAATCTGTTGTCACTCCTTTAACACGCATATCATTTTTCACACAATCCATCTATCTTTTTTTGGCCTTCCCGTAGCCATACATCCATAATTAGTGTTTTTTATGTTATTACTAGCTGTCCCTGCAGCTTCGCCTGCGTGGAAATCAGTTTTACAAAAGACACAAAAGTAGTTATTGTGAGTTAACCATCAGAGATAGATACATGCTGTCGCGGACTTTTTTGTAGAATTTTTGTAGATCTACAATTATTTAGTACATTACTTTAGTGAATCTCTGTTTGTGCGGTGCACAAGACTTCAGCTCCCAGCAGTAGACTTTTTTACAATGTCGCGAGCACTCCAACACAATTGACATATAACCGTAATGTACTTACTATAACTTAAACCTTTAGGAAGAATTGCGTTATATATTAGTAAAAATTGTAAACAAATCTGTTCAGTAAATTTTGAGAAATTTATGCACATAGAGACAGACAACTGTTGGGGATTTTGTTTTATAATAAGAATATATTGACTAGCTCTTACCAGCGACATCGTTCGCGTGGACCGTAGTTGTAGAATAGACAGTAGCTTCTTTTTCTCTCCAAATGTGTCCATCACAAAAATAAGATCCATCCAATTAAATAGCAATTACTTAATTGCACTTTTTCACTCGAAACGTAATGATTTAATTTGAGTTAACATTGAGTTCCTTGTATTAATCATCCATTCTCTAACCCTTATCCCAGTCTATGTGGTGTGAGCAAAATATGCCTTCCTCTTCCATTCTTCTCTATCATTCGTCAACTTTGGTGACACACCTTTTATATGCATATCATTCTTCACACGATCCATCCATCTTTTTTCAGGCCTGCCCCCTAGCCATATATCCATCCACATTCATATTTAAAACTCTTTTGGTCACATGATTTTCATACCTCCTCATTACATGCCCATACCAACTTGATCTTGCACTTTTCATCTTTTGTATAATAGGGACAACTTTCAGAGTTCTTTGAATGTAGATTTTATTATTTTGACTGTACAGAGAACTATCTCGTGTCTGTTACAATTTCGCGGTTAAACTGCTCAACTGATATTAATGAACTTTGGTACGATTGAGTTTGTCTGTTAAAAATAATGTGTCTAATTGATATTTGCAAATCATTACACGCTCTTCGGTGACGAAAAATATCTAAGAAAACCTGCATATCTCTAGAGAATTCTGGAGATATGTTTAACCTACCAATACGCATTGGAGTAACGTGGTGAATATTAACTCCAACCCTTCTCTCTGAAGAACGAAGGGGATGCCTACACAGCAGTGGGATAGTAACTTCAGGTTACGGGGTTTAACCGGACGCCCCCCCCCCTTCAAGGGCCCCGCGGCGTTCGATGCATCTGGTGCTCCCGATGCATCGTTCAGCAAAGGGAGGGGTCACTTTTAGAGAGGCCCCGACCTAAAGGTGGCGCACTCTGGGTTACAGAGTTGCTGCTGGCGGGGATGGGGGTAATGTCTTCATAGGTACCCTATCCCCGCCACCAGCAGCGTAGTGGAGCTCCCAGGTTGTTTTAGTCGGTGCGAGTCCGACATAATCGTAGCGTGTCTCCGTCGGGCGGCGGTACCCATAAGGGGATTTTTCCTGTTAAAAAAAAAGGAACTTTAGGTTAACACTTGTGAAGTAGTAAATTTTAATGTGTGTATCACTTTCGATACACGAACAGCATTTTCAATATACAAAAAGGGTAAATAAACCTTTCATTTATTCTACTTGCAAGATATGTTGCAATTATTACCAAACGTATACAACAGAGAAAAAGATACAATTGATTAAAGGAATACTCTAACTAAGCTAATATCGAAGATATTGTTTGACTTCCTCACATTGACCTTACACCTTAAGGTTTGTGTTGCGGTAAAATATTGATATACAAGTGGGAAAGGCTTTATAGATCCGCTATATGTAAGCGCCAGTGAGTCACCCAGCACATAAATTAACGTGATTTGCCGAGCTCACCTCAGTTGTGTCACAGTGCGAAAGAGAACGGACGAAATGAAGGCGTTTTACCTCATTTTATTTACGTATTTAATTTACTTGATCGACGCGCGTTCGATCTCAAACAATGCGAGATTCACCTCAAATGAGGTACAGGCGTCACGGACGAATAATCAAATAAGTGAAGCAAGTGACAGTAATATATCAAGTGTAAAATTAAGAAGGATAAAGAGGAACGGTGTAACGGATGGCGGGAAATGTCCTGTTGGTTTTAAAAAGTTACCTTTGAACGGACAATTCCAGTGTTACAAACCTAAAACTCGGTAAGTTAATTGTATACTATATTCCTAGTGCAATGATTCCACAATTCAAAAAATCAAAATTAAAATTGTTTACCGTCATAGCTTTGCATTATATTATAGCCTATATGTTACATCATTATATAAGCATTAATTGTGTCCAATTTCATCAATATTGGTTCAGAAAATTAGTTATGAAAACATAACAAACAAACAATATATAATGCAATATGTAAAAATTGTTACTTAAATTTTATTTTATTGCCTGCTTACATTTAACCGTAACCTTTTAAAATTTTCCGCGTGAACTAAGGAATGTAATATATTTCTTAAATTTCTATTCGGATGCAATATTGTGCACAAATTTGAAGACAAATTGTTAACTGAGTTTCAAGGCCACATTTGAAATATTTAATTCTCATATATGAAGATAACAGCCTAATAACAATTCACTATGCTATAAAAATTACAAGCACTACGAAATCTCATTTTAATTGAAACCGATATTTATTTACTATTAGGCATAGGTTGTTCTAAGGATTTTTCACAGCGCAATCGTCAAGTCGTTTATGGGTTAAGGTATAAGATTCTATAATAAAATTCGGCAGTCAATGTTACCTTAGCCATTACAGCAGTTTTAAAACATTTAAAAAGAGGCTGATACAGAAAACCTACTATACTGTTGAGGATTACATAGATGATAAAAATGCGTGGATGTAGCTACTCTTCAACTTGTACAAGATAGTATTGAGTAAATGTAACTAGTGATAATAATTATGTTTTGAAAAAAGCAACCGCCACGTTTCTTGTTGGCTCTTCTCGATACGAACAGCTTTTTAACCAGAAGTAGAGTTGGCGATTTAAAAACACTTGTTTACGAGTTACAAAGAATATTATGAATTTGAATAACTGTAAACAAACTGAACTCTAGTAATTTATATAATTAAACGTTACGCATGTAATTCAGTGTGTAACAATTTTTTTTCTGAATTGAAATTTTGAACATAAAATTCGTCATCGTAAGTTAATTATAAGAGATTTTTTAAACTTTCACCGTTTACTTAGCGCACGCAAGGTAATGGACTATCTTACAATCATAGTATTTTTCAAATCAGTTCTGTAGTTCCTGAGATTAGCGCGTTCAAAAAACCAATCAAACAAACAAAAAAACCATAAAAAATGCATATTTGATTCATGTCAATGGAATAAAAAAAAATTAAACTATCTATGGGATAATGTCCATTTGTATTGTGAGAATTTTTGTTTCTGTCACTTTTGGAGAAATGCTAGCCGTGTTGTATCCGGTTAAGTAGAATAGCCCATCCTCTTTCTTACCGAGGTTCCGCAAAAGGCGACTAAGGTAAGTTGACGTCAGGCAGTCGCAAAATCCGTAGCCAAATCATGTGACAACATATTTATACCATGTTGTGTCGACTTTACTTAGAGTGGGATAAGGGCAGGAGGTTACATATTTTTGGAGAAGTGCATTCACTTTTCACTTTGACATTTTATGACCACTGGGTCACTATTACTCATTCAATTGACATTTAAATGGAACCAGCATTCTATTCTTAGAAGAAGAAATGGCGGGTAAAAACAGGTTCAATTGACTGGTTTTGTTTTGATGTTTTTAGGTCAGTACACTACTGCGCATTTATAAATATATAATGCTATAGCTAAGCATAAGATTTTTTGAATTCAACTTAATATAAGATCTATTTTAAGTATACAACCATGGGTTTAAATAGCAATATCTGGGTGACCGAGTCTTACGCGGTAATTTAAAGAAAAAAAAAAGAATCATAATAGGATATGTGGGGCTCGTTCGTAGGTAATTTTATTTTTCGCGACCACCTGTTCCCTAAATAAGCTACGCTGACTTGACAGTTAATGGCAAAAATTCAATCCAATATTAATTTTAGTATTTTTAATGCCCAAAAACAGGGATAAAACGATTTTTTTGTAAATTAAACCTAGCTAGATCGATTTTTCTGCCTCAAAACCACCTACATGCTGAATTTCAGGAAAATCGTTTATCAATTTAAAAAATTACGCAGGTGAAACCGCGGGATATTACTAGTTTTATATAAATTAGTGTACCCACTACGTCGTTGGTATCGATTTATATTAAAGTACCTTAATTAAGTACTATCTGTTTTCTTTTTCAGTTCTTGAAAGAAAAACGAGAACTTTTGTTTTAATGTAAGCCCGGTACAAATCCTAATCTACTTCCTATTCTACTAATATTATAAAAGCGAATGTTTGTGAGTATGGATGTTTGTTTGTTACTCTTTCACGGCGAATCCGCTGACCCAATATCGATGAAATTTGGCACAATTATTCCTTATACACCGGAATAACATTTAGGTTATAGAAATCCTTAATTCAACAGGAACAGGATGACAATTATCACTATCTATTATCAACCGACAACAATTCACGCGAACGAAGACGCGGTTGAAAACTAGTATTTTAATAATGCTAAGTTTCATCAATATTTAATATTGAAGCATTATACGTATTGGTTGCTGGAAAAAGATATTGATAAGGTAATATGACAAAAGATATAAGGTAATATCACAATAATACAAGCAGATTTTACTTTTATAGGTAACGAAGAGCGTGAACTCAATGAAATCTCTTGTTAAGATGTGAGTAAAGTAAAAAAAAACTCTATAAAAAATCTAACCCAATAACTGCATGAGAAATGTTAGTTTAAGAACAAAGCGGTAAATATTTATCGCTTAGCATGACACGTGTATTATAAACTTTACACCAAATAATACATGTTTTCTCGTTTGACTTGCATGTATTTTAAAATACTAACATACATTAGAGTTTACGCTTTCATTGAGGTTTTTTTACATTGGAGAAGTGATATATGTACTTAAAATGTATGCCATCTTTAAAATAAATAAATGCTGAACATAGGTCTTAAAGGATTTCCACTTCACGCAATTTTGTGTTGCATGGCTCTTAGGCTTTCTTGTGACCTTTTGTTAAGGTCGCCTGGGAGTCAAATAGGTGGACTAGTGGGGGATCTGCTGAACTTGAGTGGGTATCCACTGTAACAACATAGGGCATAAACGTCTTTGCAATTCTTTGGAATTGCAACTCGTGCTGCGTGATTCGCAAATCTATATCTACACTTATTGTAAAAGTAGGTCCCTAAAATACGTAATGTTAACTCCTTATGTACATTTAAACTTAAATTTGAGGCTCACCTACTTAATTTACAACTTCAATCTTAGTATTTTTTTTGTTACAGGCCATTTCATTGCTTTTTATAGAATGTTTTAATTATTTAGTTATAAATAATAAATAAATAATAAATAAATATATGGGACACTTACACACACGGTCGTCTGTCCCCAAAGTAAGTAACTTAATACTTGTGTTATGGGTGACAGACAGCTGGTGAATATATACTTATATATTTTTAAATACATACTTAAATACAAATATACACCCAGGCTCAAAGACCAACAAATTCATTTTATAGAAAATGTTGGCCCTCGGCGGGAATCGAACCCGCGACCCACGGAGTTGAAGGCAGGGTCACTACCCACTGCTCCAACGGGCCAGTTAGCCGAAAAATCTTAATTTGTTTTTTTTTTAATTATTGTTTTTATTTTTTAATTTAATTTATTTTTACTGTTCTGTTCTGTTTGTTGTATCTTTATAATTATTTTATTGCAAAGTGTGATTACTTTAGCAATAACAACACTCGGTGCCGAGTGTTGTTATTGCTAATGACATTCCTTACCTTACCTTACCTTTACCATACCTTTGTCCAAGGCTGTATAAAATTTAGATTAAGGATTTTTGTTATGTATTTGTATTTGGATTATATGTGTACGTGCATGTTCTCATCTATATTTTATACAGTATTTGAATAAATATTTTTCTTTCTTTCTTTCTTTCTTTCTTTCTTTCTTTCTTTCTTTCTTTCTTTCTTTCTTTCTTTCTTTCTTTCTTTCTTTCTTTCTTTCTTTCTGTCTTTCTTTCTTTCTTTCTTTCTTTCTTTCTTTCATTCTTTCTTTCTTTCTAAAAGCTGTCGGTCTGTATATGGTCGATTTTCACAAAATCTACCGAAACTATTTTTGAACGATTTTTACTAAAAGGTAGTGGTGTTCTTCTGGAAGATTTTAGTTAACAGTACATTACGGTTTTATGTAAACTGTGTTGAAAAGATCGCGCGATTGTAAATAAATTCGCATGCTGAGAACTTTAGTTGTTTGCTCCGGGTATACCAGAGATACACTAAAGTAATGTACTACAAAATTGTACATCTACAAATATACTACAAAAAAGTCCGACAGCATGTCTCTATCTCTTACAGTTTAATCACAACTACTCAAAATTTCAATAACATTAAATTCGACGCAGGCGAAATCATATTGGCAAGTTACTACCGTTTTATTCGTCTACGGATCTCAAAAATGAATCTCGTAAAAATAATATAATCAAGAGGAAAATCATGTTTTACTTAATGTTCTGCTCCGACCGGTTAAGGTTTCCAATCCCCAGAATTCTCTAGAGATATGCAGGTTTCCTAACAATATTTTCCTTCACAATAGCGTGTGATAAATTGCAATTATCAATCAGACATATAAATTTTTATTATTATAAAATCTACCTGGGGTTTGAACTCGTGCCCTCCTAAGAGTCGCACGATCTCACAACTGGGCTATCACAGCTTTCTTTAGCAATAATCGTAAAAAAATTCGTAATGAATGAAATATTACGCACTATTTTATCTGATTGTAAATGATGATTTCACTGTCGATAAAAACGATTCTGAAAATTTTTGAAGAATTCGCGTTAGGACTGATGCCTAATCAATGAAGTAACGCATATTTTCATTGATGCAGAAGTAATGGTAAATCTGTTAAATGCGATATTATTGATAGTAAATTACTTATATCACATGTTCCAAGTGCGAATTACTGTTAAAAGTAATTCGCGTAAAGTTAATGAAAAGTAGCCTTGTGGTGTCCGGCTAAGTAGAATAGACCACCCTCATTTCTTAACGAGGTATCGTAATAGGTGACTAAGATAAGTTGACCCACGGTGTGGTATCCGGTTTGGTATAATAGAAATAAAATACGTGAAAAACTTAAGCAGTATATAAAAACATCATCATCCTCCTGCCCTTATACAACTTTAATTAGGGTCGGCATGACATGTTACAAACATGCTGTCACATGATTTGATTGCGTTTTTACGGCCGGCCGCCTGCCTGACTTCAACTTACCTTAGTCGTATTTTACGACACCTCAGTAAGAAATGAGGTTGGTCGATTCTACTCAACCGGATACCACACGGCGGGTCGACTTACCTTAGTCGCCTTTTACGACACCTCAGTAAGAAATGAGGGTGGTACTATTCTGTTCAGCCGGATACCACACGGCATGCAGTATTTAAAAATACTATTATTTAAAAATAAAATGTCATATGGATCTATTTTTGAATATTTCTATTCAAGTTTTTGAGTTTATTTAACGCAAATATTGAAAAGCTAATTGAACACTTGAAGTAAATAAGGCACTAAGTAGGTACCTAACAATTAAAATTAGAACTAAGTATGCAATTTGGTTCTAAAAGGGCTCTAAGAACCAAATTGCAATTTTTAAGTACTTAGTGCCTTATTTACTTCAAGTGTTCAATTTATATATTAAGATTGTTACTAAGAGAGAATAAACAATACCGTTTGAAGGAGAACAGTATCTTTCTTAAGTCAGATACGTGTTTAATGAAGGTCATATATAATGGATGTGTGGTGTTAGTCATAGCGAGGATAAACTATGTTTAGTCAATTCGACTAACACTAGTTCTTGGACCCAGCTTCTTGCACTAAGAAGACAAAAATCTTATCATAAATATCCCTCTTTTAAGGACAACATAGTATTCCCATTGCAAATTCTAAAAAAGTAACGTTTAATAAGTTCGTTGGAGAGTTCTTTAAAAATAAAGTGTAAGTGCCTTACTATCCCACTTCTGAACATAGGCCTCCTCTATCTTGCTGCTTCAAAAAAGCAATAAAAAAGACACTTATTTATAAAGCTTATTATACTGTTGAGGACTATTTTGATGATAAGCGACCAGCTACGCACTAGATTAAAGTGTAATTTTTTTAATTTGTTCTTAATTAAGCCATTATTGTAATACTTAATTTTGAAGAGTGACTGCCGAGTTTCTTGCTGGTTCTTCTCGGTAAGAGCACCTTTCCGAACCAGTCGTAGATTCATTGTAATTTTACGATTCGAAAGTGCTTGTAAAAAGCTAATGTGAATAAAGAATTATTTGAATTTGAATATCCGTTTTTGGGTAGAAAGGTTGCAATTGCAACTATCAAGGGGGTCACGGGTTAAAGTTCTTCTGTGAAAACTTATATCCAATTAATATTTGAAATTTATCACGCGCTTTTCGATGAAGGAAAATATTGTTGGGAAATCTGCATATCTCTAGAGAATATTCAAATTCAAATTGAAAAAATATATTCAAGTAAACTTGTAAACAAGTGCTTTTGAATCCTCAACTCTACTGCTGGTTCAGAAGGCTGTTCCTACCGAGAAGAAGCAAGAAACTCGCCGGTTGCTCTTTTCAAAATAATAATTATAATTAGTTAAATTAAGTCATTACTAACTTGTACATAATCTAACAGTAACTATAAGATAATAATAGGCGATTACTTTACTTTAGTAATAGAGTACTATACCACGGAAAAAATATTAAGAACAAAATGAAATCATTTCGTTTGAATTGGCGGTCGTGAACGAAAACCTAATAAAGAAAATCAATTATGAATTCCCAGATGTAATACCTACTTGAGAAAATATAATGGCAGAAAACTCACGATTGGCAAAACCAATATACTGTGTTGCACGATTGCGTAACTCAATCGCTAACACAGTCATTTAGAAAAGTAATAACAAAATCATTTTAATCCGCGATGAAGATAAAACAGATATTATATATAATGCTAAATGTAGAGTGGTCATCTGTTTTCATACCTGATGCATGATTCGTAAAACATGCACAAACCTCCACCACCGCCACCACAATACACAAGTACTATGATCGAACGATCGGTCGACAAGAAACCCAAATTAATGCAAATGAAATCAAAATACTCTTTACTCAAATAAGCTCTTTCAGTCACTTCAAAAATCAATATGATTAATGAAGCTACAACTGGTTCGGAATATTGCTCTTACTGAGAAGAAACAGAAGGAAATTTGGTGCTCAATCTTTTAAAATTTTTCAATTTTACATTATTAAGCTGCTGTCTAGAAAATAAAAGAATTTTTAAACCCAGGTATTATTATCATCCAAATAATCTTCAATTTTGTAATATGTTTACGTATAAGCACATCTTTTTACACTTAATTGAAACTTTTCTGTAGACTAATCTAGTATGGATAGGACTTAGGAGCATATATTAAAAATAATTTATAACAAAGATCGCGGTAGTCGATTTCATCGGTTCTATAAAATACAAGCTGTGACAGCAGCTTGGTCCGCATGGAAATTAGTGAGTCACAAATTTATCCTCAAATTGAAATTTTGAACATAAAAGTAGTGATTGTGAGTTAATTATAAGAGATTTTTGAATAACTTTAATTTACTTAGCGCACGCAAGGATAGCTTTACATTTTGCTGCAATGTTTTTTATTGCTGCTCCTCTCCTATTCATCTTAGCGTGATGTTATATAGCCTTCCTCGATAGATACACTATCTTACACTCAAAATTTTTTTCAAAACGGGTCAGTAGTTTCTGAAATTAGCGCGTTCAAACAATCAATATTAGTATGCATAGACACAATATAAGCTTCAAATAAAAAAAAAACTATTAAAAGAGCGTTGTCACGTCAATCTTACTTCACGTCTGAATGAGATAGTCATAATGAATGTTTTTTGCAATTATACTACTAGTTGAAGAACTGAGGTGAGTCAACAACTAATAAGACTGTTTATAATAAAAATTATCAGACGCTAGTTATTTGAAAAACGTGTGGCAGTGTTTTATTTTATCGTTTGACTTCTTTTTACATACTTAGTCATAAACTTATTACACACGGAGTATGGGAGCCATAGGGCTATGAGTGCGATTGTCTAACAAATAATAAGAGAGGAAAAATGGTAAGAAAGACGAGGTAAGAGGGAATATACTTATCTTTTTTAATCACAGATGAAAAAGATAAATAGCCCCATTTGCCTTCTTTTTTCGACAGACAAATATATAGCTGGCTCCCTTATTCTAGATAAAAATAAAGTAATGTCCTGTTTTATCCCACTACTGAGTTTACTAAGGTTTGGAGCTAAGATGGATCTTAGCTCCAAACCTTAGTTTCAAACCCTACCAATCCGCTTCCAAACCCTACCAATCCGCTTCCAAACCGTACCAATCCGCTTCCAAACCCTACCAATCCCCTTCCAAACCCTACCAATCCGCTTCCAAACCCTACCAATCCGCTTCCAAACCCTACCAATCCGCAATGGATCAGTAATATAAATAAAAGTAATAAAAAATAAAAGAAAACTCACAGATTTTTCTTGTGTCGATCCCTTAAAGGAATAAATTAATTCCCGGGAATCTTGGCTTAGATTAAGTAATTTTATTGTTGACAGTTTTATTTTAATATCGTTACATGAAAGAAAATGATAGAAAAAAAAGATACTTAGGCTTAAAAATAATGGCGTTAGCGTAAATTATAATCGCAAATATACTTATTTTAACTTTATACTCTTTAAATGGTCTTACTTTCATATTTACTGCCACTGTATTTACATATGACCAGAGAATATACGTCGTAAGTAAATACATATGTGTGCGCGTTATACAATGGTCGTAAATTAAGTGTTGTATGTTTAACGCTACTGTTAAGGTACACAACGTGTGTAAATATGAAACGTCATAGATAAACGTATGGCGTATAAAATCGTACAATTCGGCGAGCGAAACGCAAACTAATCAAATGAGTTTTAATATGTCGATCATCATCATTCTACTGCCTTATCCCACTCTAAGTGGGGTCAGAACATGTTCAAACCATACGGTACCCTGTCCCCGCCACTAGTAGCGTGGTGGAGCACTGTCAGTTTTTAAGTCAATGCGAGTCCTCGTCTGGCGGTGATGATCCATAATAGGTCTTCCTGACATAAAAAAAACATGTTCAAACCATATCATGTGATTTGTATATTTTACGACCGGCCAACTGCCTGACGTCAACTTACCTTAGTCGACTTTAACGACACATCGATAAGAAATGAGTGTAGTCTATTCTGTTCAGCCGGATACCACACGGCGGGTCTACATACCTTAGTCGCCTTTACGACACCTCGGTAAGATATGATGGTGGTCTATTCTACACTGCCGGATACCAGACGGCGGGTCAACTTATCTTAGTCGTCTTTTGCGGCCCCTCGGTAAGAAACGAGTGTAATCTATTCTGTTCAGCCGGATACCACACGACGGGTAAACTAACCTTGTCGCCTTTACGACACCTCGTTAAGAATTTATGGTGATCTATTCTACTCAGCCGGATATCACACGGCACTTTAATTATCACGAATTATTATATACTATATACACGAAATATTACTCTTTGAAAATGATTCAAATGCTAATACTTTTGCTCCGTCGAAAAGGTTGTTGTAAATATAAGACGTCATAAATAAACTAATGGCGTATAAAATTCTATAGTTTTGTGAGCGAAACGAATGCTAAGTGGATTTTTATATGTCGATATCTTTACGAAATAATTAAATTTATATTTCTATCACATAATGTTTAAACAGAAATTCGTTTGCTCAATCAAAACGGCTATATATTCTTGCGTAAATATATAGTAGTAACTGCCGCGACCTTTTTGAGGTCGTCAGTCCACCTCGTAGGGGTCTGCTGACGTTGCGTTTAGAAAGAATATTTGTATATGTATATGTATATTATATTATATTTGTATATGGACATCAAGTCCACCCCCGACATGTACATAATTTGTTTGTTTGATTGATTGTTTGAACGCGCTAGTCTTAGGAACTAGTAGATGCATTTGAAAAATTCTTTGAATTTGTTTATAAGTTTACTTGAATTAAGAATATATTGATTCTTTTATATTTGTGTTGGTGGCTAAGGAGAATACGCCATCCAAATTTCTTACCGAGGTAAAAGGCGACTAACGTGAAGGCGACTCGCCATGTTGTATCCGGTTGAATAGAAAGCATCATTTCTTAGCAAGTTGTAAATTGCGTAGCTAAATCGGGTGACAACACAACATGTTGTGCCGACCCCACCTAAAGTGGGATAAGGGCAGGAGGATGATGAGAGTGTTGAAATCAACACCATAAGACTCCAATACCTGTCGAATATCCGCACTACATACCTAATACGGATAGATACTGCGGAGTCGAATAATGGAGCTGTTATATTTAATCGCCACAAGTGACATGTGTTTCTATTTAATCATCTCGTAAGTTCAAGGCATTTGCCAGACACGCGTCAAATTCAAACATACAGGTCTATAATACCTGTTTAATATAAATACTAGCTTTTTCCCAGCAACTTCATTCGCGTGGACTGTAATCTTGCAATTATTGCAAGATTACAGTTATTGTTTAACACTAGCTTCTGTCACTCTCCAACTGTGCAAATATCTCCATTACAAAAATCATATCGATCCGGGAAGACAGAGAGACGATTTCTCGAAAGTATAATTTAATTAATTAAGTAAATAACCCGTATGATTTACATGATATATTGAACTAGTTCAGTTAAATTTATCCATATATTATAAACAAAAACCCAAAATATATAAAAACTTTCTAGCAATATTTTTTTTTACTTTAGTGAATAAAAAACCTAGTTATATTTATAGTAGACGACGTTTCTCAATCTCCTGTTTTCCTTGTATAAATAACACCATTTTTATAACCTATATGCTACGCTACCCCGGTATATAGTCATTAATTGTGCCAAATTTCATCTATACTGGTTCTGCGGATTGGCCATAAAAACGACAAACAGACTTTCGCATTCATAACACAAGTAGTTGATTAATTTTAGTAAATAACCCAATTACTTTTATTAATTATACATTGTAATTGCTCAGTTAAATTTATTCGTTAAACATAAACTAAAATGTATAAAATCTTTCTTAAAATAACTCTTTCGAGATAAGCCAAATAACTTGAAATAAAACCTTCTTAAATTACAGTTTTCACTTGACTTTGGCACA
Organism: Morpho achilles; assembly: GCA_947086495.1. Lineage (NCBI taxonomy): Eukaryota > Metazoa > Arthropoda > Insecta > Lepidoptera > Nymphalidae > Morpho > Morpho achilles. The sequence goes on from CAMTZB010000015.1 coordinate 2,859,945, forward strand.
TCATGAATAAAAAACTTTGATAGGTTGATAATAGATGGCGTTTTTCAATAGCATCCTATTCCTGTTGAACAAACAGGACTTCTCTATAGAAGTCTATTATATGCTTTGCCTTTATGCTACCCTGGTGTATAAGGAATAATTGTGAAATTTCACTTATATTACCGTGAAAACGTATTAGATAGACATACAGATTTTCGCATTAATAATATTAGTAAGGATTAGCTTATTCGATATCCAGTTTGATATATTAAAATGAAATGTAAGGTAAACAACAACACCTTTAAACGAAAGTGTATTTGTATTTTTGAAATGAATATAAAATATAAATAAAGTAAACAACATGTTCAAATGAAAGTGTATTTGTTTTTTTATTAACTTACTTCTTGTACAGACTGACAGAGGCTTAGTTTGGACAGCGTATTTTCACTGATATGTGTTTTTGATAAGAATCTCATTTAAGTTGTTATGTAGTTTAAGATGAAACAGCTGAAATCTTTAAAAATAAATCGTGAGTTATCGTGAGTTGTAACTCACTATAGTAAAAACAAAAAAAATACAAGCCCAAACGAGACGAATCTACGCTTTACAGTATGATTTTAAGATTCTTTGAAACGAATTGTATTGAACTGAAACTTAAAAAATATGATATTTAATGTGTAGTGCTTTATATTGTAATCTCGTTTCTATTGTATTGCATATGGTAAACTAATAATTAAATAATACTATGTAAGTAAGTAACGGCCTGTTACTATCCCACTGCTGGGCATAGGCCTCTTCTCTCCGTTTTTTTTTTTTTTGGAGAGAAGGATTGGAGCTAAGACCTACCACGCTGCTCCAATGCGGATTGGTAGGTTGCACATATCCCCAGAATTCTCAAGAGATATGCAGGTTTTCCTCACGATGTTTTCCTTCACCGAAAAGCGTGTGATAAATTGCAATTATCAATTAGACACATAAGTTTTACTAGAAAACTCATTGGTGCCTGCTCGGGGTTTGAACCCTAGACCTCCTCGAAAGAGGCGCACGGTGATACCGCTGGGCTACCACAGCTTAATACTGTACTAAATAATTAATTAAGAACTAAATAATTTATAGAATTAGGCTTTACTTTGCAGATATCGATAATGCAAAAGTAATAATAATTTTTTACTATAATCCGCGATAAAGTAAAAAAAAATATATATATATAATGCTAAATGTAAAATGGACAATCCGTCTTCATTATTGCGCGTAAAGTAGTTTTACTGTTACTTTTGAACTATGTAATAATTTACTGGTCCGATTACACAGATTGCAGTGAATCTGCCTTTAGCTCCTCGGGTCGTTGGTTTGATTCTTGCTGAGGGCGAACATTATCCAAATACATTTTTTTGGTTCTTCGACTCTGAATACTTAATATAATAATATATATAAATACATAATTTTTAAATACATGTATATAATGTCTGTATTTAAAAATTATGTATGTACATATTTACCAGTTGTCTGTCACCCATATCATAAGTATTAAGTTACTTACTTTGATGAGCGTACTTGTAAGAAAATACTTAAAATTCACATTTTGCTTAACTCAATGTTTCTTTTCACAGGTATTCAGGAAAGTGATGAGATATACCGAACGTTGTGGATTATAGACGATGTAACTGATATTTGATATTCAGTGATTGGGTATTGGACGGAGCCTGATGACAAAGCGAATGGTTGGAAAATGTTGGAAAGAAGTTTCTTGTGTTAAGTGAAGAGAGTACTGGTGCCACACATTGCGTGTAAAAAGTGGGACTCATAGTGATGTAGAATTTAGTATTGCGTCCTGTAAAATTGTTAAATTTTCGTAATTATTATTTATTTTACCCTAAAGGTAGACCTTAAATACATAGTGAAATTTTACAAGATTTGTCACTGCATTGCGATGTATAGAATACGAATTGATAACAATAGTACATAGGTAGTGAATTATTTTATATTATTTATATTTATAGCATTACAATAATTAAAATTTTGTCTAATTAAAGTCCATATAACTAAAAAAAATTGTTTTAAAAGTTATCGAACTTCTGATTTCTATATAGCGTACGGCAATAAAAGTTTATATCATTAATGTAATTAAAAGGCGACGTGAAAAAAGCTCTGTAATATTAAATGTTTTTTTTTTGTATAGATGAGGTATTTTTTTCCACTATTTCATTTGAAGAATTATGTGGAATGTAGATTTAGTCTAAGCTTTTAATGTCTTAATATATTGTAGCCATGCCATTTAAATTGTGCCAGAAATATGTAGATATTTATATAATTAAATAATTGTTATTTAATGTAACTACATATTAATTATAAGTTAGTATAATATAAACAATTTTAAACAAATTTATTTGTTTCATACAATATATTTGATTTATATTGCAATTTGAAGCAATGTTGCTCAGTCACATTAGATACAATTGTTTCGTAATATAAGTTTAGCATAAAGATGTATTACGGAAATTTAAATAATCCTTGAAGTAAAAATGTACAGTTATTTTGTATTATCAACTTTTAAGTATTTAATTTTCCGCGAGATTTTTTTAGCGAGATTTCCTCGCTGCTTTAAAATGTTTCATAGTAAAACAATTGTGTTGGTTTATAATTCATATATAATCTGTTTTATTATAGTAGTAGATAGTGTATGTACTTATTCCATAGTACAGAGTACTTGATACAATTATTTTGTCATTAAAGACTTTTAATTAGAACGACCTCATCTCAAAGTACAGCAAATAATATATTAGTAGGTATAATATAGAAAAATGTGATAATCAGAACATTCCGTTAATACAGGATATGACATGGTAACTCTAATATAGTTGGAACCTTTGTAAAGGAAACGAGAATTTTTAGGCGAGTAAAGATCGCGGAAAGGCTAAAAAAACGGGTTTGTTTTTCAATATATAAAAAATTTGCAAAACTATTTAGTCTGACATTAAAAAAATGGTTAAAAAGGTGTTTAGCCCAAAAAAATAAATGATCGATTAAAGTAATTAGTATAAAATAAAATAAAGAACGATTACATTAATAAAATAATTAGTTTTACATCTTAGGTCCAAAATTATATTAAAGTATATCAGTTTATTATCAATGTTTCAGTTATTTAAAATGAAACAGTTAAATTTCTATTGGTCACATAAAAGTTATGTTTGTGATTACATTAAAAAATGTAGTTATTTAATAAAAGTTTTTTACAACTTTAAATGTAAGGTGGAATCTTGCAAGTTAAATTTAACCAACTTCCCGGTGTCCGATTGAACTCAAATTTTACATACTGGTCCAGTCTAGATGATAACGCATGTTTATAATAAGCAGGACCTGATGCTGCCAGGATTGGTTACAGAAGAAGGAACGCCTCAAAGGTTAACAGTAAAGACATCGAATTGTCTTAAAAGCTTTTTTGTCGGAAACGATAGAAATTATTATTATTTATGGTTCTGCACTCTTAGTCTAGATTTATTTTACCACTTGGCATTAGATTACCCTGTCACCAAATGTGTAAATATTTCGTTCGATATACTTATAGTTATTTGAAAAGAATAACATTTAAAGTGTAAGTAAATGCAATTAACTAGCATTTGATTGGAATTTCACCGTCACGGGAAATTTACTGATATTAGCTCTGCTGGCGATGTCACGAGGGACACGAGTTTTAATCCCGTGCTGTAGTGAAATTTTGACACAATATTTATTTTATATTTATAATTAATTGTTAATTTTAACACGTTTTGCCGTGTATCCTTCGACCACTCTCATTTATTACCGAGGTGTCGTAAAAGGTGACTAAGGTACGTTGACCCACAGTGTGGTATCCGGTTGAGTAGAATAGACAACCCTCATTGCTTACCGAGGTGTAAAATGTGACTAAGGTATGTTGATCCACCGTGTGGTATCTGGTTGAGTAGAAAAGACCACCCACTTTCTTACCGAGGTGTCGTAAAATACGACTAAGGTAAGGGTATGTCGGGCAGACGGCCGATCGTAAAATACGTAGCCAAATCATGTGACAACATGTTTGAAGTATGTTGTGCCGACCCCACTTAGAGCGGGATAAGGGCAGGAGGATATATCATTGTCCATATGCCAATATCTTTAGAACATTGTCTTTGTAGCGAAGTACCGTATAATATATTGAATACCTGGTTGCCCCTACCCTTGCTCAGTAATTTTTTACAAAATAAAAAAAAGAAACTTAAAAAAAAAATTTTAGGTAGTTTTACATCTCTCGAGTCTGCCCATTCTCGAATAAGCTACACTGACTTGACAGTTTATGACAAAAATAATATTCAATATAAATTTTAGTATTTTTTAATGCCAAAAACAGGGCTAAAACGACTTACATAAAACCTAACTAGATCAATTTTTCTCCCCCAAACCCTCCCCCCCCATGCTGAATTTCAGGATAATCGTTAGAGTTTCCGAGATTCCGAAAATATATATATTGTTACAACATGTTTTTAATACAACCTCCTTCATGTAGTTGGTGATTAATATGAAAAAGCATTGTGGCTGTCATATTTTTATGTGTCATTCATTGAGTTGTAGCGAAAAGAGTAAATGGGTTGACTCTGGGAAAACTGCTTTTTATTTATTGAATAGGAATAAAGGAGAAATATCTTTCGTCTTTTTATAATATACATACAAGATTAACTCATTTAAATATTTAAGATAATTGATTTAATGTACAATATGATTTTTGTTTTGCCTTTTCTGACTGTGAAGACGCATTTGCTCAATATAATTGATGTTAAATATTTGAGACAGACATCCGTCTGCGCTGGGCTTAAATGTGTAATGAATAATACTTTTTGATATAATTTTTTAAACTTAGCATTACTTATTTATTTAGCAATAGGATTGACTATCCAACCACTTGTTTACAAGTTTACTTAATACATAATTTGAATTGAATTGATTTAATATATTGTAAACACGTTTATTCTTATATAGGTAATTTTTTAAATGTTATAAAATGTATAAAATAAATTTATTAAAAAAATGATATATTTTTTTTTATTTATTGCAGTTACAGTTTTACCAACAGCAAAACGGTTATATTAAATTATATTAAAAATTGAGTTAGCGTTTTTTTTGTTTTCTATAGGACTATGGTTTTTACCGAAACAAAAAATATATTGGTATTTAATAAAAATAGGCGTTAATTTGCGATAATGAAAATATTATTTTGCCATCAAATCTTTGCGATTTGGTCGTGGAGTCTATCTGAGCATGCATCGGCTACGGGCGGAACGATTGTTGAGATTGTAGTAGTGAATGTGTGCAGTACATGTGTATTGTTGTGTTATTGATGGCGGGTAGTGAAATCTGAATATATCCGGAATGAGACGGATAGTATGAGTACACTCTACATTTAGCATTACATTCTTTTATCACGGATTATAGCAAAAAGTATGCACCAAGTATTTAATTCTACGCCTGCCATATTTTAATAGCAATTAGTGGATATTGATTGTTTTCTGAACTTTTTGTAAGGCGCTATAGCGACGCTTTGATGCCACTTCTAGAAATGAAATTAGATCGATTGTTACAACTATCACCTGCTTCTAATAATTATATCATATAGAATATGTTAAGATGTTTCTTAAGACACATGATGGCAAAACTGTCGCCGTCAATATGTTCATTGTTACGGGATTATTCTGTGCTAACCACAAAAACAAGGCTGCATCAACTTATTTTTGATTTATTTGAACCCCATACGCGTTACTGGATTGATATTTAGAGATTTTCATTTCTAGTTATTTACCTTCACGTTTAATCCTCTGAAATTCTGTATTTTCATACTGAATATAACTAACACAATATAATTACAAAAATGTATCCATCAAATTCTTAACAACTAAGGTAAGGTCATCTTCCCTTCCACACTATCCCCAATCCCCCTATAGCGTCAAAGGGTTTTCCCATCCCCAAAGCACAGGCGGGGCGGCGGTGGACGTATCCAATAGCGGAAGCCGTCACCCCTGACTTGTAGCGAGTCTGGCCACAAGTTTGGCGTTTCTCACCAGTGTTACAAAATAACAGATCAGAGTTTCACTTAAAATAGGAAAAAAAGGTAAGGTCTTTAACAGTCTGGTTAAAGACCTTACCTTAACAATTATATTTAACAAATAAAAAGCCACAAACAGGTTTTTATATTTTATATTTACTCCGAAACGGCTGGACTGATTTTAATGAAATTTTCAGACAATCTTAGAACTGACCCAGCGGATAATCCTGCAAAGTTTGATGGTGATCCGAGCTGTTTATTTTAATGGTATATGTTAATGGTTTATAATTGTTCGAAGGGCAATCGAAAACAGTCTGAGTGACAGCAACGTGTCCCCGGATAACTAGTCCTATGTTACTAATATTATAAAAGCGAAAGTTTTTGAGTACCAATGTATATTTTTTATTATTTCACGCCGAATTCGCTGAACCAAAAGTCGATGAAATTTGGCACAATTATTCCTTATACACCAAGTTAACATATAGGTTATAGAAATCCTGTTAATTCTACAGGAATAGGATGACATTGAAAAGCGCCATCCATTATTATAAAATAATCACGAGACAACAGTCCACGCAAACGAAGTTGCGGGTATAAGCTAGTAATGCATACTTCTAATTTTTTTCCTTTGTCTTTAATTAATTAAGCCTTACATCCATCACGTGCCTTAATGCTTGCAAAATTCTCATCCTGTTCGTATTACCTTTTTTATTATGTTATTGACCTTAAGATATCGCAGATATGTACTTTTGCAAACACATTTGCGTTATTTAACAAACACAAATGTATCGGTAGGATCAAACTTTCTATTAGAAATAATAAGTCACCAAGGGTCGCTGGCAGAGATCTCTTATAGAGATAAGTTATTCTTTGTATTTGTTTTCCATTTAACTGCATTTTTGTATATTTTTCTTTTTTGGTACATTATTAAATAAATAAGAATAAGTTATGTTACAAATAAGGTGTGATACACAGATAATTCACATAAACTTTCAACACATTTAATAAAAGTCTTGTTCGATAAATATCGGCAGTCTTTTTAACAATTATCATAATTTGCATTTCGTGATCCCGGGACCTATACAAGAGGCAAAAGCAATGGCGTGGGGGATAAAGTTTTGCTCGTAATTGCCACTGAATAAATGTGACCAAGGTCCATTGGCGAAAACAGCTACGTCTTCGCCACCATGCGTTTCCCGCGGCATAGGAACAAGAGCTGGGTAGGTGTAGTTCAAATTATCTGTAAGAAAAAGTTAGAGAAACGTCACTGAACATATTCATAATTTGCTTTATTCAAATAAACTTGTAAACAAGTACTTTTGAATCGTCAACTTTATTGCTGGTTGGGAAAGCTGTTCCTACCGAGAAGAGCCAGCAAGAAACTCGGCGGTTGCTCTTTTCAACATAATACTTATAACTAGTTACATTAAGTCATTACTATCGGACGGTAGCTATATCCACGCATTCTTATCGTCCAAATAATCCTCAACAGTATAGTAGGCTTTTTGTATCAGCCTCTCCTTAATAGTGTTTTTAAACTGCTGTAATGGCAAAGCTAAAATTGATTGTTGAATTTTATTATAGAATCTTATATCCAAAGCCACAAACGATTTACGTACTTTTAAAAGGCGCAAAGCAGGAGCTGCAAGCTTATGTCGGTTCTTACTTTGTCTATTATATAAATCACCTATCGTTCTATAACTCTTTATATTTTTATGTAATAAAATTAAATTACTTAAAATGTACTATTGCATCATCATCCATCATTTTCTTACACTTATCCCACTCTAAGTGGGGTCTGCACAATATGTCTTCATATTCCGTTCTCCTTTATCATTCGTCAACTGGTGCTACTCCATTTAAATGCATATCAATTTTAACACAATCCATCCATTTTTTCTCGGCCTTCCTCAACTCACATATCCATCCGCGTTCATATTTAAAAATCTTTTGATCTCTTTTGGTCCAAAAATATTGCGCTTATCATCACTAAAAACGATCTTTTGTTTATCGATGATAAGAATTCACATACATTGATGAATTATATTCTACTAATATTATAAATGCGGATGTTTGTTTGTGGATGTATCTAAGTTACTCTTTCACAGCGAATCCGCCGAAGCAATATCGATAAAATTTAGCACAATTATTCTTTATACACTGGAGTAACATATAGGCTATTGGAATCCTGTTAATTCAACTGAAATAGGATGACATTGAAAAGTACCATCTGTTATCAACCTGTCACGCGAAAACAGTCCACGCAAACGAAGTAGCGGTTAAAAACTAGTAAATCTATATTATGCAAACGATTGATCTGATATTTAATGCTACTTGATGCTTCTTACACCTCTAAGTTCATGAAATGATGATTAAGTTGCTGACTTAAGCCCTGTATATTTTCTAGATATGGCCTTGTAAGGCGGATAACTAATCGCAATCTCTCATTAGATTCATACAATAACTATTTCTCTAAATACCTTACCATTCAAGGTTATATGACAAATATTATTGTTATTTAAAAATGGGAGAACTACAAATTTAATAACTTCAAATCGAATTAATTATATTAGTACATAAAAAGGAATGTTTGTCTGTATGCCCTTTATAGACTCCAAAACGGCTGAAGCGGTTTTAATAAACACTTTCAGACAGTCTGGTCTTTGGTCAGCCCAGCAGACGATCCTGACAAGTTTGATGGTGTTCGGAGCATTTTTGAACTATTGAGTTCTGTTTCGAACGGAATTCAAAACCTGAAAGAGCCACAGCAATGCGTGGCCGGACAGCTGGTTAGCTAATGAAATAATATCAAGACCCTAATTTATTAATAATATTTTTCATATTTTTGAATTTAAACTATCGTGAGTGGTATTCATAATTAATGTGTAGAAACCGGCTATACTACTATACTATACTATACTATACTATACTATACTATACTCACGTCTTATTTTATCGGATGAGCCCGACTAGTTTCAAGCCTATACGGGGCTCTTATGAGCTCCCGTATGGGCTTTAATTAATTATTAATTACGTATAGGATTAATTATTTTTCATATTAAATATTTTCATGCAAATATTGCAGAGATACTTACTCGTGTCATCGAACATGACGTTATGTCTTCTAAATTCGGAAGGTGCTTTATAGCCCGGCCCGTTAGCGTAGCTTAGGGTAGTGTACGGCAAATAATCAGATGTATTAAACTAAAAAATAATATTTGAGATGAAAACATACTGTTAGCTGCCTTTTTATATGTAAAATGCCTTTAAATGTTACAACGTAAGTTTACAAAATATAATAGCAAAAATAGCAGAAACAAAAAATAAGATAACCAAAGACTTAACCAAATAAAAACTGGATTAGGTCTTATTAAAGAAAATTATATCGATAAATGGAGAATATATAAAATATTTGAAAACATCTTATTAAGGAAAATATTTTTGCACTGGCAGTCGATTGAACAATAAAAACAAATGTTACCATTGATAATTTTCATGGCCAATAGCTTATAATCGTTGCCGAAATATGTCTGAGAGTGCTAAGAGAAGAAGAAACTACGAGTATGGCCTTTGATACATTATAATATAAGTATATTGCAAAATTTGTCTCCTTATAAAGTACAGCTGCAAATACCTTAGTATTGGCAAGTCCTAATATATCCGATCCCCGTTTGCTGTAACCACTATAACTCATTGTGTGACTGTGATCTGATGTTATCACTACTAGAGTATCTTCCAGGTTAACCATTCTTAAAGCTGCTTCAACGGCTTTTGCTAATTCTGCTGTTTCGTCCAAAGCCTTACGTGCTTTGGTTTCATGATGTGCTGTGTCAATTCGTCCTCCTGCAATTATTGTTTATTCATTAAAAAAATTCCTGTTAACTTATTTTTAATGCTTTTATATGGATTTTATGCCTTTATTGATTTCACCAAATTGCTGGAATGTAAATCTGCCAATTTATAATCGTTTCTTTTATTTATTTGCTTGATGAAGTTGTAAGGTATTTATAAAGATATTTTAATAGTTTCGGAAAACTAACTCACACAAAATTTTCATACATATTACGAATAACTATAAAATATTCTACAAAATAATAATTAATAAAGGTGTTGAAAGTATCACTGTATGAAACAATTTTGATCTCAGAGCAAATGTGAGTTTTGGCTCGTATAAATCAGATGATCTTAATATGGATGATATCCAAAAATAGAAATCTTATATTCATTTATTGTTCAACATTTATAATCATCTACTAAGATGAAAATATCATGACCAAATAAGCAGAAATAGGAAGCAATTGAAATCGTTACGCGACTAGCAATTAGGAATTTGAGAGAGAAATATGATTGATAGAATGGAGAGAGAGATAAGAATGAAGATTCAAGAGGGAAAGGGTTTTAATTTGTCATAGCGCTGTTTAATTCTGTATAATTGTATTTTTTCTGTGGCCCCTGCCATCATAAATATATATTGTTTAATAGAATTACCTTCAACGAAAAGGAAATATCCTCTTTTATTTTGAGATAATATGTCTATCGCTTTTTGGGTCATCTCACTTAAAGTTGGGTCGTTATTCTCAGCTTCTAAATGGTATGGCAAATGATCATAAGCGAATAGACCAAGCACGCTGCTATATTTATTCTTGTCTAGAGTAAGAAGGTCTTTTCTTGTTTCAATGTATTTCGGGATTGCTCCTTGACTTTCTTTCTTTAACAGCCACTCTCTTATTAGATTTCTGCCATCATTTCTATATCCGATATATCCAGAAGAGTCTTTTTCTTTATGAGAATAGAAGTTTTTCCTACCACCACCGAACACCACCTGAAAATGTCAAACATCTGCAAATGTCAGACTTATGTTATGTTATCGTTTGATGCAATAAAAGACTTAAATAAGTGCTTTCTTAAATAACGTAACGTCTTCAAAAAGTTCATGGCGAGCTGCTGGATCCAAGTGGCACAAGATCGTGTTGTTTGAAGATTTAGTGGACGTCCATCGGTCGATGAAGAAGAAGAAGATATTAGCCCGGTATATAAGCTTTATTGTACCAAATTTCATGAGAATCAATTAAATAAAGAGCAAATTAGCCATGACAATGTAACAGACAGTCTCACAGAGAGAGTTTTAAAAGTTTTAATCAAACACCATTGTATTTTAGCTTTTAAGATTTTTTAAGTAAATTGAGAGACTATAAGTATCTTAAATAGGACTTTTGTTTAGTTACAGCCCGTAAAGCAACACTACTTTCTATAAATTTTGTCGTACTCTGCAATCGTGTCTATTAAACAGGGTATGAATATTTATGTTATATTGGAAATGCTTACGTCAATGCCGCTTCCCACGCGCCCTCGCACTAGCTGGCTCGCAATGTCCTCACATCGGAGACCTTGCTTTGGCAAGTCGGTATCCGCTTCCCACTTCCTGTCCGCAGAGTGGGCATACGCAGCCGCCGGCGTTGCATGTGTAACTCGTGTAGTTGTCACGATACCTATTAATACATTACGATACTGTCAAGCCATCGTATCTAAACAAGAACAATATCAACATAAAGCATATCCTAGCTACGAGGCATCTATTAGTCATTCGAGTTTGCGTTCAATATGAATTGGAATTTCAATTTCTTAGTAACATTTTTTTGCTAGTTATTTTACATGTTTAAAATATGTGTCTACTCCACTTTGAGTGGGAATAAAAATAATCTACCCGAGCTACGTAAAGATGGCACACGTGTTAACATGTGACTGATCACACATGCGTCGTCCGAGCAATGAGGTACTGTCAAGTCATCGTATCTAAGCAAGATCAATATCAATATTGAGGATATTTGAGCTACAGGGCATCTAATAGTCAGATCGAGTTTCCAATCAAATGGCTGGAAATAGGTCGCTTCCAGGGATCTCCACACCACAATCTTGTGTCGCTTGGATTCAGTGGCTCCTCGCGACCTTTTTGAGATCGTTAATCTAACTCCTACGGGGTTTACCAACGTTGCGTTTTTCGGTGCGCGGTAGACATTCCACCACTTAGCATCTCAACGCTCATCAGTTCTCCAACAATATATACATCCTCAAAGCAACAGTAAAAAGGTATATTCTTGGCTAGCGCGCTCTACCTTATACCGATTTTCGCAAATCTATGGTAAAGGGTTTGACTATTTAACAAAAAAAACCTTACCGGTAGCTTTTCCAGCCCTTTGCGCCCAATCCATCAAACCAGTAACAGAATGATCACCATCCCTTTGACCCTTACAGTCTCCTCGTTTAACTGCAGCACTTAGTCCCACAGTGCCGCTATTTGCCTTTACTCCAGCCAAATAAGCAGTGCCGCTGCAAGCTGAATCAGCTACATTATGGTCTACGCAGTAAGTCTGAAAATATATAACGAACTATTTTTTTGGATTTTCAATATCTTGTTAAAGCTCTTGTTAGGCTAGACCACAGCTTAGTGCGATATGTAGGTATGGTTAAATAAGAACTATATGCGTATATGAATGTTCAACCATGTGGGTATTATAAATACCCCTTATCTTGAATGAATGGGTAATCATAACAGTTCTGACCTTATAACATTTGTAACTCTATCTCTTGTCAGTTACCCTATTTCTTTCAATCAAACAACACTTACTGGAATATTGATTTCTTTTAGGAATTTCATCTCTATAAAATCGAGTGTCGTCTGTCTACTTTCACCTTCAAGGCTTTTTACTATTACTATTTTTGGGTGCAGAATCACTACAATGTCCCTAGGACTTCATGATGAGACGTTTATGGTACGTGCTTCCCCAATCACTTCAGATTTAAAACGGGATGCGCTATGTTGTTGATTTTATATTTTTGCGTCACGCAGTTATACCCGTGGTGCAAAGGTCATGTGTTATTTTAACACGATTTTTTTAGGTATCTATTTCTAAGAAAAAATTGAGGATTGCTGTTGATTTATCTGGGAAAGCGCATCTTCTCGAACCCTAATTATGTTCTTGATCTTACTTTTCAAAATAAAAGTGTAGAAGATTTTTTATAACTAGCGTAAGTGTCTGTTAAAATATTAGATTACCTTAGCCAATCCTGTAAACGGGAATGTTTCAAAACTAAGCTTTAACTCTTCACCGTTGTGACCATACTTCTTACCGAGGTACGCTCTCGTCGCGGCCAAAGTGGGAATGCTCATACCGTCCCCGAGAAACAAGATCACGTTTTTGGCAACTTTGGTATTGATTGGAGAATTTATCTGAGGATAACATTAAATTATGTTTAGTGCCCCGATTAATAGTTTTGTTAAGTTTGTATAAGAGTTAAATAGCTTCTATGGAGATGGCTCAATTCTGTATAAAATGATTGCTTATACATAAAAGTAACGGCCTGTTACTATCCCACTGCTGGGCATAGGCCTCCTCTCTCCATTTTTGGAGAGAAGGGTTGGAGCTAAGACCTACCACGCTGCTCCAATGCGGATTGGTAGGTTACACAAATCCCTAGGATTTTCTAGAGATATGCAGGTTTCCTCACGATGTTTTCCTTCACCGAAAAGCGTGTGATAAATTGCAACTATCAATTAGACACATAAGTTTTATTGGAAAAACTCATTGGTGTCTGCCCGGGTTTGAACCCATGATCGTCTCTAGAGATTCACACGGTCGCACCGCTAGGTCATCACAGCTTAAACATATTTTTATATAAATCTAAAAATTTGCAAGATTCTGATCCTGACTTCAGTTCTAAATCGTTAGAGCCCTTACTGGGTTATTTTGTTTGAATCCCGCATACACTTTTTATTAGAGTTACTTGATTTCTACAAGTTATCATTAATAGCGAATAACAAAATTCTGATGCTATATACTCCTAGAGAATTTCTGAGATATGTGTAACCGTCGTAAAACATGAAAATTGAAAAATGCTTTATTATATAGTTAAGTGTACCCCTTTTATCCACCACCTAAATGAAGATACTATGTACATTTAGAACTTCCATGTAGATACCAATATGACCATGTTCATTACCTTTGATCGTAGCGTCCATTGGGCCTGAATCCTCCAGTGGTCTTTGTTCTTCTCATCAAACAACGATCTCGTTAGTAGATCTAGAAAAGAAAAAAAAATCGTTTGAACTCTGTTTTTGGGCATTAAAAAATACTAAAATTTCCATTGCATATATATAACACTATTTTTGCCGTTAATTGTCAAGTCAGCGTAGCTAAGTCCGGGAACGAGTAGTCGCGAGAAATGAAAATACTTAGGATCGAGCTCCACCTACCCTATTATTTTTTTAAGTTTCTTTTTTTAGTTTGTAAAAAATTACTGATCTAGGCTCGGTCGACCGATCAATCCGATCCGATCGATCGACCGGTCGATTGTTTATTAAGACCGCATTATAATTGAAACCACTTGAATTAATTATTGGTTTACTTCTTCTTAGTCTTCGTTAACCGATAGATGTCCATTGCTGGACATTTTGATTTGGCGGTTCTCCGTTACCTTTTCAAGGTCGTCAGTCCATCTCGTAACGGTTCTGCCAATACTGGGTTTTCCGGTGCGGGATTGACTATCCATCATCTGAAGACCCCAACGGTTATCGGTTCTATGCACTATCTACTCCGCCCATCGCCACTTCAGCTTCGCGACATGCTGAGCTATGTCAGTGACTTTGGATCTGTGACGGACCCCTTCATTTCTGATTTGATCGTGTAGAAGTACTCCGAGCGTAGCTTGCTCCACCGCCCGATGAGTTACTTTGTTATTTTATGAAGTAATTTATTCCCTGGTATCGTCAATATATTTAAAAATCTGATTTCACCAGGGACGACGGACATGTCCAGAAGCATTGTGTAAAATATATAGTCTACGATGAGAAGGTAGACCTACTTTCTTTAAGTAGGAAATAGTGGACCTATGTGATGTAAAGTTTTTGTAATATATGGGACAATTTAGCACACAATCCTCCGTCTCCAATGTAACATAATACATTGTGAAGGTGGAATCTTGCAAGTTAAATTTGACCCACTTCTAGGTGTTCGATTGAGCTGAAATTTTACATACTGGTCTAGTTTCGATGACAATGTATGTGTATGATAAACATGACCTGATGCTGCTGCTAGGATTGGCTCCAGAAGAGGGAACAGGTGAATAGTTATCAGTAGGGACATGAAATTTTGTTAAAAGCTTTTTTGTCGGAAAACGATATAAATAATTTATCTCAGAAAAATCCATGAGACAAAGTCTCGGACGTAAGCCTCATCATCATCCTTCTGCCCTTATCACAACCTAAGTGTTATAAACATGTTATAAACACATGTTATAAACATGTTGTCATATGATTTAGCTACGTATTTTACAAGCGGCCACCTGCCTGACGTCAACTTACCATAATCGTATTTTACGACACCTCGGTAAGAAAGAGGGTGGTCTATTCTACTTAACTGGATACCACACGGTGGTTCAACATACTTTAGTCGCCTTTTACGAAATCTCGGTAAGAAATGAGAGTTTTCTATTCTATGTATGTGAAAAAAGCGAATAAGTAAGAAGTTGTCTAAATTAATTCCCAATATATACAGTATTAATTCCGGAAGAGGAATCAGTTAGAATCCATTACTTCGTTGGACGTTTTTGTGAAATTAGATGGTATTGTAATTATCTCTTTCAAGTACACGATGATAAAAAGCCACAATGAAATTGTATAAAAACGATAAAAGATAAACAAGAAGAAAAAGTCGGAGTTTCCATCGGACATACTAACTGACAACGGACATATTATGCTGTGGTAGGAGGTCACGGTTTCAAACCACCACCACCAATTGGGCAGACACTAATGAGTTATCTGTCAAAACTTATGTGTCTAATGATTGCAATTTATTACACGCTTTTCGGCGAAGGAAAATTATCGTGAGGAAACCTGCATATCTTTAGAGATTCTGGAGATATGTGTAGCGTACCAATCCGCATTGGAGCAGCGTGGAAGGTCTTAGCTCCAATCCCTCTCTTAAAAAATGGAGAGAAGAGGCCTATTCTCAGCTGTGGGATAGTAACAGGCCGCTACTTACTTTACTTGCTATACCAACTGAAAACAAAGTTCGTATATCTTAAGTAAAAAGTAAAAAAACGCCCTGTTGCTATCCCACAGCTGGACATGGGCTTCTTTTCTCCGCTGTTGTAGCGAAGGATTGGAGCTAGGACCAACACGCTGCTCTAATGTGCGTTTGGTTATGCATAATTCTTTACAACATATCCATTTACCAAAAAGCGTATGGTAAGTTATAAATATAAATTAAGCACATTATTTTTAAGTAACCTGGTAGACCGAGCCTTGTTAGGTAATTTTTTTCAAAATAAAAAAAGTAACTTTAAAAAAAAAATAACTTTTAAAAATTGGGTAGGTGGGGTTCGATCACATGTATTCTATTTTTTTAGACCGCCCTTTCCCCGAAAAGCTAAGCTTTCTTATCAATTACGGCAAAAATGGTGTTTTATATATTCAATGTAAATTTTAGTATTTTTTTTAATGTCCAAAAATAAAACGATTTTTGATATGTAACCTAGCCAGATCGATTAATATAATTTCATGAAAATCGTTGAAGCCGTGGCCGAGATTCGGAAAATATATTTATATATATACAAGATTAACTCATTTAAATATTAAAGATAAGAAAACTAATTTTTCTTTACCCGGGCTTCGAACACGTGGCCCCTGATAAGAAACACAATTTCACCGCTAGCCTATCAAATATTATACAGCAAAAAAAAAACCCTATGTTACGTAGACTTAGTTCTCCAAATCTAATTACGTCATATTACTCCACTTAGGGCAAGGTTTTGTTGAATAGAAAATGTAATCATTACGAAATATACTCCAGTTAGTTAGTTATTACGTGAGGTTATGTACGGAAAGTGCACTTGACCTGATTTGGGATCGATTATGAATTATATACAAAAAAACTCGGTCAAGTGTAGGGACTATGACAAATAGGGCATCAAAATTACTAAATCAAATCATAGTACCTGGTAAGAAATGAGAGACCATTGCGTGCCGCCCTAACGGGGACCTTCTGGGTGTTCCGAACGGGTTTAATCGGACGCCCACCCTATAAGGTCCCCGAGGCGTTCGATGCATCTGGTGCTCCCAATGCATCGTCCAGCGGAGGGAGGTGCCACTTTTAGAGAGGCCCCGACCCAGAGGTGGCACACTCTGTGGTACAGGGTTGCTGCTGGCGGGGATGGGGGTAATGTCTTTATAGGTACCCTATCCCCGCCACCAGCAGCGTGGTGGAGCACACAGGTTATTTTAGTCGGTACGAGTCCGACATAACCATCGCCTGTCCCCGTCGGGCGCGATTTTGATTTGCTTTGCGATTTTGGTTTGCGATTTTGGTCGTGGAGTCTATCTCCTGATGATGCTTCAGTTGCGGGGCGCAACGATTGTTGAGTTTGTGATAGTGAACGTATGCTTGTGTATTATGGTGGCGGTGGTGGAGGTTTGTGCATGTGTTTTACGAATCCTGCATGTATCAGGTATGATAACCGATTGTCCACTTACATTTAGCATTATATATATTTTCTATTTTACTTCTTCGTGGATTATAGCAAAATAATTTTATTATTACTTTTGTATTATGGATCTCCGCAAAGTAACGCCTAATTCTATAAATTATTTTTCTTTTCCATTCTCTCCTATCTCGTCAACTCTGGCACTACTCCTTTTATGTGCATATCCTTATCATCATACCTTCATTACCTTCATTCATTACCTTCATTCATACCTTCACAAGATTCACAATTTTTCGGCCTCCCTCTATTCATATATCCATCCACATTCATATTTAAAACTCTTTTGCTCGCATGATTTTCATCCCTCCTCTTTACATGACCATTATAAAGTTTTAGTAATTTATAGAATTAGGACTTAACGGTATTCAGTAGTACCAAAATAATGCGATAAAATTTTGCTCTAAGTCGCGATTAACTATTACAGATTTTTGAAAAAATCCAGTATTGTCTTAAACATTGTCCCCTCTTTAGTATTGATTAAATTTAAAAATGTCTGTTTAAAAATAGTCAATATTGAATTATATTAATCGATAGTTACGTGAGGTTATATCAGAAAGTGCACCTTGGCCTTCTTCAACGGTCTGTAGAGATTCAATTGATTTTAAACGGTAGGTAAAATACGGCACGCGAACAAAGATTTCACTAACTGATTAATTGAATGCTGTACCATTTTCAAACTGATTAATTAAGAAATCTACATAACTTCAGTGGTTTATGTGACGTAAGAACCAGTACCATATGTCCAGGAAGTCAAGTCTTTGGGATTCCGCCCGTTATAGGCGTTAACCGGCGAAACGGCTTTCCAAATGCCGTCATATACTGCTCTAACGTTGAACTCTAGATATTCGTATTAGAGATATAAATGACCATGCCTGACCCGGTGGTGCATTGGGAAGTGACCCTGCCTTCAGCTCCGCGGGTCGCGAGTTTGATTTCCGCCGAGGACCAACATTTTCTATAAATGAATTTGTTGGTCTTTGAGCCCGGGTGTATATTTGTATTTAAGTATGTATTTAAAAAATATATAAGTATATATTCACAAGTTGTCTGTCATCTATAACACAAGTATTAAGTTACTTATTTTGGGGACGGACGACCGTGTGTGTAAGTGTCCCATATATTTATTTATTTATTTAATTGAGTTCCTGAGAGTGTTAGTGCTCTAGACACAAGCCATAATAGCTCATGAGAATATGTGACACTTTTTTCAAGTTTAAAGTGATTCGCTATATTTTGGAGTGACCACTGGAGAGACTGTGATAGCCCAGCGGTAATACCGTGCGACTCTTTCGAGGATGTCACCGGTTCAACCCGGTTGTTGTTTAAAAATGAGTTTTTCTGTTAAAACTTATGTGTCTAATTGATAATTGCAATTTATCACATGATTTTCGGTGAAGGAAAACTTGCATATATGTGTAACGTATACTTAACACCCTTAGGTCCTAGCTACCTATCTCTAGCTCTAATCAAAAAACGTTGAGAGGAGGCCTATGCCCAGCAGTGGGATAGTAACAGGTTACTTAAGAAATCATAGGAGTCGCGTGCAGTAGCCAGTTAAATAATAATTCAATACCCACAATCATAAATCCTTTGTTAAAGACAAAAGAGATAATACTTGTTATGAGATAAGTTAACTCATTCAAATAATATTCTCAGAATTTAATTCGCGAACAATATGTACTGTGCAGTGATACTATCTGATTGTTAACAAAACTGTATTTTTTCCACTTCATATTTATCTTGTATCTTTATCTTTATCTAAAATAACCAATTAAATTGCATTTAAGTGTTTTATTTGTCCGCCGTGTGGTATCCGGCTGAATAGAATAGTGCCACCCTCATTTCTTACCGAGGTGTCGTAAAAGGCGACTAAGGTAAGTCGACCCGCCGTGTGGTATCCGGCTGAGTAGAATAGACCACCCTCATTTCTTACCGAGGTGTCGTAAAAGGCGACTAAGGTAAGTCGACCCGCCGTGTGGTATCCGGCTGAATAGAATAGTGCCACCCTCATTTCTTACCGAGGTGTCGTAAAAGGCGACTAAGGTAAGTCGACCCGCCGTGTGGTATCCGGCTGAGTAGAATAGACCACCCTCATTTCTTACCGAGGTGTCGTGAAAGGCGACTAAGGTAAGTTGACCCACCGTGTGGTATCCGGTTTAGTAGAATAGACCACCCTCTCTCTTACCGAGGTGTCGTAAAATACGACTGAGTTAAGTTGACGTCAAGCAGGCGGCCGGTCGTAAAAACGCAGCCAAATCATGTGACAGCATGTTTATAACATGTTGTGCCGACCCCACTTAGAGTGGCATAAGGGCAGGAAGATGATGATTAAGTGTTTTATTTGTCGATAGTTTGGTCTATTATTCGCGAGTTGCATTACCTTTAAAGCTTAAATTAACTGTACGAATTAAGCTTATATGTAAAGTATATTAAACAATTGAAAATTATTTGGGTACAAAACTAATGAAAATATTATTTTGCTATAATCCGCGATAAAAGAAAATATATGTAATGCTAAATGTAGCGTGTACTATTCGTTCTCATGCCTGATACATGCAGAATTTGTAAGAACTCATGTACTACCCGACACCGATATCGTAAAGTTTTTACGATTTTGTCACGAGGCGCAACAATTGTTGAGATTGTGGTGGTGAATGTGTGCAATGCTTGTATATTGTTGTGTTATCGGTGTCGGGTAGTGCATGAGTTTACACGCTACATTTAGCATTACATATATTTTCTTTTATCGCGGATTGAAGCAAAATAATATTCTCATTACTTTTGTATTACGGACCTCCGCAAAGTAACGCCTAATTCTATAAATGATTATTTGGGTGATAAAAATGCTACGAAAATCTTTTCAGCTTCACACAAGACTACGGTTAAATATTGTAAAAATAAACATTTAAAAGTTTGACCGCCGTTTCTTTCTGGTTCTTCTCGGTAAGAGCAACATTTCGGACCAGTTGTAGCTTCATTAAATCTAATTGATCCTTGATGATTTAAAAGTGCTTGTGAAAAGATTATTTGAATAAGGATTATTTTGATTTGATTGGTAGGAATCATCAGGTACAGGAAAAATTTTAGGTCCTCTTTAAAACATACTAGCTGACCAGAATCAGATTTTCCTGAAATTCAGCATGTAGGAGGGTAGGGGAGAAAAATCGATCTAGCAAGGTTTTACGTAAAAAAAATTCGTTTTATCCCTATTTTTGGGCATTAAATAATAGTAAAATTTATATTGAACACTATTTATGCCATAAACTGTCAAGTCAGCGTACCTTATTCTATATATCTAGGATTGATCCCCAACTACCTAATTATTTTTTCTTTTTTTTTTGAAAAAAATTACGAGCAAAAATCGGTCAACCAGGTACTAAGTTATAATAGCTCAGTGGAAAACGGGCGGACTAAAGAAATAAAAATGGGAGCAAGCCTCAGATATCACCTCGCCTTTTTTTCTTTATTAATTTTTTTATTTGCTTTTTTTTATATCTGTAAAAAAAATTATCGGGCATTATACCGTTACCCAGTATTATGCATTTAAACAATAAGTTAGGCATTAGCTAGATCGAAAATGAATAAAACCTTTACAGCTCAAAGAAACTTTAGTTACACGTAAAAGGTATGTCATATTATGAGATACATAACCCTTTTCGTTCAATGTCATATTACAAGTAAGCCGGAACAATATACTGTTTGGCATTACGTTCCGCCTCGGGCAATCTTTTTGTTAATTATTTATTAACTGTGCCCTGGACTATATCCGCGTCAACTTAATTGTTAAAATACTTTATAGAATAAGACTTAATAATAATAATTATTTAGTTTTTATTTTATTTTTTACCACTTTTACTTAATTTTTTTTATATATTTTTTTAAACTTTTTAGATAAGACTGTAATTCCTTTGGTTTTTTTTTCTCTATGTTAAGTTTTTGTATTTATTGTAATTAATAGTAGACAGTGAACCGTCCAGACAATGCTGTGTACATCTATAATTGGTGCATGTATCAGATGTTTTCTTATTTTTGTATTTAGCCTAATCAATGTTTAATATGTGTGCTGTTGATGTTCCTTAATAAATAAATAAATAAATAAGACGTTACTTTGCGGAGATCCACAATATTAAAGTAATAATTAAATTATTTTACCATAATCCGTGACATAAATGTTTTTAGTCCAAAATTGTTACAAATGTTCTGAAGGAAAATAAATGGTTGAACCAATTAGTATATAACTACGCTTTCTTGGATCGCTTTGCGTTTTTGTCGTGCAATCTATTTTCTGTTAATGCTTGTTTTGTGTTTGAATTTTTGAAGTTTGTGACAGTGAATACGTGTGCAGTGTTGTATGTATTGTGGTGGTAATGGTTGAGGAGGTTTTGTAGTGGTCTTTAACCAATTACCATAACAAAATATCTCAAAAAAATATTATCTATCACTTTATCTATAGAAGAAAAAGTCGCAAGAAAATGTTCAGTATTTTTTGTGTTTTTCGCAAACAGACAGACGTGACGGAGGATTTTGTTTTACAATATGTAGTAAATATGTGAAACGATTTCTTGTCATTTGTAAAATAATATTAGGTGTTAAATTATTTATTAACTCTTGCTTACTGCATCTGTAATAATAATGAAAGAGGTATCGAAAGAATTAAAATGTCCTTGTAATATCAAAATATCCTCTCTTGTTTTTATAGAAGAGGATTCTCTACCGTAAATAAATCGTAATAAAGGGTACAATATCCTAATATTTATCTCTTAAGTAATTTCATGTTTCTTTAAGTTTTATATTAGCATAGAGTATAGACGATTTAATAATGCATCCTTATTAATTGTTTGATAATGATAAGTAAACAAAAATAATTCTTTGAAGAATGGAATGTGGAATTACGTGTTTATTAAGAAAATATTATCATTTAAACACAATATTACTTACTTTTATTACTCTTTATACTGCGTCCATATGAGTAAACAACACACATTAACACGACCAACGTTCTTAGATTGAATTTAAACATCGTTCTATATTCAAAAATAGGTTATTTTACAATTACAGATAAAACTTTTAAATAATATTAATTTTATTTATTTACTAACGAGTAAATAGTGTACACATAAAAAAACCTTTTCAGTTTTTAATAAAAATAAACTTATAAATCACAGAACACATACGTATGAGAGTATATTTTTTGTTTTAATATTATTATTAATTTATTTAATTTCTAAGATTGAATTTAAACATCGTTCTATATTCAAAAATACGTTATTTCACAATTCCAGATAACACTTTATAAATAATATTAATTTTATTAAATTACCAACGAGTAAATAGTGTACACATAAAAAAACCTTTTTATTTTTTTAATAAAAATAAACTTATAAATCACAGAACACACGTATGAAAGTACAATTTTTGTTTTAATATTATTATTAATTTGATATAAAACATTTTTTTTTTTAATTTAAAAATAATTTAGATAATATCATTATTCACAGTTTAACACTACGGCGGTTGGAATGACATTGATCTGAACGCTCTTTTCTACTTATTTAAAACTGTAAGTTAACCGTAACAGAGACGACTATTGAGTCGTTGTTATAATAAAATTTTATTGATACGAATTATAAATAATAGTTTGATAGGCATGGTATTACACGAGTAGGTACTGAAATTCATTTTGACCTTGCTTTTATTATAGAATATGCAATAGCTGCTTGCATCTCTTCTAAAAAAATGGTCACGTACAATGCGATAATTAGAAAACAATTTAGACGAATAAAGTTTTATCGACTTAAATACGTAAGTTACCTTAAGAATTTCGTGTTTAAAATTATGATACCTTACATCACTTAATTCAGATTAATATCTTAGGATTTATCGTAAATAATAAAAATAAACAAATAAAATAAATACCTAAATAAATAAAAATAAATAAATAAGTAAAAATAAATAAATAAATGAAATAAAAACTAAAATCCTTCTCCTGTCTCTATCTCACTATAAGTGGCATCGGCACTTGTTTTAAACATGTTGTTACATGTGTTTGCTAGTTATTTTACGACCGACCGTCTGCCTGACGTCAACTTAGTACCTTACCTTTTACGACGCTTCGGTAAGAAATAAGGGTGTTCTATTTAGCGGCATACCACACGGCGTGTTAACTTACCTTAGTCCCCTTTTACGACGCTTCGGTGAATGAGGGTGGTCAATTCTATTCTGCTGGATACAACACGGTTGTTTTTTTGAGAAAAACTTTTTGTGTTTATTTTTATTTACTCTATTCGATTGTGTTAACTCGACTTACCTTGCATATATTTCGTCTTAAAAGCATAATTCTTATGTAGCTTATATATCTTTTGGTTTTAATGAAGAAATATAGTATTAGCTAATCTTTGTGTCTAATAGCACTTATATGTCCACAATATGACCATATTTACAAGTGAGCGTAAATGTACTTGCATAACATAATTCAACCTTGATATTTAGAATAGTCAATTTATGTTTTGTAGATTAACAGAATCTAAACGTGTCCATTTATCGTTGATATCAGAAATATAATATATTTTTCCAAAATGCATAATATGTACTGAAGTAAAAAAGGGGGTTGAATGTACAGAACGAAACATAAAGCACTTTTCCAAATTCAAATTTATTTATTTTTGCATAATGCAGTTATAAAAAAAAAAAAAATATTTTTGCATAATGCAGTTATAAAAAAAAAAAAAAAAAAAATATAATAATAAAAATAAATAATAAAGGTGTTACAATTATTGTTTCAGTGTATTACCAAGAAATAGGTATGCAAATATGATAAACTTAAAATTATAAGTTTTTAAGATTGACACAGATAAAAAAGAGTTAATTTATATATATGTCGCATCCTGGCAACCAACATTCCATCATTGAAAATATATTGAAAATAGAAGGCGCAGCGGTGACAGAAGGCAGACGGCGCATGTGTGAGATGAAGACAGATGTGTGTCATGGCGCAGTTGTGAGATTGTTTAGTATAAATAATATATAAATTTCGTCTTAGTATGTCAGACTAAAATTGGTTTGTTTGATTTAAAACCTGAGACAGCCGCCATTACAAGCGAATGAAAATTCGGGTGTTTTTTATAATCCCTAGCGATTGTTTGAGTTGATTTGATTGATAGCACAGATTTAAAAGTAAGTGTTTAAAAATATATCAGGGTTCTCAACCGAAATAGACTTCAATGAGTTTTCTATTAAAACTTGTGCCTATTAAGGAATTTACGCTTTTCGATATAGGAAAACATCGTGAGGAACCTGCATATCTTTAGAAATCAAGGGATATGTGTAACCGAATAATCCACATTGGAGCAGTTAGGTCTAAGCTTTCAACCTTCTCTCTAAAAACAAAAAGGAGGCCTATGCCCAGCAGTGGGATAGTAACAGGCCGTTAATTGAGTTATATTGAAAAATGTTTCATTCAATCATTGTACATGACTCATTTTTATACGAAGCTACTAGATTATTTTATTTCGAAATAGTTTTGACTTACTTTAAATTCGTTTTGTATATGTAAGTATAAAATTTTGGTGCTGTATTATAATTAATAGGCAATATTTCATACAATTACGTAGTATATTAATAAGATGATCGATTAGTTAAGGATACGCTTTTCCATCGAACAATATCAAAGAAGATTAAATATTTATTATTTCTATCATAATTTATTTGCCGCTTTAGACATTTTATTATAATATATAATAATTTTATATATTAGATAATATAAAAATATTAAAATATTACCATTATAATTAATATTTAAATGAGTTAATCTTGTATATTTTTTTTTAATCTCGGAAACGGCTCCAACGATTTTCCTGAAATTCAGCATGTAAGAGGTTTTAGGGGAGAAAAATCGATTTATCCCTGTTTTTGGGCAAAGAAATGGTTAAATGTAGAATTGAAAGCAAAGTATTTTTCAAACGTAACGTTGCAATAGCAGAAAATGTGCAAAACGCATATGTCATCGAGGCCTTCTTTTTTTTATATTTTTATTTTTAAATTGCCGAGCAAGGCAAAGGTCTCCAATGTACTAAAATATTATTAGTCGTTTTATCCCTGTTGCCAGGCATAAAAAAATTGCTAAAATGTTGAATAGAAACTAAAATAAAACCTATTAAATAGAACGATTTAAATGTAAAAATGATTTGCGATTTTGGTCGTGGAGTCTATCTCCTGATGATGCTTCGGTTGAGGGGCGAAACGATTGTTGAATTTGTGATAGTGAACGTATATAGTGCTTGTGTATTGTGGTGGTGGTGGTGGAGGTTCGTGCATGTGTTTTTACGAATCCTGTGTGTATCAGGTATGATAACCGATTGTCCACTCTACATTTAGCATTATATATATTTTCTATTTTACTTCATCGCGGATTATAGCAAAATAATTTTATTATTACTTTTGTATGGATCTCCGCAAAGTAACGCCTAATTCTATAAATTATACAAATGTATTGTTTAGGTATATACGCCGTGTGGTATCCGGCTGTATACTAATGTAACTAATGAGGGTGGTACTAATAGAATAGTACCACCCTCATTTCTTACCGAGGTGTCGTAAATGGCGACTAAGGTAAGTCGACCCACCGTGTGGTATCCGGCTGAGTAGAAAAGACCACCCTCATTTCTTACCGAGGTGTCGTAAAAGGCGACTAAGGTAAGTTAACCCACCGTGTGGTATCCGGTTGAGTAAAATAGACCACCCTCTTTCTTACCGAGGAGTCGTAAAATACGACTAAGGTATGTTGACGTCAGGCAGGCGGCCGGTCGTAAAATACGTAGCCAAATCATATGACAATATGTTTGTAACATGTTGTGCCGACCCCACTTAGAGTGGGATAAGGGCAGGAGGATGATGTATTGTTTAGGTATATATTATTATTAATATAGATATATTTAGTGTATAGTATGTAAGAACTGATTGAACAGTTGTTTCTGCCCGTGTCTTTTTCACTGAATCTCTGTGAAGGTTGCCTAGAAGAGTTTACTTATTAGTAATAAGTAAACTCTTCCAGGCAACACTTTACTTTTTTACTTTTTTACTTTATTTTTTAATAAGGCCGCCCTTTGTACGCATTATTGACGCCTTTGTCTTACAACTATAAGCATGTTAATTTTTTTTGTTTTAGTGTAATCTTGTGTGCAATAAAGTTTTTATCTATTTATCGAAATTCAGATTATATATATACAATATTAGCTCATGTAAAGATTAAATATATAAAGATAGCACTAATACCAACTCCACGGTTCTCTCTGTGATTGTATTAGGGCTGTTTATCATTGTATGACACAATGACACTCCCGGGTCCATGCTTTTGTTAGTTTGTCATGTTTATTAGTAATAATGGATATAGGGAATGCACCTGCCTTCACTAGGTTTATGGGATGCGAGGATAAAACATAATTTTTATATATACGTACATATTTTTAAGCACAAAGTCATACTAATATATAAATAAAAGATGAAAATATTATTTTGTTATAATCTGCGATAAAAGAAAATATATGTACCTAATGCTAAATGTAGAGTGAACTATCCGTTTCTCATACCCGATACATGCAGAATTTATAAAAGCTCAAGCACTACCCGTCACTAAGAACACAAGCACTGCACACACTCACCACCACAATCTCAGCAATCGTTTCGCCCCGTAACCAAAGCATCTTGTTAGTTGCGGGTAGTGCATGAGTTTTAGAAATTCTGCATGTATCAGGTATGTGAACGGATAGTAAACTCTACATTTAGCATTGCGTATCATCATCTTCATCATCCTCCTTCCCTTATCCCACTTTAAGTGGACTCGGCTCAACATGTTATAAACATGTTGTGTGATGATTTGATATGTATATATGACCGGCCGCCTGCCTGACGTCTACTTACATAAGTCGGTTTTTACGACACCTTGGTAAAAAATGAGGGCGGTCTATTCTACTCAGCAGGATACCACACGGTGCGTCGACTTACCTTAGTCGACTTTTACGACACCTCGGTAAAAAATGAGGGTGGTCTATTCTACTCAGCCAGATACTACACGCCATTCTAAGGTACTCAAAATATATACTATCTTTTTTTTAATTGAGACAATTATTGCAAAAACATGAATATCTGTCATTCAATGTAAAGTGCAAAAAATCTTTGCGGACATTTTAATATACCTATCGGTAGGTAATGTGTTATTGACCTTGGGTATTTTACATGGAATATGCCCAGATCCTACTTTCTCGGAAATAAGCAACATTGTTCCAATAAGATTCATTCATTGCATACCGAATTATTGAAACAGGGAAAAATAGGAAGTATTTATTTATTAAAATTAGGTAAGTTAAGTAGGGATTTTTTACTATACCATGCTTGGTCAAGGCTTCCTCTCCCCTAATGAAAAATATTCGGTATTTAGATCCACCAGAATTAATTAATACAAATTTTTACATCACGATAATCGAGTCTATAAATCTTTTGTATCAATGTTTTCCTTTCCAGAAAAGAGCGTTATAAATTGTTAAAAATATTTAATAATTTTTAATAATTAAATATTTCATAAAAAAAATTAACGTAAGGAAAATAATAAAACAAATTATTCATTTTTTTCCCTTCATCCATCTTTCCATCTTCCATCTTTCTGCCCTTATCCCACTCTAAGTGGGGTCCGCACAACATGTTATAAACATGTTGTCACATTACTTAGCTACGTATTTTACAACCGGCCGGCCTGACATCAACTTGACATCTTACTTCATTCATATTTTACGACACGTCGGTAAGAAAGAGGGAGGTCTATTCTACTTAACCGGATACCACACGGTGGGTCAACTTACCTTAGTTGCCTTTTTTGACACCTTAGTAAGAAATGAAGGTGGTCTATTCTACTCAGCCGGATACCTCACGGCGGGTCGATTTACCTTAGTCTGCTTTTACGATACCTCAGTAAGAAATGAGGGTGGTACTTTCTATTCAGCCGCATACAACACAGCGTAATAAAACAAT
Organism: Morpho achilles; assembly: GCA_947086495.1. Lineage (NCBI taxonomy): Eukaryota > Metazoa > Arthropoda > Insecta > Lepidoptera > Nymphalidae > Morpho > Morpho achilles. The sequence continues at coordinate 2,888,530 of CAMTZB010000015.1, forward strand.
TTTTTATGATATACAATTCAAAATGTTCAGCACAGAATGAAAAAACTTTGTTCGAATTTCAAAACTAAAGAATACAATTCGTTTTTATAAATTATGTATCAAAAATAAGAATGCAATCTTTTTTCGTCTTTGATAAACACAACCATCATCTTCCTGCTCTTATCCCACTCTAAGTGGGGTCGGCACAACATGTTATAAACATGCTGTCACATGATGTGGCTGCGTTTTTACGATCGGCCGCCTGCCTGACGTCAACTTGCCTCTGTCGAATTTTACGACACCTCGGTAAGAAAGAGGGTGGTCTATTCTACTAAACCGGATACCACACGGTGGGTCAACTTACCTTAGTCGCCTTTTACGACATCTCGGTAAGAAATGAGGTTGGTATATTCTACTCAGCCGGATACCACACGGCAGGTCAACTTACCTTAGTCGCCTTTTACGACACCTCGGTAAGAAAAGAGGGTGGTACTATTCTATTCAGCCGGATAACACACGGCGTCTTTGATAAACACAACCATGGATTTATTATATACAAATTTCACTAATTCAATATTCAAATTATAATTCATCAAATTAAAATTTCTTTTTCACCTTGTGTCATGATTTATTCATTTTTCACATGACATGTGATAGGTAATTTAATAAATGACCATAATCATCTTAAGGCAATATAAAAAAATCCTGTGAAGCTTAGTAATAATGTGTTACAGCGACATCTAGTTTAGTATTCACGTATCACGTACTAAGTTACGATGCGAACAACCTACGTTCCATTAAATAGTTTACTATTGAAAATATTAATTGCAAACATGAAAAAGGTAAATTATGTTTCTTTTGGTAGTTCAATTACAAATGATATACTTCCAGCGTCTTTGTTTAATCACACATAAACAAGAGAGACAAAAAAAGCCTCATATTTTCTCTTTGTTGTCGATGGACACATTTTAGGCTAGCTCATCTAATATAATAACTTATGAGTTTAATAATATTCAAATATTTGAAAATCTACACATAGTATAATTTTATAATCATGTAAATAGCGCCTTCTATGTTGTCTTGTATGTATTACGTCTTTTAACTTCTCTCATTCATATTCAAGTCTCGTGCGTACGCGCGCAGTGAACGGACGCGTATTGTTTATGTGAACGTTATCGCTGCGCGTATCGTGTGAGACGCAAAGTTCGCCAGTTTCGGTTAACGCCCCTGCACCCCTGCCCCCGGCGACAGTTGTACTCGCCGCGACCCGTGTCGCGGCTTGAGGAAGCGGTCGGCAGCGCATCGCGTGCACCTGCTTCGCCGAAGCTGTCCGGACACAGCGATCTGCACCGCCTTTCGTTCGCCGAAAAGGTGACTGTAGACGTGCCCACGGTAATACCACCGTCCTTCCTTCCCACGCGTGTGTGGTTTCCGTCCCCGCTCGCGGGCGCTTAGCTGGGCCTCCCCTAGGGGTCTCACCTGGCTGGGTTGCACGCGCCGAGGGAGTGCGGTGCTACACTCGCTAAGAAGTAGGTTGAGTAAAGTACAACTGCTCGCACGAGTAATCGTGCATCATGTCCGGCAGGGGGGAGCCCCCCCCTAAGGACCAACGTATCAGGGGAGAGCGTCCCGCTTTCACCCACGCTGTCGTAAGACGCGAGTTACGGGATAGCACTATCCCGTTCGTGCCAACAGCGCCACTACCGGCGCCACCAACACTCCGTCCCCGCTTCCGGGCAATAACCGGCGAGCGACAGTCGCCGGAGTCCGCCGCTTCTTTAATCACGGCCGAGGTATCTGAGAATACATCGGGCGTCGATGCCCCGAAGCGGCCCCGTGCAGACGACTCATCACCCGGATCACAGGAGGGTGAAGATAAACGGCCCAAGACAGACCGATCACCGACGCCACCACCAACACCACCACCACCACCAACTGTGGAACCTGCGGGCCTACGTACATATGCCCGGCAATCAAAACCACTGCCTCCCCCGCCACAGGACGTAACAGGAGGGCAGTCTTACAGCGCTGGTGAGACTCAGGAGTCAGGCAGCTTGCTTCGAGACTCCACCAGCTACGCTGGTCTGGCATCACTGTCCCCAATGGTGACGTCCCGCCCCCCCTCACCCCAGGCCGGTCCCTCCGGCTACGCTGCAGCCGCCGCCGCACCGCCGTCGCCTCGAGCGCTCGAGCAGCGCCAGGCCGAACAGCAACGCCAGCAGCAACCAATTGCAGCAGGACTGAAGACGGCACGGTCCGAGTATCCACCCATCACGGTGGAGTGCTTCCCCAATTGGACGAAGCACTTCAGCGCCATTAGGGGCCAACTTGGACATGCACCCAACGCCCGCCCCATGGGGAAAGGGGTGCGTTTCCTACCAAGATCAGCGGAGGAATTCCGGGTCCTCCAAAGATACCTCATTGACGCCGCTAAGCTGGACCCCGCCATATCGTGGTTCTGCTACAGCCCGGCGTCAACCCTGCCCACTAAGGTAGCCATCAGGGGGCTACCTCAAGATACCCCGCCGGAAGAAGTCGTCGCGGCGCTGCGCACCCTCGGGTACCCGGCGAACCGAGCGAGAGCCATCCCGGCGGTCAGAGGGCGGCACGGCTGCACGTTCTTCGTGGAGTTAGAGCACCTGACACACGAAGAACTCGGTCACCTATACCGCGAGACCGAGTTGCTCTCGATGCCCGGCCTCATCATTGAAGCCTGGAAGGGGGGGCGTGGGCCACCGCAGTGTCACCGCTGCCAGCAGTTTGGCCACGCATCCGCCAACTGCCACCGGCCTCCAAAATGTGTCCGCTGCGCAGGCGGGCACATCAGCCAGGATTGCGACAGGGCCCCTGAAGAGGCCCCCAAGTGCGTCAACTGTGGGAGGGCGCACGTGGCGCGAGACCGAAAGTGCCCTGTCTTTCGGAGAGAGGCGCGAAAACGCGGCATTGACATCGCGCCACCGCGTCCGAACGAGCCGGTGAAAAAGAGGGCAGGGGGGAGCGGGCGAGGTCCCCCCCCAACCACTACACCCGCCGGCCCGATACCCGTCGCCGCCGTCAAAACGACCGCCGTACCCCCCCCACGTCCTGCACTCGCTGTACGTGCCACTTCAGTCCCCACCGCACCCCGTACCGCCCCTCCAACGCCCGTCGTTCCTACGGCCGAGACGGGCGCGCCGCCAACGACGCTACAGCCGCCAGCGAACGTCCCGACAGCCAGGGGGGAGCCGCTGGCCGGGAAAAGCAAGAAGAGGAACCGACGTAGGCGCAGGCAGCCGAGGCCCGCTAACGTCGAGCCCGCCGCCGCGTCCACACCGCATCCCCGGCCGCCATCAGAAACAGCAATGGCGCCTCAACCACCAATTGCCGAGGCGCCGAGAAGCCGCGGCCACCAAGTAGCTATGCGAGAGGCGGAGCCACAAGCGCCGCAATACCCATCGTACCCCCCGCCACCCCCTACACAGGACTCGGGCATAAACAACATTGTCCGGGTCCTGATTGAGGCGCTTATGGCGGCGCTTACGACCTATCTGGCCACCAGGGACGTCGTCGGCGCTATCACAGCGGCTATCACCCAATTCGGACGGTCTTATCAATGACCCTCCGAATTTTATACTGGAATCCGGGCGGCATAAGAGGTCATGTCCGTGAGCTAAGTCTACTCGCCCAGTCGCAGGACGTGCACGTTATCCTCCTGGGCGAAACCAAACTTACGGACAGCGTCGAGCTCCGCGTGCCCAACTACTTCGTGTATCGCCGCGACGAAGTCTCTCCCCGGGGCCACCCGTACAGAGGTACGGCCGCTCTGGTGCGGAGGGACATCATACACGAGGAGTTGGAGCACACCCCATTCACCAGCACTCGCACACAGGGAGTGCGAGTCAGCGTGGGGAATGAAGAGCTCCGCATCTATGCCGCCTACAAACCACCCGGACTGACCTTTTGCAACACGGATGTCGGGACCATCTTCGCACAGCAGGGACCCGCAGTGATCGTGGGCGATCTCAACGCGAAACATCACGCGTGGGGATCGCGAATCATCACTGCGGTCGGGAGGCACCTGCACGAAGATAGCGTGAGGAGCGGGTACGGTGTGGTGGGGCCGGGAGCGCCGACCCACATACCCACTGACCCCCGCGCCCAGCCGGACGTCCTAGACATAGTGTTGCACCACGGACTCGACCACCCATTTGATGTTGAGGTCCTCTACGATCTCGACACTCAACACCTACCGGTTCTGGTCATCCTTGCCACCCAGGGAGGCTTCCTAGTGCCCCGCCCGCCGCGGACGCGGACGAACTGGGAGCGCTTCACCGCCAAGCTTGCCGGGCTTGAGCTAGCAGGCCCGATTACCACCCCTTCGGAAGTCGACGATGCTGCTGCGCTCGTCACGGAGGCGATTATTGCCGCCAAAGCAGCAGCTACCACCACCACGTCGACTCCATCTGACACCAACCGAAGGAAGGACCTGCCGAGCTCGCTCCGCTGCATGCTCAGACGGAAGCGCACCCTGCGCCGCCTATGGGCCCGCACTCGTTGCCCCAGGGTGAAAGCCGACCTGAACCGGCTTGCAGAGAAGATCGCGCGTGCCATAGTCGCTCTCGACGAGGCACGGTGGGAGTATACCGTCGATCGAGCGACGGAACATGACACAGCGCTGTACTCTCTCTGCAAGCAACTTACCGGACGTGACACCCCCGTTTACCCCTTGCTCGATGCATCGGGTAAACGCACCTATGCCGCCAAAGATCGTGCTGAGATCCTGGCGGCTCACCTGGAGAAGACCTTTACGCCCAACGCCCCCAACACCTCCAACCTCCACGTCATCCGTCATCACGCGGCGGTCCAGGACAAACTGGAGAGGTTCCTGTCGGCCCCTACACCGCCGCTCCGGGGAGAGGACTTCATCTCCCTGTCAGAGCTGCGGTCGGTCGCTGCTCGCCTTGATAAGCGAAAAGCGCCAGGACCCGACGGAATCACCAACGCCACGCTGATGCTGCTGCCCCGAACGGGTCTCGTAGCGCTCACGAGCCTGTTCAACGGAGTACTCCGCACCGGTCACTTCCCAGAGGCGTGGAAGACCGGGAAGATCATCGTTCTTCCCAAGCCGGGGAAGGACCGCCGCCTGCCTGGAAGCTACCGGCCGATCACACTGCTCTCGCATATAGCCAAGCTGTTCGAGCGTCTGCTGCTGCGTCGAGTCACGCCCCATCTGCCCCTGCGCGAGGAGCAGTTTGGATTCCGCAGCGGCCACTCTACGACGCTCCAGCTGGCGAGGGTCATTAACCAGCTGACCAGTGAGCTGAACAACGGGTGTTACACCGTCGGGGTTTTCCTCGATATCGAGAAGGCCTTCGATCGTGTGTGGCACGCCGGGCTCCTGGCCAAGATCCTGGATACCACCATGCCGCCTGCTTATGTGCGAGTGCTGGCGTCATTCCTCAGCGGCCGTAGCTTTTACGTGGCAGTGGATGGTGCCGAATCCCAACCACGCACTATCCAAGCCGGAGTACCCCAGGGCAGCTGTATATCGCCGCGCTTATACGCGGCGTATACGGATGACATCCCCACCCTGCGCCACCATCTGCGGGAAGGGGAGGAGGACGTGCTGTTGTCGCTATTCGCTGACGACAGCGCGTATTTCGCGTCGTCCTACCACCAGATCGTCGCCACAAACCGCATGCAGCGTCTGCTGGACTTGTTGCCGGAATGGCTGGACAAGTGGAGGATGGCCGTCAATGTCGGGAAGACGGCCGCTCTGCTCACCAGCCGCTCCAGGCCGCTACGCCAACTCACTCTGCGAGGCCAGGACGTAGAGTGGAAGACCACAGTGAGGTTTTTGGGGTGTGAGTTGGACCGCAGCCTGCGCATGGTCCCCATGGTCAATCGTGCCGTGGGCCATGCTGCTGCTGCCAGGTCCCAGCTCCACACGCTGTTCACATCCCATTTACCTGTCAACACCAAACTGCGAGTCTACGGTGCCTACGTCCGCTCGCGCTTGACGTACGCGGCACCCGCCTGGTACGCGCTATGTTCGGCGTACCAGAGGCGAAGGCTTCAAGTCCAGCAGAACCGCTGCCTGCGACTGATCGTAGGAGCCCCGAGGTATGTGCGGAACGACGTCGTGCACAGAGATACCAAGATGCCGACCGTGGAGGAGTTCGTTCGTCGCCTTGCGCGCCGACTGTTCGCGCGAGCGGACAACAGCGCGCACGTTCACCTGCACGGCATCGCGCCACTCCACGCACGACCACCCGAGGGACGTTCCCTGCCTCGCGAGCTCCTGCGATCACCGTCACCGCGGCCCGACGCGGACGACGACGGCGACGAAGAGGACGACGCGACGGGCGAGAGGGCGATACCACCGGACATGACACACCCACCCGATCAAGACACCACCGGACGAGACACCACCGAAACTGACTCCGAGGTCTGGGAACTACCATCCCCCGACCTCCCTACCGAACACCAAATCCCGTAGGTCACCTAGGTGACCTGGGCCTACGGGCCAAACACAGTCCAGGCCACAAAGCCTGCGAGGACCAGCCCGGGCAAAGAGGTTCGCCTCGAGGCCCGTACCCCGCCTACCCCTCAAGGGTATGCGAGAAGACCCTCTGCTCATTCATAATTGACTGGCCCGTTGGCGCAGTGGGTAGTGACCCTGCCTTCAGCTCCGCGGGTCGCGGGTTCGATTCCCGATGAGGGCCAACATATTCTATAAATGAATTTGTTGGTCTTTGAGCCTGGGTGTATATTTGTATTTGTATTTAAGTATGTATTTAAAAATTATATAAGTATTTATTCACCAGTTGTCTGTCACCCATAACACAAGTATTAAGTTACTTACTTTGGGGACGGACGACCGTGTATGTAAGTGTCCAAAAAAAAAATCATATCACTTCGAAATATGTAGACTGTGTTAAATACGAATTCTTTGCAATTTTTCATTGGAATAAGAGATACAACCATACTTCAGTTATTTATTTTTCACAACATAGTTCATTACTAACAAATTATATCTACTTTATTTTAACAACATTGGAAGACAGAATTATATTATTTTGTGATATTGAATCACAACAATTTTTAATAAATTAATTGCTTGTAATAAACCATAAAATAAACTATCTTATAAAATATTTATATACAAATAAATAAATTACAATAAAATTTATCGCGCAATTATAATAATGCCTCAATAATAATAGTAAAATACAATCTCAAAGAATCAAAAAATACAAGCGGCCATAAAAATTTGTTGAATATAAGTCAATAATAAAAATATAACTAAATTTAATTAAATAAAATAAAAATACACTTATAAATAAATAAATACAACAGAAAGGAACATTTTACAAACATATTTTAAAAGCATATATTTTCTATTATAGTAATCATATCTGAATATGTATTAGAATAAAAATAAATTACGTAATATAGGATTAATATTGTTTGTGAATTTAATTTAGTGATTGATATTTATGAATCAACTAATTCAGTAAATATTAATCACTTAAACCTATTTTTTTATTAAAATGTATATATTATAATTATATTAATGTTAAAAGTGATATTTGAAGAAAACTTGATGAAAATTTTGATAATTTATTCGTTATACATTGTATAATACAGTTATATGTTATCATTCTAAAAACCCCTGTACCTTCTTTGTGCCTATAATTTAAAGTTACAAAAATAGGTTTTAGGAACGTATTTGGCGGCAATTTTTACATACTAAAGAACGCTCTCTATACAATATATCTCAAACTACATTACAGCACAGCAGAATTCGAAAACTAATTATAAATGTTAATCTATTCATGTGATAAAATAAAACTATACGGTTTTATAATACAATTTCATAAATATTACATTTTCTCGATAAATTTGGACCATGGGCGAGATTCGAAACAAACAACTTGACCAAAAATTTTAGCGGTTTCAAAACAAGACAGTGTTAGATTAACATATTAACCTACTTAATTTAATCAACTTAGAATAATCAAAAATCATCAAAGATATTATAAATAAATTATAAACTTTAAAATTAATTTCTGAAAAATATATCCACATTTACAATATTTGTATTCAATTATACTGTATTTGTAAATGTTTTAAATAAATAATATTAATCATAATGGAACGATAAATGAATTTATGATTACAATGAAATAAAAGATTTATGAATTAATATTATTTCATTTCATAAATTATAAAATAAAACATAATAATTATTATATATAAATTAAGTAAACTAACGAAATGTAGCACAAAGTATGTATAACATTTATTAAAATTTTTTCCTTATAGATTACTCGTTCTATTAAAAGAATTTCACAAAAAAACAGTAATTAGGTACCTACGACAAGAGAATTACTATTTTTATCACATTAATTTAAACCTTCTGTTTTTATATTTTGTTATTTCATGTAACAGCGTTTTGTTGAAAAGATACGTGGTTAATTAATGTAAATGATGTGTCGAATACAGCCCGTTTGGTATCCTGATGTATAGTAAAAAGCGACTTAGGTAAGTTGACCTGCCGTGTGGTATTCGGCTGAGTAGAATAGACCACACTCATTTCTTACTGAGGTGTCGTAAACCAAAACAGAAGACATAAATGAAAGAGAGAATTACAATAAACACAAAGAGAAGAAGATTCGCCCGCGTGAAAAGATTAAAACCGTAATATAGTTTGATAACCATAAAAATGATTGTGGACTGTTTTTGAGAGAAAAACAATTTTGTAATACATGATTTTTGAATAACTATCACCGTATACTATGCGCACGCAAAGAAAGCTTTAAATTTTGCCGTTTCATAATTATTTTTATTGCTGCTCCTCTTCTATTCATCTTAGCGTAATGTTATTTATAGCCTATAGCCTTTCTCAATAAATGGCCTATCTTACACTGAAAGAATTTTTCAAATCGGTCCGGTAATTCCTGAGATTATCGCGTTGGAACAATCGAACAAACAAACAAACTCTTCAGCTACGTTAGCGTATTATTCATTTACACTCGTATTATTCAAGGTTGTCTCGGAGATAAGGTTTTTTTTGTGAAAAAGATAAATATTGTAATGGGAAAATATATGTCATTCAAAACTGTTTACAAAGACGTTGTACAAATTAGCATTGCTATAAATTTTATCTTTCAAATATTTTGACAGGTCCAAACTGATACAAGATATCTATCTTTATCTTTAATATTTAAATAAGTTAATCTTGTATATATATAATTTTCTGAATCTCGGAAACGGCTTTTTCGATTTTACTGAAATTCAGTATATAGAGTCTTTTGGGGGAGAAAAATCGATCTAGTTAGGTTTTATTTAAAAAAAGCCTCGTCTTATCCCTGATTTTGGACACTAAAAAATAGAAATAGATAGCAACTGATATTTGAGCTGTCAAATGCAAAGCTATGATAACCTAATGGTAACGCCTGAACCAAAAGTAAACCTGGGATCGATTATGTCATCCAGCACTTTTTCTTTTTCATTGCATTTTTGTAATCTTTTAAAAAATTACCGAGCATTCGGTCATCCACGTAGTATCTACTTATTATTAAACTAAGTCCCCTAAAAGCTGTCTGTCTGTATGTGACCGATTTTCTCAAAATCTTCTAAACTAATTTTTGTACGGTTTTTACTAAAAGGTAATGCAATTCTTTCGAAAGGTTAATAGTACATTACCACTTTATGTTAATGTAAATTCCGCCGTGTAGTATCCGGCTGAGTAGAATTGACTACCGTTATTTCTTACCGAGGTGTCGTAAAAGGCGACTAAGGTAAGTTGACCTGCCGTGTGGTATCAGGCTGAGTAGAATAGACCACCGTTATTTCTTCCCGAAGTGTCGTAAAAGGCGAATAATGTAAGTTGACCCACCGTGTGGCATCCGGTTGAGTAGAACAGACAACCCTCTTATTTACCGGGATTCGTAAAATACGTCTAAGGTAAGTTTAAGTCAGGCAGGCCGCAGTCGTAAATACGTAGCCAAATCATGTGAGAACATGTTAATAATAAGCTGTCCCGACCCCACTTAGAGTGGGATAAGGGCAGGAGGATAGTGACCGTTTTATGTAAATTGTGTTTAAGAGGTCACGCGGTTGAAAAACTCGCTGCTGCAAGTTTTACCGGCAGAGCTTCACTAAAGTAATGTACAAGAGAATGGTAAATCTAGAAAAATACTGCAAAGTCCGTGACAGCATGTCTCTATGGTTAATTCACAATAACTACTTTTATGTTCAATTCGGGAAAAATTTTGTGACATCCGACTACTTCCGTTGCCGACAATAATAACAGTACATTACAAATAATATCTTACACATAGTTTATTTTTTAAACTGAAACATAATGATAGATTTTAAACTTTCGCGATTCAAAACTATTATATAAAAAAAACGGGTCACATTACGATAAACTCGAGTTATAAGGTAATAAGGCACCTTTGTATAAGGTTCCTTGAAGATCTCATGTAGATTATGCTATTCAAGTGAGGGTAGTTGAACAAAATAACGACTGTAGTACTCGGTAACGAAGACGCCGCGGCGCTCCAGTCAGTTCGTGACCACGGTGGATGCAACTCTGCCGAAACGTCGAACCTTATACAAAGTGTTCATTACAAACTGTTGCATAATCTATAACGCTCTGTGCCCTAAGTTCTGATTGGTCCATTTATTATTCATTCTCGCGGCAGTTCCTTAACGTTTTTGACGAACTAACTGTGACTTGCGGAGTTTTTACAAGTGAATTACGTGATCAGTGTAGTGGATACCTATGAAACCCAAAATATTTATATCCTAATGATAAATTGTGTAAAGGACGAGAATTAATAGGTAGTTAATAGGTAGGTAATTCTAATTCATAATGTTTGATATTTGCGTACCAACTTTTTCTTTAATATAAATTGTCTCACTACGTAGGTTAGCTGGCAGAGATCTCTGTCATAGGGATAAGTTGACATTTGTACACGTTTTTTTTAACAATAATGTTTTTTTTCCAACATTTTTTATGGTACATAAATAAATAAATAAGAATTGGCAAGTACTCTGTTTTTTGTAATCTGTCACAAACTGACGTATTCCCTTTAAGTGTTTTTATAATAAATTTAACGGGCCCGGCATTTCTCGAAACACAAAGGTAACTCAAGTTCATCGCGATGTGACCCGTTTGTTTATAATGAAACAACAAGTCAAAATATTGAAGCCATAATTTGCGCACATCTTAAACCCATAAATGCTTAATGTATAGAAACCGGCTATACTCGCGTCTTATTTTATCTGATTAAACTTATTGATTAAGTGATTGTCTTATTTAATCAACGATTATTTTATTTAACTGAATCAATTCCCACCGCGATAACTCCGCGTAAATGTACGGGTTTGAAACTAGTCGGGCTCATCCGATAAAATAGCACGTGAGTATAGCCGGTTTTTATACAATAATTATGATTAAATGCTACCTAAAATAGACGGTTTGTTATACTAAATATATCCTTAAACTAAAATTAAGTATCAGGCCTCAATTCACATAAACACTAACTACAAATATCACAGCGCATAACGTTATTATATAATACTTTGGTTTTGTACGGACTCCAGAATTCGTCCAGAATTGTCTATGGCGTTCACAATTTTCGTGTTTATTGTCATCCAAACACATAGCATAGGCCATGAGATGGGGTATTAGGGTTTGTTCATAGCTAGCAGTGAATAGATGCTGCCAGGGTCCAAATGCGAATACTGCAACATCCTCTCCACCATGAGTCTCAGAGTCAAGAGGTACTAAGCTTGGGTACGAGTAATCCAGGGTACCTGAAAATTGAAATACACATCAGCATACCTTTATCCCACTCTAAGGGGTTGGCACATTTAAACATGTCACATGATTTGGCTGCGTATTTTACGATCCGCCGCCTATCGTCAACTTACCTTAGTTTTTTACGAGACCTCAGTAAAAAGGGTGGATATTGTACTCAACCGGATCCCACACGTCTGGTCAACTTAACTAAGTCACCTTTTACGACATCTCGGTAAGAAATGAGGGTCTGTTCGACAGCCGGATACGACACACTTAAAGTCCGCTCTACTTTTAGCATTATATTATATATATTTTCTATTTACTTCATCGCGGATTATAGCAAGTAATTTTATTATTACTTAACTTAACTAAGTCGCCTTTTACGACACCTTGGTAAAAAAGCGGGTGGTCTATTCTACTCAGCTTGATACCACACGGCGGGTTAACTTATCTAATTCGTCTTTTACGACACCTCGGTAAGAAACGAAAGTGGTACAGAATGGTCTATTGTACTTACCCGGATTCCATACGACAGGTTAACTTAACTAATTCGCCTTTTACGACACCTTGGTAAGAAAGAGGGTGGTCCATTCTACTCAGCTGGATGCCACACGGCGGGTTAACTTACCTAAGTCGCTTTTTACGACACCTCGGTAAGAAATGAAAGTTGTCTATTCTACTATGACACCACTAAGCATAAATAAATACATATATGTAAAGAAAATTTTAAGTTGACCCGCCGTGTGGTATCCGGTTAAGTAGAATAGACCACCCTCTTTCCAGGGTGTCGTAAAATACGACTAAGGTAAGTTGATGTCAGGCAGGCGGCCCGTCGTGAAATACGTAGCCAAATCGTGGAACAACATGTTTATAACATGTTGTGCTGACCCCACTTAGAGTGGGATAAGATCAGGAAGATGATGATGTAAAGAAAATTTTACTGGTACGCATAAATTTTTTTTTTGTACTTACGATTTGTAAATTGGCTGCTTAGAGTAACATCAATTCGTCCCCCTTCGTCAATAGAAGCTGCCTTGCCATTAGCGTAGCTTATAGTCGTGTATGGCTTGCCGTCTTGCCCCTTAGCTGTGTCCACTGCCCCGAGTATATCGTTACCCCTTGAGGGGTAGCCGGCAACCGTCATAGTGTGCGCGTGGTCTGATGTTACCACGATAAGGGTATCGTTCACATTTGTCATTTTCCTCGCTTTTTTGACCGCTTTCGAATACTCCACTGTTTCATCCAGCGCTAGGTATGCGTAACTGTCGTGGTGGGCGTGATCTATTCGACCACCTAGAATTAAAGGAATTGCATGAGTAAAAAAAGTAAAAAAAGTAAGTAGCGGCCTGTTCCTATCCCGCTGCTGAGACTGGGCCTCTTCTCTCCGTTTTTGGAGAGAAAGTTTGGAGCTAAGACCTACCACGCCGCTCCAATGCGGATTGGTAGGTTACACATATCTCAAAAATTCTCTAGAGATATACAGATTTCCTCACCGATAAGCGTGTGATAAATTGCAATTATCAATTAGACACATAAGTTTTAACAGAAAAACTTATTGGTGTCTGCCCGAGTTTGAACCCGTCACCTGCCCGAAAGAGTCGTACGGTGTTACCGCTGGGCTACCACAGCTTATATTCCATATTCCATGAGTATTTAATGAGAATATAAGGCCATATATGCTTCTCATTTAAATGAGACTCTAAGAGTCTAGATTCATTCAGATAACACACTCAAGAGTTTACCCAAGTCCCTGTTCACCGCAGTCCTTATTATCGCATACCGATATGGATATAATAATAAACTCACTCTCTTTATCTCACTCTATCTGTCTGTTCATCCGATAGACTCACACTATACACAGTAATCTGTTTACAACGAAACGATGTATGCCCAATAGTAATTAATCAATAGTAAAAAAACATATTTTTATTGATACCAGTCTACTACTTGAGGCCTACGAAAATATTTTCTTTAGTGTTCAAAATGTAAGTAAACATTATGTATAAGCGGGGCTTGGTCTATTTAAATAATTGTTATCGCAAAGAAAAACTAACAATGAGACTAATGGTTTGCGATAAATGTTTCTCTTTTTGCGCCTGACTTTGGCTGCCTCGTGCCTAATTTGTCTACAAGCATTACTACGGTATGACAGTAGGACCAGGTTCGCGTCAAATGAAGTGTTAAAATACTCTCAATTATGTATTATATACTTCGTTCCTGTTCGGGGAAAAATTAGAAAAGCGGACCGTGTCACAAGACGGGATCAACGTAAGGAACGTAAGGATGATGAGATGATCATGTATTTTGCTTACTCCTCATGCCTATTCCTCTAATTGCTCATTCCTCAAAGGAAGTTGAGATTTTATTTATTCTATGTATGTAGATAAACTTTTATCGATGTTTGTTATCGATGCCTCATAAGAAAGCTCAGTCACTCAGCGGGCGACGGTGCGAGCTAGACACTACGTGATCAATTTAAAACGATTCAATTGCGAAGCTAAAGTGGCGATGGGCTGGGGACATAGCGCGGAGAACCGATAAGTTAAGAAGTAAGGATAAGTAGCAAACCTTCAACAAACAGGAAGTACCCTTTGCTGCTTCTGCTCAACATTTTGATGGCCAATTCGACCATTTTCTCCAAACTTGGCTGGTTGCTTGCCTTCAGATGGTAATCCATGTGGTCATTTTGGAACAAGCCCAATATGTATTCAGGAAGGTCGTCCGAGTTGAGAACCTACAACAAATATTTATAGAATTAGACATAATACAAATGTGATAATGTAAGTAGAAGATTGCTGGCTCCTTTTTCGCACAAAGAATCAGCTTAGCGATTCAGCGCGGAAACGCTGCCAGCATTCTTGGGACCATTCCAAGTGGGCATGATTTGTATAGTCCTAGCCTGTACGTAATTTAAGATAGATATAACTTGTACATATTAGCTGGAAATAAATAAAAAGGTAAAAAAGTAGAAAAGACCAATCTTATTTCTTACCACGGTGTCATAAACGGCTATTAAAGTAAGTCGACCCCTTGTGTGATATTCGGCTGAGTAAAATAGACTACCCTCTGTTCTTACCGAGGTGTCGTAAAGGCGACTAAGGTAAGGTATGCAGCTCAGCATAGACCACCCACTTTTCTTACCAAAGTGACTTAAAAACGAAAATTGACGTCGAATTAATTAATTTAATTAGCCAAATCATGTAACAACTTGTTTAAATCATGCAGTGCTGACCCCACTCAGAGTGGGATAAAGGCAAGAGAATGATGATGATGACGACAAAAGTAATAATAATATTTTCCTTTAATCCATGAAAAATTTTAATTAAACTGCCCACAGGCGTCAAAAAAAAAACGGAGAGAAGAGGCCTAGCAGTGGGATAGTAACAGGCCGTTACTTACTTTTTTTTATAGGCGTCATCTCTCTATTTTTGGAAAAAAGGGTTGGTTGGATCTTAGCGTAAGTTACAGACAGACACACAGACATACAGACAGATAAGCTTTCGCATTTGTTTATTAATTTGTTGACGTTGTAAGCAGTGATAGTGACAGGTGACCGTGTGATCCACGTGTTCAAAGTCCGGGCAATAAAAAAATCGAGAGGAAACCTGCATATCTTTAGAGAATTCTGGGGATATGTGACCTACCAATCCGCATTTGAGCAGAGTAGTGGGTCTAAAAGAGGATGCCTATGCCCAGCAGTGGGACAGTAACAGGCCGGTACTTTACTACTTAACAGATATCTCTACATTTTGGCAGACGTGGCGAAGAAGTTTGTTTTATAATACGTAATGATTACAGACATCTTTAAATTATTCACGATAATCACAAAACTGTTACAAATACTAAAGAGATAACAGGCAAGTAGCCACTTACAGATAAAGCAGAGTGATTTACACGGTCACGTTTGTCTCTTGAATTTCAAAGTGTCAGTTAAAACTAATTATCTTTTCAATGGTTGTCATAAACACTGTAAACTGACGTCATTTATGGTAATAAGTGTTAAAACGATCAAGTATTTCTTTAATGTTTAAATGAACTAATCTTGTACACATATAAAAATAATCCGAATTTCGGAAATGGATCTAACGATTTCATGAAATTCAGCATGTAGGAGGGTTTTGGGGGGACAAATTCAATCTATCTAAGTTTGATTTTCAAAAAATGTCTTTCTATCTCCTTTTTCGGGAAGATGCTAAAATTTTTGTTGAATATAATAGAAAATTTTCGCTGTCAATTATAAAGTCATGGTAGCTTATTCGGAGAACGGGCGGTCTAGAGAGGAGAAAATTGTTGAGTCTAAAAAAATGTAATCCTAAATGGCTTATGTAAATATTTTTATATTAAGAGTAATTTAGTCATAATAATAGCTGTGGATTTTTACAAATAAATAAATTAATTACCTAGGTTTGAGTCCCACCTGCACATTTTTTTATATCTTTAAAAAAAAAATACCGGTAACCCAGTTACTATTATAAATGCGATAGTTTTTGAGTATGGATATATGTTTGTTACTCTTTAACGCGAATCTGCTGAACCAATACCGATGAAATTTGGCACAATTTCCTTATACACCGGAATATTCAGAATATAGAAATTCTGTGAATTCTACAGGAATAGGACATTGACAAGCGCCATCTATTATCGACCAATTACACGACAACAGTTGGGTTCTGACGACCCGTAATAATAAAAGAGTGGACTGTATTAGATGATTCCGCCGTGTGGTATCCGGCTGAATAAAATAGTACCACCCTCTTTTCTTACCGAGGTGTCGTAAAAGGCGACTAAGGTAAGTCGACCCGCCGTGTGGTATCCGGCTGAGTAGAATAGACCATCCTCATGTCTCACCGAGGTGTCGTAAAAGGCAACTAAGGTAAGTCGACTCACCGTGTTGTATCCGGTTAAGTAGAATAGACCATCCTCTTTCTTATCGAGGTGTCGTAAAATACGACTAAGATAAGTTGACGGCAGGCAGGCGGCCGGTCGTAAAATACGTATCCAAATCATGGTACAACATGTTTATAACATGTTGTGCTGACCCCACTTAGAATGGGATAAGGGCAGGAAGATGATGACTGTATTAGATGATTGTATATTCGGTACATGGTACAAGGATAAGAAAAAATATGCATTTGCGAAGACCGTTCGATAGCGTCTTGTTAGCTTGTTAGTTGTTGTTGCTTAAGTTGTTGTTGCTTTAGTTGTTGTTGCTTTAGTTGTTGTTGCTTTAGTTGTTGACCGATCCGGCCCGCGTACGCCCCTACGCGTGGCCTTGGTTCGACCAGGCGCGAGCGAAGTCGCGGGTATAAGCTAGTACCCTATAAACTCACCTTCATAAACTCTTCCCTATCAGTGACATACTGATGAGTAACATTCTTCTCCACTTTATCTTCGTGCCACAACTCTGTTAAGTCAACACCATCCAATCTCCGGCCCGTGCTGTTGGTCAAAGGTGTCGATATATTTGGCATAAACTCACGACGTCCGCCACCCATAATGACCTGGAAAGAAAAATAGATTTAATTTTTTAACCCTCCAGTCTTCCGCCGTGTGGTATCCTGCTTAGTAGAATAAACCCTCCCTTATTTCTTACGGTGATATCATAAAAGGCTACTAAAGTAGTTGACTCGCCGTGCGGTATCCGGCTAAGTAGAATAGATCGCCTTTATTTCTTACCGAGGTATCGTAAAAGGCTACCAAAGTAAGTTGACCCGCCGTGTGATATCCAGCTGAGTAGAATAGACCACCCTCATTTCTTAGCGAGGTGTTATTAAAGACGACTTATTTAAGTCGTTCCACAGTGCTGTATCCGGCTGAATAGAATAGCACCACCCTTTCTTCTTACCGAGGTGTCGTAAAAGGTGACTTAGGTAAGTTGACCCGCCGTTTGATATCCAGCTGAGTAGAATAGACCACTCTCTTTTTTATAGAGGTGTCATAAAAGGCAACTATATTTAAGTTATCCCACAGTGCGGTATCCGCCTGAGTAGAATAGACCACCTTCATTTCTTACCGAGTTATCGTAAAAGGCGACTATAGTAAGTTGACCTACCTTGTGATATCCAGCTGAATAGAATAGTCAACTTACCTTAGTCGCCTCTTACGACACCTCGGTAGGAAATGAAGGTGGTCTATTCTGACCAGCCGGATACCAAACAGCGGTATAGTTATAATACATGCATCAATATTATTTATTTAACACAAAAGCCTTAAAAAAACAATATGTGCTTAGAAAAAGACATATACTTTACATGTAGCAAGTTATTCTTACAACTATTATTTAAAATGTTTTTCTATATAGAATAACAATTTCAAAGGTTTTGTGTTATTCTAAAAGAACACTTGCGTCAATAATGTAATATATGTGTATCGTTCAGTTATTGTGAGAATTTGAATAAAACCTTGAATTCAGATAACGAATTCAAATAATTAATCATTTGTATTGAAGTAGACATTAATAAATACGTATCATAAAAAGATTGCGCCGTAAAGAAATGAGCGTGATCTCGGATTGGTATCCTATCCGGCAGTAAAATAGATCACCCTCATTTCTTACCGAGATGTCGTTAAAAGGCGACTAAGGTAAGTGCCGTGTAGTTTCCGGCTGATTAGAATATAACATCCTCATTTTTTACCAACGTTTCGTTAAAGGCAACTAAGATAAGCTAAAAATGAAAAATAAATTCCTATTTCGAATATTTACTTTCATTTGTAAAGTTTTTTTTAGTCATTTAGTCGCCTTTTACTTCCGTAAATGTCTATTCTATTCAGTCGTATACCACACGGCAGGTCGCCTTACCTTAGTCGCCTTTTACGACACCTCTGTAAGAAATGAGGGTGACCTTTTCTACTCAGCCGGAAATTACACGGCACTTATCTTAGTCGCCTTTTACGACACCTCGGTAAGAATGTGATGTGGTGATGGTGACCTATTTCACTGTAGGATTGGTATCCGACAGTGAAATAGATCACTTATTTCTTTACGGCGCAATCTTTTTATGATACGCAAGTAAGTAGCGGCCTGTTACTACCCCACTGCTGGGCATAGGCCTCCTCTCTCCATTTTTGGAGAGAAGGGTTGGAGCTAAGACCTACCACGCTGCTCCAATGCGGATTGGTAGGTTACACATATCCCTAGGATTCTCTAGAGATATGCAGGTTTCCTCACGATGTTTTCCTTCACCGAAAAGCGTGTGATAAATTGCAATTATTAATTAGACACATAAGTTTTAATAGAAAAACTCATTGGTGTCTGCCCGGGTTTGAGCCCATGATCGTCTCTAGAGATTCATACGGTCGCGCCACTAGGCTATCACAGCTTTATGATACGTACTTATTTATTATAATGTCTACTTCAATACAAATTATTTATTATTTGAATTCGTTATCTGAATTCAAGGTTTTATTCAAATTCTCATCAATCGAATCTTAGCAATCGAAGTATATATCAAAATCTATAATAAATCGCTATATACGTTTTTTATTATCATAACATTAGGGTATTCATTTCAACAGTACAATAAAACTTTCATGTGCAAATAACACTTAAAGTCGCTTTTATATCTACTTTATTTATCTATTGTTTTTAAGAGCGTTAGGTTCGAGCTACGCGATACCTTTTTGGAGCGTTTCGAACGCTGGAAGTTTGTTAAAACTATTAGGGAAACAAAAGTCTTGTGATTGATAAATATGAGAAAGGGTTTTTTACGATTATATTAAATAAAAGGTTTAATACCGATACGCTTGTTTTATGATATATATTTCAGTGAATTTATAATTCCCTTTGCTTGGTTTAGTGAGAGTATTTGCATTTGTATATTGCTGATACAAAAATTGGCAATTTGAAAAGCAAATTAAAAGAAGGCATACTTAATGAACAACCAACAGTGCAATGTAAGTTTGAAAGTAAATTAGGAACTGGTCGTATATACTAGTAATAAAATTGAATAACATGCAGATCCAGCTTTATAAGTAAAATTAGGAGATACATGGTTATATAAATTAAAAAAAATAATCTGTGTGTCATGTGTGTTAAGTGGGAATAAAATTGGAAGTTGTTTATGTATAAATCTAATATAATTAGTTAATAGCCCTATATAAATTGTTTTTAAGCTCAATATAAAAGGATAACTAATTTTTAGTTACGCTTTAAAGTATCATTTCTACAAACCGTATATATTTATATATATTCAGAAAACACATAAATACTATACAATAAATCTAGCAATTTAAAGTTTTTAAAAACTTTTCTTCAACTTATGACCTTCATAATGCTGAGATTTCATTTAAAAAATGCTTTCATAAAAATAATTGTTTAAATAACAATTATTATAAATTATTCTTGTATAGCCTCCTGTAGCTGGTAGATAAAAAAAGTTAGGTAATTATAAACGCGACGTTAAACGACGTGAAAAAAAACGCGGCGTTTAACACGCGTCGTACACTATAAGCCTTAATGAACATTAAACATACACGTGATATGTTACATAAAACTAACATTATATTACGGGTATGTCCTTGAGTATTAGTTAAAGATAATCCTAGACATTCTAAGCAGTGATGGCCTCGTGGTTAGAACGAGAATCGCGAGATTGAACAGGAAAATTACCTTATAATTTTTTTTCAATAATGCTTAATACGTTTCATATATACATAAGTTTAATTCAAATTAGTTTATTTGCTTAACTTGGTTACCAAAGGTGTAACAAGATATTATATTAGCAACATGTTTGACCATGTAAATGACTAGCTGTGCCAGTAGCTTTGCCCGGATGGAAATGAGTGTGTCACAATTTTTTTCCCGAATTCAAATTTTGAACATTCACCGTTTACTTAGCGCACGCAATCAAAGCTTTAAGTTTTGCAGTTTTTGCAATATATTACTGCTCCTATCCTCTTTATCTTAGCGTGATGTTATATAGTCTATAGCCCTCAAAGAATTTTTCAAATCGGTCAAGCAGTTCCTTAGATTAGTGAGTTCAAACTATCAAACAAATTCTTCAGCTTTATATATATGAGTTCAAATCGCAGAAAGTCGGAGCTCTTTAAAGATCTTTAAAGTCAGGGTTCAGCTAATGTATTTGAAAAAATAAAAAAACTTAACTTTTGCCGCAATTGAAATAAATAAAAAGACGGTAAGGTAAAGCAAGTGTTCAACTTAAAAGTGATAAAATTAAAATGACTTATTTTCCTTTACATTTACCTCAATATTTATACAAATTGCTTTTAAATGCAAATTACTCACGTGTAGACAAGCCATGTTTTAAGTTTAATTGGCAATTAAAATGTTATTTTACTTCGTTTTGCAAAGACGTATGAGCCAGAATACATACAGTGGAAATGTCGCACCGTTATACATTGTGGCGGAGTATCCAAATAATTTATAGAATTAGGCGTTACTTTGCGGAGATCCATAATACAAAAGTAATAATAAAATTATTTTGCTATAATCCGCGATGAAGTAAAATAGAAAATATATAAAATGCTAAATGTACAGTCCACAATCGGTTATCATACCTGATACATGCAGGATTTGTACAAAACCAAAATCGCAAAGCAAAACCGCTTTGCGATTTTGGTCGTGGAGTCTATCTCCTGATGATGCTTCGGTTGCGGGTCGAAACGATTGTTGAGTTTGTGATAGTGAACGTATGTAGTGCTTGTGTATTGTGGTGGCGGTGTTGGAGGTTTGTGCATGTGTTTTTACGAATCCTGCATGAATCAGGTATGATAACCGATTGTCCACACTACATTAAGCATTATATATATTTTCTATTTTACTTCATCGCGGATTATAGTAAAATAATTTTATTATTACTTTTGCGTAGTATCCAATTGATTAATTCAACACGTCCCAAATATATCACGAGCTGTCAATAGTTTCTTTAGGGTATACTTCAGATGGTTAGTATTAAGTAACCTAATTCAAAAAAGGTGCTTTTGGGCAAATTACAATAAAAAGTAGTGTAGCGCCTACAAAACTCTTGAATGTTAAAGAGACCCATAACTTCAAAGAGCAAGAAAACAATAGTGTTTTTAATAGTTTGTAACGTGATGTCATAGACGGCATTGAAGAAAGAATTACTTACAATGTATCCAACTGAATTGAGCCTAATTTTGAATTAGGTCACTTTAATACTAATCGTGCGATAGTCCGATTCTTAAAAAGAAAAAAAGCATAGTAATTTTACAATAGAATTATTTTGCTGTAATCCGCTTTTGTTAAGAGAATATATGAAATGCTAAGTGTGTGAAGCAGGCAACATTTACATACCTTATTGGGCTACTCACATACCTTGGGATATCTGTAGTAACTTGTCTTGCATGTATAAGGTATGTGAATGTTACTTGCTTAACAAACACGGATTACAGCAAAATAATTTTATTATATCGGCATTCCGCAAAGGAACGCCTGTTTCTGTAAATCATATCAATCATCCTTCTGCCCTTATCCCACTATAACTGGGATCGGCACAACATGTTATAAACATGCTGTCACATGATTTGGCTGCGTTTTCACGACCGGACGCCTGACTGACGTCAACTTACCTTTGTCGTATTTTACGACACCTTGGTTAGAAAGAGGGTGGTCTATTTTACTAAACCGGTTACCACACGGTGGGTCAACTTATCTTAGTCGCCTTTTACGACACCTCGGTAAGAAATGAAGTTGGTCTATTCTACTCAGTCGGACACCACACGGCGGGTCGGCTTACCTTAGTCGCCTTTTACGACACCTCGGTAAGCTATGAGGGTGGTACTATTCTATTCAGCCGGATACCACACGGCGTGTTTCTGTTAATCATTTAAGAGCATAATACCTTAAATTGCCTTCCAGGATTGTTCGTGATCAGTTGGTAGGCGATATCCTTGCAGCCCAAATCGAGACACTCGTCAGGTATATCCGCGTCGGACTCCCAATTCCGTTCAGAGGTATGGGCATACAAACCCGCAGGTGACGCGTGGGTCACACGAGTGGTCGTCACTACACCTGTGAACAAATACCAAAGTAGAAGTTTTAAAAAGAAAGGAAAAGAACAATTTACATATTTTGGAAGTTTTAACACGAAAATAATCTTAAGTAACCAAACGTAGCTTTCCTCGACCAAGTTTACTTGTATTGCCAATTCGAACAAATGATGTCTATTTATTCATTTATTTGGACAGTTAGTTGTTGATATATATAAAACTTATAAATAATAAATATAGAAATAAAAATAAATTAAAATGGACAACTTATGAAGGTGTCAGCATGCACCAAAAAATTATAATAATAAACAATATACATTAAAAAAAAATTGAGCATATGAACGTAATAGTTCAAAAAAATATATAAATCACTACATATTATAAAACAAAGTCCATATTTCCGTATGTACGCATAAAACTTTAAAACTACGCAACCGATTTTGATGCGTTAATAGATAGAGTGATTCCAGAGGAAGGTTTGTACGTATAATAACATTCAATACGAAGTAGAGAAATACTGTAATTTTTGAGGTTTCTGTAAATAATTACATTTTTTTCCGCTTACATTGCAAACGCAGGCTAAACCCTACGAGATTTATCAAAATGATGTACTAAGTATTTGTACACCTTAAAAAGGTCTACAGAAAAGTCCGCGATGGTATATATCTATCTCTTATGGATAACCCACAATAGCAGTTTTTTTCATTTACTTTTTACGAAAAATGATGCCTTATGTTCAAAGCAATTTTTATACAATACAGCATTAATCCTTATACAATTGAGTAACTTAAATAAATTGTTGATTTAATATAGATCAATATGGCCGTTTACAGCATGTAATTTAAGTGAACATTTTCGGAGATATTACAGATTTAAAATCCCGCGAGGCCGCGCTTAGACCTATAAGCACTTCGAATTTAGCAGCGACCGGAGGCGCAACTTAATGTCCTTCTTTCAAGTTTATATTGTCTAATGATAAGAAAGCTATGAATGTTGTATGTAAAGACATTGTCTAATCAATTGTAAAAATAAATAATAACACTACATAGTATAAAACAAAGTCGCATTCTCTGCCTGTCCCTATGTCCGTATATCCCTATGTATGCTTCAATCTTTAAAACTATGCAACAGATTTTGATGCGTTTTTTTTTTAATAGATAGAGTGATTTTAGAGGAACGTTTACATGTCTAATAACATTCAATATGGAGTAGAGAAATACTGTAATTTTTGAGGTTTCTAATGTGATGTCGTAAATAATTACATTTTTTTCCGCTTACATTGCAAACGCAGGCTAAACCCTACGAGATTTATCAAAATAATGTACTAAGTATTTGTACATCTTGAAAAGGTCTACAGAAAAGTCCGCGCTGGTATATGTCTATCTCTTATGGATAACCCACTATAGCATTTTTTGTCATTTACTTTTTACGAAAAATAATGCCATATTTTTGTAGCAATTTTTATACAATACAGCATTAATCCTTATCCAATTAAGTACCTTAAATAAACAGTTGATTTAATATAGATCAATATGGCCGTTTACATCATGTAAGTGAACATTTTCGGAGATATTACAGATTTCAAATGCCGTGAGGACGCCGCGCTTTGCCCTATAATATTTCGACTTTAGCAGTTATGTCCCTCTTTCAAGAGTTTGTTTAAAGACATTCTGTAATTAATTGTAAAAATAAAATACATAGGGAAAATGTAAAAGTAAATAAGTAAAAATGTACTATATGAATTTAGATATTTCAAAGATAGCAGGAAATCTTCTTGGTTTAGGGAAAGGAAATTGTTTTTCTCCAAATTTAACGCGTGCGGGCCACGGGCAGTAATGAATAAATCAAAACTACTGGATAGATTTTAATCATTTTTTTACACTGACTGACATGGGATATATATTTTATACCCGTGCAAAGCAGGGGCAGGCCGCTAGTATGATATAAAAATATTCAAATATGATATCGATCGAATCTCGCTGGGCTGTCACAGTTTTTTTATCTTATTAAGTGTAAAGAATGCGGCTATACATCAAGCATATTACACAATCGAAGATTCGTTAATCCCTATAATTTCATACAAAATGCAGATTAATTATTTACGTTGAAAATTCTAAAAAAGATTCACTACCGATTTTGTTTCTGGTTCTTTTCGGTAAGTATTAATCAACGAACCAGTGGTAGCTTCATTAATTGATCTTTGACGATTCAAAAGTGCTTGCAATGACCTTATTTGATTAAAAATCATTTTAATTTGAGTGAATTTAAATTCTTTTTGAGTGAAGTTTAATCCATAGTTATATTCTTCGCTATTACATTAAGGTTGGCAATGGAAAAAATATGTTTTCAATTAGACTTGACAATGGCTTAATAAAACAAAGATCTATTAAATTCTAAATGGAAAAAATACAATTAAGTCTGCTCAAATCGAGCGTCTAATCTTTAATTCATGCGATGACATTATTTGTAGCAAACATTATTAATTTTATAATTCAATGAATGCCTACACGCAATAAAATTTATAAAATATTAAAACCGTAATATAGTATTTTGATGACCATAATAATGGTTAAAGTGGTTTAAATGTCCGCGACAGCGTATATCTAGATATACGCTGTCGCGGACTCTTATTTAGCACTTATACAGGGGTTAAATAATAAGAAAGAAACTAGTTACAAGAAATTTATTTTGAAAAGAGCAACCACTGAGTTTCTTGCTAGCTAGGAACAGTTTTCCGAAACAGCAGTAGAGTTGACGATTCAAAAGCACTTGTTTACAAGTTTACTTGACTAAAAATTTATTTCAATTCAAAAGTGTGCAAACTTATCCCAGCATTTTCGAAGTATGACTTCGAGAAACGCTTCAAAAGATGAAATGTGGTTATGATCGTTAATCCGTATCCCTACGATCATGAGTTATGAAAAACTATTGACATTACTCAATCATTAATTAGTATAGCAAGACTAAAGCAACAATTACGACACCTTGACATTTTAAGGACTTTCATGTATCTGCGTTTTGCAAACAGGTCTTATTTATTTATTTTTGTACCTTAACAGTTCGGTGAACCGCATACGTTGCGTGTTTGCGGATATTGAGTTGTACATGGCGATTACATCGCAAATTACACTGTAGATTCTTACATTCTTTATTCAAATTTAAGGTTTAGAATCCTGCATGTTTGAAAACGTATATATTATAACGTTCCTAAGGTTTGGAAATGTATTATATAGATTCTCCTTAATCCTGAATACTGTATAAAAAAAAAATAATACCCTTGTATTGTGTATTGCCGCTAAGTAACGAGTAATTGTAAGGTTTGTAGTATTATTTACGGAAGGTATTATATTTTGAATGGATTTTTTTTGTAACCAAACTTGATAAGGTCCGAAATGAATACGTTTGTGATGGCTTTAAGGTGGCCCTAATCCACGAAAAACTAACAGAAAGTCGTTTGAGGTTGTACGGACATGTGATGCGTCGTAAACATCATGTAGTGAAAAGGGCGTTGAGCCTATCAGAGGTCAAGAGAGGCAGAGGAAGGCCCAAACTAACATGGTAGATCAGTATGGCCAACACATTAAAATTGAATGGTTTAAGGACCCGACAAACTATGACAAATCATCATGGCGCACCATAATTAGGAGAGTCGACCATACCTAACTTGGGAACGAGCGAAGAGAAAGAAGATTATATTATTAATGGACAAACAAGGAAAGGGAAAATAGGTCTCTTCAAATTCTTCACATCACACGATTTTGTGCTTGGATTTTGCAGTTCACAGCAACATTTTTTAGGTCATCTATCTACCTCATGAGGAGGTCTACCGACGCTGCCATTGCAGGGTCGCCATTCTTAGACCTTAGGATCCTACTCCTATCTTATTTCGTACTATGTTCTCCGCCAATCGCCACTTCGTGACACGCTGAGCTGTATCGGTAATTTTGGTTTGTTTACGGATTTCCTCATTCCTTTTACTATGTAGTAGTGATACTCCAATAGTCCGCGACCAAGATACGGATCAAAAAACTTGGTCACTTCTTCTCAGAATGCCTTTTTACGGAGTTCGGCGACCATTAAAGCAATCTGGAAACCTTTCAATCTCTAGAGATTTCTGGAGGTATGTGTAACCTACCAATCCACATTGGAGCAGCGTGGTAAGTCTTAGCGCCAATCCTTCTCTCTAAAAACGGAGAACCTATTCCCAGCAGTCGGAGAGTAATAGGCCGCTACTTTACTTTTTTTACGTCAAACGTCATTCGTGTATTGTCACTACCATAGGTTACTAACTATAATAGTCACTACACTTAAACAGTAACAGTCAAATCTATTCGCACAACTCCGTGCTCCTCATATATAGACATTTTAACGTGAAATAAGTGAAAGAGGCCAGATAATGCAGCTAAAGACATCAGCAGACGAGGCCTTGTAACGTGCGACTGTTCTAGACGCTTGTAAATGTTTGCTTAATTACTCCCCTAATAGATCGAACGCATTAAAAATTCTTAACACTTAGGTTTTTAAGCAAGGATATAGGTCGCTAGTAAATAATCACAATCTTACCAACATCCAGTCCATTTGCTAATGCCCACTGTCCTATAGACGGTGACCAGTTTCCTTTATGCAGTTGGGAGAAGCAAGAGCCTCTAGTCACGTTGCCGTCGAGGCCTATGACACCGTACTTCGTCTTCACTCCAGTTAGATAGGAAGTGGCTGTGCACGCTGAATCTGGTACTTGCGCATCTATGCAGTAGGTCTGTAGCAAAAGAAAATCTAAATTCAGACACATTAATGATAATAAACTTTCTTTTGTCAGTATTTATCGGAATCGGTTGCAGTCAAATGTTATTTGTTCATTCTTAAGTTGTTGATCGTAAAAGCGGAAATGTGGTTTTTAAGTGTACATCTTCTATAAATAGCGATAGTTAAATTGAAGTCAGTCTGGTTCTAGGTGTAGACCTGTACGGCTATAAAATGTCCTTCATTTAGTACGTTATTAGTGATAACATTCTTTTAGATATGATATTAAATTAAATAACTGAATTTTTCTTTGATGCCGTGTGGTATCCGGCTGAATAGAATAGTACCACCCTCATTTCCTACCGAAGTGTAAGGCGACTAAGGTAAGTCGACCCGCCGTGTAGTATCCGGCCGAGTAGAATAGACCGCCCTCATTTCTTACCGAGGTGTCGTAAAAGTCGACTAAGGTAAGTTGACCCACCGTGTGGTATCCGGTTGAATAGAATAGACCACCATCCTTACCAAGGTGTCGTAAAATATGACTTAGGTAAGTTGACGTCAGGCAGGTGGCCGGTCGTAAAATACGAAGCCAAATCATGTGTCAACATGTTTATAACATGTTATGCCGACTCCACTTAGAGTGGGATAAGGGCAGGAGGATGATGAACTTAACTTTTCTTTGTTTTAATTTTTTCTTTATATTGTTTATTAGTTATTTATTCTACGAGTACAATATTAACTGCTCACGTCGTCACCATCTGTTATGGACGATAAATTTAACTTACGACCGGTGTTTATTAAATATTTATTAAATCTTTTTACATTACAGAAAAAATATGCTTTTAATGTAACATTTTAATGTAATTTTCAGATATTTAGATTGATTCAGAAAAGTTTGGTGCCGTATTTTTTTTTACTATCAGTGAAAGTTCTGAAGGCAGGTTCACTACCCACTACGCCAACAGGCCAGTGAAACTTTATTTATGTTTAATATCATAGCCGTGTGGTATCCGGCTAAGTAGAATAGACTACCCTCATTTCTTACCGAGGTGTAGTAAAAGGCGACTAAGGTAAGTTGACCCCCGTGTGATGTCCAGCTGAGTATAAAAGACAACCCTCTTTCTTACCGAGGTGTCGTAAAATACGACTAAGTTAAGTCGACATTAAGTAGGCGGCCGGTCATTAAAACGCAGCCAAATCATGTTACATCATGTTTATAACATGTTGTGCCGTCCTACTTAGAGTGGGATAAGGGCAGGAGGATATATATATGTTTAATATCAAGTTTTGCACGAAAGAAGCCTTCCTTAGACAACACTTTAACAAAATTTACAGCGTAATACTGAATTGACTACAATATCACTTTATTGTAGTCAATGCACAAAATCCATCACTCATTGAGACCGTCAAGATCATTGTCTCTTAACCTTGGACGTTCGCTGTTTGACTGACAATGTGGCAACTGTATAATTTCCTTTCGCTCTTCCTTCCTATTATGATTAAGTTAATTCATTGTCAAATGTTACAAGTGGTATTGTAATTGTTCCGGGTTTGACTTTGAAATTGTCTTTTCTAGATTGCTTTCATAGAGTAATTATATATAAGCTGTGCCAGTAGCTTAGTAAATAAATAGCGGCCTGTTACTATCCCACTGCTGGGAATAGGATTCTTCTCTCGGTTTTTTTTGGAATAAGGTTTGGAGCTAAGACTTACCACGCTTCCAATGCGGATTGGTAGGTTACACATATCTAAAGAATTCTCTAGAGATATGCAGGTTTCCTCACGATGTTTTCCTTCATCGAATAGTGTGTGATAAATTGCAATTATTAATTAGATACAAAAGTTTTAACAGAAGAACTTATCGCTGTCTGCTCGAGTTTGAACCCGTGATCTCTTCGAAAGAGTCGCATGGTGTTACTGCTGCGCTACCACAGCTTCTGAAGCTTAGCCCGTATGAAAATCAGTGTCACAAATTTTTTCCCGAATTGAACTTTTGAACATAATAGAACTACTATTATATCGTGATACTATCGTGAGTTAATTGTAAAAGATTTTTGAATAACTTTCATCGTTTACTTGGCGCAAGCAAGGACAGCTTGAAATTTTGCCGTTTAAGCAATATTTTTTATTGCTGTTCCTCTCCTATTCATCTGAGCGTGATGTTATATAACCTATAGCCTTCCTCGATAAATGGACTATCTTGCGTTTATTTTTTTTTTTTTAATTTTCCAATCAAGAAAGAAGTAGGTATATTACTATATACGATATTGTAATTTAGTGGGAAATTCAGAATTTAGAAAGAATTAATAATAAGTTTTAATATCTCAAAACGATATCAACATATAATAAAAATGAAAGTATGACTGCTACTTTTTGTATTAGAAATTAACTAACGCTTGACCGCATTATTTCTGATAGAAAGTTTAATCCTAAGGATATGTTTGCACTTGTTAAATAACGCAAATGTGTTTGCGAAAGTACATATCTGCGATACCTTAAGGTCAATGACATAATAAAAAAGGCACTACACGAACAGAATGAGAATTTCGCAAGCATTAAGGCACGTGATCGATTGGAGGCTTAATTATTTAAAGACAAAGGAAAAAAATTAGGAGTATGCATTATAGCTTTTACAACTTCGTTTGCGTGGACTGTTGTCGCGTGATATTTTGATAATAGATGGAGCTTTTGAATGACATCCTATTTCTGTAGAATTAACTGGATTTCTATAGCCTATATGCTAATTCGACGTATAGGGAATTGTGTAAATTTTCATCGATATTGGTTGAGCGGATTCGTCGTGACAGAGTTACAAACATCCATACTCACAAACTTTCGCATTTATAATATTAGTAGGATCAACAGCCTTTCTTATAGTGTATATGTTACCCCGGTGTATAAAGAATGATTGTGCCAAATTTCATCGATATTGGTTCAGCGGATTCGCCGTGACAGAGTAACAAACATACATCCATACTCACAAACTTTCGCATTTATAATATTAGTAGGAATTTACGCCGTGTGGTATCCGGCTTGATAGAATAGTACCACCCTCTTTTCTTACCGAGGTGTCGTAAAAGGCGACTAAGGTAAGTCGACCCGCCGTGTGGTATCCGGCTGAGTAGAATAGACCAACCTCATTTCTTACCGAGGTGTCGTAAAAGGCGACTAAGGTAAGTTGACCCACCGTGTGATATCCGGTTTAGTAAAATAGACCACCCTCTTTCTTACCGAGGTGTCGTAAAATATGACAGGTAAGTTGACGTCAGGTAGGCGGCCGGTCGTAAAAACGCAGCCAAATCATGTGACAGCATGTTTATAACATGTTGTGCCGACCCCACTTAGAGTGAGATAAGGGCAGGAAGATGATGAATATTAGTAGGAATTTACGGTACATAGTACAAAAATAATATAAGAAGATTACAAGAATTATTTTGCTATAATCCGCGTCTTCTTTTTCAAATTTGGATTATAGCAAAATTTAAAAACAAAAGCATTTTTAAAAGCTTTTATTTAACTTCTCGTGTATGTATGTGAAAGTGAAATTTTGCAAGTTAAATTAGACCCACTTCCCGGTGTCTGATTGAGCTGTAATTTTATTTATTTTATTTATTTATGTACCAAAAAAGAAAAAATATACAAAAATGCAGTGGAAATACTGCTCCATTTTACATACTGCTCCAGTCCTGATGACAATGCATGTTTATGATAAGCATGGCCTAATGCTGCTGTCAGGATTGGCTACAGACAAGCGAACTCATGAAGAGTTGCCAGAACAGACATGAAATTTTGTTAAAACTTGTTTGAATTGTTTTTTATATTGATTTTATAACATTTATCATTGTATTTAAACTAATTTATTAATACATATAGTCCTGTCTAAAATTACTAATTATTTGTCTAAATTTCTTAATTAATTAATCGCAATTGCAAAATTGCTTTGCGATTCTGTCATGGATATCTCCTGATGATGCTTCGGTTACGGGGCGAAACAATAATTGAAATTGAGGTTGTGAATGTGTGAAGTTTTTATGTATTGTTGTATTATTGGTGGGTAGTGCATGATTATTTACGAATTTGGTATGTATCAGGTACGAATATGAGACAAGTACATTTATAATAATATATATTTTCTCTAACGCGGATTATAGCAAAATAATTTTTTTATTACTTTTGAATAAATTCCTTATAGATTACTTTATCTTTTAGAGAAAAACACGTGAAATCGGTTGAATAATATTTAAGTTTATCGCAAAAAGATATATAGAGGAGCGGCGTATGTACATTTTTTTAGGAAATGTTGTAGATTACAAATGTTGAATCATCATCGTCCTGCCCTTATCCCACTCTTAGTGGGGTCGGCACAATATGTTATAAACATGTTTCGTGTGATTCGACTACGTATTTAACCGGTCGCCTGCCTGACATCAACTTACCTTGGCCATATTTTACGATATCTCGGTCAGAAAAAGGGTGGTCTATTCTATACAACCGGATACCATACGGTGGGTCACTTACCTTAGTCGCTTTTTACGATACCTCGGTAAGAAATGAGAGTGGTCTATTCTACTCAGTTGGACACCACACGGCAAGTCGACTTACCTTAGCCGCGTTAAATATTGAATCTTAAACTTAAAGGAAAAACTGTTCGTTTTCCTCAAAACTATGCAATAGAATTCATAATTGGATTTTAAACGATGAGTAATTGGTATTTGTTATATTTTATAATTCCCGGATTAAATGTAAGTTAATTGTTTTATATTATGTTAATTAAATTGGTACAGAAACCAGATATACCCTCGTATGTTATCGGGTTAACCCGATAAGTTCGCTGTTAGACTAGATAGCAGTTCCCGCCCCGATAAGACCATATAAAAAGCTCATGAATTAGGGCCCCGGATGGACTCGAAACTAGTCGGGCTAACCCGATAAGACCTTACCCACCAGCAGAGATACTCTTAATAATGTGCTAGAAAATTGTACATCTACAAAATTACTACACAAAAGTCTATTAAAGCATGTTTATACCTTTTATGATTAACTTACAATAACTATTTTTATGTTGAAAATAACAGTTCGGACCAATCTATATATATAAAAGAAAGTGGTGTTAGTTACACTATTTATAACTCAAGAACGGGTGAACCAATTCGGCTGAAAACTAGTGGAGAGGTTGCTTAGAACCAGGAGACGGACATCCGTTTGACCGCGTTTTCGCCAAGCCAATGGTATGGTGAAAGGGGAATTGTTTTACTCCAAATTTAACGCGTGTGGGCCACGGGCAGTAATGTATAAAACAAAACTACTGAATAGATTTTAATTTTTTTTTTCACTGAGTGGCCATAGGTATATTTTATACGCGTGCAAAGCCGGAGAGGGCACTAATTTATTAATAAATCTAGCTATCTTTTTGCAAGCAGTTTGAACCCGTGACGCCCTTGAAAGGGTCGCATAGGCTCACCGTTGGGCTATCACAGCTTACTACTACTATACTTAACACGTTCATACGATATTACTACCTTACGTTTCCTTGGACGTGACATACCGCCATCCAGCCACACAATAATAATAAAGCGTCGAATGTTGTTGATACGTTCCGCTTCACGGCTACTTGCTTTATAGTATTCCTATTCTTATATTGGTCAGAACTATAGCTAGCATATAGCAAAAAATTACTACAGATATCAGAGACGCAAACTTATATGAGAAAATCATCATTTAATTCATCTTCTCTTTGAAGACTGCTCTGTTTTAACTATAAGACAAAATTTACATATACATTTTAAACTTGAAGGAGCCACATCCTTCCGTCACATATCTAAAAGAAAATAAATTGTTTGTCGAATTACAAGGCATAGGAGGAAGGAGGAAATGTAGAGTGGACAATCCGCTCTCATACCTTATACGTGCAGGATTAGCTACCGCAATTATCAGAAAACACCATACCCTATCTATCCCCTTATTTATTATGACTAGCCCCTTCATACCTGATATATGCATGATTCGTAAAAACACATGCACTCTCCACCGCCACCACACTACACAAGTACTACACACGTTCACTATCAAAAACTCAACAATCGATTCGCCCCGCAACCGAAGCATCATCAAGAGATAGACTCCACGCGATTTTTTCGCAAAGCAAAATCGGCAATTGTTGTGAAATTAAAATTGAAAGCAGTGAGCCACACCAAGGCTTGGCCGGTACCCCTATTATAAAAAGGAATTAAACGCAGTAATACAAGTAAACTATCTAAGTCTGCAAAATTACAAAAGTAATGAGAATATTATTTTGCTATAATCCGCGATAAAAGGAAATATGTGTAATGCTCAATGTAGCGTGTACTATTCGTTCTCATACCTGATACATGCAGAATTTTTAAGTACTCATGCACTACACGACACCGATGGCATAACAAAAACACAACAAACGTAAAGGCTTTACGATTTTGTCGTGGAGTCATGGAGTCTATCTCCTGACTGCTTCGGTTACAGGGCGAAACAATTGTTGAGATTATGGTGGTGAATGTGTGCAGTGCTTGTGTATTGTTGTGCCATCGGTGTCGGGTGGTGCATGAGTACTTACAAATTTTGCATGTATCAGATATGAGAACGAATAGTACACTCTACATTTAGCATTACACATATTTTCTTTTATCGCGGATTATAGCAAAATAATATTCCCATTACTTTTGTATTATGGACCTCCGCAAAGTAACGCCTAATTCTATAAATTATCTGCAAAATTAATTCATTTAAGAACAAAAAAAAAGTTATTGCTTTTGTGTAATTCGTTAAAACACTTTTAGTGTTTTTTTAAATAGTTATGTCTTTTGTGTTACACAAATCTGTTACAAGGAGATAGAAATCGATGTTAGTTTTTATTAACTCTTATACTATTAGTAGGTACCTAGGTGACCAAGCCTTGCTCTGTAATTTTTAAATGATTAAAAAACAAATTCGAATTAAAAAAAATAAATTAATATTAATATTACTTATTTAGATCGATTTTTCTCCCCCAAAACCTCCTGCATGCTGAATTTCAGGAAAATCGTTGGAGCCGTTTCCGAGATTCCGAAAAAAAATATATATATACAAGATTAACTCCTTTAAATATTAAAGATATAAGAAAGTAAAATATAAATATATATAATGTTAATGTAGGGAACTTTAACATTATATATATTTTATATTTTACTTTGTCGTGGTATATAGCGAAATAATTTTATTTTGTATGGACCTCCGCAAAATCCTAGTTCTATAAATTATATACATTTGTTTTTTAGAGTTTTCTCGAAATTTTAAGGGTGAAATTGTAAGTGGTTTTTAAGGTAAACTGATCTTGAATTCTTATCCAATGGGTACGAAATACGTACCCATAGGTCAGACCGGTTAAATGCAGTTTCCACTTGTTTTCGCGCCAACGTAATTAGGTAAACGTGTTCAAATCGATGTTATGAAAGAATTACAATAAACACCAAAGACAAAAGTAATTTTATTTTGAACTAGCAATTGCCGCGTGGAAAGATTAAAACCGTAATATAGTATTTAGATAACTATAAAAATGGATAAAGTGGGTTAACCTTAAAAGCTACACATATGCTGTCGCGGACTTTTATTTAGAACTTTTATAGGAGAACAATTTTGTCATACATGATTTTTGAATAACAATCACCGTTTACTCAGCGCACGCAAGGAAAGCTTTAAATTTCGCCGTTTTCGTAATATTTTTTATTGCTGCTCCTCTCTTATTCATCTTAGCGAGATGTTATAGCCTTCCTCAATAAATGGACTATCTTACACTGAAAGAATTTTTCAAATCGGTCCAGTAGTTCCTGAGATTAGCGGGTTCAAACAATCAATTAATCAAACAAACAAACTCTTCACCTCTATATATTATTATAGATGGTAGCTACTTAGCGATAGTTAAGCTAGGAGGTCCAACACTATTTTTAGTAGCAGCCAAGCTAATACTTATTAATACTTATCCCAGCTTTGTATATTAGTATAGGTGGTAGCGCTACTCAGCGATAGTTGAGCTGGGAAGCCCAACACAAATTGTTAGTAGCAGCCAAACTAATACTTATCCTAATCCTAATATTTTTTAGAGAAGAATGTAACTTACCCTAGCCAAGCCAGTCACTGGAAACTTCTCGAAATCCAGCACATTATCTTCCCCTGGCTTCTTCTCCATCTGACCAGCGAATGTCCTCGCTGCCATCACCGTAGCCAACGACATCCCATCACCGATGAACATAATACCGTTCTTCGCTTTATTCTTATTTAAAGATTCCTTCAACTTTGATGACAAGACCTCGTGTGCTGATTTCCTCCAATACGAACCGCGCTTCTCATCATCAGGTATGTAATTTGGTTTCATTACAGTGTCGAGTACTTTCGTCGGCTTCGGTGTCGAAATGACATCTTCTGTAAAGATCAAAAGATATTATACGGCTATAATATATAAATATATATAAATATTATACGGAGCCGTATAATATTTATACGGCTCCAACGAATTTTCAAATTTTCCTGAAATTCATTATGTAGGGGATTTTGGGGGAGAAAAGTCGATCTACCTAGGTTTTATGTACAAAAAAACATTTTATCCCATTTTGGGCATTTAAAAATACTAAAATTTATATTGAATATAAAACACTGTATCCTCCCGCCCTTCATCATCCTCCTGCCCTTATCCCACTCTAAGTGGGGTCGGCACAACATGTCATAAACACGCTGTTACATGATTTGGCTGCGTTTTTACGACCGGCCGTCAACTTACCTCTGTCGTATTTTACGACACCTCGGTAAGAATGAGGGTGGTCTATTCTGCTAAACCGGATACCACACGGTGTGTATCCTACCGCCCTTATCCCACTTTAAGTGGGGTCGGCACAACATGTTATAAACATGCTGTCACATGATTTGGCTACGACGACCGGACGCCTGCCTGACATCAATCTGAAGAAAGAGAGTGGTTTATCTTACTCAACCGGATACCACACGGGTCAATTTATCTTAGTCGCCTTTTACGACACCTTGGTACGAAATGAGGATAGTCTAAAATAGACCACTCTCGTAAGTTGACGTGAGGCAGGCGGCCAGTCGTAAAAAACGGTATGTTACAAAATATTTAATAATATTTTGCGCCGACCCCACTTAGAGTGGGATAAGGGCAGGAGTTCATTCTTTCTTGGGAGCAATATTAAAGTTTAGTAGGCTTATAGTATAACTGAGCTAGATTAAGTAGAAAAGAAAAGATTAACATGTAAGTTGTTTCTTACAACATAATCAAGTCAAGATTGCAAACTACAAGAAATTAATAAAACACGTTATATAAGTATTCAAGGCTTTTTATTTTGAGAATTTAGGTTGGCGAATAGACTTAGAATGTATTTTCGTTAATGTAATAATAAACTAGCCGATCGGACCTAACTTTGCACTGGCTTTATTTTAGAACTTACATACGTAATAATTCCAAAAGTAATAATTAAAGTAATTGGGATTGGTAGAAAACACATATTCCCAGAATTTTCTAGAGATATGCAAGTTTCCTCACGATGTTTTCCTTCACCGAAAAGCGTGTGATAAATTGCAATTATAAGTTAGACACATAAATTTTAACAGAAAAATTCCTTGGCATTCCCGGGTTCGACCTCTTCGAAAGAGTCGCACAGTGTTACCACTGGGCTGCCACTGGACAGCTTCTGTACAATACCTTTAAATACATACTTAAATACAAATATAGACCCAGACTCGAAGACCAACAAGTTCAATTATAGAAAATGTTGGCCTTCGGTGGGAATCGAATCCGTGACCCGCAGAGCTGAAGGCAGGGTTACTACCCACTGCGCTAAAAGGCCAGTCAGTCAAAAGCGCCATCTAGTAAAGACCTATCTATCAACGAATACAGTCCACGCGCACAAAGTCGCGACTAAAAGCTATTATGGCATAACGCCTTGTTACACACAAATCACAAGTCATAGATAAATAAAAATTACTTAACGATGATATTTTATCGAGTAAAATCTTTTACAATTTTTCTCAAAGTCACGTTTCCCTCAAGCTAATCACAGTCACGTATCGAGTGTGAATTATAAGTGATTTTGTCATGGTTAAACGTAATTGAATGTTGTGTGAAACATGTGGAAATTAATTTGAAATGTTATTGAAATTCCAACGTTTTCAGACTATCAAATGCAAGTACGAGTGAATATATGAATTCACTCGTACTTGCATTCGATAATGCATTCGGCATCGGGCATTCGGGTTTTTTAATGTTTAAACCGATACCCATAGTTATCGATTTAAACATTAAAAAACCCTAAATTATGTAATGTTTAATCTAGAAATAGGTATCGTACTTTTCTTTATATTTTCTGAATATATTTGTATTAATTTGCATATATTTTCTAAATCTCGGTAATGGCTCCAACGATTTTTAAGCATTCAGCATGTAGGGAGTTTTGAGAGACTAAAATTGATCTAGCTAGATTTCATTACAAAAAATGTCGTTAATGTAGAATTTAATGCAAATGATATTTGAGCTGTCAAATGTAAAGCTGTGACAGCCTAATGGTAAATCGTGCATCTACAAAGTTCAAAGCCTGGGATCGATTTTCAAATGTCACCCGGTATTATGCAATAATGCAATGAAAAAAAATATGTAAAGATTTTTTTAATTTTTTTTCATTGCATTATTTTATATCTTCTCAAAATTACTATTAACTTAAACTTTAAAAAACCCTAAATTATGTAGTTTCATGTAAAAAAAGGTATTCTACGTTTCTAATGCTAGGTATCCGGCTGAGTAAAATAGACCTCCCTCATTTCTTACCGAGGTGTCGCAAAATACTATTAAAGTAAGTTGACTTTAGGTAGGCGGCCGGTCGTAAAATATGTAGCCAAATCATGTGACAACATGTATATAACAATTTTTTTACCGACCCCACTTAGAGTGGGATAAGGGCAGGAGGATGATAACGATGATAACTTTTCTAATGCTAATTTCGTCAATCTTGGTTTCATATATGTCAATAGTTTCAACGTATATGAAAAAAAAACAGAGAATTATCAGCCAATAAAAAAAGATTGATTGATAAAGTTAGTATTTACTGGGTCTTTATTTGTATTTAAGTATGTATTTAAAAAATACTTAAGTATATATTCACCAGTTGTCGGTCACCCATAACATATTAACCGTATTAAGTTACTTTGGGGACGGACGACCGTGTGTGTAAGTGTCCCGTATATTTATTATTTATTATTATATACCTTTATTATTATTTATTACTTTACTTACGAAGCCTTTTACGACATCTCGGTAACAAATGAGAGTGCTCTATTCCGCTCAGCCGGATACCACACGACGGTTCAACTTACATTAGTCGACTTTTATGAGACCTCGGTATGAAATGATGGTGGTCTATTCTACTTAGCCGGATACCACACGGCGGTTCAACTTACATTAGTCGCCTTTTACGAGACCTCGGTATGAAATGATGGTGGTCTATTCTACTTAGCCGGATACCACACGGCGGATCAACTTACCTCAGTCGCCTTTTACGAGACCTCGGTATGAAATGAGGGTGGTCTATTCTACTTAACCGGATACCACACGGCGGATCAACTTACCTCAGTCGCCTTTACGAGATCTCGATAAGAAATGGTGGTTGCCTATTCTACTCACACGGCGGTTTTTATAAGTTATTGTTGGATATCATAAAATAATCGCTTCAGAAAATACAATTTGTATTTATAATGAAATTAGTAATTTTAGCGACTTCATTCGTATCGACTTTAGTGTGATATTATCTTTAAATATGTACTATAAGTTCTCTAACCAAAAGCGAGATTCCCTTAAAATAAATGTAAATATCCCTTAAAAATGGATGTATGAACGAGCCTTACACGGTAATTTTTTTTAAATATATTAAAAAAATTCGAATCATCATCTTCCTGCCTTTATCCCACTGTAGGTGGGGTCGGCACATGTTGTTTCATGATGATTTAGCTGCGTTTTTACGACCGACCGCCTGCCTGATATCAACTTACCTTACTTGTATTTTACGACAACTCGGTAAGAGAGAGGGTGGTCTATTCTACTAAACCGGATATACATGGGTCAGCTTACCTTAGTAGCCTTTTACGACACCTCGGTAAGAAATGAGGGTGGTACTATTCTATTCAGCCGGATAGCACATGGCTTATATTAAAAAAATAATAAAAAAATCGAATAAAAAAAAGCCTCTGTGACTACGGACTATACGGAACTAGTGCAAGCTCAAAAATTTATTTATTATTTAACAAAGGTCTCTCTGTATTTTGTTTATCCGGTTAATCCTATTCATAATATAAGGAGTCTCAAATTAGCATACTAGTTGTAATTGGTGAAATCTGGACGCTGTGGTCTCCATACATTGTATAATTGGTAATGAAGTCGAGAACCAAATGAAGTGAATTATACTAATGAAGTTGAATTATACTTGCAACGATATTATTTTTCAGGCATTGAATGTTAGTAATGTGATGATAAATTATTTCGAATCTAAGAGAAAAAAAGAAAATTATTATTTTTTATTTGGGTATTTATTATGATTAACAAATTAAGTAACAAAGACTCAGAATAAATTAAATTAATATTGATAGTATATTCACTTTAAATTAATAAACACAAAAATAAATAATAATAATAATAAATATAAATAAAGGCAAAAATATTATTTTCACTGCTCATATCAGCACAAGATAAAAATTAATATTGCTTTATTATATTCAATACTTATTAACAAATTATTTAATTACAATAAAATATTTCGGAGCTATTTATCATTCATCGTTTTAATCTTTTAAAAAATATGTTACATTAAATAAATAAAAAAAAATACCTAACTCAAAATTATATAAATTGGAATATAATTTAAATAAACAATTATTTATTTGAATTTTAATTTGTGAGGGAATTTAATATATGAAAGTTTATATTTCCAGTGATGTATTTGTCATAACAATTCTCATATATTTCCGAATTTCAATTATTTCATAAAAATATATATAAATATATATAATATATTTGTTTAAATCGGTATTTTTTTATAGATAACTAAAAAGAAGGTAATTTTTGCTTACCTGCAGCCGTAAACACGATCGCTAGCACTACGACGAAAACATGCGCGCGCGCCATATTGCTTTTTAACCGTGCGCGCGCGTTCGCGACACTTAAACAACTGTCTATATTTCATTACAGATCACTAACTTAAAATCTTATTTGGTTTAATGTATATTGTACAGGATTAGCCTGCTTTAATTAGATAATTCTGTACACACTAATTGTATATTAACCTGGATTAGTTGTTATTTATTAATCGTAAAGAACAGATTTGTTTATATCTATTCTCTCAATTGCAAATCTTGGGTGTACATTAATCTTGCAAATTAAGACGTATGCTGTGGCTATTGAATTATGGTATAATTATTTTTAATTGACTCAAAAGCACAAACTAGTAAGGCACATATATAATAAACTAGCTTTTACACGCAACTTCTTCTGCGTAGACTGTTGTAGTACAGATGGCGCATCATCCTATTCTTGTAGAATTAACAGGATTTCTATAGCGTATATGTTATTCCGGTGTATTTGGAATTGTGAATTGCGCATTTCGAATATCTAAAGGAGTATTTTCTACAATCAATGTGCAAAAATTGTAAAGAAAATAGCTGATATTAAAATTTAGATTAAACTAATTGAAAATACATCGCTTGCGATTTTGTCGTGAAGTCTATCTCCTGAAAAGGCTTCGGTTATGGGGCGAAACAATTTTTGAGATTGTGGTGGTGAATGCGTGCAGTGCTT
Organism: Morpho achilles; assembly: GCA_947086495.1. NCBI lineage: Eukaryota > Metazoa > Arthropoda > Insecta > Lepidoptera > Nymphalidae > Morpho > Morpho achilles. The sequence continues at coordinate 2,929,866 of CAMTZB010000015.1, forward strand.
GTGTATTGTTGTGTTATCGGTGGAAGGTAGTGTATGTTTTTACAAATTCTGCATCTATCAGGTATGAGAACGAATAGTACACTACATTTAGCATTACATATATTTTCTTGTATAGCGGATTATAGCATTTTTAATATTATATTATTTAAACTAATTAATTTACTCATAAGAGAATGTGGAAATAAATTCTTGTATAACTTTGGTTTGGTTAATTTGGTTCTTGATGGTCGACTTTTAGGTTACGTTTTAGTAATTTATAGAATTAGGCGTTACTTTGCGGAGGTCCATAATACAAAAGTAATGAGAATATTATTTTGCTATAATCCGCGATAAACGCGCGGATTTATCGCGGATTATAGCAAACGTTTTAGGTTTTCTGGAAGAAATCACTGCTAAGCGATAAGGCCGCCTTTTGTGCAATACAAAATTTATATATTTATGTTTAGTGCAAATCAAATATATAAAATGCAGTGTACAATAAATTATAAATAAATAAAAACTTTATCCAAATTTATTACTCGTTGCAGACAGAAATTTATACGTAATGATTTGCGAAAATATGACACAATTTTAACCGGCAAAAATTTTGGAAATCAGGTTTTAAAAACCCGTTTCAAAGGATCGCTTTTGGCGGTACTGTTATGTTACGTATTCATGTTACGGTTAAGTGTGTGATTCAGACATTCTGTACAATAAGAACGAGCTTTTTAACAACTTAAGAAACAACCGTTACTATCTCATCACTTTGCTGCCTTTTATTCAAGCTAAGTAGGGTCGGCACAACAAGTTATTTACATATAAACATGTTGTCACATGATTTGGCTAAGTATTTTACGACCAGACGCCTGCCTTACCTCAACTTGCCGTAGTCGCCTTTTCCGACACCTAGGTAAGAAAGAGGGTGGTCTATCCTTCTCAGCTAGATACCACACGGTTAGTCAACTTACCTTAGTCGCCTTTTACGACACCTCGGTAAGAAATGAGGTTAGTCGTCTTTTACGAAACATTGGTGAGAAATAAGGGTTGTCTATTCTATTCGCCGGTTACCATTAGGCGGATAAGCATTAAACATTTAATGATTTTGATATTCACACGATTTTAATTATTGCTCAAACTTTTAAGTGAACATAAGTTCCTTCTTTCTCAAAAAGCCGACAACTTTTGAAATGAGTATAGAACAATTGATAAAGTAACCAATGTTAAAAGACGTACATAGATGTCGTCAAAGGCGAGTAAGGTAAGCTGACCCACCATTCGGTATCCGGTTGAGTAGTAATAGACCACCCTAATTCTTATGAGGTGTCGCAAAAGGCGACTAAAGTAAGCTGAGATCAGGCAGGCGGTCGGTCGTAAAATACGTAGCCAAATCATGTGACAACATGTTTATAACATGTGTCGACCCTACTTAAAGTGGGAAGGGCAGGAGGATGTTGTTAAAAGGCGTACATAGCTTCCTTCTCTTATTATATTCCTTGGACATTTTATAAAATATCGAAGTAGTCATATATGCTACAACTAATAATCACTTCAATAAATAACCAATCTTGGAGCGAAATTATAATTGATATGCATAAGCGCCGGAAATAATTTTTGAAATATAATAAACCTTTTTTAAATAAAACTTATTATTACGTACTACTTACGGTGTACTTATGAAAATGGAGTACTAGGTACTAGTGAGGCTCCGGGTAATTAATCTATACTTATTATAAAACAAATTCCCCATAAGCTGTCTTTCTGTTTGAGATCGATTTTCTCAAAATCTACTGAAGGGATTTTTGTACGGTTATTACAAAAGGTAGTGCAATACTTGAGGAAGGTTTAAAATAATAAATATAAATAATAATAATAAATAAATATATGGGACACTTACACACACGGTCGTCCGTCCCCAAAGTAAGTAACTTAATACTTGTGTTATGGTAGACAGACAATTGGTGAATATATACTTATATATTTTCTAAATACATACTTAAATACAAATAAACACCCAGGCTCAAAGGCCAACAAATTCATTTTTTTTTTTTTATAGAAAATGTTGGCCCTCGGCGGGAATCGAACCCGCAACCCGCGGAGCTGAAGGCAGGATCACTACCCACTGCGCCAACGGGCCAGTCAAATAATAGTACATTTCTGTTTTATGTAGTGTGTTAAAAAGTTGTGCAGTTGTAATAAAGCTCGCCTACTAGCTTTTGTAGTGTGCGCCGCGTAAACTCATGGTTAGTTGACAATAACTATTTTTATGTTTGAAATTTCTTATGTACTTTTATCCTAGAACTTCCGCAGGGTTTGAATTTGCGCTGGGAAAGCTATGCGACGAACTGATTTCCACGTGGACAAAGCCGCAAAATCAGCTAGTTCTTTATTAAAATTCTGCAATCCATAAACCTAAACACAGGTTTATATTAAATAATCTTCTTTTTCAACCGATGGACGTCAACTGCTGGACATATAGGTATCTTCACAGGATCTCCACGCAATCACGAACTTGTGCCGTTTGGATCCAGCGTCTCCTGCGACCTCTTTGAGGTCTTCAGTCCACATCATAGCCCCCTATGAGGTGGACTGACGCGACTGAACTGACTATATGCGATGTTTGTATTTAAAATAAGCGCACAAATGGCTTTTATAGAAACCTATCAAATTCAGTACATACCATATATCCCCTGAACAGCAACGATGTAAAAGAGATATAGCAAGACAACTGTCATCTCTAAGAGGGTGTGGCTATTCAGCGAAGCGGATTCGACTGTCAGTTATCACTCCAAACTACATTTTATAGCTACTTTGTATATAGGTACAGGATGCTTCTTTTTTAATTGATTATATACAAATTTATTATTATTTATTCTACTATAGTAACTAATGCACTAGTAATTGATCATGCACTAGTAGTTTACCGTTTTGTTTGTTGTAGTTAATAACAAAATACAAATTAATAATATGAAATTTTAAATATTAAACAATAGGCTACAGTTTTGAGCTTTTGGACAGTTTTTAATAGACAACAGGTAATTTACAAATTTATTTTTTATTAGCCACAACAAACGAAACGCTTATTATTTAACTTTCTTACAAAAAAGTAGAAAAATCTATGTAATCCTATAACTCGTTAGTGTTTAAGAGACCCATAACTTGGAAGAGAAAAAAAACACTACCTTTTTTAATCGTTTGTAGCGTTTTTGGTTTATTGAATAATTCGATTTTTTAAATCGTTTATAGCGTGATGTCATAGCTGGAATTGAAATAAGGACTAAGGATCTAACTCAATTAGGCCTAATTTTGTATTCGGTCCTTTCATACTGAGCCTCCGACATAAATTAATTCTTCAAAATAAATTTAAACTATCGCTTAAATTTATAAATGATGGATAATACCTATATATAATTTATGGAATTACTATGGCGTTACTTCATAGATAGCTATACAAATAACCATAACATATTGTACATGTTCTCTAACTGTATGCCTAAAGACAATTGTTGGTGGTTTAGTGATGTTAATAGGCTGACAAAATAAAGTTACATACATAAAAAATTTAAAGTAAATAATTGACGTATACCCTAAAGTTAATCCTAAAATACTTAACTAGATATACACACATATATGTACGGAGGAGATAAAAAGTGATTATTCAATAAAGTGAGTATTAAATATAGTAAATCAAAGGAAAATACACATTTTATTGTAAGGTAAGGTAACCCATAGGCCTCCCCATTACTTTTATGGAGAGAAGGATTGGAGTCAAGACCTACCACGCTGCTCCAATGCGGATTGGTAGGTTACACATATCCCAGAATTCTCTAGAGATATGCAGGTTTCCTCGCGATTTGTATTAGTTACATAAGTTTAATCCGAAAAGCTCATTGGTACCTGCTCAGGGTTTGAACTTGTGATCCCTCGAAAGGGTAGCACGTTCTCACAGCTTATTGTATGGTGTTATTTTTTTTAACGGGTTCAAAAAAATATTTCTTTAAATTTGATTTTTCTTAATTTTTGTAACAATCAGAAATATTTTTTTTGTGAACACTCTGTATTAATGCGCCACGGCTGATCACCGTGGGTCCACGATGTTACTGACGCAAGTGTTATCTGGAATAATTCTTAATGACAACAGTTTTTTAGATTTCATTATCTAAGAGTAACAATGTTTTATCCCGCGGATTCCGGTTGCTAAACCAAGTGCTAGAATCCTACTAAATGCGAAAGTTTGTGTATTTATATTTGTTACTCTTTCACGGTGAATCCGCTGAACCAATATTTATGAAATTTGGCAAAATTATTCCTTATACACCGGAATAACATATAGGCTATGGAAACCCTGTTAATACTCCCTCTGTCATAGGGCTATTGCGCTAGTCAATAAGCTGCTAAGCAGATTCCCAGATGCCGACAATTTCACACATAATGCTAAAACCTTTTTAAAGTATGTAAATTGTTATTTAGATAATAATTATAATTAATTTCTAATGTTAATTTTTTCTTACTGTTTTTTATATACTTACCTATATCATGTATGCGTTTTGGCTAGTCTGTAAGTGTACATGTGAAATTTAATCACTACATATTATAAAACAAAGTCCATATTTCCGTATGTACGCATAAAACTTTAAAACTACGCAACCGATTTTGATGCGGTTTTTTTTAATAGATAGAGTGATTCCAGAGGAAGGTTTGTACGGATAATAACATTCAATACGAAGTAGAGAAATACTGTAATTTTTGAGGTTTCTGTAAATAATTACATTTTTTTCCGCTTACATTGCAAACGCAGGCTAAACCCTACGAGATTTATCAAAATGATGTACTAAGTATTTGTACACCTTAAAAAGGTCTACAGAAAAGTCCGCGATGGTATATATCTATCTCTTATGGATAACCCACAATAGCAGTTTTTTTCATTTACTTTTTACGAATAATGATGCCTTATGTTCAAAGCAATTTTTATACAATACAGCATTAATCCTTATCCAATTGAGTACCTTAAATAAATTGTTGATTTAATATAGATCAATATGGCCGTTTACAGCATGCAATTTAAGTGAACATTTTCGGAGATATTACAGATTTAAAATGCCGTGAGGACGCCGCGCTTCACCCTATAGCACTTCGAATCTTTTAGAGTTTGTTTAAAGAGATTCTGTAATTAATTGTAAAAATAAAATACATAGGTAAAATGTAAAAGTAAATAAGTAAAAATGTACTATATGAGTTTAGATAATCCAAAGATAGCAGGAAATCGTCTTGGTATAGGGAGAGGAAATTGTTTTTCTCCAAATTTAACGCTTGCGGGCCACGGGCAGTAATGAATAAATCAAAACTACTGGATCGATTTTAATCATTTTTTCACGCTGACTGACATGGAATATATATTTTATACCCGTGCGAAGCAAGGGCAGGCCGCTAGTAATAAATAAATACTACAGGAATAGGATGACATTGAAAAGTTCTATCTATTATCGATCTATCAGACGACAATAGTCACGCGAACCAAGTCGCGGGTAAAAACTAGCATATTATAATATAATAATAGAAAATGAAATTTTTAATGTTAATTTTCAATTTCTTTTTGTTTAGATTATTTACAACCAAAGTATACCAGTTTATCATCATCGTCAGTCTCCTGCCTTATCCCACTCATAGTGAAGTCGGCACAACGTGTTACAAACATGTAGTAACATGTTTTGGCTAGTTTACGATCCGCCTGCCTTAGATTAACTTACATGGCGTTTATGACACCTCAGCAAGGAAGAGAGTGGTCAATTCTACTCAACCGGATACCACTCGGCGGGTCAACTTACCTTAGTACCGCTTTTACGACACATCTGTAAGAAATGGGGTGGTCCATTCAACTCAGCCTATTGGATAATTTATATAATAGAATTAGGCGTTACTTTGCGGAGATCCATAATACAAAAGTACCTAATAATAAAATTATTTTGCTATAATCCGCGATGAAGTATAATAGAAAATATATATAATGCTAAATGTAGAGTGAACAGTCCGTTTTCATACAGAGAAGAATTGTTAATTCTTTTGTTAACAGAATCTTTGTAATAGCGACACATTCGGGTAATGGGATTGTTAAGACATGTATTAATGGAAAGAACAGGATAGTTAATGGGATTATCGTGGGTTAATGCGTGTACTAAAGTTAATTAGGGAAAGCAATTCGGATGAATCAAATGTTGAATTAATATTTTCGTATAGATTGACAAGGCAAGGCATTGACAAGAAGGATTGTTTATTTCGCGATTCTAGCGTATGTAGCTGAAATTTTTAACCTTTTGTGATAACTATTGTAGTTTAATTAGACAAATAGGTTTGTACCCGTAATCGTTCGGTCATTCCTGGACTATTACAGCTTAACTGTACCTTGAACGAATCTATTTTAGTCAAGGTTTGGCACCTGTTAATAGTAAATGACGTAAAAATTTCTAGTTTCATCACGACACGGCGCATTGTGTAGGCGCCATTCATCTTAAGGAGGATGTGGACGATTTTAAGACGCTATTGTCATCACATTGTATGCTGCGCAAGATTCTTTGGCTATCCATATCCTTAACAATACCTATTATCTTTAATATTTAAATGAATAAGAGCCTGTTTTACAATTTACTGATAAAGTGTCCGATGGTTAACCGACGAATAAACTAAGTAGCAGATAAATCTCTAAAAAGAGACTCTAACAAGTAAAAATGGCGGCCATTTTGAAATAGGTATTTACTATCCAGCAGATAAACAAAATAACAGCCACATGATCTACCTGTTAACTTATTAGGGACTTTAAGTGCTGAATAAGCCTATCAGAAACCTGAGAAACGCAAAATTCTGAGATAATTGTCCGGTGTGTTCCGAATAGGCTGACAGTTTATTGGTAACTTGTGAAACATGCCCTTAATCTTGTATATCTTTAATATTAAATATTTAAATGAGTTAATCTTGTGTGTATATATATATATATATATATATTTTTATTTTTTTTTTTTTTTCGAATCTCGGAAACGGCTCCAGCGATTTTCATGAAATTCGGCATTTAAGGTGTTTTGGGGGAAAAATTAGATCGAGCTAGGTTTCATTTTAAAAATTGCGGAAAATGCTTAAATTTACGTTTAATTCAAAAGACAATTTTCCCTGTCAAACGTAAAGTCATGGTAGCTCATTTGGGGAACGGGCGGTCTAGAGAGGTGAAAATATCACCTGCTCAACTATTTTTTCATTATTTTTTTTTCAATTTTCATTTTATTCAATTTTTTATATCTTTTTTTTTAAATAACCGAGCAAGGCTCGGTCTGCCAGGTACTTCTATTTATATCTTTTATTTTTATTTCATACTAATGGTACTCTAAATTTCTAGCCGTGTGGTATCCGGATGAGTAGAATAGACCACCCTTTACTATTACCGAGGTGTCGCAAAAGGTGACTAAAGTAAGTTGGCGTCAGGTAGACGGCCGGTCGTAAAATACATGGCCAAATCATTTTACAACATGTTTAAAACATGTTTTGCCGCCCCATTTAGAGTGCGATAAGGGCAGGAGGTTGATGGTACCCGGGATTTCGTTTGCGTCAACTTTGTACTCCCTTAAATAAGTAAATAAAGTTCGCAATTTTCATTTTATTTTAATTTCAATCGTGCGACCCCAATATGGCGGTCATGACATTGACCTCGCTACGTGAAGCAATTTTTCATTTATTCGTCCACCAATATGTTTGTTGTTAGCAATAACTTATAAGTTATAGCAATTAAAATTAGTAGAAGATATAAATATACTTACTATTATATTATATAACTAACAATCGCCGTAATATAGTATTTTGATAACCATAAAAATAGTTAAAGTGGGTTAACCTTAAAAGGTAGACATACACTGTCGCGGGCTTTTATTTAGAATTTTATCTATACTTTATTATATATTACATGATATATATTTATATTATATATTTTATGTAATCAAAATATTATTCGATCAATGTCAGTAACATACGCTTTCATTCATAATAAAAAAAAGTTAAAGAATATGCTCTGTGGATACGCTTAACAGAAAGTCAAGTACCTATGTCATCCTGCCCTTATCCCACTCTAAGTGGGATCGACACAACTTGTTATAACCATGATTTAGGAATTTATGAACTGCTTGAAGTCAATTCTGCTTGGGAATGGTTTTAATTTATCCATTAGGACAGTGGTGGACGCTGAGGCCATAGCGGCCAATTTACCTTAGTCGCCTTTTACGACACCTCGGTAAAGAACGAGGGTGGTACTATTTAACAAAAACTCATTCCACACGGCGCTAAATATATTTATTATTGCAAATGAAATGTTTAATATCATTTTGTGGTGAATATCAATAAATGTGATTTTAAGTGACACATTTTTTTTTCATTAAAACTAAATATGGTTTTTGAGGGTTTATTGACCTGAGATTTAACAATGATTAAATAATGTTAACTAATTTTTTATTTTCGTTTATAACAACGAAAATTGTAATATTACAAAAGTACGTTAAAAGTAAGTTTAAATTGCATTCGTATTGCGATGATTCAACCAAAATTCCTAGGTAATTATTCTAATAATAAAATGTAAATGTCTAATTAGGAACGCCAAAATGATAGACGCGCAAAAAATGTTTTTAAACCGGGAAAAATTATATATTTTTTAAACTAATTTACATATTTAACATACAGTTTATTGCGCATTGTCGTGAGGTCGCCTTGAGGATAAAGTATAATAAATGAGAATAATACAAAAGCAAGATTTTCACGTGTTTTGCTCGGGGACTCCCCGCATGTGTATGCTAAGTATTTCACTAAGTAAAAGCCAGTTCGCATGCGAAACGTAAGCCTACTTACTATTTAAGTTACTGGTATTATACCGGCTTCCTACACTTAGCATTAGGTATATAGATTTTCTTAACAAATGAAAACGTCGGCAAAATGTCTTTCTTTAAACAACGTGCATAAATGGCTGAAGTTTTTAACAATTGCTTTTAGCTACGTAATTGTGCAGTATTACTTTAAAGTTTAAGGTGTGTAAGCCCAGCGGTAACACGATGCAACTCTTTCGAAGCGGTTACTGGTTCAAACCCGGGCATACACCAATGAGTTTTTCTGTTAAAACTTATGGGCCTAATTGATAATTGCAATTTATCACACGCTTTTCGGTGAATCTGTGTGTATCTAGAGAATCTAGATGTGTGTGTATCTAGAGAATTCTGGAAATATGTGTAACTTACCAATCCGCATTGGAGCAGCGTGGTAGGTCTTAGCTCCAAATCTTCTCTCCAAAAACGGAGAGAAAAGCCTTTTCTCGGCAATGGGATAGTAACAGGTCGCTCCTTACTTTAAAGTCGTTTTTTATAATAGTTATTCGGCTACGCATGGCTGTGGCTCAGTCTGCTTTCGAATTCCTCTCGAAACAGAATTCAACAGTTTAAAAAATGCTCCGACAATTACCAAACTTTACAGGATCATCTGAGTAATTCTAAAGATTGTCTGAAAATTTCTTCAAAATCGATCCCGCCGTTTTGGGGTACGTAAAATATATAAAAAAAAAACATTTATAAAAAAAATGCTTCGTTCGCCATCAAACTTGAGAGGAACATCCGCTATTTCAATTTAGAGGTTATCTGAAAATTTCTTTAAAATCGGTCCAGCCGTCTCGGAGTCTATTTTTTTTTTTTTTTATTAAATATTTGATTATAAATTCTTGTCTTAAATTGTATTATCCTCTTCCAGGCTTTGTATTACAATTAAAACCAGCAGAGCATCACATAATCTTGTGGAAATACATAAATAATTTATAGAAATAGAAGTTTCCGCACCAAAAATCCCAGCATTTATAATTATTGTACTAATTGTATATATTAATTATTCATAAATTCCCTTCTTTTTGCCCATCATCCCCACTTACAATTACAGGAATAAATTGACATCAAAAAGCGCCATCTATTATCAACCTATCTCGCAACAAAAGTCCACGCAAATGAAGTTGCGGGTAAAAGCTAATCATTAATAAATAAAACTGTTAGGACCTGTTGCAGAAGTTATCCATAAACTGTCAGCCTATTCGGAACATATCTGACAATATCTCAGAATTTTGCGTTTCTCAGGTTTCTGATAGGCTTATTCAGCACTTAAAGCCCCTAATAAGTTAACAGGTAGATCATGTGGCTGTTATTTTGTTGACCTGTTGGATAGCAAATATATGTCAAAATGCCTGCCATTTTTTTGTTTTCACTTTTAGGGCCTGTTTCACAAGTTACCAATAAACTGTCAGTTAGCTTATTCGGAACATATCTGACGCATATCTCGGAATTTTGCGATTCTCAGGTTTCTAATAGACTTATTCAGCACTTAAAGTCCCTAATAAGTTAAAAAGTAGATCAAGTGGCTGTTATTTTGTTTATCAGCTGGATAGCAAATACTTATTTCAAAATGGCCGCGATTCTTTTTTTTATTTTTCACTTTTTAGAGTGTGTTTTTAGAGACATCTGCTACTTAGTTTGTCGGTTAACTATTTGACACTTTATCAGTAACTTGTGAAACAGGCCCTTAATAAAGAAGTATGTGGGTGACCTAGCCTTGCTCGGTAATTTTTAAAAAAAATTAAATTTTTTTTTTTTTAAATAATAGGGCAGGTGGGGCTCGGTCCTACGTATTTTCACCTCTCTAGACCCCACGTTTCCCAAATAAACCAACATGACTTGACGTTTGACAGCGAAAAATTGTGATTGTGTTCAACGTAAATTTAAAAAAAATTTTAGAGCCTGAAAACAGGAATAAAACGACATTTTTTCAAAACAAAACTTATCTAGATCGATTTTTCTCCCCCAGAACTCCGTACATGCTGAATTTTAGGAAAATTATTGGAGCCGTTTCCGAGATTCGGAAAATATATATATATACACAAGATTAACTCATTTAAATATTAAAATATACATTTTACTATAACGTACCTCGACCGGATACCGGTTTAATCCCGGCGTTATTTTTCCTTATAACTAAGTCAAAAGTTATAGACACCAATTAACATATACAGAAATTCGAATTGAGGATAACATACCTTGTTAGTCGCCGAATTTATTATGCTATTCTGATAAAAACGGAATTCGCTATACAACGTGCCCTCTTCCGGCAAATTAAAATAAAATAACTAAAAATACTCACAGATTTAGTTGTTATGGTAAAGGAAAACATCGTGTTTAATTCAAACACGATGTTTTTCTGAGATCAGTCAGAATTCTTTAGAGATATATTGAATGAATTAATTAAATATTAAAAAAAAATAGTAATCCATCATTCTCCTGCCCTTATCCTGCTCTAAATCGGTACATGTTATAAACATGTTGTCACATGATTTGACTTCGAATTTTACGACCGGCCGCCTACCTGTCGTCAACTAACCTTAGTAGTATCTTACGACACCTTGGTAAGAATGAGAGCGGTCTATTCTACTCAACTGGATACCACACGGCGGGTCGACTTACCTTAGTCACCTTTTACAACACCTGGGTAAAAGAGAAGTTGGTCTATTCTACTCAACCGGATGACACACGGTGAGTCGACTTACCTTAGTCGCCTTTTACGATACCACTGTAAAAAATAAGTCTATTCTACTTAGCCGGATACGGATTAAAAACCGTAATATAGCTTTTTGATAACCATAAAAATGGTTAAAGTGGGTTAACCTTAAAAACTAGAGATATACTGTCGCGAAGTTTTATTTAGAACTTTTAGAGGGGAACCATTTTGTAATACATGATTCTTGAATTAATTTCACCGATTATTTAGCGCACACAAGGAGAGCTTTAAATTTTGCCGTTTTCGTAATATTTATATGTCTGCTCCTCTCCTATTCATCTTAGCGTGATGTTATATCGTCTATAGCCTTCGATAAATGGACTATCTTAGGCTGAATTTTTCAAATCGGTCCAGTAGTTCCTGAGATTAGCGCGTACAAACAAACAAACAAACAAACAAACAAACAAACAAACAAACAAACAAACAAACAAACAAACAAACAAACAAACAAACAAACAAACTCTTCAGCTCATATATTAGTATAGATGGATCTCACTGAATGCAGTGTAGAAGAAAGCCTGCTATCAGTAGATTCTTAGCTTTCTCGAAGTATGACATCGATGATTGAAATGTAATAATAAAATTATTTTGCTATAATCCGCTAAGAAGTAAAATAGAAAATATATATAATGCTAAATGTAAGTGGACAATCGGTTATCATACCTGATACATGCTGGATTCGAATTTTTTTGCGATTTTGGTCGTGGAGTCTATCTCCTGATGATGCGTCGGTTGCGGGGCGAAACGATTGTTGAGTTTGTGATAGTGAACGTATATAGTGCTTGTGTATTGTGCTGGCGGTGGTGGAGGTTTGTGCATGTGTTTTTACGAATCCTGCATGTATCAGGTATGATAACCGATTGTCCACTTACATTTAGCATTATATATATTTTCTATTTTACTTCTTCGTGGATTATAGCTAAATAATTTTATTATTACTTTTGTATTATGGATCTCCGCAAAGTAACGCCTAATTCTATAAATTATCGATGATTGACATATTGTTTATATGTCAAAAGAACGAAATAAGCTGTTAAAATAACAGTTTATTATGAATTTGTTTAAAGCTTAACACATTGATGCACGCGATTAACTTTGTCAAAACATATGTAACGGACGAAATGATAAAAGTGTCGTAAAACATCATAATTATATGATAAGTAGAATGTACATTAATTTAAATTTCATTGTTTAATCAATGTTTATCTTTTTCTTTCAGAACGTGCCTTCTTTTATATATCATGTGTAATGATAAGCTTAGAAATGTAGAGAGGGCTTATTAAAAGATTTTATTTTATGACTTGCCGTGTACAAATTCAAATTCAAATTCAAAATATTCTCAATTCAAATAAACTTGTAAACAAGTGCTTTGGAATCGTCAACTCTACTGCTGGTTCGGAAAGCTGTTCCTACCGAGAAGAGCCAGCAAGAAACTCAGCGGTTGCTCTTTTTTAAAAATACAATTCTTAATACTAGTTACATTTAATGTTTCTATCTTGTACAGGGTCCAACAATATTTATATCCACGCATTTTTATCGTCTAAATAATCCTCAACAGTATAGTAGGCTTTCTGTATCAGCCTCTCCTTAAAAGTGTTTTTAAACTGCTTGAATGGCAAAGTTAAATACATGTGTATGAAGGTGGAATCTTGCAACTTAAATTTGACCCACTTCCCGGGGTCTGATTGAACTGAAATTTCATAAACTGTTCCAGTCCTGATGAATGTATGTTTATGATAAACACGACCTGATGCTGCCAGGAGATTAGCTCCAGACTAAGGAAATGCTCAATGGTTAGTCAACAGTAGGGACACGAAGTTTTTTTAACTTGTCTTGTATATTAAATTTGGAATTATTTTTAAAAAATATTAAATTTAAATTGGTGAATTTGATTCGTGAGATACTCATTTCGAAAGTTATGGTGGCACAGCGACCATGTGATCGTCGAAATCTTTAAAAAGGGGGTCCGAACCTCGACATTATTACATATCAGTATGCACTTTTCAACAAGAATAATCCTAAATCATAAATTCAATCTCTCCTGTCAATGTGCAGTGAACCTATAGGTTGTGAGCTCTAATTTTGCTATCCGAAATAAATACGATATCTCCACTTGTGAGATATTGTAGAGCACGAAAACGATAATTCTGTTATAACTGATATGGGGAACTCTAGAGTTTGACTTCAAAAAGTAAATAAATCTCACTTTACATCATGGTACATATTTTCCTTTGATTTCAATGTTCTCTTTTACATCTTATCCTTATTTAAAATTCGTTCAAATTAGCTTCTTCTATCCAACCCACAAAGCTCTCCTTACCCAAAGATCACATTCACTTCGTCATCCAAATTTAAATAATCGCACATTTTTGCAATATCGTTGTTTTGCTATTTTTAAAAACCGATATCAATTGACATATTGTTTTACTTCTTTATTTATCAAACTTTACATTATTTATTAAAAGTCATTAGTAGAAGGGTTATTTAAGACTTATATACACTATAAAATGCCAGCTGTTAAAAGCCTTCAAAAATCTTTTCCTGTTTCTTTAGTTAGCAACAGAAGTTCACGTTGTCCTTAAACTTACAATAACAAGTTTATGGGCATCAGATATTAAGGCCTGTTATTTAATATTGACTCGAAGTTGTTTGTACATTCGCCTTGAGAAAAGTTGATTAACTACTGCGAAATTCCGATGGACTATTTCGACTATTCAATTTATACATTGTGTTTAAAATAAAAACATATAAATATTTTAATATTTTCTCAATAATTTATATAAAAGTGATAATATATTTTTTACTATAATCCACGATAAAGTAAAATGGAAATATGTATAATGCTAAATGTAGAGAGGACTATCCGTATCATACCTAATACATCCAGGATTCGTAAAAACACACACACCTTTGTATTTGTCTGTGATATGGGACGCTTTTTCTTAGCCTATATTTAAAGTTGCTCCACGCATGTGAAAGCCACTAATGTAAGCGGGTTGGAGTGGTTGCACAATTTCTCATGATCACTTTACTATCGGCGATGATCGTTGATCGTGTGATCGTCTATAATCGGCACAATCATCGTGCAAGTATACACACGATTCTATCCTATCCTACTAATATTATAAAAGCGAAAGTTTGTGAGTATGGATGTATGTTTGTTACTTTTTTGTGGCGAATCCGTTGAACCAATATCGATAAAATTTGGCACATTATTACTTATACACCAGAATAACATATAGGCTATAGACATCCTGTTAACTCTACATGAATAGGATGACATTGTAAAGCGCCATCTATTATCAACCTATAACGCGATAACAGTCCACGTAAATGAAGACTTTTAATTTATTAAAAAGTGCCACTCCATAATGTGGTAGCTATCAACAGAGAGATTCCCACAACGCAGGCGCATGACGCGTGACAGGCGTGTGTTCGACAGGCGACGCGATTGGTCCACGGCTGTTACGTCACAGTAATAACAGAACGCCTAAAAGTATGCTAATCTCAAAGACGCATTTCAAAGATCTCAGAGTAATCAAACTTTATACACTTAAACACTAGCTTCCGACCGCGACTTTCTGTAGGTGTTGAAAAGTAAGCTTATGGCATCATCTGAACTGTCTCCATACCAAATATCGTATTGAAGGATCAATTCAATTGGACGTGAGAGATGGACAAACATACTAATATTCCCCACTTTAGACCACTATTCTGTATTGTCGACGATGATGTGTGATGCCGACCATACCACATTAATTTTAATTAATATAACAAAATTTCAGTTAATTTTGTAAAGGTATTTAGCCACAGGAATTATTTTACGCTTTGAATAAAAGATACATGGTATAGAAGGGTTAATGACCGTACCCCATTATATTCTTTCGTATGTAATGCATGACCTTAACCAAGAGACTAAAGTGTGTGAACGACAAGTGCGAAGGAGAGAAAACTATAATGTTTTCTCTAATTTTTTGAACAAGCGCGAGGTCATTCAACCATTACTAAAAAGCCAGATCTTGCCATTATTCTCCTGCTCTTATCCTACTCCAAGTAGGGTTTTATAAACATGTTGTCAAAAAAAGCCAGCCCTTGATCAAATTATATTAATTTTGTTCGAAAATATAGTGTTTTTAAAGATATTTAAAAAGATTGAGTTATATCAAAGTGATTTCATACGTTTAAGTGTTCAGTGGATTCATTTAATGTCGTATCGTCAAAAGAAAAAAAAACATCCAAGGTTTCGTATCGGCTGCTATAAATTTTAATTTATCATTTAATTTACCAGTCACAAGTAACAGTTGTTCATGATATCACCGTATGATCTATGCTATCCATTATTCCGTATTTGCATTGTACTAGAATTAAACTTACGCTCAGATTAAAGCGATAAAAGTTAATCTTAATCGTTTAAACATTATCCATATTTGTTTATGCCTATAAGTGAGTTAGATTATAAAATGTCTATACGAAATACGTGAGCGAAATAGCTGTTAACCTTTATTACCTATTTTATTATTTCTTTATTATTTTTTATTAAGGCCAGCGGTGCGACCGTGCGAATCTCTAGAGACGATCATGGGTTCAAATCCGTTCAGACAACAATGACTTTTTCTATAAAACTTGTGTCTAATTGATAATTGCAATTTATTACAGGCTTTTTGGTGAAGGAAAATATTGTGAGGAAACCTGCATATCTTTAGAGAATTCTGGAGATTTGTGTAACCTACCTGTTGGAGCAGCGTTGTAGGTCTTAGCTCCAATCCTTCTCTCCAAGAAACGGAGAGAGGAGGCCTACGCCCAGCAGTGGGATAGTAACAGGCCGTTACTTACTTACTAACCTTTATTATGTTTCGCAGCTTCATTCTTCGCCATTTCAGTTCATGTTGTAGATGCGTTTCCACGTATCAGCCTTGCGCGGATTTTTTGACGGTATTTTTTTTCTTTTTTCCTTTTGCAACACTTCATCCCTCCTCCTGAATTCAAATTCAAATCGACATATTTTACTACACCTCGGTAAAAAAAGGTGGACTATTCTACTAAACCGGATACCACCAGCAAGTAAGGTAAGTTGACCAACTTACCTTACTGTCACGTACAATGAGTGCATATTCGTGCATTTCATATTAGCATGTCACCTTCATACGCCGTGTGGTATCCGGCTGAATAGAATAGTACCACCCTCATTTCCTAGCGAGGTGTCGTAAAAGGCGACTAAGGTAAGTTGACCCACCGTGTGGTATCAGGTTTAGTAGAATAGACCACCCTCTGTCTTACCGAGGTGTCGGAAAATTTGACAGAGGTAAGTTGACGTCAGGCAGGCGGCCGATCTTAAAAAGCCAGCCAAATCATGTGACAGCATGTTTATAACATATTGTGCCGACCCCACTTAGAGTGGGATAAGGGCAGGAAGATGATGATTAGCATCTCACCTCCATCGAGTGACGTGGCCTACTGGCCATTATCGTCATCGCTTTATACCTAATTTTCGAAGGTAATAAAGTAGTAAAATGCGATTGACAAAAGTATGGAGATGTGTGTTTAATGCAAAGTTAATAACCTATACCTATATTGACTGCTTCTGTAAATTAATAAAAGAAAACTAAATCTACCGCAAATTGAATTCACTCACGCATTCTTAGAAGTGACAAAATGAATGTTTTGCAATTTTGTCGCTATGTACACTGTCATATAATTCTACGAAGTAACGCTTTTTGTAAAAAATAATTATTAAAATGTATTTATTAGTATCTTCTTTAAAAAAGCACTGAATAAATTTAAAAGATTCTTAATGTAGGTATGAGTAAATTAAGTGAGTTTGTTGACTTTGGAGAATTCATTAAAGGATAAATTGAATCTGAAAGTTGAAATCATAATAAACATTAAAGTCCCTTTTAATCATTTAAATTATCAAATCGCAATCGCCAATACCGTTAAAATTGTATATAGACATTTAGAAAAAAACAACAAAAATAATCACATATCAATTTTATTAAAATGTCTTTTCATTCCAAGCTTGTATATACTAAATTACATCGAACTACTTGCATTACACATATATATAAAGGTTCATTTCATATATCGCAATAGTATACAAATATTTTTTTCAACAAAATTTATATTAAATAGGAGTAATGCACGAAAATAAGATAACAAAAATAACAAAACAATATTATGGGAAAATCTGTCTTATACATATTAAACTAAGAGTGTGTTTTCAGTAACGAGATAATATAATATAATGTAATGATTAAATAATATTACAGATTTAAAATCAGATTATTTAATATCCCTTTCGATTTTATTTCTACAAAGAATTTTTATAATAAAATTTTTACCTTCTGAAATAGGTATATGAGTATGCTTTTCTTTTAATTTAAATCAACATTTCTGAGTTAAATTGCATTATTAATATTTCGGGGATTATTTCCGATATTAATACTCTAACAGAATGAATTCAGAATTTGAATTGAACACCTATGTTAATCTGATATCTGTAGATTTACTTTAATTTGTTAAAATAATTGAATATTTTATTATAACAAATTAGGCAAGTTAATTTCTACAAATAAACCAGGTTACCTTAATATATCTGATGGCAATTATTTTGTGATTAAATTATTACGGACAATATTATATTACAATAGGTCGAATATTTTTTTAGTTAAAAGCCATTGTACAATGTCCGAATAGGTAGTAATTTTAAGACATTTTATAAATAAATGTTTTTAATTCAAATAAACTTAGTAAAGAGGTAAACTCTTTAGACCAGACTTTATTACTGTATATATAATTTTAAAAATTATACCTAAGTATGAACAAATAGAATTTACATTTTATCTGGCTAAGATTATCATTAGCGATCTAACACGTTCTGAGATTACAATTTCAATGATATCTGATACAAGTCTAAGAGAATTTAAGAATTAAATGAAATTGAGGAAAATGTAGAATTTATAATAATATAATAATAATAAATAATGTGAATTATTTTTATTCAATTTAAAACTACCTGGACTTAAATCATAATTCCATTACATTACTCAGTTTAATTAATTCCGTTGCAAATATAAAATTAAAATCAAAAAACAATTTGTTGATAAATAAATAATAGTAGTTATCGACGTTAACGTTCTATTATAAAACACAGCTTTGTTTGAATACAGATTAAATATTTATGAATAGTAATATAAAAATAATTAATAAATATCAAGTAAATATTGTTTAGAATTTAATTTTAAATAAATAAAATTTATCACTTATTTATTGCTCATGATATGCGAAGTGCTTTTTATTTTATATTTAAATTAATTCCAGAAATATATTTTTATAACTTCTTGTATTTGTAAAATTGACATTACAATTTAACGTATTTAGCGTTAATAATTTAATTTTCTCTTTATTGTCCGTGTTGTACGCAAATAATTATTTTAAAAATAATATTATATAAGGAAGCCCGTTTCTAGGCTATGTTATACAAATAAATATACTATGTTTGAATAAATTGCATTTCTTGTTTTGAAATAAATATTTACTTTATCTTAGTGTAAATATACTATATAAAAAATTAAACGCATCTTTTTTATATTAATATGTAAATAATATGTCAAATATTGATCTCCATTCACTTTTATAGATTTTATTTAATATAAATTAAATTAATTTTTAAGTGATTACACGTATAAGTTTCACATTTGAATTATTTCTTTCGCTCTTCTTGGCAATTTTTTTTTTCTATTAATATCTATAACACGATTGCTAAAACTAAAATGACTTTTATTAACAATTACCCTTTTTACATTAATATATATAATCAATAATTTTAATACATACAAATAGACGCATCTTTACTTAGCAATAATATAAAACTTAGCTTTTTTCTAAATAACACAACAATACACAAAAACTGCACACATTCACCACCACAATCGCAACAATCGTTTCGACCCCTAATCGAAGCATCGTTAGGAGATAGACTCCAGGACAAAATCGCAAAGCAAAACATTTAAATCATTTATTCTCGGAGGGAAATCTAATTTTTAGCAATTAATCAAGTAATAATTATTTCAAATACCTGATTAATTAGGAGAATATTATATAATGGTAGTAACTTCTGGAACATAGTTACATCAATGTTTAATCGTCAAGAGAAAAAACCAATACCAACATAATATATTAGCTTAATAAAGATGCGTCCGTATCTTTAAAAACACACACTAGCACACAGCTATATTTAAGTTACATTAATGAACGTTACATTTACAATTTTGCAGTCAACCTTCACTATTTGGAAGACTAACATAAATCGATACATTCTAAATTTACACAACACCTCTAGAAATATTTCTGTCTAGTTTAAAATAACGCGCCAATTTAAATTGCTTAAAAAAATTAACAGGCAACAATTAATTTGGAAATTTAAATTCCAAAATAAAATGAATTATTTAAATAAAGTGAAATAAACAGTTCGTAAAGTTAATGTTATTTTCAGTAAAAAATAACAGGTAATAAATAAATAAATAAATAAATAAATAAATATATGGGACACTTACACACACGGTCGTCCGTCCCCAAAGTAAGTAATTTAATACTTGTGTCATGGGTGAAAGACAACTGGTGAATATATACTTATATATTTTTTTAAATACATACTTAAATACAAATACAATAATAAGTTAATCTTAATACAATAATAAGTTAATCGTAAATTTAAATTTCAAATAAATTGAACTATTTAAATAAAGAGTTCATAAAGTTAATGTTTTTGCTAATAAAAAATAACAGGCAATAATTCAATTGTAAATTTAAATTCCAAAATTAATCGAACTATTTTAAAGATGGAATACAGAGTTCATATAAAGTTAATCTTTTTGTCAATAAAAAATAACATGCAATAATTTAAATGTATATTTAAATTCCAAAATTAATCGAATTATTTAAAAGGCAGAATACAGAGTGTATATTAAGTTAATTGCCTTGATGAATTAAAATAAAATACAGTGATAGAATATGAATATTATACTTTGAAATAAAATGAAGATCGGAGTATGGCGGTCTGTAGATAATAGTATTATTAATAATTGCGAGCTGTATAATTATTATAATATGATTATAATCTCTCTATTTTCAATCAACCATATAAATTTAAATTGGTGCGTCAATTTATACAGGACAAATACTACCTTCTAATACAACATGTATACAGAATTCTAATTAACGGTCATAAAATATGGACACAACCGTTTTATATCTGCTTTCTTATTCGTCAAACCTTCCTTGATATTTGAGCCTGAGATTTAAGTATTGATTCGGATTTCTTCTAAAAGTAAACCCTCCCTCATTCTCAGCTGCATGGTCTGCATGGGAATATGTCTTATGGAATATTGTTATGGGGTAAATGCTTGGATTTTGGAAAATTTGTTGAATTGCAAAAAAGAGCCGTACGTGGCATTTAAAACATTAATTCACGTGATTTCGAAATTTGTATTAAACTTTGAAATATATTCAATATAAAGTCGACTATATGAGAGGTGAAAGTATATGGGAAGAGAAGTCTAACGTTTGATCTAGTCTAATATTTTAGGTATGCCATTTTCAGTCATATTACCATTAGGTAGCATTTATTATAATAGTATAGTAGTTTATTCTAGTCTGTAGGTACATATGCGTTCAAACATTTAAATATTAAAACATCAACATTACCTATTCGTACTGCGTAATTTGCTTATAATATTATATCTAGATGTGAAACCTCCTTAGCTGTTTCTTTTTTTGTTTTATTATCAAAATATATTTTTAGAATCGATTTAAGTTTACACGGGACATTATCAACACGTCCTAAATTTCATTTTACAACTCTATTGATGCTATTATTTCCTCTGAATTTCAAAATACCAAAATGCATGCACATCGTTATATTCAAGTTTTCACTTCCGCCGGAACTCCCGGACTGCAACCGCTTTTTTTATTTAATGTATATACCATTGCCATTTAGTAGCCCCATACTATTTTATTTAAAAATTGTATCTAACAAAAATTAAATAGTTAAATTATTAATTATTATTATTTATTTATTTCATATATCTTTTGTGTAAAGTGTGCAAATATTTATCTATGTTTATTGTTTTTGGTTATTTTTCTATTTCTGCCTTTCTATATTATCCATATTTCACTTGTTCTTTTCCCTCTGTTACTCAAAGGTTGACTAAAAGCGATCCCTTTTAGGTATAACTCCACCTTTGACCATGTGCTATTTTACTTTCTCTTTTCCAACAATATGTATGTACAATAGAAAAATAAAAAAATAAATAATAAATCGCGTGGAAACGAATACTTTTAAATTGCACCCTTACACAATACTTCTTGATTTGCCACCATCAGTATTCCTTGCCGTAGAATACATTAAACCTCTCTCTGAGATAGATCAAATAGCTTTTATTTAACAGCTAAGAAGTTTCATATCATATGCGCATACAAAAGTATGCCTTAACATATCCAACAATCTGAAGAATAGAGTCACATCCAATATATATGCATAGGAAATGTGACTTTATTCTTCGAATAGGGCGATATATTTCAAAATCCGTTTACATCTACGGACACTCACTCTTGCAGTATTTACAGATGGACACTCTTACTGCTTGAAAATGTTAATGGTCTTTTTACATGATATTACAATCATTCTGACGATGAAATACATTAGCGATATTGCCATATAAGCTTATTTATGACAAAAATACACAGCTCCTTAGCTAGCATTTCTAAATATATGACAGTTCTCAAACAATTATAACACTTTGGGCGGTGCAACGTTATTACACGTCAAATATGATAAACGCTTATTAACACAACGTTTATGCACGTCAAAAGTAATAATAAAATAATTTTATTATTACTTTTGTATTATGGATCTCCGCAAAGTAACGTCTTTATCCAAAAAATATTTATGCACGTCGGCTAAAATATGTCTTTCTTTAAATGAAGCGGCAGGAGCGGAATGGTTAGGGTAACGGACTTGCGATCAAGAGGTCGTGGGTTCGAATCCTGGCCATTATACTACTGAATTGAACTTAGTTCTAACACAAGCATTTAAGCTTAGCTGGAAGGGTTAACAAGTTTAACCAATTTGAATTACAAATTACTAATAACCTTGTTGAAAAAAACAAAGTGCAAACGGCTAAAGTTTGTAACAATTTCTTCGAAATATGTCATTACGCCATATAACTTTAAAACTGGACTGATAGCGCCACTCTATGTTAGTTTTTTGTACTCGTATATCAAACCCAGGACATCATTAACCGTATTTATTTTGTGTGAGTAAATGTTATATACCAATGTTCTATGTGCCATACAACAAACATTTGAAACTCATATGCACCGTCAAAGTGTTAACTTATGCAAATATATAGCGTTAGGCGAATAAATCTTTTCAGTACTGGTTCATCAAGAATTGACGCCTTATAAGTTGACATTGCCAAATAATAATAATGTTAAAATTATAAAGTATTTTAAGCGTATAGAAACATTAATAACTCAACACAGGATATTTTGAATTCATTTTATATACTTAATTTAAATCATATAAATCTGAAGGCAGCTACAAAAGTAAATGACAAATAAATAATTTATCGTAAATAATTTGGACACTTTTCTTCAATATTAGTAATTTTACCGAATGTATTAACATAGTTTAATACTAAAATGTTACGCTCTAGAATTACATTGATAAATTGGCGCAGTCGGTAGGATTACTGATAAAACACAAATTTTAACACTTAAGGTGACTTTAATAGCAACTCAGTTAGAAAGTAATTAAAATTATTTAAAAGAAAAGTTTCCTGGCTGATTTAAGCCTTAAGAAAAATTGATATTTATTCTTGTTACCCTGTAATGCTTACAGAACTGCCGTATAAAAATTATTAAAATTATAAAGGAAATGAAAACAGATCATTTATAAAAAGGTACAAGATATCACGTTTCGTATAAAATGTACCGTCACATCGCGAAGGCCGTTCATACCACACGTTTGCAGTCCTTTGGGAGACATTAGGCTTCTGTCCACTCGTTATGTGGTACACTCTCCCGTATAACACAAAATGTCGCACGAAAACACTGGCCGCTGTCGTGGCAACTATATGAGAGTTTCTATCCCCCCGAACTTTGTAAGCTCCGAATAAGGACACTGCCGCGGTGGGGGACGATCTCTCCTCGGCCTTTGCTCTGCATACTAGTTTTTCGATGTCAGTATTGTAACGAACTCTGGAAAATAAGTATTACGATATGAGCTTATGTTGTACAAACTAATCGTAGTGGTGTGATGTGTTGTGCTAAATATCTTTAGGCAATTGAATAAAACAAACTATAAGTTTTTCACAGTTGAATCCACTGCTCCATATTTCAGTAATTTATTCGGCATAGTTAAAATCTTAAACCATATTCATCCACTAAATTATTATGCTGTAATTCATATAGTGATCGCGGTCGCTGACTATGGGCCTCATAAGAAGGCTCAGAGTCGCTCAGCGGCCAATGGAGCTAGCTCGGTGTATCGCTACGGGATCAAATCAGAAATGAGAAGATCCATAGGAGAACCAGTCATTGATATAGCTCAGCGTATCGCGAAGCTGAAGTGGCGATGTGCGTGGTGCATAGTATGGACAACCGATGGGACTTGGGGTCATAAGGTGTTGGAATGGCAACCCCGCACCGAGAAAAGCAGTATCGGTAGACCCCCTACGAGATGGACTGACGACCTCAAAGGAGTCGTGGAGAGCCGCTGGGTTCAAGCGGCATAAGATCGTGTGGTGTGGAGATCCCAAGAAGAGACCTATGTCTAGCAGTAGACATCCATCGGTTGACAAAGGAGAAGAAGTCATATATAGTTAGATAACAGAATCCACAAAGCTTACCATCGTAATTGACCATGCCATCACCATCAAGGTCTGCCTCGCGGATCATGTCGTCTACTTCTTCCTCGCTCAACCGCTCTCCTAAATTCGTCATGACGTGTCTGAGTTCAACCGACGATATGAGTCCATCGTTATTTTTGTCAAATACCCTGAAATTTGTAGTGTAACTTTAGCAATTCTATCAAATTTCCTATCGAGGCGAAGCAGTAGTATAATTTAATTTTTGGTATAATTGTAAAAGGCGTAGACAAGTTGGCATAGACAAGTTTTAATCGCTGTACTGAAGTTCAGATAAAGTCGTGGGCAAAAGCTAATGATATGATGGTTAATATCATGATAATGATATATCATGATATTAACCAGTGTTTATACATTATTGGAAATCTGGAAATCATTAGGACTATCTTTGTCGATACTATCGTCTTAAGAGTCTTTTCAAAAACAAGAATCAGTTCAGTAGCATTGATATAAGCTACAGAATTATATAATCTGGCACATTAAATATAGGTCACTAATATTCTTATACTACTCTGTTAATAGAATTTATTTTTTAAGAATAAAATATTATTAATGTGAAAAATTATTTTATCATCATTGTCACGAAAGGGTAAATGAGTTTTCTCATTTTCTTCACAATACTGGTTTAATTCTTAGTCTATACTTATAATTCTATAGTAATAATACAATGTAAAATAATTTCATAATTTTTTAGCCGTTTAGTTATGTCATTTTTTCCTAACAAAATTTTCATCTTTATCATCACAAATTGCTTTTTCATGTTTCATTATTACGTCAATCGATTGTTATCAATAATATTATTTATTTCAATTAGTAATATTAAAATATACAGTATACGATTGTTTATTATCCATTTCATGATCATTTTTTATTCATTAATCATGATTATTCATTAAACATTAAAAATTGTTTTGTGTTCAATTGGTAATACTTAAATATAAAGTCAATGTTAGTTGATTTTACATGTCTTTTAACATTAACTTACCTAAAGGCCTCTCTAAGTTCATCTTCGCCATCTGCCCCTCGCATTTTTTTCGACATCATCTGAAGAAATTCGTTGAACTCTATGGTACCGTTTCCATCTTGATCTACCTCTTTCACCATATCTCGTAATTCAGTCTCTGTAACATATTATGGTATTTTATTAGTTACTTTTAAATAAAAAAAATACGGTTTGATAAATAATAATACAAAGTATACAATTTTTGATATTCATATAATATAATAAATACACACACACTTGGTCGCACTCACACAAGCACATACACACGGTCGTCCGTTCCCCAAGTAAGTGACTTACACTTGAATGAATGAATGAATGAATAACTCTTTATTGCACTTACGGGCTTTATGGCAGGTATAGTGACGGATCACTCCGCCGTGTGGTATCCGGCTGAGTAGAATAGACCAACCTCATTTCTTACCGAGGTGTCGTAAAAGGCGACTAAGGTAAGATGACCCACCGTGTGGTATCCGGTTTAGTAGAATAGACCACCCTCTTTCTTACCGAGGTGTCGTGAAATGCGACAGAGGTAAGTTGACGTCAGGCAGGCGGCCGGTCGTAAAAACGCAGCCAAATCATTTTACAGCATGTTTAAAACATGTTGTGCCGACCCCACTTAGAGTGGGATAAGGGCAGGAAGATGATGATATAATATAATAAATACACACACACTTGCTCGCACTCACAAGCACATACACACGGTCGTCCGTTCCCCAAGTGACTTATACTTGTTTATGGATACACACAACTTAAAATATATAAGTACATATATATAACCTACTAATATTATAAATGCGAAATTTTGTGATTATGGATGTATGTTTGTTACTCTTTCACGGCGAGCCCGATGAACCAATGTCGATGAAAATTGGCACAAATATTCTTTATACGCCGGAATAACATAAAGACTATAGAAATCCAGTTAATTCTACAGGAATAGGATGACATTGAGAAGCGCCATCTATTGGCAATCTATCACGTGACAACAGTCCACGCAAACGAAGTTGCGGGTAAAAGCTAGTAATTTTATATACACCCAGACTCGGAGAACTAATAAATTGTAATTAGAAAATGTTAGCCCTCGGCGGGTATTGAAACCGCAACCTGCAGAGCGGAAGTCAGGATCACTGACATCTGCGTCATCGGGCAAATCAATTGTTCAGCTAATGGCTATAAAAAATAATATTTCCAAGCATATATTTCATAAAACCTGGGTAAAGAATAAATTTCCCATAAACAATATGGGATTCGCGTTGGCTTAATTGCGAGAGTGCCTAAATACGTGGAACTGCGTCACGTATTTTTTTTTGGACAATATCTCCATGTACTGATATGGATACAAAAAGTGACCATTGTAAGTTGAATTCTTATAAAGGTGTCTGCAGATTAACAGTAATGTGTGATAATTATAATGGAAATGATAAATTTAATAATAATAAAAAAAATATAGTAAGACGTGTTGCTTTGTCTTGTAGTATCCGGCAGAGTAGAATAGGCCTACCTCATTTCTTATCAAGGTATAGTTAAAGGCGACTAAGGTAAGTTGACCCACCGTATTATCCGGTTGAGTAGAATAGAGAACCCTCTTTCTTACCGAGGTGTTGTAAAATTCGACTGAGGTAAGTTGACGTCAGGCAGGCGGCCAGTCGTAAAATACCTAGACAAATCATGACAATATGTTTACCACAAGTTGTGCCGACACCACTTGGAAAAATAGTTAGGTATATGTAAATAAATGAAAATTCCACTACTACTAATATGAATTCTATTTTCAATATAAATAACTTTATATAGTACATATATAAATAACTTTAAATAGTGCAACAAGAGTAACACAGTCGATACGAAATCACATGCAAAATAACTATATACATAAATTTTGAGTAAATAATTTGGCACTAAAAGAAGTTAGGTATTAAATATATTATAAACACTAACTTGTGTCCAAATCTCAATGTAATATGTGTGTAGTGTATCAAAAGAAATAGACCTTCGAGTTGGATTTTTTTATTGTTGCACGTATTTACTAGAACAAAAAGTTTTTATATCTGCCAACATTACAATTTCTCCACAAGTTTTCTTTTTTCCATAAAGAAATTTTTTTTTTGTTACAAACGTCTAATTATACCAAGCGTGTTCAACGTAGCGGTGACAAGTCAGTGAATATGTTCCCTTTTACTTAAATGACATGTTGCTGTACAAAAAAAATCTTTTAAGCTTTTGTAATGAACGAGCTGAGGGGATCAACTTAGACTGGGTGGTACTTGATAAAAATTCATGGAAACCCATTCATCGTGAGCCGCAAATTGAAACGTCTAGCGTCCCGTGTATTCATTTATTCATTGGTATTCGTCCAAATATCGCTTACTCGGTGATGAATAAATGAATGCGGCTCTTAACGGATAAAAGGTTTTACTTTAATGGATATATGGAAAGGTGAGGAAATATAACAGTCCATGTAAAGTAGTTACATAGATAAAATATTTATTGAATCTTTCGGAAACAAACTTTGAGATTAGATTCTCTTGATTAAACAGAGACCGGTGAATATTTCTAACAATTTCGTTTTCATTTATTCAATTTCAAATTGGCTTTTACAAGTATTGTTGGATCGTCAAATTACAATGAAGCTACGACTGGTTCGGAAAGGTGCTCTTACCGAGAAGAACCAGCAGAAAACGCCCCGGTCACTCTTTTCAAAATTAAGTATACAATAATGTATTTATAATTATTAACATCAAGATTTACAATATAATCTACTGCGTAGCTGGTACAAGATATGAGGTTGGTCTATTCTACTCATCCGGATACACACGGCGCCTCTTAAACATTATTATACTATTATACTAGATTATATTATTATTATACTAGAGTTTGGGGCTATAGGCAGGTCTGTTGAGCTTTTCAGGAGGGGGAAAATTAAACTCGTATATTATCTTTTTCTAATCACACATAGAATAGAGAGACGGAGATACTGCAGCTGATTAGCTTTCTCTTTATTGTAATAAACACATATTAGGCCTGATTTTCCTACTTTAGAATAATATAGTATAACTCTATGAGCTACAACCACGCATTTGACTTTTAACGAAAACTAAGTCCTGTGAAGCAAAATAAAAAGTACACTGACTGTCAAATGGAGCTTAGGCGCAGTAAATGTTGGAGGATAAACATAATTATTCATTTTGATTAACACGAAATGCGACCTCAAACCCAACGCAAAGGCATCCGGGGCGCTTTGCCAGATTACATTCGAGTATAAAATTAATGCTAATATACCAACAGACACGTTTCCGTAGATATTCCGAGGAAAATAATCTATTATTCTTTGAAGTCGCACATTCCTGTGTTTAAACGAGATTGTTTATTTTAACTCATATCTGTCAGGTTACAACGTGTGGTATCCGACTGAATAGTACCACAATAATTTCTTACCGAGCTGTCGTAAAAGGGGACTAAGGTAAGTCGACCCGCCGTGTGATGTCAGGCTGACTACAATAGACCATGCTCTTTCTTACCGAGGTTTCGTAAAGATAAGTTGACCCATCGTGTGGTATCCGGTTATGTAGAATAGACGATGTCTCTTTCTTGACGAGGTGTCGTGAAATACGACTAAGGTAAGTTGACGTCTGACAGGCGGCTGGTCGTAAAATACGTGGCCAAGTCAGTTGGCGGACCAAAAAGTTCAAAACCCGGAATCCCACATATCACCTGTCGTTTTTTCTGTCTGTTTTATTTATTTTTATGAATTTTTTATATCTTTTAAAAAATTACCCAGGTACTCTTCGTATCTTTTTATACAAATATTTGTACATCTTTGTATTGACTGACGCATTGACATACTCTTTCCGAATATCCAGAAGTAGGTAATTATTGAGTCATTAATATTAATGCGAATATGGCTATCCATCTATCTTTCTGTCTGACTGTAAGCCGTTGAAGATATAAAAACGTAAATATAAAGAAACCCTGTTTTTCCTTTGGTAAACGGAAACTATTTATTTATAAGCTTACATCTTTGAACGGGCTAAAATAATTTCTTAACAGAATAACTAGCACGTACATTAACGACGAAATATTTTTAGAGTACGGCGTCTTTACACGTTTTGGCAGACACCTCATTTAGTTTCAATGTTTTGGGATTCCTTATCTAAATTACTATGACACGTATTTTATATATTTATAATTATATTACTCTTATTCGTATGTTATTATTTTCAAATTGAAATGTTAAACATGTTGTCGCATGTCAACTTACCTTAGTCGACTTTTACAAGACCTCGGTAAGAAAAAGGTGGTCTATTTTCTCAGCCGCGATACCTACGGCTAGTTCATTTATAATGACAGTAGCACCTGGGTGACCGAGCCTCGTTCGGTATTTTTTTTAAGATATTAAAAAATTAAAATTGAAAAAAAAGAAGAAGAAGAAAGGGGCTCGAACCTAGGTATTTTCACCTCTATAGACTGTCCGTTCCCCAAATGAGCTACCATGACTTTACATTTGACAGCGAAAAAATTGTTTTTGTATTCAATGTAAATTTTAATTTTAAAATTTTTTCAGTGCCCGAAAACAGGCATAAAACAATATTTAAAAAAAATAAAACTTAGCTAGATCCATTTTTCTTCATCAAAACTTATTAACTCATTTAAATATAAAAGATTAATCTATTTATACAGATTTATAAAAAAAAAAATACGTGACGTATGAATGTGGTATGACGTTTTGTATATTACAAATCAGCTTGAAAGAGGAAGGGGTACTTTTCAAAGATATCTTTTAGAACAAATGCGTAAATAATAATAAGAAATATAGATTAAAAATAAATGACTGTAATAATTAGAATATTAATAAAATACGGAACACCTGGTTAGTGAAATCCTGTCATTTTGTACAGCTTTTTTTTGCATTATGAATGGAACTAAATAGCTTCAGAATAAGTGGTTTTTGTAAGTCAGATCATGTCAATCATTTTTTGCAGAGATCTGGCAAACTTAGCAACTCAATTGTATTTTAATATTATATTTTAAAGAAGTCTCATATTCACGGTCGCTTGCTATCGATAATGGATATGAAATTTTTTTATATACCAATCCGTTTAGATGTCATCCCCTACATGCTGAATTGCAGGAAAATCGTTGGAGCCGTTACCGAGATTCCGAAAAAATATATATATATACATACAAGATTAACTCATTTCAATATTAAAGATTTATTTTCTTCGAAAATACATTTTTTTGAAATAACAATTCAGAAGATTGAATCATGCCAAAGTTATCTATTATGTATAAATGATCAGTGAATTAATTTAGTAACATCGTCTGTACCACCCTATATATATTTACTTGCCAAGTGCCGAGGTGGTATATAGATCTACCCTGTTAATATATCTACTATAGCCTGGTCATAATGCAAATTGGACATGGCAATATGAATAACCACTGCTTCTTTCTCAAATTGACCATTGGAGTTGAACCGATTATTATATAACTAAGCTTATTTGGGTATTGCTTCGCTTTGCGATTTTGGTCGTGGAGTCTATCTCCTGATGATGCTTTGGTTGCGGGGCGAAACGATTGTTGAGTTTGTGATAGTGAACGTTTATAGTGCTTGTGTATTGTGGTGACGGTGGTGGAGGTTTGGGAATGTGTTTTTACGAATCCTGCATGTATCAGGTATGATAACCGATTGTCCACTCTGCATTTAGCATTATATATATTTTCTATATTATCATTATATATATTTATTTCATCGCGGATTATAGCAAAATGATTTTATTATTACTTTTGTATTATGGATCTCTGCAAAGTAACGCCTTAATTCTATAAATTATTCAAATTGACCATCTTTGCTTATAATTAACCAGTCCTTATAATTAAGTTTTATTACCTGACGGCCTTTGTCCCAGCGATCGCATAACAACACCGAGTTCCGCCATGGTGATCGTCCCATCTTCATCTTTGTCGAACAGCATGAACGCTTCTTTGAATTCTGCAATGCATAGTCTTGTTATTAAACCTTAAAATTAATTTTTAAAATGTAAAGAAAAATTTTTATGAGAATATTATTTTGCTATAATCCGCGATAAAAGAAAATATATGTAATGCTAAGTGTACTATTCGTTCTCATACCTGATACATGCAGAATTTGTAAGAACTCATGCACTACCCGACAGCGATGACACAACAATACACAAACACTGCACACATTCGCCACCACAATCTGAACAATTGTTTCGCCCCGTAACCGAAGCATCGTCAGGAGATAGACTCCATGACAAAATCGCAAAGCGTCTTGTCGTGGAGTCTATCTTCTGAAGTGTCCCATATATTATATAGAAAGTAATTTAATACTTGTGTTATGGGTGACAGATAACTGGTGAATATAAACTTATATAATTTTTAAATACATACTTAAATACAAATACACACCCAGACTCGAAGACCAACAAATTCATATATACAAAATGTGAGCCCTCAGCGGAATCGAACCCGCGTCCCGCGGAGCTAGCAGGGTCACAACCATGCACGGGAACTTTGTTGACACCCATATAGTATTTTCAATAATTTGCGAGGCATTCCCATAATCAGAAGCAAGATTTATGTTACCACATTTTGGGTGACCGTCACACGACACTTTTTATAATTATATATACACGTTACCAAATAATATGTCCTTCTTAAAACAACGGCTGAAGCTTCAATTCAATTCAAACTACGTCATTTCGCCGTATTACTTTAAATCTTTGGACTGATAGCCCGTGGTCCGACCTCACAGGAGGCACCCTTAGAACGACGTTCCCCGATGCTTCTGCGCTCTACTCTCCGCATTTCGCAATTTCGACGATGCTTCTACGCTCCCCCGTCCTGCCCGGTGAAGTTGTAAAAGCCGTTAGGGCTAATAGCTAATAGCGTTAGTTTTTTTGGACACGTGTATCAAAAGCAGAACGTCATTAAACGTTATTTATTTTTTATGAGAAAATGTAGTACCGTACAATTATTAGAAAACGCATACCACCGAAAATATAGACGTCCAAAAAACGTCCTGTATGACCCTGACGATCAAATAACGATCGCAAACACACACACGCATATAATACACGCAAACAGCGTCTTCGCGCTCGAAGTCCTAGTTTTCTGACGTTGTTCGGCCGTGGCTTCTCGCCATACTTATGACGCCATGATGACTAAACGTCATACTATTAACCCTCCACTACACGCCGCCCTAAGCAGAAGTGCGGCCTCACAGGAGGCACCCTTAGGACGACGTTCCCCGACGCTAGTAGAGCTGCTGCGCTCTACTCTCCGCATTTGCGCCGCTCAATGTGTAAATAGCGACTCGCTGCGCTTAATTTAAAAGCGAAGTTTGTTTCTTGTTTTCCCAAATGAAGTATATTTTATTACATTAAAATCAATTATATTATTGACTGGTCTAGTTTTGTGAATATTTAAGACTGTGTAAATATTTGATTTGAATAATAAAGATTAATAATGTAAAGAATTTATAGAATTAGGCGTTACTTTGCGGAGATCCATAATACAAAAGTAATAATAAAATTATTTTGCTATAATCCGCGTAATCGTAATTCTTCGCGGATTATAGCAAAATAATTTTATTATTACTTTTGAATCTAAAGAAGTTACAATAGAATTATTTTGCTGTAATCCGCGTTTTGTTAAGAGTATCTATGTAATGATAAGTGTTTAAAGGCAATGTTCACATACCTTATACATGCAGGATAAGTCACACGCGTATCACAAAACACCGCCACATCATTCCACACAAGCACTACACACATTCACTATCACAATCTCTACGAGCGTTTTGTCCTCGAAATTGAAGCATTATCAGGAAGATAGGCTCCACGACAAAATCGTAATGAATTACGTGCATACGTGTAATCACTTGTCCGGGATGTATAAGGTATGTGAATGTTGCCTGCTTCATACACTTAGCATAACATAGATTCTCTTAACAAACGCGGAATAATTCTATTGTAAATTCTATAGGATGGAATTTCGCAAAGTAACGCCTGCTTCTATAAATCATATAAGGAAACTAACTTAAAATCTTAAAGATAGACAAGAAA
This sequence comes from Morpho achilles, assembly GCA_947086495.1. NCBI lineage: Eukaryota > Metazoa > Arthropoda > Insecta > Lepidoptera > Nymphalidae > Morpho > Morpho achilles. The sequence goes on from CAMTZB010000015.1 coordinate 2,963,462, forward strand.
GTCAAGTTTGTATTGTTTATAAAAAAAACATACCTGCAACTTGTTCTTCCGTAAGGCCATATTCTGACTGAAACAATAACATTAAGATATAGTAATGGTAATTTTTACAACAATAATAAAGATCTTTTCACTGAAATAAAAATTATCAATAAAATAAAGTTTCATAATATTTAAAATTATTATTGAACTATTGCAATAATATACATGAAAATATATAAATTCAAGATAATAGGTAATAAGTATAATTTACCAATATTTTGATCAAAGAATCTTACAAAAATATATGATTGCATATTACTTCCATAAGATCGTCTTGCTTTTAGAAGGTAAAGGTTGTAGTTAAAATGCCATTCAATAAAAGAAACTAACAGAAAATTGTCGCGTTGCTAAATCCTTAGTGACACTTCTTAATCTTCTATATTCTTTGTTATATCTGTCATCCGACTTCACAGTTTGGGCCATTATTTGATCAAATATTGTACACAAAACACAATCCTATATCTGTTATCTCTCACAAAACTTATCGACGCAAACTTTTTCCAATATCGCGAAAACTTCGCTAAAGAATCCTTGAAAATAAAGTTACAGTTCAATACGCACTTCACTTGATTGGAACGTAATTTTGACCGCGATTCAAAAATCGAACACCGAACATTTTATTGCAACACTTCGATTATTCTATTATTATTTTACACAGATGTAATTAAATTTTATTATTAAATATTTTACACAGTAATAATTCAAAATTGGAACATTGACGTGCTTTACGCGACTATTCAAAAATGGAACATCGACGTGTTGTACGCGCCGCGTTTATTATTTCTGTTATGGCTGTTGACACGTTTTATTTTTTTTTCTCTTCAATGTAAAGGTCGTCTGTGACACGCGCAGCGACAATGACAGCTTGGTTATATGTAGACGCTATATTTAAATTGAATTTTTGCTATAGCACGCACCGGTCTATAATGGTGCCAAGATTATACAATATTTTATGTCGAATTACGATTATTCTTGGCAGTAATTATTTGCGGAAGTATTTCAAAATTGTACAAGTACTTAATACTTAGTACTTAAATAAATGCACCTTTCCAGTATTTGGTTTTAAATATGCGAAGTTACATGTTAAATTCGTGGGTTCAAACGAAGAAATCTATGAGTCTTAAATAAAAATAATTTTGCCTAAAAATTATTTACACTTTATGAGACAGAAAAACATTGTTATGAAACCTATTTATGATTTATTTACTGAACTTAACTAAGCTTTGGTAAAAATAAATCTATACAATTAATAATAGTAAAACTTTGTCACCACTGTAGAACAGACGTATAGTTCCGTGATCTTGGCACAGCGTGATTCATTTGGAACGTATCACTTTTGGCGGGAAAATTATGTATACGCCAATTCCTGGTCGTAATTACGAATAACGTATATGTAAATAGTCAATTAAACATGTGTTTAATAATTAAACTGAACTAAGACATGCTATGCTAGCGGACATATCATTATATTCAAATTCAAAGTTTTCTTTTTTCCAGTTAACTTGTAAACAAGTACTTTTGAATTGTCAATTCTACTGCTGGCTCGGAAAACTGTTCATACCGAGAAGAGCCAGCAAGAAACTCGGCGGTTGCTCTTTTCAAAATAATACTTATAACTAGTTACGTTAAGTCATTACTATCTTGTACAGGGTCGGACAGTAGCTATATCTACGCATACGCATCATATCCTTAAATTAAATTGAAAATTACAGGTTACGCTTTCGAGAACATTATAATTATTTCAAATATTCTAGGTATTTTATTCAAAAGGCGTAAGGGTTTAAGGTCTTGTAACGCCCCAAAAGGTATTTAAAATTTCTATATTACCTTATTAATCAATTATTTGACTACGTGAATACATATTCATCATCATATTAAACGATAAGTAAACTTTCCCGAGATAGAGATATGACGATATTAAGTTCATTTAGAAAAAAAATCTAAGTACTTTGATGGTCATTCTATTAAGCAAATTTATTTATTTATACATATGCATTATTTGTTTAATTTTAAATTATAGATGCGGGAATATTTTAATTTTTATCGATATTGGTGAACACGATGCATCACTAAGCAAGCCAACGCCATCTCTTGAACATTTGCAGTACTATCAGTTTGAGCAAGTGTATGTAGATGGCAGTATAATGACGCCGAATAATACTTTTATTACAAACAATATATCATAAGGTTATTATACTAGAGTAGGGGAGCTAGAAGCAGGCTTGTTAGTGAACGTTGCAATAAATAATGAGAGAGAAGATGAAACTCGTATACTACATCTTTGTCTAATCACACATAAACAAGAGAGAAATATATCTCATTTATTTCTTTATTTTGTAATATGGCCCATTTTAGGCTGCATTTCTTATTCTAGTATAACAAATCTACCAAACTAGATACAAGTATACTATAGACAATAAACTAGAGAAAAATATACTAAACTAGAGACAAATATAAGTCTTATTTGATTTCTTTATTTTGTAATATGCCCCTTTTTAGGCTGCATTTCTTATTCTATTATAATAACTCTGCAAAAGTATGTCTAAATACAAATTTTCTTTTTTTTAAATGCTATTTTCTAGGTTAAATATTGCACCCTTTTCACAAACGAGTTAGAATAAGTATAATTTTATTTTCATTTTATTATTAAAAACTTTTTTAAACTTGCAATGTATGTATGTGGAGGTGGAATCTTGCAAGTTAAATTTGAACTACTTCCCGGTGTCCGATTGACCTGAAATTTTATATACTGGTCCAGTCCCGATGACAATGCATGTTTATGATAAGCATGACCTGATGCTGCCAGGATTGGCTCCAGAGGAGGGAACTCCTTAACGGTTAACAGTAGGTACGTTAAATTTTGTCAAAAGCTTTTTAATTGCATTTTTAACTTGACATATTACATTTGCTCGATTTCGGTACATTTAAATTTAGACTATAGGAATATATTAATGATCGCTTATTTATCAGGTTAAGAGCTAACTATACAATATTAGCTCTTAAGCTGATAAATGAGCGATAATTAATATCTTTTTTAAATAATTAATTAGCTTTATTTTAGTAGTTTTTTTTTAGCTTCATTGTAGTAGTAATTGAATAATTTTAGCTTTGCCATTACAGCAGTTTAAAAACACTGTTAAAGAGAGGCTGATACAGAATGCTGTTGAGGATTACTTAGATGATAAGAATGTGTGGATTAGGGTTGCCACCCGTACTATATTATATAGTGTTGTACTATATTTTAGTCAATTGTACTATATATTATAGAAAAACAATATAGGACGAAAAATACTATATATTTATCGCTAATTCAATTGTCGTACTTTTTTTTAATCAACTGTGAATGGAACGCACTCGCAGCGCTGCATGGGGAATGTTTGAACGAAATTCATTCATGTATGTACGGGGCTTAGTTAGTTATTAACTCTGTCTAACTCCTTTGTCATTGTCAAATGTCAACGTCACTTTCTCAATTAATGCTATCCGATAGAACATTGAGGTTATTTTTGAATATCGAAAATGTATTTTGAGTATTGAAAATGACTGCTGAAAAATGGCAATCATCATCCTCCTGCCCTTATCCCACTCTAAGTGGGGTCGGCACAACATGTTATAAACACGCTGTTACATGATTTGGCTGCGTTTTTACGACCGGCCGCCTGCCTGACGTCAACTTACCTCTGTCGTATTTTACGACACCTCGGTAAAAATGAGGGTGGTCTATTCTACTAAACCGGATACCACACGGTGGGTCAACTTACCTTAGTCGCCTTTTACGACACCTCGGTAAGAAATGAGGTTGGTCTATTCTACTCAGCCGGATACCAAACGGCGGGTCGACTTACCTTAGTCGCCTTTTACGACACCTCGGTAAGAAAAGAGGGTGGTACTATTCTATTCAGCCGGATACCACACGGCGTTGCTGAAAAATGGCAAATACCTTTCAAAAGCTCAGATAAAATTTAAACAAAAATATTTTCAAAATCATTTCCTTTCTTCTCTCCATTCCTGCAACTTCCACTTTTACGGAAATAATTTTTTCCGTCATAATGTGAAATAGAGAGAACAAAAGAATAGAGCATCAATTAAGCTAATCAAAAATGGGTTGTTTACTTAGTTTAAATTTAATATAGACCTAACTTGCTCAGATGGCTATAATTAATTATTTAAAAAATAATAGAACCTTGATGGCCAAAGCGAAAAGTAATAATAAATAATCATGGAAAAATAAATAATGATTCAAATAGATGTGTACTATTTTTTTTCCTGAATTTCCTGTAAAAGACAGTAATGACTAAATGTAACTAGTATTAAGAATTATATTTTTAAAAGAGCAACCACCAAGTTTCTTGCTGGCTCTTCTTGGTAGGAGCTTTCGGACCAGGAGTAGAGTTAAATATTCAAAAGCACTTCTTTACAAGTTCATTTGATTAAAGGAAATTTTAAATTTGAATTTGTACGTATCCAGTGCATACCATACAATGTTAAAAAAAGTTTTATTTAATAACTACATAAAACAGAATTCGATCAGTATTTTTAGCGACATTTCTTGTCGACATGCCGTGAAATTTCGCTGTCATCTTATGAACAAGACGTTGAACAAGATTCCCGCGATAAACTTGTTAAGTGATTAAAGAAATCGGTGGACCGGGAAGCGTTCCCGCCTTGTCTTTCGGGACGTCATAAACCGTGTAATGGTCACCTTATAGCTGAAGGATTATTCTATAGTAAAGGTAGAGTCGACAAAAACGTGAAATAGTTTTTGAACAATTTATGTTTATTTATTTAAGGACCGCCAGTAGCTACTACATTTAAATAAATTATTAAACTATAAACATATTAATATCGTTCGTGAAATGTGCAGCTTATTAAGATAGTCACAATATGCATAAAATAAACAAATTTTATTACTTTACAAGTTAACAATACTAATTTTAAATTAATGTTGATGAGAAACAAGAATTAAAATGAAAAAAAATACGCTAAACAATAAAAATGATATATATACAAAATTTAAAGAAAATCTATGTCACAGCTCCCATAGGTCTGTACTTAGCACCTCTCAAGAACTTCAATGGATTTTGACGAAATGAGTTTGCGGAGTCATTAAAGATATCCAAAAACTAGGTAGCACTCAGAAGTTGCAACCGCTATGGTTATGTAGATTTATTTATTTTTTTAAAAAAAGCTATCAACAATATAAACACCATAGCTACAAATACACAATATACAACGATTATTAAATTAAGTGCTATATTAATTATAGATGGCAACAGCATGCGAGATTGACTACAACCATCAAGAACTATATTGCGATAAAATGACAATGAACATAAACAACAAACGTGATAAATTTGAAAAAAGAAATAACTAAATTTAAACAATAAAGTGGTAAAACAAGAACGATTAAATAATTATAATAGCTATGACTGAAATTTCAATTGAGTATTTCAGGAACTCTCCTCCTTCTTTAGGAGGAAATACTGAATAAGTTTGTTTTTAAAAAGGGGACTCTGAATAACACATAATATCTTTAGACAGATTACTAGATAATCTGTTATAGTTACGCACAACATAAATTATTGTATAATTCAGAAAAAGTAATTATATAATAAAAAACCTTTTACCTTTATTAAGTAAAATTAAATAATTAATTGTTATTAAAATTTATTTAATTTTAATTCAAAATGACAAATATTGGTTTATGGTTGATATAAAATGTAGCGTTGTCCCAGAACCTCCTGTATATTTCAATAAAAGTCCCATCAAATTTTTATTTAACAGTTCCGGAGAATGCATTATTAAGCTTAACCGTGCTCTATAAATGCGCTATCTTTTAGTAAAAATCGTACATAAATCCATTAGGTAGATTTTGAGGAAATCGATCATAAATCACATTTTTGGGACTTTGTTTTAAAATATGTATAGTATATAATATGTATATTATATCATTCAATCTTTCGGTTTCTTCTACTACTAAATATAACTTATGTACCTATTATATAATACAAAGCTTTTATACATTTATGAGAATATATTTCATTTCGAATAAAAGGTATTCCTTTGATAAAATCCAACTTCAATCTCATTACGAGATTGTTTATTCTCTCAAGAATATATCACCGCGTCCTAAATCTATTCCAGTCGACGGGCCGTTTTCAAAGTGTTTTCGAAAGATGAAACGATCATTTACTTTATAGGAGATTTTGTGAATGAAATTAGAATGCTCAAGTATGATGCCTTCGTTACAGATTGTAGCCCGTTGCATGGTGTAGCTAATTTTAATACACTATAAATACTTATATATAAAGTTGAAGAGTTTGTTTGTTTGAACGCGCTAATCTCAGGAACTATTGGACAGATTTGAAAAATTATTTGAGTGAAAGATAGTCCATTTATGGAAGAAGGCTCATCATCTTCTTGCCCTTATCCCACTCTAAGTGGGATCGGCACAACATGTTATAAACATGCTGTTACATGATTTGGCTGCGTTTTTACGACCGGCCACCTGCCTGACGTCAACTTACCTCTGTCGTATTTTACGACACCTCGGTAAGAAAGAGGGTGGTCTATTCTATGCTTATCATAAACATACATTGTCGTCGGGACTCGACCAGTATATAAAATTTCATATCCGTACTGTTAATTTGAACGTTCCCTCGTCTGGAGCTTATTCTGGCATTAGCACCAGATCATGCATCAGTCCAATCGGACCGCGGTAAGTAAGTCAAATTTTACTTGCAAGATTCCACCGATTCTAACTCCAATTCCATCCGATTCCAATGATATTCATGAAATTCAACATGTAGAGGATTTTAGGGGCAAAATCAAATTCAAATTCAAAATATTCTTTATTCAAATAAACTTGTAAACAAGTGCTTTTGAATCGTCAACTCTACTGCTGGTTCGGAAAGCTGTTCCTACCGAGAAGAGCCAGCAAGAAACTCGACGGTTGCTCTTTTAAAAATATAATTCTTAATATTATTTACATTAAGTCGTTACTGTCTTGTACAGGTTCAAAGAGAGCTATATCCACACATTCTTGTCTTCTAAATAATCTTCAAGAGTATAGTAGGCTTTCTGTACCAGCCTCTTTTTAACAGTGTTTTTAAACTGCTGTAATGGCAAAGCTGAAATTGATTGCGGAATTTTATTATAGAATCTTATACCAAAACCCACAAACGAGTTACGCAAGGCGCAAAGCAGGAGCCGCAAGCTTATGTCGGTTTCTGCTTTGTCTATTGTATACATCACCTATCGTTTTGTAATTCTTTATATTTTTATGTACATAAATTAAATTGCTTAAAATCGATCTAACTAGGTTTCATTTAAAAAAAAAATGTATTTTATCCTTGTTTTCGGGCACTGAGAAAATGCTAAAATGTAGAATGGAATGAAAATGGTATTATAGCTATGAATTATAAAGTTGCTCCGTGGATAATGGGTAGACTAAAGAAGTGAAAACACCTAGGATCAATTTCCTGCTATCACCAATTTCCTTTGCTTTTTTATTTTTTTCTTATAATAATATAGAACATGGGTGACCGAGCCTTGTTCGGTAATTTTTAAAATGATGTAAAAAAAAATAATTGAAAAGGAAAATGAAAAAATAATAGGGCGGTCGGGGCTCGATCCTAGGTATTTTCACCTCTCTAGACCGCCCGTTCCCCAAATGAACTACCATGACTTTACGTTTGACAGCGAAAAACTGTGATTTTTCTCCCCCAAAACCCCTTACATGCTGAATTTCAGGATAATCATTGGAGCTGTTTCCGAGATTCCGAAAAAAAAACAATTATTACAGTTGTACAAGATCAACTGATTTAATTAAATGTTAAAGATCTACTTACCAAGTTAATAGTAACGATGAGTTCATACTGCTGATGTTTATGCCCCTTCTTCTTCTTGCCTTGTGGTGTTTTGACTCCAGCAGCTGCTGCCGCTGCTTGCTTAGGCGGTGCTGTCTTTGCTGCCCCCTTTTGTGCTGAGGGCTTGACCGGTGTTTTTGGCCCCCCTTTAGACGCAGCACCTGTCATACGTCTAAGTAAGGATTTCAAGGTACAAAACTAATGAGAATATTATTTTGCTTTAATCCGCGATAAAAGGAAATATAAGTAATGCTAAATGTAGAGTGTATTATTCGTTCTCATACCTGATACATGCAGAATTTGTAAGAACTCATGCACTACCGGACACCGATGACACAACAATACACAAGCACTGCACACATTCACCACTACAATCCCAACAATTGTTTTGCCCCGTAACCGAGGCATCGTCAGGAGATAGACTCCAAGACAAAATCGCAAAGCAGCTTCCAAATCCCAAAGCTTTACGATTTTGTGAATATGTGCAGTGCTTGTGTATTGATGTGTCATCGGTGTCGGGTAGTGCATGAGTTCTTACAAATTCTGCATGTATCAGGTATGAGAACGAATAATACACTCTACATTTAGCATTACATATATTTCCTTTTATCGCGGATTATAGCAAAATAATATTCTCATTACTTCTGTATTATGGACCTCCGCAAAGTAACGCCTAATTCTATAAATGATTTCAAGGTACTTCTGATTCTTCTATACGCAAGCTTTATACTCCTAGTAAGTAATCTAATACTATCCCACTGCTGGGCATAGGCCCATATTTACTTTTCAACATTCTAAATTAAATGGTCAATAAAGAGTTAACAAACTGTAAATGGTGCAATTCGTCAGCGAAAATGGCCTCAATAAATTTCTGGCTTCACACGCTATTAGAGAAATGAAAAATTAACTAAGGTACTTTGGTATATACTGTGGTTATAATTGTATTTTATATTTTCCTTTTAAAAAAAAAGTAAAGTAAGTAACGGCCTGGTATTATCCCACTGCTGGGCATAGGCCTCCTCTCCCCGTTTTTGGAGAGAAGGATTGGAGCTAAGACCTACCACGCTGCTCCAATGCGGATTGGTAGGTTACACATATCCCTAGGATTCTCTAGAGATATACATGCCTCGCAATGTTTTTCCTTCACCGAAAAGAGTGTGATAAATTGCAATTAGCAATGAGACACATTTTAATAGAAAAACTCATTGGTATCTGCCCGGCTTTGAACCCATGATCGTCTCTAGAGATTCACACGGCCGCACCGCTGGGCCATCACAGCTTTTTACACGCCTAAGTCTATAAGTATTTTTACACGCATTTTATTAGTCTCACCTATGTCGTGTGGTATCCGGCTGAGTAGAATAGACCTCCCTCATTTCTTACCGAGGTGTCGTAAAAGGCCACTAAGGTGAGTCGACCGGCCCTGTGGTATCCGGCTGAGTAGAATAGACCACCGTCATTCCTTACTGAGGTGTCGTAAAAGGTGACAAAGGTAAGTTGACCCACTATGTGGTATCCGATTGAGTAGAATAGACCAACTTCTTTCTTACCGAGGTGTCATTAAATACGACTTAGGTAAGTTAATATCAGGCAGGCGGCTGTTCGTGATACCTAACGAAATCATGTGACATGCTTATAACATGTTGTGCCGATCCTACTTAGTGCGAAATACCACACGGCGAGTCAGCTTACCTCAATCGCCTTTTTCGACACCTCGGTAAGAAATGAGGGAGGTCTATTCTACTCAGCCGGATATCACACCAAGGATGGCACTTTGACTAATTTAGAATATGGAATATTTATTAGTTAAACGTTTCAATGGCTGAAGTAATAAATTCATTTTGATTTGTTTTGAAGATAAATACGAACGATATCATAAAAACCAAATTTATTCCGTTTATTACCTTTTTGACATGTCGCCGTAGCTTTTTGTCCCGAGGTATTTTTTTGATTGACATGCCCGCCGCCGTCGGCTGGTTTATTCCGAGCCTGAAAACAAGTTGCAACATGTTACACTGGAAATAAATATGTAAGGTTAGTGCTCTAGTTATTGACCATGTAGAAGTTGACCGGTTTGTATGTTTAATATTTAAATGAGTTAATCTTGTATGTATGTATATATATTTTCGGCATCTTGGAAACGGCTCCAACGATTTTCCTGAAATTCAGCATGTAGAGGGTTTTGGGGGAGAAAAATCTATCTAGATAGGTTTTATTTAAAAAAATGTCGTTTTATCCCTGTTTTCGGGCTCCCAATTTTTTTTTTAATTTACGTCGAATACAATCACAATTTTTCGCTGTCAAACGTAAAGTCACGGTGGTTCATTTGGGGAGCGGGCGGTCTAGAGAGGTGAAAATACCTACAATCGAGCCCCACCTGCCCTATTATTTTTTAATTTTTCTTTGAATTTTGTTTCCCACCATTTTAAAAATTACCGATTTTTTTTATTTTAAATAATAAGCGTTTTGTTTGTTGTAGCTAATAAAAAGTATAAATTAAATATTAAATATTAAACAATGGGCTACAGTTCTGAGGTTTTGGACAGTTGTTAATAGATGGCAACACGTAATTACAAATTTATTTTTTATTGGCTACAACAAAAAAAATGCTTTATTTAAAATTTCATACAAAACGATCACCTGCTAAGCATATGATCAATGACTAGTGCCCTTACTAGCAGTTTAAATAACAATCAAAAGGAGGCTGATAGAGAAAGCCTATGCTATTACATAAATGATAAAAATGCATGGAGTTAGCTATTCTTTGATTTTACACAAGATGGCAATGGTGGAATGTAAGTAATTATAATACCAAATGATAATTTATAGAATTACGCGTTACTTTTATTATCATATAATTATTAATAATAATTATTATCTTTAATGTTTAAATGAGTTAATCTTGTATGTATATACCTATATATATTTACGGAATCTCGGAAACGGCTCCAACGATTTTCCTGAAATTCAGCATGTAGGGGGTTTTGGTGTAGAAAAATCGATCTAGATATGTTTTATTTTAAAAAATGTGGTTTTATCGCTGTTTTCGGGCACTAAAATTTTTTGAAATTTACGTTGAATACAATCACAATTTTTCGCTGTCAAACGTAAAGTCGTGGTGGTTCATTTGGGGAACGGGCGTTTGAGCCTGCAACCGAAGTATCATCAGAGCTGAGGCGGAAAATCATTATTTCTTTTAAAGGAACGTCAGCGGTGCTACGGTATGAATCTCTAGAGACGATCACGGGTTCAAACCCGGGCAGACACCAATGAGTTTTTCTATTAAAATTTATTGTCTAATTGATAATTGCAATTTATCACACGCTTTTCGGTGAAGGAAAACATCTTGAGGAAACCTGCATATCTCTAGAGAATCCTAGGGATATGTGTAACCTACCAACCCGCATTGGAGCAGCGTGGTAGGTCTAAGCTCCAATCCTTCTCTACAAAAACGGAGAGAGGAGACCTTTGACCAGCAGTGGGATAGTAACAGGCCGTTACTTACTTTACTTTTTTTGAAGGAAAATATAAAATACAATTATAACCATCACCGGTAAAGTACCTTCGTTCATTTTTCATTTCTCTAATAGCGTTAGAAGCCAGAAATTTATTGAAGCAATTTCCGCTGACGAATTGCACCATTTACAGTTTGTTAACACTTTATTGACCATTTAATTTAGAATGTAAAAACGTAAACAACTATGTTTTAAAAAATGGGCAAGTGTGCTCGCAAGTTTTTTAATAAGTGACGTTTAACGGGATTATCCTAATATAAAACAAATCATCATCCTCCTGCCCTTATCTCACTCTAAGTGGGGTAGGCACAACATGTTATATGATTTGGCTGCGTTTTTACGACCGGCCGCCTGCCTGATGTCAACTTATCTCAATCGTATTCTACGACACCATGATAAGAAAGAGGGAGGTCTATTCTACTTAACCGTATACCACACGGTGAGTCACTTACCTTAGTCGCCTTTTACGACACCTCGGTAAGAAATGAGGGTGGTACCATTCTATTCAGCCGGATACCACACGGCGGAGTAGATTCACATTACATTTTAAGCAATTTAATTTTCGTACATAAAAACACAAAGAATTATAAAAAAAATTGATGTACACATATAATAGAGAAAGTAGAAACCGACACAAGCTTGCGGCTCCTGCTTTGCGCCTTGAAAACATGACGTAAGGCGTTTGCGGGTTTGGTATAAGATTCTATAAAAAAATCCGCAATCAATTTTAGCCTTGCCGTAACAGCTGTTTAAAATTACTGTTAAAGGAACGCTGAAACAAAGTTTTGAATTTATGTTTTAACTAATAACTTATACGATGAAGGTGTGATGCGTCTAAACAGCATATTTTTCTAAGCAGCAGAGAGACTCCAATAAAGCTTTTTCCATACATTGTACAGTTCCTAATCATTCACAAGAGAATAAGCATGTAAACGCACACTTTGTACAATAACACGATATTATATTACACTACAATTCTCGATACGTATACACTTCTGTTGAATAACGAACACGGAATGAACGTCACTGAAACGTTTTATCAATAGGAAGACTCCACCAGAAACAAAAACTACACACTGTTGCCATCATTTTAATCAAAAAGGGCGTGAAACTCTTGGTTCATGACTGTGATGCTATAAAACACAATGCGAAAGGCAACAACAAGCAAAATATTTTTCAAAATAGCCTAACTAAAATTTCTCTTTAAAAGTATAGCTATTAAAAACCACAATGAAAGTAGTTAAAATGACGAGGAAAAAAGATAAAAACGGTAACTTAATAATGGCGTCCATTAGGCAAGAGTGAAAAGTTTCATTTTGTACATTTTTAACCCGTTAAAGGAAGGAAGGGAAAATTCTTATCTATAAAATAATATTTTCCAGCGAACTGTTAACACGTAATTTGGATTAATCTAGATTAAGAGTTATCGTAGAAGAACCCAAATAGTCAAAAGTTATTTTGAAACATCAGTAGGTTAGTGGATAAAATACAATAAAATTCGTCAATTCTGGTCTCGTATGAACTTTTTTTGTGTCAGGAAAACCCATTATGGGTCGTCACCGCTCGATGGGGACGAGCGGCGGGTATGTCGGACTCTCACCGACTAAAACCTGACAGTGCTCCACCACGCTGCTGGTGGCGGGGACAGGGTACCGTTGTACACATTGCCTACAACCCCGCTATCCTCGTATGGATTAAAGGCGTAAAGGCGACTAAGGTAAGGTAAGGTTGACCAGCCATGTGGTATGCGGCTAATTAAAATACACCACCCTATTTCTTACGGAGGTGTCGTAAAAGATGACTAAGATAAGTTGATGTAAGGCAGGCGGCCGTAAAATACATAGCTGTTTCATGTGACAACATATTTATAACAAGTACCGACTCCACTTAGAGTGGGATAAGGGCAGGAGAATGAGCATGTAAAGTTCTTTCTCCGATCATATTAATCAGCTTCTGACGACCACAACTTAAAAGATTGGGTTTTACTAGTTATAGATTTTACCAAAGCTTTGGTATAGCGGTGATTAGCAAACAGCTGGATTTTTTGAAAATTATTATCACTGTGCGTTTTATACCGCATCTTTTACGGAGAGTGTTCCATTGAACTACATGACCTGAATCTTGTTGCTAAATTCCATAACAAACTCTACGTTACAGGTTCATCCTTCTTCAGGTATCATCCTTACCATCTGGATCTGGGGTGTTGAAACCACTACGGTTTTTAAACAATTTCATTCCGCATACCACCTTCTTATGGAACCTTCAAATAACGTATTTTCCACCATTCCAAAGGACGGCAACGCAATCGCTCTGCGAGAGTTGTTGGGCGGTATTACTTGACTAAACCATATGCTCGTTGCACATACGCATAGTCTTTAATAGGGCTGCGTTTGTCATGGGACGACTTTATCCGATGTTATGCAAGAAAAGTAGGATGACACTCCGCAACAAAGTGATACTTAATCTTGCATAAGATCAATAATGTCGTATGTGAGCATCGCGTTCGCGCACGTTTCATAAGTCAGATTGCTCACGCTCCAATGACTGCAGAATCGATTCATGCGGGCAGCTACTGGTTGTCCATGGTTCATGCGGAATGTTAACCTCCACAGAGACCTTGATCTCCCCACTTACTTTGAGAAAGCCGAGGTTCACCAGAACCCACTTATAACAGTGGCTTCCACTAACATCTCTGTTAGGTTGACTTACCGAAAATATAGGCGTCCTAAACGCTTTTTTTAGCCTGACGATCAAATAACGCTCGCAATCACAGACACATATAATACACGCAAACAGTGTCTTCGTCGGCGAAGACGAGGTCCTAGTTTTCTGACGTTGATCGGCCGTGGCTTCTCGCCATACTTTCGACACTACAGGTCGTCCTAAGCTGTGGCCCGGCCTCACAGGAGAAACCTTAGGACGACGTTCCCCGAAGCTAGTAGAGCTTCTGCGCTCTACTCTCCGCATTTCGCAACTCCGGCATGGTCGTTTGCCATCCTATTCCTATTATCTATATAAAAAAGATACCTACACTCCGCTCATCACCACGTCAGCTCAACTATAAACAGGCTAAAATGCAGTGTTATCAAGACAAATATTTGAACAGCGAAACATGAATGTATGTCAACATTAAATTTTCCCCAGCTGTAACTGCCAGGCGTAACGTTATAAGTCGTTAAATTTATGCGCTGAGCTCCGGAACGTGACGTTGCTTTAATTGTGGTTAATTAAGGTTCATTTTGCTCGGTGCAGCGTTTGTTTATGGAGAACTTAGTGTATAGAATTTGAAGTGGAACTATTCAGTGGCATTTACACTTATAAAATAATCTCAGCGTCGTTTTAGGTATAAAAAAAGTAAGTAAGTAGCGGCTACGAGATATCGAAATCACGAGAGGCTGCAGAGATTATCTGATTCTTAAACTTTTGTACGCATGAATTTCTCGTTATTCTCTGGGGAAATAAGCTTATGATCGATGAATACCAACCTTTACGTATTGGTGTTATAAAACTATAGACCATAAAATATTTTCAAATCAGAAAAATGTAATATGTTCTAGGTTTCTTTGATGGTAGAAACCATAAATATTTAGGCTTTGCTATTTAAACTAAGAGGAAATCGTCACAGTTTTATTTGAAAATCGATTGTCTTATTTAATAAAAATAAACAAGCCATATTTTTTTTTCATTGTATTCCGTAATTTATGACTATTCTTGGAATTATACAAAGGACCTTCGCGAAAAAAACAAACTAAACACCTGTGCTCAGTGTATGTGGTACCAACATTGCCAACCAAGGTACATAACCTACCAACGTGATCTTTATAGTTTGGAAATAACATAATATTTGATTATAGTTCATTTTTAAAATATACGCCGTGTGGTATCCGGCAGAATAGAATAGTACCACCCTCATTTCTTACCGAGGTGTCGTAAAAGGCGACTAAGGTAAGTCGACCCGCCGTGTGGTATCCGGTTGAGTAAAATAGACCACCCTCTTTCTTACCGAGGAGTCGTAAAATACGACTAAGGTATGTTGACGTCAGGCAGGCGGCCGGTCGTAAAATATCGTAGCCAAATCATATGACAACATGTTTGTAACATGTTGTGCCGACCCCACTTAGAGTGGGATAAGGGCAGGAGGATGATGAGTTCATTTTTAAAATAAACAAAAGTGCATGGAGAAATTTGATTCCCGCGATTTAATTAGCTATAACGTCTCTGTCTTTTGCAACATTTTTTTTGTGTGAAAAAATTCTATTTACAAAAAATAATCTTAAAATAAGAGTTTCCCGCACATGACTTAATTGTTATCTATTTCCTTATTTTTTAAAACCTATTTTTAATTTTCTATGTGAAACCATATGCAAAACATAAGTTTTAAATTTATACTCTTATAAATATTAATCCTAAGGAAATTTTTAATAGTTTAGTATTTTTAAATGTAATATACTTAAGTAGTTTTAATAAAACTTGTATTTTTATGAAAGGCCTTAAAGGACTGGAGTCCAGGCCGTTAAATAAACTAAAATAGAATACATTTATGTGAAAAGAATGCGAAATACTGATTTTATAAAGTAATTCTTAAATTGATTATTTGGACAAGTGGATGCAATAATAAATTAACAGGCTCATTTTCGCATTATAATAGCTACAATAATTTGGCACAATGGAAGATTTTTTTGTATTATTTTTGACAGCCGTTGGCGTTAAAAAAAAAAAAGAATAAAACAATTCTTTACACATTTACCGTGTGCTAAGTCGTAAAATTCAGGAACACCAATGCGTAAACGATAAACATTTTTATTGCTACTCTATAAATACGAAAATGCTACATTCAAAATTGCGAATTCGCGAAGTTATCATGCGGTTGTGAAAAAATGAAAATTATTGTCCGCACATGCTATGATTTTGTAACTCGTTACTCTCTCATTAAATGCGAAAGTCTTTGTGTCAATTTGTTTGCAAAAACCGGCTAAATCAATGTCATAAATAAAGATTTGTAATTTATCTAAAATAATTAGGCATGAGCTTTTAAGTGCTGATAAATAAATAGGTGGAATTGTAGTAGCTAGCGAGTGTTGAAATTTTAAGTGTTACCAGACTTGGAATTAACTTTTTTTTATTTTATAAAAAAAGTTATAATATTATTGTTATTGTTTTGCCGCTGTAATATCCGGCTCCAGTAAAGCGAAATCATTCTCCTGTCTTATCCTACTCTAAGCGGGGTTGGCACATGATGTTGTAACCTGATTTGGCTACGTATTTCTCTTCTCTTAGTCGCCTCTTATGACACCTCGGTAAGAAATGAGGGTGGTCTATTCTACTCAGCCGGATACCAAACGGCAGGTCAACTTTCCTTAGACGCCTTTTACGACACCTCGGTAAGAAATGAGGGTGGTCTATTCTACTTTTCCACATTCCACACGATATTAAAGGTTTAATAAAAAAAAGTATTTCATTAAATAACTTTTATCATATATAACTTTTATCATCAATACGATGCTCGTTATAAAACCAAAAGAAAAAAGATTATAGATTAAAAAACAAAGAAGCTAGCAACAAAGAAAAAGGGCGGTATTATCGCTAACAAAGATCTTTCAGAACATTTTCCACAAAAGAAAACTGTTCACTTAATGCTTGAAACACAATATAAAATATTCAGGGGTTTAACAGGATTCTGGTTAAATAATCCCATAATATATTTCAACTGCGTATTCAAGTGTATATTAACTAAATTCCCTTTTAGTACCTAGGCCGCGAAATTATTATTTTTTTATTATCTGTGATATTCTTTTTTTAAAACTGGCTTTCTTTTTTAACTTGCTCTACGTGTATAGATCTAAGCCTTCTTTCTTTTTTTTACTCTGTGTGATGGGTAGATTTTTATCATAAAGTAGAGCCTTTGCTGTGTGGTATCCGAATGAGTAGAATAGACCACCCTCATTTCATACCGAGGTGTCGTAAAAGGCAACTAAGGTAAGTTAATATCATGCAAGCGGCCGGCGACAAATACTAACCAAATCACGTCACAACGTGTTTAAAACATGTTGTGCCTACCTCAGTTTTAGTGGGATAGGCCACAAGAATTATAGAGAAGCCAGCAAAAAATATATCCATTGACAATAAAGAAAAAGCCAACGAGAATTATTATGAGTTTTTTTATGTGTGCTCAGACAAAGAAAGTAAATGAGTTTCATCTCCTCTCTCCTATATTTTTTTAAAACACTCTTACTTACAGGTCTGCCTTTACCCCAGCTAATAAGTGTATGATTTTTACAACTATTTTATCATTTATATTATGATAATTTATTTAAGAAAATACAAATATTGATATCATAAAATTCAAATTTAGAATGTTCTAGTATTCTCAAGCTCGTATAAGACATTTGTGTGACTGATTACGTAAAGTTTAAAAACTATTTAAAAATAATTATTTGTCTATTAACTTCTTTTATTTGCATTCAACGACACGTGATACACTGTTTGGATTGAGCGTTTTATTACCAAGCGTTTATTGTGTCCATTCCTGAAGCAGTTTAAATTTCGAACGTGGAACAAGGTGGCCAGTTGGTTCTGACGCGTGCTTAGACATTCGCGCGCATTCTAAGCTCTACATACTCTGTGCACGAGCTAACTCGAAATTAAAAAAAATGGTGCGTTTTTAATATTAATTTAATGTGAATAATTTTTAATTTAGAACATTTGAAAAATTTTAATTACATTTAATTGTATTCTTTAAAATGCAGTTTCATTTTAAATACTATATATTAATATTGTTTTTCCATCATTGCAGACTACCCAAATTGATGATGAGCAAATTACAAGTGAGTATTTATGTTGAAATAGTGATTTACTGGCCAAAGTATATATTTAAATTTACTGTACTAAATTAAAATAATATTTTGTAAGAATTGGTTTGTAATTTTTTTTTTCGTAACTTTTTTTAAGGCCGTAACGCCTTCTGAAATATCGATATCGAATATCGATGTCGTATCGTCGTATCTATCGTATGAATCGTTTTTATCATAACTTATAAAAGTCTAATATATAGAAATAAGATCCATAAAACCCATACAAATTTAAATTCACATTTACGTGTTTAGTTTGTATTGTTCATGTACTTTAAAGATTTGCTATCAAATCCTCGGTACCAAAAATCCATATGCCTGAAGTTTGTCTCAGAATAAAAAGAAAAATCTATGGCCCTGTCGAAAAAAGAGCTTAGCGGACATTTTTTTGGGCCCGGGAATTATTATTGAAGAACCAAACAAATTCTTCAGTCTAGTCAATAATTCTGCGGAATATAGTAAAATATTTCTAGCATCACTTTTGTACTACGGAATTCCGCAAAGTAATGCCTACTTCTATACATATATCCTACTAATATTAATTTATAGAATTAGGCGTTACTTTGCGGAGATCCATCCATGCGAAAGTTTGTGTGTATGGATGTATGTTTGTTACTCTTTCACGGCGAATCCGTTGTACGAATATCGATGAAATTTGGCACAAATGTCCCTTATATGCCGGATTAACATATAAGCTATAGAAATCCTGTTAATTCTACAGGAATAGGATGACATTGAAAAGCGCCATCTATTATAAACCTATCACACGACAGTCCATGGGAACGAAGTCGCGGGTGAAAGCTAGTTAGATATAATTTTTATCCCCAGATTAGAGTTTAACCCTTTTTTCGTTATTGCGTCCGTTTTCATGGCGTCATTTAAACAAACTCGCTTTGTACATCTGTGACAAAAACCGCGGGTACGCGGCTGGGCTTTTAAGCTTGAAAATTTAATACACTGCTCGTATTATAAACTTTTTATAACCCTGGATGCTAGCAAAAGTCTCTATGAAATAATATTTAATACCTTGGTGGACTTTGCAATAATGTTATCTATACTTATAGTGCACTATATCCGGCTGAGTAGAATAGACCACCGTCATTACTTACCGAGGTTTCATAAAAGGCGACTAAGGTAAGTTGACGTGAGGCAGCGGCCAGTCGTAAAATACGTAGCCAAATCATGTGACGGCATGTTTATAACATGTTGTGTCATTTATAAATTAAGTGTTGGTTAATGTACTAACATAATTTTAAGCTACTAACAATTATTTTTAGTCTTTGTTACTTGATATGATAATAATAAATGAAAAATAAATGGTTATAATTGCTTTCCATTTTGTGTATATAATGTGGGTAGAACATAACGATTACGGGGCGTAAAACCATAAAATATCTAAACTTGTTTTATGCTTTTTTTACGAGGACGCCTTGGTTTTGTTTTACACTTAATATTACAAAGAACAAGCATACTAATAAATCAATGCAAAATCAGACAATGGAAACAAACAACAGATGGTAAGCACATGTCTAGACGTCTCATTTGATGAGAACTGGACATAAGTCTTTTAGATTAATATCACAATCTTCAGCGAAAGTCTACTGTTGAGTTTAAGAATTTGAAACGTGCCAGCTGTGCCAAATTATGTACAGCACATTAAATAACAACCACCTGATAGACTAACCGTTGAACTGAATCCTCGCCTACAGGGTATAAAAGCGCGGAGGTAGGGTGTGCGCTCGTACCGTGATGTACAAGAGCTAATCGCCCGCACCTACTTCAGTCCCCGTTCTTAACCTAACTCCACGCCCTTGAAACGCACAAGCGAGGACTAGGTTAAACGGGTAGCCTTTAATAAATTGTAAAACATTAATAGCTCAAATAGGAACCTGCAGACTAAATTAAGCCAAATTTTTTATTTTTATTATTTAAAAAAAGTTATTAACAAAAATAATTAAAAAATCTCGTTTTTCTTTAGGAACAGGAGAAAAACATAAATGCATACAAAGTCGCGGGTTGGTCTTATCCTTTAATGTAAAATGTCTGTTTTAAAATAATTAGTGAAATCGCTTTTTATGTATATAGTTATGTAGTGTAACAAACTAAACGTTGTCCCTACTTCGGCACATGTAAGTTGGTTATCGATTTTGTATTAAGTAAATACGTTACACGTCCTACCAATAATAGTGTAGAGCAAGAGTGTACCACTTTTTTTTGGTTGGTCCAAACGGCTGATACATAAATCTTTGGATGGCCACTATCATATATTAGCTGCGCAATTCATTCTTACATCTTAAAATATATACTGCTATATAATACTCCACCGCTTCAGCTCATTTAAATTAATAACATTTAGTTTACAGAATAAGTAAATCTAATATTATGTTTTTATGTTTATTTTCTTGACTTATCTTATTTTATATAATATACTATTGCATGCTGTATTGTGTTTTTGTACAATGTAGCCCCACAAGATGAAATGGGTAACTGTAATGTCTTGTGGATTAAGTTTTTGATAAATAAATAAATAAATAAAGCTAAAGAGTTTGTTTCTTTGTTTGATTGTTTCTTTCTTTGATTATCTCAGGAAATACTGGACCGATTTGAAAAATTTTATTGAGTGTTAGATAATCCATTTATCGAGAAAGCCCATAGACTATATATTTTATAGCATCACGCATAAGATACCTGGGAGAGGAGCAGCAATAAAAAATATTGCAAAAGCAGCAAAATTTAAAGCTTCCCTGCGTGCGTTAAGTAAACGGCAAATGTTATACAAAAACCTCTTATAATTAACTTATGATAACTACTTTTATGTTCAAATTTCAATTCGGGAAAAAAATTGTAACACACAGGCGAAGCTGCTGGTACAGCTAGTTTAATGTAAAACGCGGTGGGGGCTTTTATATATTTCTTCTACACGTTGAGAACTTTCTATTATTCTAAGGCGAGGCATTCAAAATTCGTCTGCGGGTCACACTATGGCCGATTGCATAGGTTTGAATGGGCCTGATGTAGATAATTGTTAAATATTGCTAAATATTAGGGGACCTCCGCAAATTAACGCCTAAATCTAATAACTGTGTCTTTAATCTTTGAATAACATTGAAGTATAGCTATATTCAAGAATAAGTTATTGTTTTAGATATATTTTATTTTATTTTTATTTATTTATCTTTATACATACGTTTAGATAAGAGAAAGAAAAAGTAAAAAAGCACATGTATAAAGGCGGAGTCATCCCTAAAAGGGATAGATAAATTTAATAACGTAAAATTTATCCTTTATTTGTCCCGCAGTGCTCCGACGGGCGTTTAGTATGTTCGACTCGAGCAAACAAGGCCGCATAGAAAAGGAGAAAGTCCGGACCATCCTGAATACAATGGTACATAGTTACGACGATAGCGAGCTGGATCAGATCCTGGAAAATGAGGATGTCGATGGTAAGTGGGCAACCCGTAAGGGGCCGTTCATAAAATAATTCACTTTCTGTCACAGTGAATATGATAAATCACAATTAATAGTGCAGATATTTTGAGAATTGAAATAAAATAGTAATAAATCTTTTATAGCGAAGAAATAAATAATATTTCTATACACCGATATTTATAATCGGCATTGCATCTTAATCATCTTCAAAACAATTGTATATTTCATCAACTATCCACACAAACAATTATCTTTTCTATTAAAACTTGTGTCTAATTGACAATTGCAATTTATCACACGTGAGCAGACCTACAATATCTCTATAGAATTCTTGGGATATGTGTAACCTAACAATCCGCTTCGGTAGGTCTTAGCTCCAGTCCTTCTATCCAAAAAGGGAGAAAGGGAGGCTATGCCCAGCAGTGGGATACTAACAGGCCGCTACTTTACTTATACTTTTACATTTATTATATATTTATATATACCTGTACAAAAATCATATATATAACTGGTTAACGGTAAGTTTACATTTCACAAAGGCGTTCTTATTGCTATAAATAATCTCTTGCAAGTTTGGTTTTTTAATTTTTCTTACAGTCTGGAAGAAAAAACGCTTAAATTTTACTTTATCATTATAAAGTGGTCAAACATGGTACCTTTATGGTATTTATGGAACCTCGGTAAAAAAAGGGTTTATTTTATTCAGCAAGATACAACACGGCTTAAGTGATGAGCGATATCGTATAAAATACGATCTCAGTGTGATGTCTACAAAAGTCGTAAAGATCCTAACACAGTATACCTAAATATATCATCAATAAATCCCAGTTCACATCACCGTAAGAATCTATTCACGTAGCATAAACACGTCTCCCATCGCCAAAGATGCCAATATTTTGTCCTACTTTGATGTCGCTGGTGTGTGCTTAGACATATATTGGAAACAAAATAGTTGCGCATTTTTTCATCAATATACGATATATATTATAACGTGTTGTATCCGTCTGAGTAGAATAGACCAGTTAATTTACTTTACTTTTACACTACTTTACATTACCTTATTGCGTCGCGTAAACCAGTAGATATACATACAGTTGTATACAAGAGAATTCTAGATCTATAAAAATACTACCAAAAGTCCGCAAGACCGTTTCTCTATCGCCTATGGTTAACTCACAATAACAACGTCTACCTCATTTCTTAGCAAGAACTCTACTTGAGGAGGTAAAAGACGACTAAGGTAAGTTGACCCGCCGTGTTGTATCCGGTTAAGTAGAAGAGACCACCATCATTTCTTACTGAGGTGTCGTAAAAAGCGACTAAGGTAAGTTGGCCCGCCGTGTGATATCTGGCTGAGCAGAATAGACTACCATCTTTCTTACGGAGGTGTCGCAAATGCCGATTAAGGTAAGTTAACGTCAGGCAGTCCAGTCGTAAAATTACTAGCTAAACATGAAACATGTTTAAACATGTTTTTTATGTCGGGAAAACCCATTATGGGTCATCACCGCCCGACGGGGACGAGCGGGGTAAAGGTCGGACTCGTACCGACTAAAAACCTGACAGTGTTCCATCAGGCTGCTGGTGGCGGGGACAGGGTACAGTTGTGCACGTTGCCCCCATCCCCGCATGTTCAAACATGTTGTGCCGAATCCACTTAGAGTGGGATAAGGGCAAAAGAATGACGATGATGAGCTTGGTTTTAATACCTATCTCAAAGTTTAATATAACAGTTTATTCTCCTGCTTAATAAGCTGACGGTACTAGAATTAATGGGCACATTTAAAATCGGCTACGTTCGATATCAAGTTCACCCCCATTCACCCCCAGCCTGCATTGCATACTAAAAGCCAGCAAACACCCTTATCATTTAAATATTCTTATTTACATAATATAAACTGAAAGTTATATTTAAATGCTATTTGAGCATCTTTTATATCTAACAAGCAATCGCCCGCGTGGAAAGATTAAAACCGTAATATAGTATTATAATAACCACAAAAATGTTTAAAGTTGGTTAACCATAAAAGTTAGACGTATGCTGTCGCAGAGTTTTATTTAGAACTTTTAGAGGGGAACAATTTTGTATTACATGATTTTTAATAACTTTCACCGTTTACTTATTTATTTATATTTTAAAGTTTTTGATATTATATAAAAAAAAATCGATGGGTTGCACTCTGAGCTGCCGGCAGAAGTGAAAACTTGAATATTAACGTTGTGCATTTTTGATATTTTGGAATTGTTAAGGTATAATTTTGCTTTAATTATCAGTATAAAATTACTATCATTTATGTGGTAACACACAATATTCATTTATTTATCGTAAATATGGGTGCCGTTAAGTGGTGACATCTAGGAAAAATTCATCTTCATCTTCCTGCCCTTATCCCACTCTAAGTGGGGTGGGCACAACATGTTATAAACATGCTGTCACATGATTTGGCTGCGTTTTTACGACCAGCCGCCTGCCTGACGTCAACTTACCTAAGTCGTATTTTACGACACCTCGGTAAGAAAGAGGGTGGTCTATTCTACTAAACCGGATACCACACGGTGGGTTGACTTACCTTAGTCGCCTTTTATGACTCGGTAAGAAATGAGGTTGGTCTATTCTACTCAGTCGGATACCACATGGCGGGTCCACTTACCTTAGTCGCCTTTTACGACACCTCGGTAAGAAATGAGGGTGGTACTATTCTATTCAGCCGGATACCACACGGCGTACATCTAGGAAAAATTATAAATATAAAATTATAACAATGTAAAAAATATGTAATATTTTCAATTATTGTAAAATTTTAGTCATCTTTTTCCTCCTCTTATCCCACTATAAGTATTGCAGAGGTGGGTGTTGAACAGACGAACCGTTTATAAGAACTGTTTTTTACCAATCGACTATTAAACTAGTTTACGACGTAGGGCCGGCACAACATGTTTTAAACATGCTATTACATGTTTTGGTTAGTTATTTTACGACTGAACACCTGATGTCAACTTATCTAAGTCCCCATTTACGACACCTCGGTAAAAATGAGGGTGGAATATTCTACTCAACCAGATACCACACGGTGGGTCAACTTACCTCAGACGCCTTTTACGACGCCTCGGTAACAAATGAGTAATATTTATTATAAGTAAATAAACACTTCGTATTCAGTAATATTTGCTTCTCATCGTCGTAAAATGAAGAAGAATAGAAAGACGAATGGAGAAAAAGAAAAAAGAGGCAAAAGGTGTAGCGTGCATTTTAATTAAATTTCCAAGCTTTCAATCCAACCAAGCATCTGCGGTTTTTGTCATAGATGTACATAGCAAAAGTACGTATAATGTCATAATGTTAATATTTGTGTGTAATAAGGCTTTTAAGATGTCTTTTAAAATGTTATTTAAAGTGTCTATACTATATCTATACTAATATATTATATAAAGCTGAAGAGTTTGTTTGTTTGTATTTTTGGCCTTTTTTTTTGACTATAGGCTATATAGCATCACGCTAGGATGAATAGAAGTGGCACAGAAATAAAAAATATTGCGAAAACGGCAAAATTTAAAGCTTTCCTTGCGTGCGCTAAGTAAACGGTGAAAGTCATTCAAAAATCATGTACGTCCGCGACAGCATATGTCTAGCTTTTAAGGTCAACCCACTGTAACCATTTTTATGGTTCACAATTGCTAAATTAGGTTTTTCATTCACAGGCGCGGGCGGAGCCGCTATCGACTGCTAGTATTTTATATTTGAACACTTGACGTAAATAAGGCACTAAGTACCTAACAATTAAAATTCGAACTAAGGTGCAATTTGGTTCTAAAAGCCTTTTAGAACCAAATTACATACTTAGTTCGAATTTTAATTTTTAGGTACCTACTTAGTGCCTTATTTACTTCAAGTGTTCATTTGTATTTTTGCCGTTATATCCTTTCAGTGGTTAGACCCTTGTTATTCGTGTATTGGGACAATTAATATGTAACTTTCACACGTTTTCATATACATTTAATGTTTTTCAGGTTCTGGGAAATTAAATTTCGACTCTTTCGTCCGCGTCGCCGTACATTTCTTAGACGAAGATGACGAGGCCTTGCAGAAAGAACTTAAAGAAGCTTTCAGACTATACGATAAAGAAGGTATGCTTAGAAATTGTTATTCTTTAACCGCAAATTAACAAGAGGCAATTAACACCTCGGTTAATTGCCTCTTCAGGTGACAAGAGGGCTAGCTCCTTTTTCGCATAAAGAATCAGCTTAGCGGTTCAGCGCGGAAACGCTGCCAGCATTGTTGGGACCATTCCACGTGGGCATGATTTGTATAGTCCTAGCGTGTAAGTAGTTTAAGATACATATAAATTGTACATTTTTGCTATAAATAAGAAAAAAACCGCAAATTTATTACAATTATATTTTAGAATAAAATCATTGATTCAAAAATATTACTTCTGCCGAGAACCACTAATAATTTTAATGGCCATTTTCAAAACAAATAACATCCTCCTGCCCTTATCCAACTCTAAGTGGGGTCGACACAACATGTCTAAATAAGTTTTCACTTGATTTGGCTAGTTATTTTACGACCAACTGCTTGCCTGACGTCAATTTACCTTAGTCACCTTTTACAACACGTTGGTAAGAAATGAAGGTAGTTTATCGTACTCAGCCGGATACACACGGCGGATCAACTTACCTTAGTCGCCTTTTACGATACCTTTCTAAAAAATGAGGGAGGTCTATTCCACTCGGCTGGATACCACACAGTCGGGTCAACTTACCTTAGTTTCCTTTTACGACACCCCGATATGAAATGAGGGTGGCCTGTTCTTTTCAGCCGGATACTCTTCACCGCGTCAACTTACCTTAATCTCCGTTAACGACATTTCGTTAAGAAATGAAGGTGGTCGGATACCACGCGGCGGGTCGACCTACCTTAGTCGCCTTTTACAACAGCTTGCTAATAAATAAGAGTGGTCTATACTACTCAGCCGGATACGATACGGCGGACTATTTTCAAAACATTGTAAAATTAGCAAAAAGAACGGCTACATTTATTTCATTATTTATTACATAGTGAAACTTTCTGGTAAAACGTATATTTAGTTTAATTTAATGACTCTAACGCTCTTTGAAAATCACTTATCTAGATATTCTAATTACTCTATAGAATTGAAATTTAAAAATCTATTATAATAAATTTACTCAAAGTGCGCCATTATGTCCGAAATTTAGTTTCAAACAGTAAGTAAGTAGCGGTCTGTTACTCTCCCACTGCTGGGAATAGGCCGCCTCTCTCCGTTTTAGGAGAGAAGGATTGGAGCTAAGACCTACCACGCTGCTCCAATGCGGATTGGTAGGTTACACATATTCTCAGAATTCTCTACAAATATGCAGGTTTCCTCTCGATGTTTTCCTTTACCGAAAAGCGTGTGATAAATTGCAATTATCAATTAGACACATAAGTTTTAACAGAAAAACACATTGGTGTCTGCCCGGGTTTGAACCCGTGACCTTCTCGAAAGAGACCCACGGTGTTATCGCTGGGCTATCACAGCTCTTACAACAATCTAACAAAATAAAACTAGTGGTATTTCTAAAACGTTATTAGCCGTATGGTATCCGGATGACTAGAATAGACCACCCTCGTTTATTACCAAGGTGTCGTAAGAGGCAACTAAGGTAAGTCGACCTGCCGTGTGATATCCGATTGAGTAGAATATACCATCCTTTTTATTACCAAGCTGTCGTAAGCGATTAAGGTAAGTTGAATCAGGCAGGCAGTCGGACGTAGAATACATAACCAAAACATGTAACAACATGTTTAAAACATGTTGTGCCGACCCCACTTAGAGTGCGATACGGGCAGGGTAACGATGACACTGGGTCATTCTAAAAATTGACTGAAAATTTCGTTAAAATCGGTCCAGCCGTTTCGAAGACTACAAAGGACTCACTACAAACATTCATTTTTATACTTTGCCATGGAAATCAGTGTATCAATTTTTTTTCCTAAATTTAAATTTTGAACACAAGTTATCGGAAGTTAATTATAAGAGATTTTCGAATAACTTTCACCGTTTACTTATCGCACGCAAGGAAAGCTTTAAATTTTGCCGTTTTCGCAATATTTTTTATTGCTGCTCCTCTCCTAATCATCTTAACGAGATGTTCTATAGTCTGTGGCTTTCCTCGATAAATGGACTATCTTACACTCAAAGAATGTTTCAAATCGGTCCAGTAGATCCTGAGATTAGCGCGTTCGAACAATCAAACAAACTAACAAACTCTTCAGCTTTATTTATTAGTATATATAAAACAAAGGTAAATATATGCCTGCGCAGATGAACTAGTAACGCGGTTATGAAAAACACGTATGAAAATCTAAAATTAAAAAAAACAATGTGAAACATCATTACATTAACTCACTCGAATTTATTGTCTTCAATATCAGTACACGAAATTACTTTTTATTCGCTTTATTTATTACACATTTTGTCGCTGCAAAATTACGATTCTCTTCGAGAGGATAGGCTGTAAAAAAGAATTGTGTTTAAATATGAAGCAATATTATTTTTTATGTATTTTACACCGTACAGTACATGTGACGTATCCAGACTATAGAGTTAATAATACTAGAATAGGGGAATCAGGTCTGTAAGTGATAGTAACACAATAAATAATGAGAAGAGAATATCACACGCTTTTCCGTGAAGAAAAACATCATGAGGAAACCTGCATATCTCTAGAGAATTCTGGAGTTAGGTGTAAACTACAAATCCGCACTGGAGCAGCGTGGTAGGTCTAAGCTCCAAACCTTCTCTCCAAAAACGGAGAGAAGAGACCTATTCTCAGCAGTGGGATAGTAACAGGCCGCAACTTTTACTACTTACTATACTGTGAAGCTAATGTAAGAATACCTATTGCCTTAAACTTCTCTCGCAGGGAATCACGCGGACTTAAATTGTAAATACCACGTATGGCTCTTTTTGTAATACCACGTATGGCTCTTTTTTGTAATACCACGTATGGCTCTTTTATTGTAATACCCCGTATGGCTGTTTTTTGTAATACCACGTATGGCTCTTTTTTGTAATACCACGTATGGCTCTTTTTTGTAATACCACGTATGGCTCTTTTTTTTAATACCACGTATGGCTCATTTTTGTAATACCACGTATGGCTTTTTTGTAATAATTTTATAGTAACTTCTGTAGTGCACTTTATCAACCTCTATGCATGATATGATTCACGATTCGGTATCCGATAATAATCATATATCACTGAACGTTGTGAGGAGCCGGCTTTCACCATTATAACAACCCACATACTACTGTAACAATAAATATGAATAGCACTGTTGAGAATTTGATTATCTCTGCTGAAATATAGTCCGATCGTATTTGCGAGATTTATATGAAATGCTCAATGTTTTATACAAAACATTCTCCTGTGTTTTTTGGCAATAAAACTTGATATAATCAGACGTAGAGCTTTCATTCATTCGACATGCAACATTCTCCTGCCGTTTTCCCACTCTAAGTGTATTTCCTATTATTTTATTAATATAATTAATCAACAATCTTCTAACCTCATCCTGTTGGGTGGAATAGGAGCTGATCACCCGCCCTACACCGACAGACGTCCCCGAAATTAGATAGATTAGAACCTCATCCTATTCTAAGTGAAGTTAACACAATATGTTTCTTCCATTTATCCTATGTATCTTCCATTCTCGTTAAAAATTGTTCAACCCTGGCGCTACTCCTTTTATATGAATATCATACTT
This sequence comes from Morpho achilles, assembly GCA_947086495.1. Classification (NCBI taxonomy): domain Eukaryota; kingdom Metazoa; phylum Arthropoda; class Insecta; order Lepidoptera; family Nymphalidae; genus Morpho; species Morpho achilles. The sequence goes on from CAMTZB010000015.1 coordinate 2,992,932, forward strand.
TACACAATTCTCCATCTTCTTGTCATATCCATTTGTCCATGCGCATTTATATTTTAAACCTTTTTAGTCACGCCATACGCATCCCTCCACATTACATGTAAATAAAATCTTAATCTCTTACTTCTCATTTGTTTTATAATAGAACATGGTAAAGAGAAATCAAATCAATCAAGACATCAACATAATTAAAGGTATTTCATTATGAGTCCACATTTGTATACAGAACATGAGATAAATAAAAATACAGCACGATCCGATCAATCCCTTGGCTTAGCTCCAACAATCCCCATCGGAGTGGAGTTGTGAAAACAATTGTTAGTACAACTACTGACAAACAAACTGTCCTCACTTGGCGCGATCTCAATTAATGTCAACGAAAGTTGTAACAGCAAATTGGTAAACCTGTAACGTAAATTCAGGTAAACAGGAATATCTAGGCAAATAAAATATGTAGGTAATAACAGAGAACATTAATGCTGGTAGATTCGGATTTCATTAAGGATTTTGTTAGTCAATTTTGAAATTGTTTGCAACTTTTTTTTCTGGCATGGTCGCTCTATATGCAAATGCAATATCGGACAAAGAACCGAAAGACATTAGGGTCTTAAGCTAGGATGATATCCCCACACTAGAAATCGTACCGTCAGTAGACTTGCTACGTGGTGTTAGGTTAGATGGACTAAAAACATCAAAATGATTATGGGGAGCCGTTGGATCCAAGCAGTACAAAGTCAGGAGATCTCTAGATGAAACCTATGCCCAGAATTTGACGTTTATAAGAACAAGATTAAGATGCGGATTTAAATTAGAGAAGAATGCCAGTAATAAATTCGGCAATAGTAACCATTTTATCTCCTAAAAAATTAATAAATATGAAATAATGAATAAAAATAAAATAAACTAGCAAAGATTTTAAACATGTTGTTTCAGGTAATGGGTACATTCCAACATCCAGTCTCCGTGAAATTCTGGCTGCATTAGACGATCAACTAACACCGGACCAACTCAATGAGATGATTGCAGAGATCGACACTGATGCTTCTGGCACTGTCGACTTTGATGGTATGTCATCATAACTAAACCTATTGGAATTTTCGTAGTGTTCAATTCAGATTCAGAACACAGAAGTGTGTTGTATGCTTAGATGATTTTCTAAAAAAAAATTGACATTTCTTACCTGCCTTAGATGTGGAATACACTAAAATACCAACATTACTGCTTAGGTAAAAAAAAATAAGGCAATTTATTTAAATTTCCAATATATCGTCTGAGGTGAGTTCTACACACATTTTGCCATTTATGACGGATTTACTCTATATCTCAGAACGATATTTTAGAACCCCTAGCTTCTATTATTTGTTTGTTTCATAATCATAGCCTATTTGACTATTCTTGGCTTAAATATAAAATACCTGGTGACAAAGAAATGGTAAATTATTTGAAAGGTATCTACGAATGGATATTTAAAGTTACAATAATTAAAATCAATGAAAATAATTTCAACTGATATATTAATCCAAAGATAAGCTTCTAAATAAGTAGCATCTTAGTTTTAAAGTCAATATCATTTCCAAATTATAAAACATCATCTGAATTTTTTTGTGTTTTGCAGAGTTCATGGAGATGATGACTGGCGATTAAGACTATGATTCGTAATTACAAATTTTGTACAAGTTCTAGTCACAACAATTCTAATAAATCAACTGCGCGTATATTAATTATATTTTATTTTAACTGTAACTTTATCATTAATCATTGATTACAAATGGTTTTCTAGAATTTTTCCGTCTCCTTTATATGAGATGAATTCTTTGTCATTATAATAACCATTGTTTTTCCCAGTATTTAGTACAGTGTCATTAAGTAATTTATCACAGCATTTCTTTAGTAGTCCTCGGTATTTGTCTTACCTTTTTCTGTCTTTGTTATGTTTATTTCCCTATCATTGCTTTAACATTAAAGTTTATGTTTTATTATTCTTTATTTGAGATTAGTTTTATATTCATTTTATATAATGTCATACCTATTTCATTACCACTCTTATTTATTGCACATACATATTGCTAGAAAAGAGAAAGGAAAATAGCACATTTACAAAGGCCGATTCCTAAAAAGGATCTCCTTAAGTCAACCTTTTAGTAACAGAAGGAAAAAGAACAAGAAGTGAAATAAATATATAAAACAAAATAAAAAGAAAACTAACGAAAAAAATATATGCCTAAATTAATATTTGCACTCGAGATAATATAAAAAAATAATGCAATATAGATAATGGTAAATTTAACTCTTATTGGAGACTAAAAGAAACAGACTTTAATATCCAAATATCCCAAATAATTAAGAATATCTGGGTGACCGAGTTTCACTCGATAATTTTTTATAAAAAAAACTTAAAGAAAAAACAATTATTTAGTTGGGATCGATCCTTGGCATTCGCATTTCTCGAGTCTGCCCGTTACCCGAATAAGCTACGTCGACTTGACAGTTAATGGCGAAAATTCAATTCAATATAAATGTTAGTGTTTTTAATGCCCAAAAATAGAGATAAAACAATATTTTTTTTACATAAAACCTAGCTAGATCAATTTTTCTCCCCCAAAACCTCCTACATGCAAAATTTCAGGAAAATCGTTGGAGCCGTTTCCAAGATTCGGAAAATTATATACAAGATTAACTCATTTAAATATAAAGATATATATATATATATTCTACTCATTAAACTAACTCATTTAAATATTAAAGATTTCAACTTACTTTCTTTAGCTAAAAAAGATATTAATTTCCATCCAATAAAGAAATTATGGAAAACACTTAATTTAAAGAAACTTTCTATTGCCCATATTTTATTCGATCAATAAGATATTGACGTATGAAACTCTTTACCGACTTATAATCAGATTGGTAAAGTTTTCCAAACAACGCTTAAGTAATAGCAGCTGTGACTTGAACAAATTTGACATTTAAGGCGATTCCTCAAGTTTTAATGCCTCCTACGTTATTGTTCCAGACTAAATTATCTATTTAAATTAGAATCGTTAAATTTTTAATGATATCAAAATTCGTTTTCATTGAATTACGCTAAGGTTCGCATTGATTTGAATAATTTAATACTACAACCTTATATTCAACTATATTAAAGCATCATCATTCCCCTGCCTAGTGTATGTGGGATGGAGTGAGTGGGATAAGCCCACTCCAAGTGGGGTCGGCACAACATGTCATAAACATATTGTAACATGATTTGGCTACGTATTTTACGACCGGCCGCTCGGCCGACGTTAGTGTTACCTTATTCGTATTTTGCGACACCTTGGTAAGAAAGAGGGTGGCCTATTCTACTCAGCCGAATATCATACCATGGCACATCATATTAAAAATAATGTAACATGATTTGGCTAGGTATTTTACGACCGGCCGCCTACCTAACGTCAAATTACATGAGTCCCCTTTAACGACACCTCGGTAAGAAATGAGGGGGGTCTAACCTACTCAGCGGGATAACACACGGTGGATCGACTTACCTTAGTCACCTTTTACGACACCTTGGTAAGAAAAGAGGGTGAACTACCTTAGTCCCTTTATTCGATACCTTGGTAAGAAATGAGGTTAGTCTAACCTACAAAGCGGGATAACAGACGGCGGATAGACTTCCTTAGTCGCTTTTTACGACACCTCGGTAAGAAATAAGGGTGGTCTATTCACTGCCCGAATACCATACGCTGGGTCAACATACTTTAGTCGCTTTTTATGACATCTCAGTAAGGAATGAAGGTGGTCTGTTCTACTCAGCCGGATACCATACGGTGATTCAACTTACCTTAGTCGTCTTTTACGAGACCTCGTTAAGAAATGTGAATGGTCTACAAAGCGGGATACCACAAGGCGGATCACCTTAACTTAGTCACCTTTTACGAGACCTCGGTAAGAAAGAGGGTGGTCTAATCTATTCAACCGGATACCCCACGGTATAGACGTAAGTAATCTATAACTTAAACAAATCTGAACAAATAGTAGACAAATTTGACGTTATCCTTAAGTAGGGCTAAGATAAATGTCTTCAATTTTGGACAAGGATTAACAATTGCGACATATTTTTCAAGCAACTATGGATATTAAAAGTAATGAGGTCAAATTACATAAGTCGCACGATTCAGCGTTGAAAGATGTAAGTTTGAACTCACGGTTCATAGTTTAGTATGAAATAGGTTTGTGGGTCGCAAGATTTGCTCTATATAACGATAACCCATAAAATGGCGAACTATCCATCAACGTCTATCTCATCATTATCGTGGGTAGGAATAGAGTTGCAAAAAGATCTTGAAGAGAAATGATAAGGCTACACTTAAAAAGAATTTCCTGATAGTTTCATTAAAAGTATAGTAAAAGCCTGCGAAAAAATTCTCTTGTAAAAATGTATACTAATATATGAAGCTTAAGAGATTGTTTGTCTGGAATTCTTTGTGTGGAAGATAGTCCATTTATCGAAAAAGGCTTTATAACATCACTCTTAGATGGATAGGAGGGGAGCAGCAATGAAAATATTGCGAAAACGGCAAAAAAAAGGGCGGTATTGGTCTTGGAGGTGTCGTAAAAGGCGACTTACCTTAGTCGCCTTTTACGACACCTCGGTAAGAAATGAGGGTGGTATTATTATATTCAGCCGGATAACACACGGGTAAGCATTATCTACATTTAGTATAACCAATTTTATTATTAGTAGAGAGGCTTTACACAAAGTCGTCGTTATGTTAAGAAATTAAATTAAACCCAAAACGTTTCGTATTATAATTCAAAGCTTTGATTATCATATAATTTAAACTTGGATCCGATGCGCCGAAATTATAAAGTCGACAGACAGAAAAGTTAGTACTGAAATAGGTTTGTAGGTCGCAGGACGATGTTTACGTAACGACTCGCTTTACATAAAGATTAAACAGATGTTCCCGAGATATCGATTGTTCTGCCCTTAGAACGCCGTGTGGTATCCGGCTGAATAGAATAGTACCACCCACATTTCTTACCGAGGTGTCGTAAAAGGCGACTAAGGTAAGTCGACCCGCCGTGTGGTATCCGGCTGAGTAGATTAGACCAACCTCATTTCTTACCGAGGTGTCGTAAAAGGCGACTAAGGTAAGTCAACCCGCCGTGTGCTATCTGGCTAAGTAGAATGGACTCTTTTTTTACCGAGGGGTCATAAAAGGCGACTAATTTAAGTCGTCCCACAGTGCGGTATCTAGCTGAGTAGAATACACCACCTTAATTTTTTATCAAGGTGTCATATAAGGCGACTAATTTTAAGTCGTCCCGCAGTGCGGTATCCGGCTGAATAGAATAGACCACCCTCATTTATTACCGAGGTATCGTAAAAGGCGCCTAAAGTAAGTTGACCCACCGTGTGATATCAAGCTAAGTAGAATAGACCACCCTCTTTCTTACCGAGGAGTCGTTAAATACGACTAAGGTAAGTTGACGTCAGGCAGGCAGCCGGTCGTAAAATACGTAGCCAAATCATATGACAACATGTTTGTAACATGTTGTGCCGACCCCATTTAGAGTGGGATTATGGTAGGAGGATGATGTACCCTTAGAACTTTTATGGTATTGGTGTTTGGCTTCGTACAGAAGCTGTAATAGTTCGAACCGGGCTTTTATCTCTTCTAGACCGCCCGATTATCCAACTGAGTTATTACAACTTTGCAAATGAAAATCTAGTTAGCCTATGTTTTCAAATAATAATATAGCAGTTTTTCAGAGTCTGAATACAGAGATAAACAATGTTTGTCTGTTGTTTTAATGAAACCTAACTAGATTTACATGCATACTAAGTTTCATGAAAATCATTGGAGCAGTTTCCGAAATTCAGATTCAGTGGAAAGATTAAAACCGTTATAGTCTTTTGATGACCATAAAATGGTTAAAGTGGGTTAGCCTTAATAGCTAGACACAGACTTTTATTTAGAATTTTAAAGAGGAACAATTTTGCAATACATAATTTTTGAATAACTCACTTTACTCAGCACACGGAAGGAAAGCTTCAAATTTTGCCGTTTCCTTAATATTTTTTATTGCTGCTCCTCTCCTAATCATCTTAGTGTGATGTTATATTAATATATATTAATATATTGCCTTCCTCAATAAATAAAATTCCTATTTTACATTTAAAGAATTTTCCAAATCGGTTCAGTAGTTTCTGAGATTAGCGCGTTCAAACAATCAAATAAACTCTTCAGCTTTATATATTAATATAAATATACAAGATTAATATATTTAAATATTAAAGCTACAGAGTATTAATTGGTCTAGTAACAAAAATATTTTTTGTAATTATAAAACCATGACTTATGGAAACAAGCATTTCGTGACAAACGGGGTCACTTCCTATAGGGAAGTCAAACTAATCTGTGTTTCCTTGACCCATTTAAGGCCCTTATTTAGTACCAATAAATAAAAGTGTAACATTCTCTTTCTGTTATTCGGGACTTTCCCTATTTTTAATCCGAGTAATTTGAGAGTTGCCATTATTTTTAAAGACATCCCATTTTAAAATTCCATAAATATCAGTGAATCTTTTTAACATCCTATTTTAACATGCCATAAATATCAGTGAATCTTTTTATTATATCAGAAAAGTTGGAAGTTATGACATTCATTATCCTCCTGCCCTTATCCCACTCTAAGTGGGGTCGGCACAACATGCTATAAATTAGGCTACGTATTTACGACCGGCCGTCTGTCAGACGTCAACTTACTTAAACCGTATTTTACGACACCTCGATAAGAAAGAGGGTGTTCTATTTTACTCAACCGGATACCACACGGCGGGTCCAATTACCTTAGTCGCTTTTTACGGCACCTCGGTAAGAATGAGGGTGGTTTTCTCTACTCCGCCGGATACTACACGACGGGTCGACTTACCTTAGTCGCCTTTTACGACACCTCCGTTAGGAAAAAGAGTGTTCTATTCTTCTCAGCCGGATACCACACGGCGGGTTGATTAACCTTAGTCGTTTTTTACGACACCTCGGTAAGAATGAGGGTGGTCTATTCTCAGCCTGATAATCCACGGCTAATGGAGTTATGACATTATTATATATTAAATTAAAATCATTTACAAGTAAGCACCATAACTAAGAGCGCCGTATGGGCTTGAAGCTAGTGAGCTCATCTGATAAAATAAGACGTGAGTATAGCCGGTTTCTATACATTAATAAACTAAGATAATTTTATATATCACTCATATTAATCTCAACTTTCAAAACATATATTAAGTACTGTTAAAGATTTAAATATGGAAAAAATAAATATATATCTCAGCGATGAAACCGTGCGATTCATTCGATGGGTAACGGGTTCAGCCCTAGACAAGCACCAATGAGTTTTTCTGTTAAAACTTATGTGTCTAATTGATAATTGCAATTTATCACACGCTTTTTGTTGATAGAAAATATCTTGAGGAAACCTGCCTATCTTTAGAGAATTTTGGAGATATGTGTAACCTACCAATCCGCATTGGAGCAGTGTGGTACATCTTTTAAGCTGCATTACTTCTCTCCAAAAACGGAGAAAGGAGGCCTATGCCCAACAGTGGGATAGTAACAGGCCATTAAATATATTTCTTGATCCTGAAACAGTGTATATAGTGACTGGCCCGTTGGAGCAGTAGGTAGTGACCCTGCCTTCAGCTCCACGGGTCGCGGGTTCTATTCCCTCCGAGAGCCAACATTTTCTATGAATGAATTTGTTGATCTTTGAGCCTGGGTGTTTAAGTATTTAAGTATGTATTTAAAATATATGCTATATTCACCAATTGTCTGTCCGTGTGGTATCCGGCTGAATAGAATAGTACCACCCTCTTTCCTTACCGAGGTGTCGTAAAAGGCGACTAAGGTAAATCGACCCGCCGTGTGGCATCCGGCTGTGTAGAATAGACCAACCTCATTTCTTACCGAGGTGTCATAAAAGGCGACTAAGGCAAGTTGACTCACCGTGTGGTATCCGGTTAAGTAGAATAGACCACCCTCTATCTTATCCAGGTGTCGTAAAATACGACTAAGATAATGTGACGTCATGCAGGCGGCCGGTCGTAAAATACGTAGCCAAATATGACAACATGTTTATAACATGTTGTGCCGACCCCACTTAGAGTGGGATAAGGACAGGAAGATGATGATGATTCACCAGTTGTCTGTCCACCATAAGGTGGTCATTCTAGCTATTATAAATCAAGTGAGACCGCCCCTGCCCATGTACCATTAAAGGTGATTAAAGCGGGAGCAGGATGGAAAAGTATTAAGTTACTTTGGGGACGGACGACCGTGTGTGTAAGTGTCCCATATATTTATTTATTATGTAATAGGAGAACTAAGAGCTTACCTTACAATTGTTGGATTTTCTATAGCAGATGATAATGACGCTGCTACTGCTAAACAAACTACTGAAAAATAGCAAATGTATCGTGAGAAAATATTTGGCAATGGTTTATGTTAGTAGATAATTAAATTAATAAAAATTTAATATCCGATTCAAAAAACTAAATACTTTCAATTGAAAGTTGAACAATTTATAAAACTTCGAGTAATTAATCCATAAATATATACTGCAATGGATAAGTCCCGTATTCAACTGTTAAGTAACTTAAAAGATATTAAGAAATTCACTGTCTTAAAGGTACAAAACCTCATATGGTTAACTAGATATACCAGCGCCTTTGCCCGCGTGGAAATTAGTTAATTTTTAACATAAAAGTTAGTTGTGAGTTAACTATAAGAGATAGAGACATAGTGTCTTGAACTTTTTTGTAGTATATTTGTAGATCTACAATTCTCTACTACATTAATGTACTGTATCTCTACTGGTATAAGCGGCGCACGCGAGTAAAGCTCATAGCGGGTGAGTTTTTTACAACCGCCTAAACAACACAATGTATATAAAACCGTAATGTTCTAGTAATTTAAATTTGTTGCATAGTTACTGAGAAAATCGATCACATCTTTTGATTTTATTGCATAACATATAATGCAACCAAAAAAATAGTTTATGTACATTATAAAAATTGCAGTATAGTTTTATAAAAACATCATATAGAACTTATCTAATTGATAGCAATTTCTTGAGCTTTAAATTAATGGTAATAATTTAACAGAGAATATATTTATTAGAACAATAACCATTGCCGACAAAAACAACCAAATTAATACAAAATCATCAATGTAAATGGTCAGGCGTGATCAAGCGTTAAATACTGTCATTACCTGACTTACACTCCTAAAGCTACTGGTGCTTGCGCTCCGAGCCTGCAAGAAGAAATATCGATCCTATACACCAAGCAAACAGCAATATATTTAGACCAAGAAGATTGACATGCTGTACATATGTTACATTATAAGCACCGTGGTCACAAGTCTTTATTCTACTAATATTATAAATGCAAAGTTTGTAAGTATGTTTGTTATTCTTTTACGGAACAAATATCGATGAAATTTGGCACAATTATTCCTTACTAGCAATCGCACGAGCGGCTCCGCCCGCGTGGAATGAATAAAACCGGAATATAGTCTTTTGATAACCATAAAAATGGTTACAGTGGGTTAACCTTAAAAGCTAGACATATGCTGTCGCGGACTTTTATTTAGAACTTTTAGAGGGGAACAATTTTATAATACATTTTTGAAATTTTTAACATAAAAGTAGTTATCGTAAGTTAATTTAGAGATTTTTGAATAACTTTCACCGCTTACTTAGCGCACGCAAGGAAGGCTTTAAATATTGCGTTTTCGCAATATTCTTTATTGTTCCTCTCCTATTCATCTTAGCGTGATGTTATATAGTCTACCTACCTAGATAAATGGACTATCTTACATTCAAAGAATTTTTTCAATCGGTTCAGTAATTCCTGAGATTAGCTCGTTCAAGCAAACAAACAATATCTTCAGCTTTATATATTAGTATAGATGAATGGATATTTGATTTGAGGGAGGCTTAAAAAGTGATTGTTGGATTGTATGAAGTATGACATGGATATAAAAGGAATATTGCCGAATTGTCGAATGATAGAGAATGACATGTGATTCTACTTAGAGTGGGATAAGGACAGGAGAATGATGTACCTAACAAACGGGTTCAAAATAAAGTATTGCACTCACCTCAATTATTTGAGAAAGATCAAGGAAACAATTGAAATTAGTTTCTACGTATTCATAATTTTGATATAAAAATTATTTTTTTATACGAAGTCTATTTAGTCTCAATTTAGCTGGAGTGGGTGCTTTATAAAATTTTAAATGAAAATTCAGTAATAGGATTACCGTTGAAAAATGAGGCTGAAATTTTCGATAGCGCATCTCAAGCGACATTTTCTTTTATGAAGTGACACCTCGCGATTCTCTATAAGTGATGATATTTTAAGACTCGTCATTAGAGAGTTTAAATTGGTTTAAATTTGCGACATTTAGGGTTTTTTATTTATTTAGTTTTGAAAGTTATAAAATAGAATATGAATATAAGGGGTATGATATATTAACGGAATGATATGTATAAGACGAAATTCGATGTATATTATAGCCATTCGAGAGGTCACAGAAAGCTTGTGATACCTGTGTCGCGACTCAGCAGAGTTGGCAACTCATTCGATGGTCTCGGTATTCGCTTTTACAATAAAATTCCGCAATCCATACTAGACCAGTCTACAGAAAGGTTTAAATTAAGAATAAGAGATGCTTTACGTATAAGCATATTACAAAATTGAAGATTATTTGGATTATAAAGCCTGGATTTGAACATCCTTTCAGCTTCATAAAAGACTGCGGTTTAATAATGTAAAATTGAAAATGTATAAAAGATTGACCGCCGAGTTTCTTTCTGGGTCTTCTCGTTAAGAGCAATATTTCGAACCAGTTGTAGCTTCATTAATCATATTGATCCTTGACGATCCAAAAGTGCTTGAAAGAGCTTATTTGGATAAAGATAATTTGATTTGATTTGACTTTATAAAATGCTTTAAGTAACATTTCAGTTCATAATTCCTTCAGTTCTTACAATACACTGATTATAGTCATACTAAACGATATGTAAACAGTGTAAGCCGCTAACGTCCTATTTGCAAGTATAATGGCATTTAATTGGACTCTGTTAATATCGGAGGGTTGTAATTATCCAATAATTTCAGCTCGGTGCCATTGTTGTCAAGCGTTAGTCTGGGACGTCAGTCGGAAATTTCATTAAAGGACAGGGCTGTCAACTTTACAGTTATTTTTAAGCGATATGAGAAATAGATTGAAACTGGATTTCTAATTTATTGATTAATTAATTTTATTATTATTATTTTATTAATTTATAATTTATAAAATTTATTTTTAATTATTGCCTCTTTTATTTATTTATATTAACGCGACTGCAATCGCATTAAATAAAACTATTCACAATTATAAATTAATTACCTTACATAATGAACAATAATATAAAATAAATAATAACATAATATTTTTAATTATAACCTCAAATTATTACAATCATTTATAGTTTAGACGGGGATCAGAAATTCATTTAATTATTACATAATTTATTTCTTTTGTTTTGCTTACTGATGAAGCTGAATTATATTTAATAAATTTACATTTAATAATACTCTATAATTAATAATTGTCAAATTTTATTTAAATATATTTTGATAATTTTGTATCGAGGTATATATTCTTTCCCTATGCAATATTTATAACTCTAATCAGTATGTACCAAAATAAATTTAAAAATTAAATAGTCGATATAAGTTTGTATACGTTTTCTATTGCAATAAGTCATTCTATTGAATTGAATGTGTTAATGGGATTTTTTTTAAACGTAATAGCAATTTGGATTACAAATTACTAGTAAACTTGTTAACCCCTCCAGTTAAGCTAAGTGGGTTCACGTCGGTAGCATAACGGCCGGGATTCGAACCCACGATCGATCGCAAGTCCGTTACCCATTCCGCTATCCCCGCTTTATTTAATAATACAAAAGTTATGATATCCAAATTATAACAAGTTCAATAAACCTAGTTTAAAAGTTAAAAATCAAAGTCTTTATATTAAAAAAGGCACAACCCTTAAAATGAGTGACGTACACGATATATGATAGCCCAACAGCTTTTGTTACCTATCAAAAGATTTAAGTATATTAATAATACACTTGTGACCACGTTACCTGTATATTGTGCAGTAGGGTGCGTTAGTTAGGAAGGAAGAGATAAAAATGTGCAGCATATCTACCTTGTTGGCCTGGTACACATAGAACAATTATCAAAAGTTTTTATGCAATAACATCTGAAGCTGTACTTGAAGCCCCTTATAATTCGATATTTAAATTAACAGTACCTCGGTAATTTTTAAAAGATATAATAAATGCCATAAAAAGAAAATAAAGTTCTAATATCATTTACTTTATATTCAACATTTTAACATTTTTTCAACGCCCAAAAACAGGGATAAAATTACATGACATAGCTCAATTTTTCCCACCAAAACACCCTACATGTCATGCCTATTGTCGTCATTAATTAAACAATTGTATTGGGTACGAATAAATGTAAAAAATCTTTTGTATAGAGCAATTTGGAAATAATCAATATATTTAATTGTATTTAAATTATTTAACTATATAATAATTATTTTACGCGATTCAAAAGTTGATCATTAAAATGGATATCGCATTTCAATCCAATATTTAACATGATCGGACACTTCTAACAAAATGTCGCCTTGAATTATTTTGTATCTAAGTGTAAAAGAAATAATAATAGACTGTAAGATTAAAGATAATATTATTAACTCAAAAATTATTAAATCATGGAAACATTACGTTCGGCTTTTATTTTGTGAACATAAAGGCAATTTAACTAACTACTTATTCTTAAAAAAGATAATTTTTTGCTAGTTAAATACTTGTTTCATAGCAAATACATTATCTTAATAAATTAGATTAGAATAATGACGAAGAATCCTTTTAAATAACAGATAATGATGAAACTGGACGAGTTTTATACAATGTAGTAGCTTATAAGCTCTTAATACTTATTTCCTATCCAATAGATAACATAAATCTAATAAGCTGATATGACTTCAAGTGCAACTTCAGAACACAACATATATTCAAGCATTAATTTCTCGTGTAAGTAGATAAATAGGTTCAGAGGTGAAATATTCAATTAAATCGCCAGATTAAAGCGAAGTAGAAGTTTGCAACCAAGAGACTCTTTACAAATAAACGCGAGTTTAAATTTATACTAAAACTAAAATAACTGCTTTTTTAATATTGCAAACACCAATCTAGATGAAGAATGACTTTATTAAAAAGTTGTAAATGAATTTAATGTAAGGTTATTTATTATAGTTGATAAAATTATAGTTCTTCAAACAAAATTATTTTGCATACCGTAAAATAAATAACCTGACATCAAACATTTCAAGAATTACTTAATTCTCGATCTAGACTAGGTTAGATTAATTAATGAAAAGTAATAATTGGATCATGTAAAGAGTACTTGAGTTGCTTTCATAAAAGCTAAAGTAATATTCCAATGTACAGTCACCTACACAATTGTTGCAGTTTCATACGACGTTCATGATACAAATCCATCCAAGGTTAACAATCTTGGAGCTGAAGCTGTGTGTGAGGCTATACAAAGACATAAACAGTTAAATAAAGCTATAACATTTAAAGCGTTTGCCAAGACAGTCAGCGACATCGACATACAACAATCAGGTACGTGTTATTGTTCTGGATGTTTAGGCTGATGTCGAATGTGGCGTTAAAATTTTGTATATATTAATCATTTTGCAGGAAACCTAAAGAATATCTGAAAATGTGGGTAGATTATAAAATAAAAGAACAAGAGTAAATAATTCGTTTATTTACATTATTGGAAATAAATTAGACAAAAATAGTAAAAACATTTTTATTTATATGTTCAAAGCATAATTGAAATTTAATGATAATAATATTATTATCATTAATTTTATAATAATGATAATAATCTCTCCTATCATTCGTAAACTCAGATGCTACCCCTTTTATATAATCCAACCATCTCTTTTTAGGCCTCCCTCTGGTCACATATCCATCCACATTCATATTTTATACTTGTTTGGTTTAATGATTTTCATCTCTCCTCGTTACATGTCCATACCATTCCAATCCGGCACCTCGTCTCATCTATAATGTTTATTATTATAGACTAAGAAAACACTAAGAAGTAACATTATGTCGCTACACGTCCACTCTTACCAAGCGCTCTCGTGTTACTAACGTAGTGCGCTTGAGACACTGTCATGTTTCCTTTGTACATTAGAATTAGTGTGTAGTGGATTTAGTGTACGTATATTCATGTATATATTATACATAAGTTTCTTTTTTTTGTATATAAATTTAGACGGTAAATACACACATCTCAACCCGCATACACTACACAAATTATGATATTTAATTATAACCTGAAAAAATATGTAGTTTATTAAGTTTATAATTGATATTTAATCTTACTTATATACTCATTTACAATAAAATTTAAAATCATGTCCACGTGGTATATCCTAATTATTTTTATAATAATTATTTTTTGTGCATAACAATATACATAATTAGAATCCATCGGGATGTAAATGATAGACAAAGTAGGAGTCAACATAAATTTACGGCCCCTGCTTTGCGTCTTGCAAAATTACGTAAGTAGTTTGTGGGTTTGGGTATAAGATTGTATAATAAAATTCCGCAATCAATTTTAGCTTTGCCATTACAGCAGTTTAAAAATACTGTTAAAAAGAGATACAGACAGAGATCTGATACAGAAAGCCTACTATACTGTTGAGGATTAGTTAGATGATAAAAATGCGTGAATATAGCTACTCTTCGACCCTATACAAGACAGTAATGACTAAATGTGACTAGTAATATGAATTAAATTTTTTAAAAGAGCATCCACCGAATTTCTTGCTGGCTCTTCTCGGTAGAAACGGCTTTCCGAACCAGCAGTAGAGTTGACGATTCATTCATTCATTCAAAAGCAATTGTTTACAAGTTTACTTGAATAAAAAATATTTTAAATTTAAATTTGATTTAAACCTGATATAAATAGTATTTTTATCTGATTTTTATTTTGACTAGCCCGTTGGCGCAGTGGGTAGTGATCCAGCCTTCAGCTCTGCGGGTCGCGGGTTCAATACCCGCCGAAGGCCAATATTTTCTATAAATGAATTTGTTTTTCTTTGAGCCTGGATGTTTATTTGTATTTAAGTATGTATTTAGATAATAAATAAGTATAATATATTCACCAGTTGTCTGCTTACCATAACACAAGTATTAAGTTACTTACTTTGAGGACGGACGACCGTGTGTGTAAGTGTCCCATATATTAGTTGTATTAATAAAATTCAAATTATAGATAAATCCGCAACCTAGTAAAATAACACGTTTCTACCTTTTAAAAGAGAATAACGAATCGAAATTTACTTACTAAATGAAACCAAATTCTATTGTTTCAAATAATCTTCCTTCAAGCTTTACCAAGTACCATTCTAAATTATTCATGTCTTTAAACATCCTACTGTCAAAATAGTTTTCAATACTTCTCAGCGATATTCCAACAAACTTATTCAAGGATACATCAACTAGGATTTGGTTGTGAAGACACTATTATAATGTAAATTGGGATCCCAGTCCCTTACACAGTTGAGTTATTGAGCCTTCAAATTCTTAACATTTGAATGGATCGTCGACTGAACGTTTGAATAGAATATATATTTACCAAGACGTAAATGTAGCAAGGGCTTTTTAAAATAAAATATTACTTTTATGTATAAAATATATGAATGTCTTATTTTCAGTTGCCGTCTAATTATATTTCTTTCGTTTCCAAGAACCTTTATTTCTCAAATATTAATATTTCATAACATGTCAAATATAAATATAAAATATAAACATCTTATGAATAGAATACTCAATTAATAAAGAAATAAAATTGAATATTTATATATTAATTGAATTAATGATGAAAGTAAATTTAATATAAAATGCTTTATTGAATTATAAAACTTGAAATAAAGTACGCCGTGTGGTATCCGGCTGAATGGAATAGTGCCACCCTCATTTCTTACCGAGGTGTCGTAAAAGGCGACTAAGGTAAGTCGACCCGCCGTGTGGTATCCGGCTAGGTAGAATGGACCACCCTCATTTCTTACCGAGGTGTCGTAAAAGGCGACTAAGGTAAGTTGACCCACCGTGTGGTATCCGGTTGAGTAAAATAGACCACCCTCTTTCTTACCGAGGAGTCGTAAAATACGACTAAGGTATGTTGACGTCAGGCAGGCGGCCGGTCGTAAAATACGTAGCCAAATCATATGACAATATGTTGTAACATGTTGTGCCGACCCCACTTAGAGTGGGATAAGGGCAGGAGGATGATGAAAACTTGAAATAAAGTGATTAATATTAATTTTTATTTCTTGTACATTAATTTTTCATTTAAATTTACTAATGGATTTTAGGTTTCTTTTGTCATTTGAATATATTTATATCGAAAAACTTAATTTACTACATATCCCGGAATGACCCAAGAAATATTAGCTTTTCTTTGTGCCAGATGTTAACATTAACAATGAACTCTTTCAATTATCTATTAAAAACTAAGTTTTTAGCTCCTAATTAATCCTAATCTTTTAAACACCTATTCTAACCACTAAGTTATCAAGTCTACAAAGTTGGGACCTGATTAGTGAATAACTTTATAATTTAATTTATTTATAAAATACTATCTTTTGCCCGCGACTGAGTTCGCGTGAACTATTGTCGCGTTATAGATAGGTGAATAGATGGCGATTATTAGTTTTATCCTATTCCTGTAGAATAAACAGGATTTCTATAGCCTATATGTTATTCCGAAAGATTAAAACCGTAATATAGTATTCTAATAACCATAAAAATGCTTAAAGTGGATTACCCTTAAAAGACATGCTGTCGCAGTCTTTTATTTAGAACTTTTAAAGCGGAACAATTTTGTAATACATGATTTTTTAATAATAATAACTATTACTGTTTACTCAGCGCACGCAAGGAAAGCTTTAAATTTTGCCGTTATCGTACTAGCTTTTATTGCTGCTCTTCTTCGATAGCCTATAGCCTTCCTCGATGAATGGACTATCTCACACTGTAAAAATTTTTCAAATCTGTACAGTAGTTCCTGAGATTAGCGCGTTCAAACTTTTCAGCTTTATATATTAGTATAAATAACCACGATTTTATTTGAGCAAAAAGACTATTTATAAAATAGTCGAAAAACACCTGCAAAAACCTGGTAAGATACAAATAAATTTTCATCCGGCTCGATTCGTTCGGAAATTCGTTCTACCGTGAATCGAAAGCGGTGAAATGAAAAGTCGGGCTTTTCAGTTATCCGATAGTTTTCGCCATTTTAATTTTCGGCAGAGCGAAACGCGAACATTTTCAGCGTTGGACACAATTTTGAACGGTTTTTAATTAAAGCAACGGAAATTTTGTACATCGATATTTTAATTAATGTTATGTTTTAAAAAGGTTTAATATGGTACTACCTGTGCCTGTGGATGTGGGAATTAATGTATTTAATTGAAATTTTGAACATAGAAGTAGTTATTGTGAGTTAACTATAAGGGATAGTTTTGCTATTGAGGACTTTTTGTAGTATTTTTTGTATATCTACAATCCTCTAGTAAATGACTTTACTGTATTCCTAGTGGATAATATACACAACTAAAGCTCGCAGCATACACGACTAAAGCTCCCAGCAGACGAGGAGGAGCTTCCTTATAACTGCGCGATCTCTTCAACACAATTAATATATAGGTATTATGTAATGTACTATTGACCTAAACTTTCTGAAAGAAATCACTACCTTTTAGAAAAAACTGTTCAAAAATCCTTGTAGTAGATTTACAGAAAATCGATAACATACATACAGACAGCTCTTGCGGACTTTGTTTTATAATAAGTAGTAACTGGTTGACCGAGCGTTGCTCGGTAATTTTTGACTATATAAAAAAAATAAACTTAAAAAAAGAATAATATTATTAGGGTAGGTGGGGCTTGATCGTAGGTTTTCCATTTAGGATCCATTTTTCGAGATCGTCCGCTCCCCAAATAAGCTACGCTGACTTGACAATTTACGGCAAAAATGGTGTAAATGTAAACTTTAGTATTTTTAATGCCCAAAAACAGGGCTAAAGAGATTTTTTTTTAATAAAACAGCCAGATCGATTGTCCTCCCCCAAAACCCTCGATTTCAGTAATATATATATATATATATATATATATATATATATATATATATATATATATATATATATATATATATATATATATATATATATATATAAATACAAAATAAACTTATTTAAACATAAAAGATAGTTAATATTTATAACATCGGCGTTATTCTCTTCTCCTTGTATTCCTTTTCGTGTTATTTGCTTTAAAGAGATGTATAATAAAGCCTTTACCAAACAGTATTAATGGCCGCTATGATTTTTACTAAACTCCACGCAAAAGTCGCGGCTAGAAGCTAGTCTAACATATATACTAGCTTCTGGCTATGTCCAGCTGTCTCAAGTTATAAGCACACCCTTATCTTAGTCATGTATACAACGTGTTGCGACGCGTAAACCAATTTCCGATGATACGGGCCGCACTTCCGGCCGCCATGTTGCTCTGATGCGGGTAACATGTGCACAGATTAAAAATAGCTCAAGCGTGCAGAATATTGAAATTCTCTCGCCGGACTCCATTTTCTTGTAACAATGTAGTGTCCGTTTAATTCTTTAAGGCTACTTTAATACATCTATGGAATTGTTGGTAAAACGCCGTGTGGTATCCTGAATAGAATAGACCACCCTAATTTCTTACCGAGGTGTCTCAAGGAGAGATTAAGGTAAATTGACGTCAGGCAGGCTTAGACGAGCTCTACTAGATCATTCCGTGTGGTATCCGGCTAAGTAGAATAGACCACCGTAATTTCTTACCAAGGTATCGTAAAAGGTGCCTAAGGTAAGTCGACCAGCCGTGTGGTATCCGGCTGAGTAGAATAGATCACCTTCTTTCTTACCGAGCTGACGTAAAAGGCGACTAAGGTAAGTTGACCCACCGCGTGGTATCCGATTTAGTAGAATAGACTACCCTCTTTCTTACCGAGGTGACGTAAAAGGCAACTAAAGTAGCTCGACCCACCTGTTGTATCCGGTTTAGCAGAATAGACCACCCTCTTTCTTACCGAGTTGTCGTAAAATACAACTATGATAAGTTGACGTCAGGCAGGCGGCCGGTTGTTAAATACGTAGTAAAATCACGTGTTTACAACATTAATTATTAATTACTTAATTTAGGGACGAACGTGTGTCTAAGTGTCCCATATATTTATTTATTATTCCCGCTCGACCTCATAGAGTAGCTACGACCCATAATGTGTTGTGCTTACATTCAAAAAATACACTGTCTTCCTCCAACCATCATTCTAATCTAACATCTAAAAAAATCTGTATAAGAACTTAAATTAAGTTGTTAAAGCGAGACAGGCTTGTCGAACATTTACCTCGTTAACAGCACGGCGATATTGGTGCCAAGTTTGATAATTCTGGGGACGTTGTCACACCGAAGCGTAACGGTAATAAATGAAAATGTATTTTTAAACCTAAAATATCAGGTGGAAATTAAAAGTACTTCCATAACATTTTACGCTTGCTATTCCTATTTGCTGGTTATAAAAGCCAATTATGTAGCAAAATAAAAATATTTTGTAGCTTATACCACAAAAATTAAGTTGATAAAGCAAGGCAAGATTCATCAAACATTTACCTGGTTATAACAGCAAATATTGGTGCCAAGTTTGGTATATCTGACTACATTGTCACAACAAAGCCCAATGGTTAATAAATGAAAATGTATTATTTGAAGGTAAACTACTCGTAGCAGCCAAAATAGTAGCTGTTTTTTTATATATGGTACACACACACGGTCATCCGTCCCCAAAGTAAGTAACTTAATACTTGTGGTATGGGTGTCAGACAACTGGAAAATATGTACTTTTATAATTTGAAAAACATTCTTATATACAACTATTTACACAGAATCGAAGAACCAACAAATTGTTGTTAGAATTTCTTGGCCCTCTTAGGGGATCGAACCCGCGACCCGTGGGGCTTTTGGAAGGGTCACGACCAACGGGCTCGGCAATATTACCCCACGGTTGATCAAATACCCCTTGGTCAGGATACTATGTATATTAAATACGTGCATAGAAAAATAGGACGCTCAAAGATTAAGCTATGAGATTTAAGTTATCATCATTCTCCAACCCTTATCCCACTCTAAGTGGTGTCGGAAAACATGTTATAAACATGCTGTCACATAATTTGGCTGCGTTTTAACGACCATTAAAAATACAAATACAAAAATATTTATTAATTTTCAATAATTCGTTACAAGAAATACAGATTGAAACCTTCTAGTAAGTATTAGAAATACTTGTCAGAAGGCTTTGGACTTGGCTACATATTTTACGACTGGCCTCTTGCCTGACGTCAACTTACCTTAGTCGCTTTTTGCGACACCTCGGTAAGAAAGAGGGTGGTCTATTCTACTCAGTCGTATACCACACGCCGAGTCGACTCACCTTAGTCGCCTTTTATGACACCTCGGAAAAGAAAGAAGGTGGTCTCTTTTACTCAGTCGTATACCACACGGTGGGTCGACTCACCTTAGTCGCCTTTTACGACACCTCGGTAAGAAATGAAGGTACTATTCTATTCAGACGGAAAGCACACGGCATGATGAGATTTCTTCTTCTTCTTCTTTATCAACCGATGGACGTCCACTGCTGGACATAGATCTCTTCATGGGATCTCCACCACACTGATGAGATTTAAGTTAATTTAATTTAAAACCCAGACGGTGTAATAGACGACCCTACTTACGAACGTGACGAGGCTTAATGAGTAATTTCCGAACGAAAGACTTAATGAACTGAACTTCATAACACTTTGTACAAACTTCTTCATTATAATTTAATTATCTACTTTAAAAAATTCTTTTATTTTCGTACACTAATTGTATTTCTATACTATATACATTCGTTTTATAAGACAACTAGCGGCCTGCCCCTGCTTCGCACGGGTATAAAATATATATCCTATGTCACTCAGTGTAAAAAAATGATTAAAATCGATCCAGTAGTTTTGATTTATTCATTACTGCCCGTGGCCCGCACGCGTTAAATTTGGATAAAAACAATTTCCTCTCCCTATACCAAGAAGATTTCCTGCTATTATTGGAATATCTAAATTCATATAGTACATTTTTACTTCTTTACTTTTACATTTTCCCTATGTATTTTATTTTTACAATTCTTTATAGAATGTCTTTATAACAACATTCACAGCTTTAAACAAACTCTTGAAAGAACCGCATCAAAATCTGTTGCGTAGTTTTAAAGTTTTATGCATACATAGGGATATATGGACAAACAAAGAATGCGATTTTGTTTTATACTATGTAGTGATTAAAAATAAATTTTGGAAACGACAAAATAAAATCTTGTTGCTCTGTAAACCAAAGAATCCGCAATCCATACTAGACCAGTCTACAGAAAGTTTTAAATTAAGTATAAAAGATATACTTATACGTAAAGCATATTAAAAAATTGAAGATTATTTGGATGATAAAAAGCCTGGATTTTAAAACCCTTTCAGCTTCATACAAGACTGCAGTTAAATAATGTAAAATTGAAAATGTTTAAAAGATTGACCGCCGAGTTTTTTTCTCGTTGTTCTCGGTAAGATCAACATTGCGAACCAGTTGTAGCTTCATTAATCATATTGATCCTTGACGATTCAAAAGTGCTTGAAAGAGCTTTGAATAAAGATTTTTTATTGATTTTGATTACTTTTTACGGCATATTTTAGGCAAACTCTTCAACTCTAGTATGATAACTATAAGATTATTGTTGTCGCCAATTATTTCCTTGATGTTGATTAATGATTTGAGTATTGCGCCCTTTTTGATTAAAATAGTAGCAACACTTTGCCGTTGTTGTTTCCGGTGGAGTCTTCCTATTGATGAAACGTTTCAGTGACATTCAGTCTTTGTTCGTTATTCAAGAGAAGTGCATCTCGTAGCGGGAATAGTGGTATTCTATTATATCAAGTGATTATATTGATTGTATTGTGGGCGCTAACACTATATTAGTCTGAATAAACGTCTACTAACATGTGATTGATTTCTTCAACTATCTGGCATACCACGTGGACACGTAAAGAAATATGACAAATTCGTGTTATCAATATAATAAATGTTATTCTTTAAATAACGTTCATATTTTAAAAATATAACAGTGACGAAGAACATTATTTATTTATTTTTGTATATTCATTTATATATATGTTATAGTAAACATATATATAAGTTAAACACACTGAACATATTTGTGTAGGTTGCCATCTAGCGGTACAATCTATAATAATGATATCTGTAATATAATCTATAGTCTATAATCGGATGTATATAATTCAGTAATAATATATTATTACTAAAATCTGTACCAAAATAACATTTCATCCCTAGCATGCATACTACCTTGCATACTCAATATCAGAATTCTTAAACTTTTAGTGAATAAATAATTTAAACAATATTATATATTATTTAATTTAATTTCCATAGATAAGCTATGAGTATTATATAAATGGTATATTTGTTGTCTAAATTATATTTGTGTCCTACACAATATGCGTTTCAAATTTATACACAATATTATGTATAATATATAAAAGTATTGATATTAAAAACAATATAAATATGTACTTAAGAATTACATACTGATTACATAATGTTTAAAGTAAAAAACAGATGTTGAATATTCACCATGTTTTTCTTGGTCTTCCTCGTTAGTTATTAATCGTTTAATTTAATCCTTTGTTAATCCTAATCCTTTGCTTTAAACCTTTTCATGTATTACCAAAATTTTATGTAAAACAAATTATAAATGCAAACACAATTATGTTATAATCACAATATTAATATATAGGTAATAAAAATATAAACAACATTGTCATAAGATAATAATAAACTCATTGCCTTAAATTCAGCTAAGTCTTCGTAAAAAAAGTATCTAAAAAAACCCTGGAAATAAAAATAGCTGAAATATTAATTATTCACGTTTATATTTGGTTTAATTTAATTCACTCAAGATCACCTCTTACCTTGTCTGAAACGATTTTGGTATATATTTTCCCATATTCATCACCTCGTTTAGCACTATCTACTATATTATGAAAATTATAAAAAATATTTATTAGTTATTATTAATTACATTTTATTATATTTACATTTTATTTCCCAATTATTAAATAAATTTAATCTAATTGTTCTAATTTATAGTAAGTTTAATAATACCGACGAGATAATTTCGGACCTGTAATAGTAAAGTAAAACACAATAAAACAAAACCATTCAACTAAAATCATTCGACCTAAAAACTAGCAAGTAGCAACTCTATTGAAGTAGTCTGACCGAGAAGCTCGCTTTTATTGTGGCGAATGAACGAACCATAAATGCCGCAATTTACTAGTAACATCCTGATTATATAACATAATAATATTGTTTCATTTGAATTATATTTATATACAAAGTAATTATTTTAAAATTTTTGAGCAATATATTTGCCTACATAAAAAGTAATAAGTACTGAAATATACATTTAATATTTCAAAAAAGAATATTTAAGCTTTTCGAACGCATTTTTATTTAGATTCAATTTTAGGAATGCACAAAATATTTGGTAAATTAATATAAGAAATAATATTATTAAGATAATTAATTATATAAATATTATAGTATTTTTAATTTTAATATGTAGGTATTTGTAATGACAACAAACATTTTATACTATTTTAACAAATTCAGACGTAACATAACAAAAAAAGAAAAAAAATAGAATAATTAAAAATATAAGTATATATATTTGAACATTAAAAGGTTTTTAGAACCAAATTGCATACTAATTCGAACTAAGAATTTTAATTTTTAGGTACTTAGTGCCTTATTTACTTCAAGTGTTCATTTATAAGTAAGTTTAATTAGATAAGAAATAAAGGATTAACACGTTATAAGATTTAATAATATTTAATAAAAGTAAATAATATTTTAAAAAGATTTAATAAAAAGTTTAACTTTACCTTGCTTCTGTTTCTTGGATCCCTAAAATCTTCTTTCGAAGCCTTCCGCCTCTTATCTTTTAGTATCATTCGCGCCGCCGCAAACGCCATCTTGGATTTCAGCTAACACAGGTGCCACACTTTATCACGCACACTTCACTTTTAGGCAAATTGTAATCACAGTTAATTATTAAATTGACTTATAATTGATCAATTACAGTTAATTATAATTTTTATTTAAATTTATAGTAAATTATTGCCGTTTTTTCGTTGTTGATAATAGTACGACGTGATGTTTTAGATTCACTTGATTATTTATACTAGTTTTATTACCCTGGAAGAAATAAAAGCTTGTTGCTACGAGGGTGGTTCGACCCGAATTGTTTTTTTACTTTGAAAACTTTTGCCTCATTTAGTTATTGATATATTAGTAAAAGTACCTGGGTGGCCGAGCCTTGCTCGGTAATTTTTAATTCAAATTCAAATTCAAAATATTCTTTATTCAAATAAACTTGTAAACAAGTACTTTTGAATCGTCAAATCTACTTAATGAAGTAAAAAAAAAAATTAAAAAGAAAAATTAAAAAATAATAGGGCAGGTGGGGCTCGATCCTAGGTATTTTCACCTCTCTAGACCGCCCGTTCCCCAAATGAACTACCATGACTTTACGTTCGACAACGAAAAATTTTGATTGCATTCAACGAAAATTTAAAAAAAAAATTAGAGCCCGAAAATAGGGTTTAAACATTATTTTTAAATGAAACTTAACTAGATCGATTTTTCTCTCCCAAAATTCTCTACATGCTGAATTTCAGGAAAATCGTTTTAGCCGTTTCCGAGATTCCGAAAATATATATACAAGATTAACTCATCTAAATATTAAAAATAATCAGTACTTCAGATATACCTTTTAAATGACTTAACCTTTATACCAAAGATATCAAGTTTATCGAACGAAAACTTTGCAAAATATTATCATTATCCACATATTCCATGCGAACGTCAAGACAGATTTACTACTAGAAACTTGAAAGCTAAATTGAACCTTATCTCAATAGCATAGAGAATAAAATTCTTTGTTTTATAATAGAAAATGGATAATAAGATAAAGTCGTACATGTCAAAAAACATGATTTATATATTCTTTGCGATTGTTTACGCTGGAACATATATTACACTAGCTTTCGCCAGCGGATCCGCCCGCGTGGAAAACTAAACCCGTAATATAGTACAAAAGTAATAATAAAATTATTTTGCTATAATCCGCGATGAAAAATGATGAATCCGCAATGAAGATTATCGCGAATTATATAGCATTATAATTTTATTATTACTTTTGTACTATGGATCTACGCAAAGAAACGCCTAATTCTATAAATTATTCCGTAATATAGTATTTTGATAACCATAAAAATGGTTTAAGTGGGTTGACCTTAAAAGCTAGACGTATGCTGTCGCGGACCTTTATTTAGAACTTTTAGAAGAAAACCATTTAGTAATACATGATTTTTAAATAACTTTATAAACGCAAGGAAAGCTTTAAATTAAGTTTTAAGTGACTAAAGAGAGAAGTCAAAAATGGTTGACGTCCAAAAACTGATCTCGACTGACTGGATCTCGTCCTCGGCTGTTACTATCCCACAGCTGGGCATAAGCGTCCTCTGTCTCTTTTTGGAGAGAATCATAGATGCTTAGCCCTATCATACTGCTCCAAAGCAGATCTATGAGTTACAAATATTTGAGGAATAATCCGAAGATAATCCTGGTTTCAAGCTGTGATAGCACAGCGGTGAGACCGTGCGACGCTTTCGAGGTCATGGGTTCCAAACCCCGGGTAGGCACCAATGAATTTCCATGTTGAAACTTGGGTCAAATTGATAATTGCAATTTATCACACGCTTTTCGGTGAAGGAAAACATCGTGAGGAAACCTGCATATCTCTAGAGAATTCTAGGAATATGTGTAACCTACCAATCCGCAATGGAGCAGCGTGGTAGGTCTTAGCCCCAACCTTTAGAGAGAGAGGGGATATATAGGCATAGGCCTATGCCCAGCAGTGGCATAGTAACAGGCCGTTACTTTACTTAACTTTCCTGTACCTATTACTATACTATGACCTCATGATATGATGGCAGGTTTCCATACGACGTTTTATACATCCTATCCCATCCTACTAATATTATAAATGAGAAAGTTTGTGAGTATGGATGTATGTTTGTTACTCTTTCACGGCGAATCCGCTGTACGAATATCGATGAAATGTAGCACAATTATTTCTTATACACCAGAATAACATCATCATCTTCCTGCCCTTATCCCACTCTAAGTGGGGTTGGCACAATATGTTATAAACATGCTGTCACATGACCGGCCGCCTGCCTGACGTCAAGTTACCTCTGTCATATTTTACGACACCTCGGTAAGAAATGAGGTTGGTCCATTCTACTCAGCCGGATACCACACGGCGGGTCAACTTACCTTAGTCGCCTTTTACGACGACTCGGTAAGAAATGAGGGTGGTACTATTCTATCCAGCCGGATACCACACGGCGACTATACACCAGAATAACATATAGGCTATAAATATATATAGAATAGAAATCCTGTAGAAATTCTATATATATAGAAATCCTGTTAAATCTAGAGGAATAGGAAGACATTGAAAAGTGCTATCTATTATCGACCTATCACACGACAACAGTCCACGCGAACGAAGTCGCGGGTAAAAGCTAGTTAACTTATAAATACATTACTCAGTCATATATCGTTACGCTCAGTTACATTTCAAAAGCCACTCATAATAATTACGTTTATAAAATTATAAAGTAGCTTAAAACGCTGAAACATGTTTTCATGTGAATGTAAATTAATTTTTCAACACCGAAGCAAAGACTTTTGAAAGTCGAACATTTAAACAAATAAACCCTGACGGCTTTCGTGTTAAGTTCATCGCGAATTTACAAAAGGCACCAAAAATTAGCTAAATGGTCCTTTGACATAAGAAAACCGTTAAATTTGCTTTTAATTATGAAAAAGACAAAAGTAATAATAAAATTATTTTGCTATAATATAGCAAATTATAATTAAATATATTATAGCAAAATAATTTTATTATTACTTTTGTATTATGGATCTCCGCAAAGTAACGCCTTATTCTATAAATTATTTAATT
This sequence comes from Morpho achilles, assembly GCA_947086495.1. Taxonomy (NCBI): domain Eukaryota; kingdom Metazoa; phylum Arthropoda; class Insecta; order Lepidoptera; family Nymphalidae; genus Morpho; species Morpho achilles. The sequence continues at coordinate 3,020,308 of CAMTZB010000015.1, forward strand.
ATGAACTTTAATGTTTTCACGCTATGGTTGCTTTTTAATATATAACGATATAGTCATTTAAATCGTTTCGTAATATAATAAATGTTTTAATTTGATTCCTATTTTATTTTTATTTTTGTGCATTAAATAATTGTTTTAATTTAATATTAATATTGGATTATTTTTTTATATTAATTTATAAAGTAGATTCTAAAAGGATTATTTTTTCTATATTACACACAATTTCGTTATGAAATAATGTAAAAGATATGAAGGTAAATGAAAATTAAACTTCCGAATCTTTGGAAACAGAGATTAAAGTTTGTATCCATCACACCTTTCCAGTTTAGATTTTATTTATCAAGAATTCTCTACACAGATTTCATTACCATGTTTTCCTTAATATTAAAACGAAATATATACAAACATAATCTATTATATACATATATCAATCACATATATCATATATCAATTACACACATAATCTATAAATATTATGAAAAAGGTCTGTCTGTATGTGATTTATTTTCTTAAAATTTACTGTATAAGGTTTGTACTAAAACATAGTGCAATTTTAGAGAAAGATTTAAGTTAATAGTACACTCTCCGGAACGGTTAAACCGATTATTATGTGACTTTCACTGGAAGATTACGGAGTTATATAGTTTATTACCCTAGAATTTTTGCGGGGTCAGAATTTTAAAAATATTTAAATTTTGATTTAAAATAAAAGGTCGGGCGACAAAAACATTTTGAATCACATTTCTACACCGCTGAAGTTACAGTGAAAGCTAGTATCAAAATCAATCAAAATCAAAATGCTTTATTTCTTTTTAAAATATAGGTACACAGGATTTGCAAGGGCCCCTGTACTAGGCGAGAGCCGTATTACTGGTTGCCCCGCTCAACCATCAAGACTTATAATTTATGTTTGTATAATGTATTTATGGTTTGTGTTAATGTATAGTATATAAAAACCTATTACATAAACTCACACAGTTTAAGTTTAAGAATTTAAACGACAGCTTTTACATATATATACTTTTTTTTAAATCAACAAAGTGATTGGACTAAAATGAATTTGTGAAGTCGAAAAATTTAAAAAAAAAACAAATAGACAACCCTGAGTGCCCTTACGTCAAGTTCGCCCCACGTTTACAAGAGCGGAGGCATACAAAGCGCCCTGAAGGGCTCTCCGATATATCAACGAGGGAACTGTAATAATGCTATAAGAATATGGCCTTTATGTATTTAAAGACAAGGTATATTTTACAGAATTAATGGTGTTTATGATTAAGCGAATTGGAATATGCCCAAGTTTCATAATAAATGCGATAAATTAAAAATCGTAAAATACGTGGCCAATTCACGTGACAACATGTTTGTAACATGTCGTGCTGATCCCACTTAAAGTGGGATAAGGACAGGACGATGATGATGTGAGTTAAGAGGCTTTTTACTACCTTACAGCTCGGCAAAGGCCTGTGAAAGTTAGAACAATATTTAATGAGGGTACATAATATAGAAACCGGCTATTTTATTCTATTATACTATTATGATTATTTATTTTTATTGTAATATTATTATATTATTTTATTCTATCGGGTTTTCCCTACTAGTTTCAAGCATATCCGGGACCCTTATTCATAAGTTCTTTATACATCGATATCGCCGCGGAAACTGTTACTGGGAAATAGTTAAATACATATATATATATATATACACACAGACTCGAAGAAAAAAAAAAGGTTTTTTAGAAATTTTGACCCTCGGCGGTAATCGAACCCACGACCTGTGTAGTAAAAAGTAGGGTCATTACAACCTGCGTCAAAAAGCCAATTTAATAAAGTATCACGCCAATCTAAAATATAAAAAAATAGTGCTATTAAAATTTCAATACGTTCTGATTTAAACGAATAATACCTTGTATTTTCAGTTATTCAAATTCAAATTCAAAATATTCTTTATTCAAATAAACTTGTAAACAAGTGCTTTTGAATCGTCAACTCTACTGCTGGTTCGGAAAGCTGTTCCTACCGAGAAGAGCCAGCAAGAAACTCGGCGGTTGCTCTTTTAAAAATATAATTCTTAATACTATTTACATTAAGTCGTTACTGTCTTGTACAGGTTCAAAGAGAGCTATATCCACACATTCTTGTCTTCCAAATAATCTTCAAGAGTATCAGAGTAGCTTTCTGTATCAGCCACTTTTTAACAGTGTTTTTAAACTGATGTAATGGCAGTGCTGAAATTGAAGTTAATAAGCGGGCATATCGTAAACAATGCAAACAGAGTTCACAGTTGAAGCTAAGTGAAAATCGATAGCCCACTGTTATGCGTTTAGTAATCAAATGTATTTGTATCAATCAAAACTATTAATTTTATTTCAATTCAAAAAACTCTATATTCAAATTTGTAAAGAAGTTCGTTTGAAACGTCAACCTAATTGTTAGAGACTGAAATTTTTCAATTGTCAAAACCAGCAAGAAACTTTTGAAGCTATTAGCTTAGCTATTCTTATAACTTACAGTACATTATTCAATTATAGTAATTATTTTTTTATTTTATTATGTTTTATTAAGGAGCTGTGATAGCCCAGCGGTGCGACCGTGTGAATCTCTAGACACGATCATGGGTTCAAACGCGGGAAGACACCAATGGGTTTTTCTATTAAAATCTATGTTCGAGTCAATGGTAAACGGCTACATAAACTGGTTTCTAATCGTGCTCCACCACGCTTCTGGTGGACAGAGTAACGTTGTGTACATTGCCCCTACCACCATTCTACCGCCCTACCACCCTATCCCTACCATCTATCCCTACCACCATTAGCAGCAGCTCAGAACCCCATCTTGGACGATGATCTTACAAGGTTCCCGAGATGGTAGATGCATCTGGTGCTCCCGACGCATCGTCCAGCGGAGGGAGGGGCCACTTTTACAATGGCTCCGATTCAGAGGTGGCGCTTTCTGGGGATGGGGGTCCCCTGTCTCCGTCAGATGGTGGTACCCTAAAAAAAGCTTAGAACCCTTGATCTTGCCACAAACGGGTCAAAGCCGCAATAGCCGCAATATAAATTGACCGGTGAGTTTTTTTCTGGTTCTTTTCGGTAAGAGCGACAATCCGAACCAGTTGTTCATTAATCATATTGATCCTTGACGATTCAAAAGTGCTTGAAAGAGCTTATTTGGATAAAGATTGTTTTGATTTGATTTAAATAAGATGACTCTTTTCCCTCTTGTAATCAATGCATCGACCGCCAGGCAGATCTACTCTAAATGAGCCCGAGAGTTAAATTTATTACAAATTACAAATTCAAGAATTCAAGTCAATTATTCCCTTCGGCATCGAAACTCCCAAAAGAATGAGACAAATCTAACTTAGTAATTACTGCACTGCAGTTTTGCTGTTTACGGGAATAGTTCAAATGCCTTTCTCTACTGTCTTTGAGAAGAATGCTAATACGCTTAAGGTCGTAAAAGTTTTTTCGCACAAATATAATACACTAGCAATTGCCAGCAGCGCCACTCGCGTGGAATGATTAAAACCGTAATATAGTATTTCGATAACCATAATCGAGCGACAGAACACGACACAGCGCTGTACTCCCTCTGCAAGAAACTCACCGGACAAGACACCCCCGTTTACCCGCTGCTCGATGCCACGGGTAAACGCACCTATGCCGCCAAGGATCGTGCTGAGATTCTGGCGGCACACATGGAACAGACATTTACGCCCAACGCCCCCAACACCTCCAACCTCCATGTCATCCGTCATCACGCGGCTGTCCAGGACAAGCTGAAAAGGTTCCTGTCGGCCCCTACACCGCCGCTCCGGGAAGAGGACTTCATCAGAGCTGCGGTCGGTCGCTGCTCGCCTTGATAAGCGAAAAGCGCCAGGCCCCGACGGAATCACTAACGCCGCGCTGATGCTGCTGCCCCGAACAGGTCTCGTAGCGCTCACGAGACTGTTCAACGGAGTACTCCGCACCGGCCACTTCTCAGAGGCGTGAAAGACCGGGAAGATCATTGTTCTTCCCAAAGTGGGGGAAGGACCGCCGCCTGCCTGGAAGCTACCGGCCGATCACCCTGCTCTCGCACATAGCCAAGCTGTTTGAGCGTCTGCTGCTGCGTCGAGTCACGCCCCATCTGCCCCTGCGCGAGGAGCAGTTTGGATTCCGCAGCGGCCACTCGACGACGCTCCAGCTGGCGAGGGTCGTAAACCACCTGACCAGTGAGCGAAACAACGGGCGCTACACCGTGGGGGTCTTTCTCGACATCGAGAAGGCCTTCGACCGTGTGTGGCACGCCGGGTTCCTGGTCAAAATACTGGATACCACCATGCCGCCTGCTTATGTGCGAGTAATGGCATCGTTTCTACACGGCCGTAGCTTTTACGTGGCAGTGGATGGTGCCGAATCCCAGCCACGGACCATCCAAGCCGGAGTACCCCAGGGCAGTTGTATATCGCCGCGCTTATACGCGGCGTATACGGATGACATCCCCACCCTGCGCCACCATCTGCGGGAAGGGGAGGAGGACGTGCTGTTGTCGCTGTTCGCCAACGACAGCGCGTATTTCGCGTCGTCCTACCATCAGATCGTCGCCACCAACCGCATGCAGCGTATGCTGGACTTGTTGCCGGAATGGCTGGACAAGTGGAGGATGGCCGTCAACGTCGGGAAGACGGCTGCTCTGCTCACCAGCCGCTCCAAGCCGCTACGTCAGCTGACTCTACGAGGCCAGGACGTAGAGTGGAAGACCACAGTAAGGTTTTTGGGGTGTGAGTTGGACCGCAGCCTGTGCATGATCCCCACGGTGAATCACGTCGTGGGTCGAGCTGCCGCTGCCAGGTCCAAGCTTCACGCGCTATTCACATCCCATCTACCTATGAACACCAAACTGCGGGTCTACGTTGCCTACGTCCGCTCGCGCTTGACGTATGCGGCACCCGCCTGGTACGCGCTATGTTCGGCGTACCAGAAGCGAAGACTGCAAGTCCAGCAGAACCGGTGCCTGCGACTGATCGTAGGAGCCCCGAGGTATGTGCGGAACGACGTCGTGCATCGGGATACCAAAATGCCGACCGTGGAGGAGTATGTCCGTCGCCTTGCGCGCCAGATGTTCGCGCGTGCGGACCACAGCGCGCACGTACACCTCCACGGCATCGCGCCACTCCATGCGCGACCACCTGATGGACGTTCCCTGCCTCGCGAGCTCCTGCGGTCACCGTCTCCGCGGCCCGATGCGGATGACGACGGCGACGACGAGGACGACGCGACGGGCGAGAGGGCGACACCACGGATTATGACACCACCGGATATGACACCACCTGACGACGACTTTGAGGTCTGGGAGCTAATATTCCCAGACCTCCCCACCGAACCAGACGTCCCTTAGGTCACCTAGGTGACCTGGGCCCACGGCCCAAATACCGACACCCTTAGGTCACCCAGGTGACCTCGGCGTACGGCCGAAACACAAACCGGGCTTAAGTGCCCGCGAGGAAGTGCCCGGGCAATGAGGTACGCCTCGAGGCCCGTACCCCGCTTACCCCCCACCCGGGGAGTCAGCGAGACGACCCTGCGATAACCATAAAAATGGTTAAAGTGGGTTAATCTTAAAATCTAGACGTACGCTGTCGCAGACTTTTATTTAGAACTTTTAGAGGGAAACAATTTTTTAATAACTTTCTCCGTTTACTAAGTGCATGCAAGGAAAGCTTTAAATTTTTCTGTTGTCGTGATATTTTTTATTGCTTCACCTCTCTTAATCATTTTAGCATGATGCTATATAGATCGCCTTCTCCGATAAATGCATTATCCTACACGTTAAGAATTTTTCAAATCGGTCCAGTAAGTAGTTCCCAGATCGGTCCAGTAAGTAGTTCCAAGATCGGTCCAGTAGTAGATTAGCGCGTTCAAACAATGAAACAAACAAACAAACTCTTCAGCTTTATATATTAGTATAAATAAGAGTCAAGGATTTAAATCCGTAAACTCTCGGATTCCATTTTATATTTTTCATTTATGCAAAAGTAAATAGGTTCTTGCTGCCATGTTAGTGAAAGAATAACTAAAATATAACAAAAGAACAGCTTAACAAGCTATTTATATGCTGTTCAGAAACTCGAAACAACTTAAGCTATAGTCAAGAGTTGAAACGTGCTCTAAAGAAAAGACTGTGCTATTTAATCGCTAAGCGTATCTAAGGTCCCTTGAGGCGCTTTTGTCTTTATACAGACCGCTTGGTAATACAAATACCAGTTAAATCTCGCCTACGGCTTCTATTTTCAACAAATATTTATCTGAAGAAATTAAATAATTCCTTACTGGTTTAAAATTTTGTTCTTACCGAGGAAATCTGGCGATCATAAGCATTTACTCCATGTAATGATTTATTTCCAAAATACAATGCAAATTAGAAAACTTGCTTTCATCTCTTTATAACACTTATAACTTTATAAGGCTTTTCCCGGTATGTGATAATAACAGTTCTAATATCATGATAATAATGTTCTTTATTTTCAAAAGCAAAAAAATGCCTAAAAATAAATACTTTGCTAACGCTTTCTCATTTCATCGAAATTGTTAAAACTTATGTTCACGTATAGAAAGAGCTCTGCGCAATGACCAATGATTATTAAATCAAATATGAGAAGATTTATATACATCCAAAATATATTATGCTCAATGTATGCTCAGTAATATTTAACCATAGAATCTTAGAATACTTTGGTCACATTGCTCGCCGTCGACCAGATAACCTTGTCAAGTTGATAGTAGTGGCAAGGTCCAAGGAAAACGACCAAGCGGCCGATCAACCTAGCCGTCGGTGTGACCAAGTGACCGCACTTACTGATCCCTTTGTCTAAGAAAAGCCGAACACCGACAGAATTGGAGGCAAATTATATTAACTGTGAAGGACTTCAACTAAAATCTTGTAACTATGTCCACTTCATCCCGTGTAAAAATATTATTTATAATATTTAAATCCTGGTCACGGCACCAAATTGTAACTATCACCTCCTCCGTCCATCTAAAAATATTAATTTAAAACATTCAAACACCGCTAGAGCGCTCGCACTCCCACATCGTACGTGCATAAAATCGCACCGTAGGTGCTAGCACTTTACGGCGGCTGTCGAGACATTCGGTCAATTTGACAATAATTTGACTTTTCTGAATTTGATGTTTTATGAATAGAGCATCAATCATAGATGCGAAAAACATTACTGCGTGACAAACAAACATTTATTTTTATTTTTGATAGATTTTGTTGAAATATCGAAATTTTAATAATTATTTATTTTTAAAACTCGAATGTAGGGATGAGACAGCTACAATCTTCAGTAATGAAGAATGCGACAGAAGAGAAGAGAGAGCTCAATATAGAAGACATAGTCAATTCTTACGAATAATAACGTCATCATCATCATCATCTTCCTGCCCTTATCCCACTCTAAGTGGGGTCGGCACAACATGTTATAAACATGCTGTCACATGATTTGGCTGCGTTTTTACGACCGGCCGCCTGCCTGACGTCAACTTACTTCTGCCGTATTTTACGACACCTCGGTAAGAAAGAGGGTGGTCTATTCTACTAAACCGGATACCACACGGTGGGTCATCTTCCCTTAGTCGCCTTTTACGACACCTCGGTAAGAGATGAGGTTGGTCTATTCTACTCAGCCGGATACCACACGGCGGGTCGACTTACCTTAGTCGCCTTTTACGACACCTCGGTAAGAAAAGAGGGTGGTACTATTCTATTCAGCCGGATACCACACGGCGGGCCAGTCACGAATAATAACGTAAATTTTCTTAATTGCGGATTATGGAAAATTAATACATAAATATAGAATACCGAGAAGTAATTGCTAGCACTATACTAAAAAATAAATCAAAGCTATCCTGGCGTTACATTGGGCTTATACCTAAAAGAAACAATAGACGCAAGAGCCACGTAGTATGCAAAAGATTAACATCCACCGAAAGATATATTATGGCCTCCATTAAGTAGGCTTAGATTTCTAAAAACTTAATCAGCTTCAAAGAGACCTATCTCAACAGTGAACATCCGTCGGTTAAGACCAATGAAATGGTTGGCGCAATTCCAATAAATACCTAGTTTATAGCAGCTGAGACTGGTTGGCGTCGAGCTTTATTGTGGCAATAAGCTTCAGAACTATATTTTATCGGTTATTTTCATAGATAGTTACATTTTTCGTTTTCACATAATTCCTTTTCCAATACCATTAATACCCGTTTTATATACGGAGACCGACTCGAGCCGTAAATATCGGTTTTCTATATCGGTTAACATATCTTCGTTCCTTAGTCGTGAAGTTTTTTGCAGCGTTGTCTCTTGAAAAACTGAGTGAATCATCTAGTGATCTTTATGGTTATACAAAAAAGGTAAACATCGTATGCATGAATTCCATACGATGCATTTGATTATGAAAAAATAATAATAATTAGCCGTGTGGAATCCGGCTGAGTAGAATAGTACCACCCTCATTTCTTACCGAGGTGTCGTAAAGGCGACTAAGGTAAGACGACCCGCCGTGTGGTATCCGACTGAGTAGAATAGTACCACCCTCATTTCTTACCGAGGTGTCGTAAAAGGCGACTAACGTAAGTCGACCTGCCGTGTGGTATCCGGCTGAGTAGAATAGACCACTCTCATTTCTTACCGAGGTGTCGTAAAAGGTGACTAAGGTAAGTTGACGTCAGGGAGGTGGCCGTACGTAAAAACGCAGCCAAATCATGTGGCAGCATGTTTATAACATGTTGTGCCGACCCCACTTAGAGTGGGATAAGGGCAGGATGATGTATGCATTTGATTATAAAAAACAAGTCCAAACAGAAATCATACAAAGAAGACGCGCAATAACAAACACTACATCATCATCATCATTTTCAACCAATTCACAATCCGATTCAAAATCAGGAAATTTATGTATATATTTTAACTGAATTAATAAAAAATCTACTAACTCCAACTTATGCAGCAATATTTGGGATTTTTCCGCATTGCACGCGCCTTTTAACTGATTACTGTTACTTAATATTAAATTTGACTTAACTTTAAAAAGGAAATCTTTGATAGTAGCATCCGCAGCTAATTTTTACTGCGTACGTTTAATATTAACTGAAGTAGGTTACCAGAACAAAGTTAAATTAAGTCTCTACTTTATACTTACGAGATCACTTTTGCTAGAGCGTAACATACTGTTGCGGTATAAACTTTTTCAATTAAAAGTTTTATCTTGTCATAATTGTTACAAAGTGTTTCGCCGATATTGATAAATATTGTATTTATAAGTAATTTTAGCGTTTAATTTTAGTATTACCAATTTTATATGTGCTAATTTTATATATATCGATACAGAAACTTCAACACGAGTTTGTGGTTAGAGTCATACATATAATCAATGATTATTTTCCTGTCCTTATCCCACTTTAAGTGGGGTCGGCACACCATGTTTTAAACGTGTTATTTTTTTTTTTTGAATTGACATTATGCTGTTAGCCCTACCGGCTTTTACAGCGTCACCGGGCGGGACGGGCGAGCGCAGAAGCATCGTCAAGGTTGCGAAATGCGTAGAGTAGAGCGCAGAAGCTCTACTAGCGTCGGGGAACGTCGTCCTAAGGGTGCCTCCTATGAGGCCGGACCACGGCTTAGGACGACGTGTAGTGGAGGGCTGATGGTATGACTTTGATTAGTCAATACGACGACGGAAGGGTGGCAAGAAGCCACGACCAACCGATATCAGAAATCTGGGACCTCGTATTCGCCGGCGAAGACGCTGTGTGTGTGTATTACGTGTTTTTGTGTTTGCGATCGTTATTTGATCGTTAGGGTCATATGGGACGCATTTTGGACGCCTATATTTTCGGTGGTCAGACCTAACTGGCATGTAGGTGGAAGCTACTGAAATTAGAGGGTTCGGGTGTACCTCAACGTGTTATAAGGCTTGGGTAGTTATTTTACGACCGGCCGAAATCCTGACATCAACTTACCCTCTTACCTTTGTCTCTCCTCGGGACACCACGGTAAGAAATGAGGATGACCTACTCTACTTACACGGCGCGTCAAATTACATTAGTCACCTTTTACGACACACGCCGTGTGGTATCCGGCTGAATAGAATAGTACCACCCTCATTTCTTACTGAGGTGTCGTAAAACGCGACTAAGGTAAGTTGACCCACCGTGTGGAATCCGGTTTAGTAGAATAGACCACCCTCTCTCTTACCGAGGTGTCGTAAAATACGACTAAGGTAAGCTGATGTCAGGCAGGCGGCCGGTCGTAAAAACGCAGCCAAATCATGTAACAACATGTTTATAGCATGTTGTGCCGACCCCACTTAGAGTGGGATAAGGGCAGGAAGATGATGAATTAGAATAAGTGAATACTGTTTAAAGGTAATATAAATTTTGCTGCTACTATATATATAAATTTATATAAGTGTCCTCTACTCTAAAAGTATGGTTAAAGTATATTTGATGAGCTACTTTTAAAAATGCACGGTTCTTATCACATAGGTGTTAAGGTACATTTTGTAAAGCGTATATTCTTATTGCAGAACGATTATAAACTTTATATTGTATAGATAAGGTTTATTTCTGAATGTATTGTCAGGTTCAGCTCGTTCCGTACACCAATTAGAGAAATGGAACCGTTTAACTCTGCCGTTGATATTGTCAGGAATACAAATGTTTTAGACGGCCATTGACTTTAATTACTTCAGATTTAAAACAATGGCGTAACAGCTATGGCCTTTTGTGTTTAAGGAGCTTTTATTTTTATATTAGCTTCAAATAAACTGAGTGACTGAGCTTTCTTCATCATTTTCCTGCCCTTATCCCACTCTAAGTGGGGTATAGCATGTTATAAGGCTAGGTATTTAACGTCCGTCCGCCTAAGTGACGTTAACTTAAATTAGTCCCATTTTACAATACCTCGGTAAAAACTGGTGTATTCTACTCAGCCGGATACCACGGGTCGACTTACCTTAGTCGCCTTTTACGACAGCTCGGTAAGAAATGAGGGTGGTCTATTCTACTCAACCGGATACCTACCACATGGCGGGTTAACTTACCTAAATCGCCATTTACGATACCTCGATAAGAAATGAGAGTGGTATATCCTACTCAGCGGAATATCACACGGCGGGTTAATTTACCTTAGTCGCCTTTTACGACACCTCGGTAAGAAATGAGGGTGGTCTATCCTACTCAGCCTGATACCACACAGCGGGTCGACTTACCTTAGTCGCCTTTTATGACACCTCCGTAAGAAATGAGGATGCTCTATCCTACTCAGCCGGATATCACACAGCGGGTCGACTTACCTTAGTCGCCTTTTACGACACCTCGGTAAAAAATCAGGGTGGTCTATCCTACTCAGCTGGATATCACACAATGGGTCGACTTACCTTAGTCGCCTTTTACGACACCTCGTTAAGAAATGAAGGTGGCCTATTCTACTCAGCGAGATACTGTAGATATTAAAGCTTATTTGACATTCCTAAGATATAAAACAATAAAGTAAAAGTAGGGCGAGATTTTGTATAATTCAACAGTGCATTTGCAAATGGAAAGAGCACTGGCTGACTAAAAATACATCCGTAAAAAGGCTAAAAGAGGCAAAAATTACATTTCCTTCAGCTCAGCGTTTCGGTCTGTGACCGCTAGATAACTCAGTTTCCCGCCATTTTTCACTCGGAGCAAAGAGAATGAAAAATATCCGGAAAAAATATAGGGTGAATGAAAAACTTTTCCGTGTAAAATGCTATCGTAATACGGGAAGAGACGTAAATGCTCTTCGCAAAAAATATCAATCATCATTCTCCTGCCCTTTTTCCCACTCTAAGTGGGGTCGGTACAACATGTTATAAACTGTAACATGATTTGGCTGCGTTTTCACGACCGCCTGCCTGACGTCAATTTACCTTAATCGTATTTTACGACATCTCGGTAACAAGGAGGATGGTTTATTCTACTAAACCGGATACCACACGGTGGGTCAACTTACCTTAGTCGCCTTTTACGACACCTCGGTAAGAAATGAGGGTGGTCTATTCTACTCATCCGGATGCCACACGACGTCTCGACTTACCTTAGTCGCCTTTACAACACCTCGGTAAGAAATGAGGGTGGTACTATTCTACTTAGCCGGATACCACACGGCTAATTTTCTTGCTAAAATCTGCTATAAAAAATATATATGGCACGGTTAGTATTAAAGTGACCTAATTAAAAAAAACTTGTTTGTGGCAAATTCTAATAAAGCACCTACAAAACTCGTGCGTGTTATTTATTTACTAGTAATATCCCGCGGTTTCACCCGCGTACATACCGATCTAATGGCAGTGGAAAGTCTACTAAGTCGGACTATTGTTTTATTTTTGTTAAATATATCATCAATAGTTTCCGCAGCGCATGCGATGACAGATTTTAATGACTAATTTTTTACACCTTATTACATTTTTAATACGGATCCCTATTTTTTTAATGTAATATAGCTTATGTTGCTCAGTAAAGATGCAGCTTTTCAATAATGAAAGAATTTTTGAAATCGGTCCAGTAGTTTTTGTATGAAAACATTACAAACATACATACAAATTTTTCCTCTTTATGATATTATCGATTTACTTATAGTTACCACACGGTGGGTTAACTTATTGTAGTCGCCTTTTACGACACCTCGGTAAGAAATGAAGGTGGTCTATACTACTCAGCCAAATACTACAAGGCTTGAAATAAGGTGAATCAAAAACAATATTCAAAATATATTTTAACTCCGGTATACACAAAAAGCATACATTTATTTTGGATAGTGTGCTTTCGCTGCGTTGTGGTTTACTGAATAATTGCCAATTAAACAACGCAAATTGGTGCCAACGGTTCCCTGCTTCTGACCCGGTGTTGTCAAAATGTTTTTAAAAGCTATCCAAATGTAGAATACTGGATCATAAAAAACAAAACAAGAATACTGCATTAAAAAATCAAAAATAAATTTAATAAAAAGGTAATGTTATTTAGAATCGAACCTAGTATTCAGAATTCGAAACCCCCGTTATCTAAATGAGCTATCGTGACTTAGAAATTAACAGCGTAATTAACGTTTGCTTTCTCATAAATTTGTAGCATTTTTTAGTGGCTGAAAACTGGGATAAAACAGCATTTTCTTTAATAAAACCTAGCTAATCATCTATTAATTTTTCTCCCACGAAACCCTCTACATGCTAAATTTCATGAAAAACGTTTGGGTTGTTCCCAAAATTCTGAAAATAAAAATATATTTACAAGTTAACTCATTTAAATAACTTATTACTGGTTGACCGAGCCTTGCTAGTTAAGTTTTTACAAAATAAAAAAAATAAAAAATTATTGGGTAGGTGAGGCTCGGGTATTTTCACTTCTCTAGACCGCCCTTTCCCCTATTAACTACCGTGACTTTATGTTTGACAGCGAACAATTGTGATTGTATTCATCGTAAATTTAAAAAAAAATTTAACGACGAAACGACATTTTTTCAAAAATAAAATTTTCTCCCCCAATATAAGATTAACTCATTTAAATATTTAAGATAAATCGTAAGGTTGACAACCAAATTGTACCACAAAAATGATGATAAGAAGAATGATAATAAAAAAAAAATGTGTAAGAATCCTAACAAATTAACTGCTATATAATAATGACAGTAGCTCGTATGTAGTGAAGCATTATTACTCATGATGTATTAAGAAAATTGCATGTAGTGAGTCAGCGTTTAGCTATCGATGATAAACGATTCAATCTTCACCGTAAATGAACTGTTTTCCGAGATAGCGGCCTCTCAAAGTAATAGATTATTAAATATTTTCACCATACGACATTTAAGACTGTGGTATCCGGTTTAGTAGAATAGATCTCCCTCTTTCTTACCGAGGTGTCGTAAAAGGCACCAAAGGTAAGATGACTCGCAGTGTGGTATCTGGCTGTCTAGAGTAGACCACCATCATTTCTTACCGAGGTCTCGTAAAAGGCGACTAAGCTAAGTTGACCCGCCGTGTAATATCTGGCTGAGTAGAATAGACCACTCTCATTTCATACCGAGGTATCGTTTAAGGCTTCTAAGGTAAATTGACGTCAGGCAGGCTACCAGTGGTAAAATACGAACCTAAATCATGTGACAACATGTTTGTGACATGTTCTTTGAGTTGAATAAGGGTATGAGGATGATGATGTAAATATAATTGTAAATGTAAATATAAAGGATGATAGCGAGAGACCAGACGCTGGTTCCTTAGGAACGGGGACGGGCCCTAATATGGGTCGTAACATGCTTTGATATGTTAGCCTCGTTCCATATCAGGGAAACAGCGTCAACAAACAGCGAAACAGCCTGGAGCTGCGGCGGAAATGGCCGAATCCGGCAAACGGCGGAAGTATGCATCTCTCATCGAGAGTTATATATTTATGCCGTTTACAGTTGAGACCCTAGGTCATGGAGTCAAAGTGCAAAAAAAAATTTTAATTGCCTCTTCAGGTGAAAAGAGGGCTGGCTCCTTTTTCGCACAAAGAATCAGCTTAGCGGTTCAGCGCGGAAACGCTGCCAGCATTCTTGGGACCATTCCATGTGGGCATGATTTGTATAGTCCTGGCGTGTAAGTAATTTAAGATAGATATTACTTGTACATTTTTTTTTTCAATTAATAGTTATAAATATATTCAATTATATATTTATAACTATCTTAGCTAGGTAAGTCATCATCCTCCTGCCCTTATCCCACTTTAAGTGGGGTCGGCACAACATGTTACAAACATGTTGTCATATGATTTGGCTACGTATTTTACGACCGGCCGCCTGTCTGACGTCAACATACCTTAGTCGTATTTTACGACTCCTCGGTAAGAAAGAGGGTGGTCTATTTTACTCAACCTGATACCACACGGTGGGTCAACTTACCTTAGTCGCCTTTTACGACACCTCGGTAAGAAATGAGGGTGGTCTATTCTACTCAGCCGGATACCACACGGCGGGTCGACTTACCTTAGTCGCCTTTTACGACACCTCGGTAAGAAATGAGGGTGGTACTATTCTATTCAGCCGGATACCACACGGCGTATCTTAGCTAGGTAAGTATAACTAGTTAATTAGCCTTTATCTAGTGTTTCATAAAATATCTTGAGAATTTAAAAAAGATAACGAATCCTTATTATCTGGAGCGTTAAAGAAGAGTAAAGCAAAATTGTCGCCGGTTTTTGTTGGCACACAATACGGCTCAGAACTTTTGAAAGGCCTTTGTAGAGGCTCTTTAAAATGAAAATTAAAAATCTTTGTGCACCTTGTAATAAGGTAAAAAATAAAGTAATAAGAAATCCTCGACAACGACGATATAAAAGACTAGCAATCGAAAAAAGTGGGTCAACCTTAAAAGCTAGACGTAAGTTGTCGCGGATTTTCATTTAGAACTTTTAGAGGGGAACAATTTTGTAATACATGAGTTTTGAATAACTTTCACCATTTACTTAGCGCACGCATGGAAAGAATTAAATTTTGCCGTTTTCGTAATATTTCTTATTGCTGCTCCTCTCCTATTCATCTTCGCGGGATGTTATATAGCTTATAGCCTTTCTCAATAAATGGACTATCTTACACTAAAAGATTTTTTCAAATCGGTCCAGTAGTTCCTGACACGTTCAAACAAACAAACTCTTCAGTTTTATATATTAGATCCCTTAATTTATAGAATTAGGCGTTACTTTAGGGAGGTCCATAATACAAAACTAATGAGAATATTATTTTGCTATAATCCGCGATAAGCGATAAGCAAATTATCGCGGATTATAGCAAAATAATATTCTCATTAGTTTTGTATAGATCTCTTTAGCCGTGTGTATCCGGCTAAGTGAATAATAGTACCACCCTCATTTCTTACCGAGGTTTCGTAAAAGGCGACTAACGTAAATCGACCCGCCGTCTGGTATCCGGCTGAGTAGAATAGACCACCCTAATTTCGTAACAAGGTGTCGTAAAGGCGACTAAGGTAAGTCGACCCGCCGTGTGGTATCCGGCTGAGTAGAATAGACCACCCTAATTTCGTAACAAGGTGTCGTAAAGGCGAATAAGGTAAGTTGACCCACCGTGTGGTATCCGGTTAAGTAGAATAGACCACCCTCCTTCTTACCGAGATGTCGAGATGTTCTTACTAAGATAAGTTAATGTCAGGCAGGTAGCCGGTCGTAAAAATGTAGCCAAATCATGTTACAACATATTTATAACATGTTGTGCCGACCCCACTTAGAGTGGGATAAGGGCATGAGGATATATATATTTTGTATAGATCTTTTATCAAAAAACTCCTTCCAAATGTCATCATGACAAATAATTTTGAATTTTAAATTTTTTTTAAACAAATTATTACAAAAATGTCTTTAATATACAATTGCACACACATTTACATATCGCCCCAGGCCATTTAAAGGATTTATAAAGCTTCAACCAGAGCCTTTTGAGACATGATATTACAGGGATTCCGAGGAAGTCTATTCCGGTTTCCAAACTACCAATTTTAATTCAGTTTTAATAGACCTTGGTTGGTACAACGCAGTATTTGGCAAACGCCTCGCTTACTACAAATCTGTGTAAGTAGGGTTATTTCGAAACATTAGGTTTACGGGATGCTTTCTGTAAAGTTAAATGCTTTTAAGGCACGTATAAAGTTATATTTTTCCGTATTAATGAAAAAAATTAGATTTTAAATTAATTTTTAAATGTTTGCTCCTTAATAAAGAAGAGTCGTCGATTAAGCGAGGATTTGTTTGCCCCAATCTCTACAAGATTTTCGTGTAGATTTTATTTATAGAAGCAGGCGTTACTTTGCGGAATACCATAGTACAGAAGTTACAATGGAATTATTTTGCTGTAATCCGCGTTTGTTAAGAGAATCTAAGTATTGCTAAGAGTATGAAGCAGGCTACATTCACATACTTTAAACATGCAGGACAAGTCACCACACCTATTACAAAACGCCGCCACCGCCAACACTCCACACAAGCACTACTCACTCACTCACACTCACTCAATCACAACTAGACAAACGTCAGCTAAAATATCATTTGTTTTCTATTCCTATTTTAGAAGTTTTTTGAGTTCCCAGAAACAGTAATAACGACAATTTTTTAGAATAAAACCTAGCTAGATCGATTTTTCCCCCAAAACCCCCTACATGTTGCATTTCATGAAAATGGTTGGAGTCGAAGAAGATATATAAGAAGAATTTATACTCGATTTACCAAAGCTTAGCAAAAAGCCCCCCTAAGCTAAACAAAAGTAAATTTTTCCACATGTTTGGTATATTACAAATATTCAGTATACTAGCATTGCATACATTCACTGCCACAATATTAACAATCGTTTTTCCCAGTGCCCAATGATCAAACTCCCAAACTCCCTACATGCTGAATTTCATCAAAAATCGTTGGAGACGTTTGCGAGATTTGAAAAATATACAACAATACTACGAATAAACAGACATACAAGATTAACTCATTTAAAAATATATATATTAAAAAATGCTAAATTCTAAAATTGTTGTACTTGTTAATCATCTTTGTTTGTAACATGTTGTGCCAATCCCACTCTAAGTGGGGTCGGCACAATATGTTACAAACACGTTGTCATATGATTAAGTAAGTAATTTAAGATAGATATAACTTGTACATTTTTGCTGTAAATTAAAAAAACCGCAAATTTATTACAAATATATTTTAGAATAAAATCATTGATTCAAAAATATTACTTCTACCGAAAACCAGCAATAAATGGCTATTATTTTCAAATCAATCATCATTCTCCTGTCTTATCCCACTCTAAGTGGGGTCGGCACAACATGTTACAAACATGTCATATGATTTGGCTACGTATTTTACGACCGGTCGCCTGCCTGGCGTCAACTTATCTTAGTATTTTTCGACCCCTCGGTAAGAAAGATGGTGGTCTATTTTACTCAACCGGATACCACATGGTGGGTCTACATACCTTAGTCGCCTCTTACGACACCTCGGTAAGAAATGAAGATGGTCTATTTTACTCAGCCGGTTACCGCACGGCGAGTCGACTTACCTTAGTCGCCTTTTACGACACCTCGGTAAGAGATGATGGTGTTCTATTTTTTTCAGGCGGATACCGCACGGCATTCATCACCAAGCCATCGTGGAGTTCTTAAAAAGGAATTGTTATAAAAAGCTTACAACCACTTAAGCGAATAACTTTTACTCATAAAGCACGAGTTAAACAATTCATTCGGTATTTAAACATGGAGTAATAGTTCGAACCACGTAAATTATTTCCTACCGCGTGACTCGTTAATTATTTATTTACATGTTTATAAGAAATAAAAGTTTCATTAATGCTCTATGATTAAAGTATATCGATGCCTTCCAAAGAGTTGTTTATTATATTTTATTTGTCGGAATCTAGATTTAGTTACACGGATTGTAGTCACGATCTATTTCTATAAAAGAAAAACTTATGTAACTTATAAATCCCGAAACTTATATCTTAATATTTAAATGAGTTAATCTTGTATATATATACATATTTTCCGAATCTCGGAAACGGCTCCAACGATTTTCCTGAAATTCAGCATGTAGGAGGTTTTGGGGGAGAAAAATTGATCTAGCTAGGTTTTATGTAAAAAAAATATTGTTTTATCCCTATTTTTGGGCATTAAAAAACACTAACATTTATATTGAATTGAATTTTCGCCATTAACTGTCAAGTCGACGTAGCTTATTCGGGGAACTAGCAGCCTCGAGAAAAGTAAATACCTAGGATCGATCCCCAACTAAATTATAATTTTTTTTTTTAAGTTTTTTTTTGTGAAAATAATTACCGAGCAAGGCTCGGTCACCCAGATATTATTAACTTATATGTACACTTATATATTAACTTATAACTTCAGACAATCTTTGGAATGATCCAGCGGGTATATAAAGTTTGATGGCGATCAATGGATTTTTTGTCTATTTTAAATAAATACTTTAATATCCAGTCCATATATAATGTACCCAGAATGTCGTGTAGTATCTGGCTGAGTAGAATAGACCGCTCATTGCTTACCGAGGTGTCGGTTTCACAAAAATTACTTAGTGGCGATCAAAGGATTTTTTTATAACTGTGCTGTTTTAAATAAATACTTTAATAATCTGTCCATATTTAATGTACCCAGAAAGCCGTGTAGTATCTGGCTGAGTAGAATAGACCGCTCATTGCTTACCGAGGTGTCGGTTTCACAAAAATTACTTAGTGGCGATCAAAGGATTTTTTTATAACTGTGCTGTTTTAAATAAATACTTTAATAATCTGTCCATATTTAATGTACCCAGAAAGCCGTGTAGTATCTGGCTGAGTAGAATAGACCGCTCATTGCTTACCGAGGTGTCGGTTTCACAAAAATTACTTGGTGGCGATCAAAGTATTGTTTTATAACTGTGCTGTTTTAAGTAAATACTTTAATATCCAGTACATATATAATGTACCCAGAAAGCCGTGTAGTATTTGGCTGAATAGAATAGTACCACCCTCATTTCTTACCGAGGTGTCGTATAAGGCGACTAAGGTAAGTCAACCCGCCGTGTGGTATCCGGCTGAGTAGAATAGACCACCCTCATTTCTTACCGAGGTGTCGTAAAAGGCGACTAAGGTAAGTTGACCCACCGTGTGGTATCCGGTTGAGTAAAATAGACCACCCTCTTTCTTACCGAGGAGTCGTAAAATACGACTGAGGTATGTTGACGTCAGGCAGGCGGCCGGTTGTAAAATACGTAGCCGAATCATATGACAACATGTTTGTAACATGTTGTACCGACCCCACTTAGAGTGGGATAAGGGCACGAGGATGATGATTAAATATTATTAATATTGACTGGCCCGTTGGAGCAGTGGGTAGTGACCTTTCCTTCAGCTCTACGGGTCGCGGGTTCGATTCCCGCCGAGGGCCAACATTTTCTATAAATGAATTTGTTGGTCTTTGAGCCTGGCTGTATATTTGTATTTAAGTATGTATTTATAAAATATATAAGTATATATTCACCAGTTGTCTGTCACCCATAACACAAGTATTAAGTTACTTACTTTGGGGACGGACGACCGTGTGTGTAAGTGTCCCATATATTTTTTTTATTTATTTATTTATTTATTATCAATACTGATACGTCAAACTATCTGTGAAAGGGAATTAAAATGTCTTTATTATTGCAATTGTAATTTGATTATAGCTGTTTTGCTATTAATGCTATTAAATATCAATGTCTAATTGTTAATTCCAATTTATCACACGTGTCATAATTATCGGTGAAAGAAAACATCGTGTGGAAACCTGTATATCTCTAGAGAATTCTGGGGATATGTGTAATCTACCAATCTCCGCTGTGTGGTATCCGGCAGAATAGAATAGTACCACCCTCATTTCTTACCGAGGTGTCGTAAAATACGACAGAGGTAAGTTGACGTCGGGCAGGCAGCCAAATCATGTGACAGCATGTTTATAACATGTTGTGCCGACCCCACTTGATTGGGATAAGGGCAGGAAGAGGATGTGTAATCTACCAATCCACATTGGAGCAGCGTGGTAGGTCTTAGCTTCCTTCTCTCCTGAAACGGAGAAAGAAGGTTGGATTACTATCCAGCAGTGCGCCCAGCAGTGGGCCCAGCAGTGGGATAGTAACAGGCCGTTACTTTATATTAAATTATAATAACGGTAACATTAGTATGAATAATATCCACATTAGACCCTAAAGCCCTAACGATTTCACATCACGCCTAATTGATAATTGGCACGTTTTTACTAACGTCACTCGTTTAAGCTGCGTTAAAGTTATCGCTTGAATCAAAACCTTGAGTATCTAGAACGCACTGGTTTATTCTTATCAGCTAATCAAATTGACGTAATTTATAATGTTCTCTACAATAATTAGATTTGAGTTATTGAGGTAACTGCAGTTCTACGGCCTTAACACGCACCGTACTTTTGGTATTATCATTTTCGTTTGCGTTTGCAAGCTTTATTGTATTACTAGCCTTAACCCGCAATTTACGTAAATTAAAAAAAGACAGTAAGATTGTTAAGAGGAGATTAATTTGATGCAATCAATATCTTATTTATGTGTTTCGTTTACAGAAAATATTATTGTGATGAATATATACTTATATATTGGTTACTGTTGAATATATACTTATATATTGTTTTTCAGACCATCTGCATCCTCCTGCCCTTATCCCACACTAAGTGGGGTCGGCACAACATGATTTGGCTGCGTTTTTACGTCCGGCCGCCTGCCTGACGTCAACTTACCATAGTCGTATTTTACGACACCTCGCTAAGAAAGAGGGTGGTCTATTCTACTAAACAGGATACCACACGATGGGTCAACTTACCTTAGTCACCTTTTACGACACCTCGGTAAGGAATGAGGTTGGTCTATTCTATTCAGCCGGATACCACACAGCGGATCGACTTACCTTAGTCGCCTTTTACGACACCTCGGTAAGAAAAGAGGGTGGTACTATTCTATTCAGCCGGATACCACATAGGGGGTCAACTTACCTTAGTCACGGTTTTTAAGACCAACAAATTCATTTATAGAAAATGTTGCCCTTCGGCGGGATTCGAACCCGCGACCCACGGAGCTGAAGACAGTGTCACTATCCACTGCGCCAACCATATAGGTTAATATATATCGCATGCTTTGTATTAAAGTGACCGTATACAAAAAAAGTTGTTTGGTAGCAAATTGCAAATCTCACATCTCATAAGTGTTAAAGAGACCCATAACTTAGAAGAGCAAGAAAACACTTGCTTTATTAATAGTCCGTCGCGTGATGTCATAGATTGCATTGATGTAAGAATTACAATGTATCTAACTCAATTAGGTATAATTTTGAATAAGGTCAATTCAATACTAAGCGTGCGATATGTTTAGATTCCATTGGCCCAGGAAGATTCTTCAAGATGAAGTTAAGCGATGTATGGCAATAACAAGGTCTTCAATGGATAAAATGAGGAAAATATGGAGGAAAAACAACATTACAAAAGCAACTAAGATCCGGCTAGTGTGAACGCTTATATTTCCCATATTTTTGTACGCCGCAGAAACGTGGACGCTGGGAGATACTGAAAAAAAGGAGATGCTCTAGAGATGTGATATTGAAGAAGGATCCGAGTGTCATGGACAGAGTTTAGGACTAATACCGCCATACTGAACTCGGCATAAAGCAGCGTCTATCGACTTTGATACAAACTCGCATTTTAAAGCTATTTGGACCCATCTCGAGGCGAAACAACGCCTTGGAACGTCTTGTTATCCAAGGCAGAGTGGATGGTCTCCGATGCGATGGCTATAGCCAAGTTAAGGCAATAGTAGGCGGCCCTGTACACAAGTGCACCAGAACGAACAGGAACAGGCAGAAATGGCGAGATATAGTGCGCGAGTAACATCTGCCATCCTTAAAAATACTGAGTGTTTTCCACGACCACTCTGTCAAGAGTGTTAGGACTGAGAAGAAAAAGGAAGATTCTAGAGTAGAATATCAATTATCAAGACGCGATAACAAAAACAAACACACAAATACACATATCACACACTCACACAAACGCACTACTTCTTCGAAATTCTACTATTCATTTACACAGTCATCGTACAAACTATAGCGTGGGAACTTAAAGGTTGACGATCCCTATTATAGATTACCAGATAACCCAGTTAGAACACGACTGTCCTATTTTATTGTAAGCTGTGATAGCCCAGTGAGACCGCCTCTTTCGAGGAGGTTACGGGTTCAAACCACAGAGCACCAATAAGTTTTTTTGTTATAACGTATGTGCCTTACTTATATTTGCAATTTATCACACGCTTGAAATTATCGGTGAAAGAAAATACTATTTTTGCCGTAAATTGTCAAGTCAGCGTAGCTTATTCGGGGAACGGGTGGTCTAGAGAAATGAAAATTGAAAAAAAATTGAGCCCCACCTACACAATAAAAGATTTGTACTTTAATAGTGTACCGTCCAGACAAATTGATCGATAGCCCACAAATAACATGTAAAGTACATAAAATAATTACGTATCTTTACAATTCTATGGAAGTGATAGCGTGACACCATGCTATTATTCCGTGAGGAGAAAATAAATTTTGCTTTTTTTATTGTAATTATATCCATTCTTTGGCCGAAACGCGAGGTTGGGTTTTTTTATTATTGTACGTATTCATTAGAAAAATAATGAAACCTCTATGTGGTACCTTTAATTTGAAAAAAAGAAAGAAAGAATAGAAAGAAAAATAATTTTATTTGTGCCAACACACTACACAAGTATAATAAGACATATAATAATATATTAAAACAAAGAAAAAGAACGCAGTACAGAATGTAACTTATATAGTGTGATGTCCCAAATTGGTGTAACCTCTCAGCCTGAAGTGGTGAACATTTTATTTTTCGTCTGGTTTTAGGACAAAGCCATATATATCAGGGGTGATGAAAAAATGTATTTTTGTTTTAAAGCTCCTATTAAAATGATCAGGATAAATACCTTTAAAATTTGTTTTTATATTTTTTTTTTTTTGGACATTTACACACACGATCGTCCTTCTCCAAAGTAAGTAACTTAATTCTTGTGTTATGGGTGACAGACAACTGAATATATATATATTTTTATACATATATATTTTTAAATACATACTTAAATACAAATATACACCCAGACTCGAAGAACTGGCATTCGGCGAAAATCGAACCCGCGACCCGTGGAATTAAAGGATCACTATCCACTGCGCAAACGGACCAGTCAATTAATTTCAGTATGAAAACAAACTTATCTTTTACTTAACCTAATAAAGATCATTTTTAAAAGCTTTCATTTGAATTAACCTCAATTATTACTTACAAGGCTACAGAAAATCAGAGTAAATTGTAGTCTAAAAACCTTCCAAATACAAAAGCTTGAAATGAAAACTCACAACCAAAGAATTACGACTTCGTACCAACAAAAACATGTTTTCATGTGAACCATTTTAAAATGTACCGGAAATTCTCAAACTCTAACCTTATTTATGGAAACTTAAAGGTCATATTTCACTTATAAAAGATCGTCCTCGCTGGTTTCCTTACATTTCTGGAGTGGATCCAAACGCATCAGAAATTCAAGCTTCAGCGAGCGTCCTCGTTGGAAATAGCTACGTAAACTGGAAATTCTATTTAAGCTTAGTTGTGGAAAAAGTAGTAATAATACTGAGAAGTAAGTTCTTTTAGGAGAGTAGAAAATAAATTATAACTCGAGAACGAATACCTCCTAAATGTTGAAACTGTTAACACACACTATATACAATAACACGATATAATAGGAATACCACAATTCCCGTTCCGAGATGCACTTCTCTTGAATGACGAACAAAGACTGACTGTAACTGAAACGTTTTATCAATAGGAAGACTCAACCGGAAACAACACGTTACAGTGTTGTCACCATTTTTATCAAAAAGGACGCGATACTCTTGTTTCATGTCTGTGTTGCTATAAAATACAAAGCGGAAGTCAATGGCGACAACAAAACTAATATAAAAATAAATACCGTCCATCCGTGATATCTCATAATTCTCCTGCCCTTAACCTCTAAGTCGTTAGCATCATGTTATAAACATGTTGTCAAATGATCAAATGTCAGCTGCCTAACGTCGACTTACTATAGGATTCGCGATACCTCGGTACGAAAGAGGGTAGTGTTTTCTACTCAACCGGATACTATACGGTGGGTCAACTTACCTTAGTTCCCTTTTACGACACCTCAATTACAAATAAGGGTGGTCTATTCTACTCAGCAGGATACCACACAGTGGTTCAACTCACCTTAGTCGCCTTTTACAACACCTCGGTAAGAAATGATGGTGGTTTATTCTACTCAGCCGGATACCACACAGCGGGTCGACTTACATTATTCTCCTATTACAACTCCTCGGTAAGAAATGAGGGTGGTCTATTCTACTCAACCGGATACTATAACCGGATACGGTGGGTCAACTTACCTTAGTCGCCTTTTACGACACCTTGGTTAGAAATTAAGGTTGTCTATTCTACTCAACCGGATACCACACAGCGGGTCAGCTTACGTTATTCTCCTATTACAACACCTCGGTAAGAAATGAGGGTGGTCTATTCTACTCAGCCGGATACCACGTTGCTTAGATATGTATGATTTTGTACTAATAAATTTTACTGTATTATATACACATCCGACACATTCAAAGGACAGAAATAAATCAATTCTAAAATTGGACGCCGTCAAAACGACCGAATACATTATTAATAAGGCATATATCAAGTTGTTGCAAGGTCTATTTGGCGCCAATCCAAAACACTTTATAAAGCGTACTACGGTGAGTTTTGGACAAATTAATTTCCCTCATCAAATACGTTCGCTTACAAGCTTAGTGATGTATAAACAATATGGAGAACACATTTTACGTTGTACACAGAATTAATTTACATGAAATTGTGTAATTTATTCAGTATTTATGCAAAAATTGTAATTACTTGAATTGCTATATGTTGACTTCATTTTCAGTGTTGAATGAACGTGTAATAAATAATTTATGAAACAATATTTATTAAAGAAAATTACTTTAAAGTTTTCTTAGTAAGAATTTTAAAATAAGAACACGTAGTGCATTTTTTTCTATCCTTCATCATTAGATTATTCCTCTTTTATCGGTTCACAAAAAAGAAGGATAGATTTCTTCTAAAAAAGCTTAGTATTCTTGTTGCCATTTTCTAGTCTTTCTAAAAAATGGTCTTGCACATCATCATCCTTACAGATCTATTTCAATTATTTACTGTCACGTTATTTGATTTTGTAAAATTAAATCAATAGTGGGTCTCACTGAAGGCAAAACATACTTTATATCCAAGCAAAGCCTGAACGCTAGTGAATTTAAAAAACAATTCTAATCACAACTACACAGCCTAAGTAAGCCTTGTATAAGAAGCCTTCAATATTAATTTCGCTAAGTTTTGCCAAGTTCTCACTAAATCGAAATGCAATTTCTGTCCCAGAGCGCCTGTTTGCGACTAACATACATATTATACGTTTGCAATATGTAATATACGAACTGGAGCTTCGCTTTACAACCGAATGAACTTGCGGGCTTCTGTATATATGATAAGTACAGATAGCAAACAAATTAAAAGTAACTTTTTTTTAATTCAGACTACGTTCTCGAAAATTTTGTGTTTATCATGGAAATCTCATGGAGGGTCAGAGAATAATGAAATCCACACAGTTAAGGTAAGAGCACTAGTAATTGACCATACTAGAAGTTGACCGTTATGCATGAAATTTTAAATAATAAAGGTTTATTGTACCTTGTAAAAATAAATTTGTAATTACCTGTTGCCATCTATTAACAATACCCAAAACCTCTGAACTGTAGCCCATTGTTTAATATTTAAAATATAATATTATTAATTAGTATATTTTATTACCTACAACAAACAAATGCCTTATTATTTAAAATTTCATACAAAACGGTCAACTACTAGAGCATGGTCAATTACTTTACAGCATTTTTGTTATCCCCAGGTATTTATTATATTTTATTATTGACAGGTTTTCTGTATAGACCTCCATCTAATCTTTAATCTTTAAATAAGCTAATCTTGTATAGTTATATGTAACTACATGTAGAGGGTAGATTGTGTAGCAAGTCCATGGACTTGCGAGTAGGTCCAACAGTGGAGGACAAATGGGTGATGAGAGAGAGATAAAAAATGTATCAGCCTTGGATAATTTGTTGTCGCCCTAATCAGAGCTCATCATGTGAAACTAAAGTTTAGTTTGGGTTGATCCCAATCAAATTTAACGTATAAGACGCGTGTTACTGCATAGCTTATATGCCACATATATCAACATTTTGAACAAGTCTAAACGTGCTTCATATAAAACGTGTGTTAACTAGTTTAAATATATACCATATGTTTAATATGTGTATGTATATATTGTCACAGATAATAATAGAGAAAATCGTACATTTTGTTTTAGTTGCATACTTTTTATATTTACAATTAATGAAATTTTATATCATATAAAAAAGATTTTTTATTGTTATATAAACACGGGAAACATCGCGTTATAATGGAATTACCTGTGTATAAGGTTCAACGTTTCGGCAGAGTTGCATTCACAGAGTTGGTCACGAATTGACTCAGTCAGTCAGAGTCACTTCGTGACCCGTATGTTTATGTAATAATAAGTAGCGGCCTGTTACTATCCCACTGCTGAGAATAGGCCTCTTCTCTCTGTTTTCGGAGAGAAGGTTTGGAGCTAAGACCTACCACGCTGCTCCAATGCGGATTGGTAGATTACACATATCTCCAGAATTCTCTAGAGATATGCAGGTTTCCTCACGATGTTTTCTTTCACCGAAAAGCGTGTGATAAATTGCAATTATCAATTAGACACATAAGTTTTAACAGAAAAACTCATTGGTGTCTGCCCGGGTTTGAACCCATGACCTTCTCGAAAGAGTCGCACGGTGTTACCGCTGGGCTAACACATTTAGTTTATGTAATAATCAGTATAAATCGCAAAAAAACTACCAAGAATTTTTATATTATTTTTTTATATTTACATTTTTAACTAAATAAATAATATATTTATTATAACATTACATTATTTTTATACTAACGGTACACACAATCAGTTAAGAATTGTCAGCGAACTAAAATTCGCTGTTGTGACAAACGAGTTGTCTCCAGCGACAAAGCTCGCGTCGACAAAATACGTACCTAAGTTAGAAGCTGAAAATCGTATTTAAACGGAGGCAGAAACTATACAATAAACTGAGACTTACAGACTTACGACTTACTTTTACAGATGTTTTCTACAATCTCTGTTTAATATTTAATAATTGAATTTTCGTTAGATACTTAAATATGAAAACATTGGGACCTTTTTTAAGTGCAACACTTTGTAAGATAGCCCCGCTCTCCATAACAATATGCATAGTAAAAACATTACCACACGTCCCACAAAGCGCCGCTAAACACCAACACTCCACACAAGCACCATACACACTCACTACCACAACCTCAACGATCATTGAAACCTTTTTTTTAAGGTAGAGATTTGACCTCCTTGGTCCAGCTAGAGTTTGTATAGGTGTATCGTTATAATTAAAAAGTTATATTATGATACAGGTGTCCATACAAGACCTGTATGAATAAAACTTTTTTTAATTTTTTTTTTTGGCCTGTATGTAATGTTTGTCATAAGAATTTTAGTTTCAGTTTCACAATTATTGTATTATTAATAGTATCAGAATAGATATAAGAAATTTTCATAACGTTTGTAGTATTTTACAGTCCCCAACTTACTGTTGGTAATATTCAGTTCCGCAGCCAAAATTTCCTTTTATTTTTACGAAAATATAAACGACATTGTCCGATAGCTCGAATTTCCATAGTTTAATATTTCAGCCCATAACTGATATTAATACTGTATCCGGCGTCGAATTCAATTATTCCTTGCCATCCATAAAGAATTTTTGATTGTGTTACTATTTTTGTGAATATTCATTCAAATTCAAAATATCCTTTATTAACTGGAACGGGCACGGGCCGTAATGTGGGACGCAACATGCGTTGATACGTTAGCCTCGTCCCATATCAGGGTAACAGCGTCAAGATCTGGAGCTGCGGCGGAAATGGCCGAATCAGGCAAACGGCGGAAGTATGTAACTCTCATCGAGAGTTCTATATTTGTGCCGTTTGCAGTCGAGACCCTAGAGCCCTGGAGTCAAAATGCAAAAAAAAATATATTCGTTTTAACGCCTCAGTTAATTGCCTCTTCAGGTGAAAAGAGGGCTGGCTCCTTTTTCGCACAAAGAATCAGCTCAGCGATTCAGCGCGGAAACGCTGCCAGCATTCTTGGGACCATTCCACGTGGGCATGATTTATATAGTCCTAGCGTGTAAATTCAAATTCAAATTCAAAATATTCTTTATTCAAATAAACTTGTAAACAAGTGCTTTTGAATCGTCAACTCTACTGCTGGTTCGGAAAGCTGTTCCTACCGAGAAGAGCCAGCAAGAAACTCGGCGGTTGCTCTTTTAAAAATATAATTCTTAATACTATTTACATTAAGTCGATACTGTCTTGTACAGGTTCAAAGAGAGCTATATCCACACATTCTTGTCTTCCAAATAATCTTCAAGAGTATAGTAGGCTTTCTGTATCAGCCTCTTTTTAACAGTGTTTTTAAACTGATGTAATGGCAAAGCTGAAATTGATTGCGGAATTTTATTATAGAATCTTATACCAAAACCCACAAACGAATTACGTACTTTTGCAAGGCGCAAAGCAGGAGCCGCAAGCTTATGTCGGTTCCTGCTTTGTCTATTGTATACATCACCTATCGTTTTATAATTCTTTATATTTTTATGTACATAAATAAGATTGCTTAAAATATACTGTGAAAATTATTTAAAATAAACTCCTTTACTAACTTGTTAACAATTGCTTTTGAATCTTCAACTCTACTGCTTTTTCGAAGTTCAGAAGGATGATTTTGATTTATGTAGGCACATGGTGTTTATATGAAAACTTGTGTATAATTGATATTTGAAATTTATCAAATGCTTTCCGGTAAAGAAAACATCGTGAGGGTGAATCTGCATGTCTTTAGAGAAATCTAGGGATATGTGTAACCTTCCAATACGCTTTGGAGCAGCGTGGCAGGTCTAAACTCCAAACCTTAAAGGCCTATGCCCAGCAGTGAGATTATAACTGGCTGTTACTAGTATTAATTATATGAAAGCACTTATAGCAGAATTGTCATTTGGCTAGTTGCCCAGTTTTTCTGTTTCAACACTCCACCTATGTCGTCAACTTCTTTTGGCTTTACGCCTAAAGCATACAGCATTTGCTTCAAACATTTTTTCTTAATATGGAGAGAGTCTGGCTACACACGCAACAATATTCTAAAGTAAGAAATCCTAATGTTAAAAAGGTGAAAATTTGTGTTTGTATGTGTGTGTTGACTTGTGTAAGTGTGTATTGCTTTCAATTCAACAACTTAAGAGATTTGTACAAAAAATTTGTATATGAGTAAATTAACACAGGTTATTATTGTGTTATAAATATTAGTATCTGGGATAGCCGTACGGTATCCGGCTGAGTAGAATAGACAATCCTCATTTCTGACCGAGTTGTCGTAAAAGGCGATTAAGGTACGTTGACCCGCTGTGTGGTATCTAGGTGAGTAGAATAGACCAACCTTATTTCTTACCAAGGGTCGTAAAAGGCGACTTAGGTTAGTTGACCCGCCCTGTTGTATTCGGCTGAGTAAAATAGACCAGCCTTATTTCTTACCGAGTTGTCGTTAAAGGCGACTAAGGTAAGTTGAATCGCCGTGTGGTACCCGGTTGAATAAAATAGACCACCGTCTCTCTTACCGAGGTGTCGGAAAAAAACCACTAAGGTAAGTAGACGTCATGCAATACGTATCATGTAACAACATGTTTATAACATATAAACATATATATAAGATAAGGGCAGAAGAATGATTAAATATTAGTATCTGGGTAACCGGACCTTACTCGGTAATTTTATTGAAAGTTATAGAAAATGCAATTTAAAAAATTAAAAAAACAAAGAAGCCTTTTCTTTGGTGATATCTGGGACTGAAACTAACTAAACTAAGACAATTTATTAAGGAAATCTTAAATTAACCTTTGTATTATATCTTTATATTCGCAGTTTGTGAATGCCTGAAAACAGGCATTAAGCGTTTTTTTTTAATAAAACCTAGCTAGATCGATTTATCGCACCCATGCTGTGCCGACCCCACTTAGAGTGGGATAAGGGCAGGAGGATGATGAGGATGGTGATACATGTACATTTCTGTTCTATTTCCCATGTTATTATACTAGAGTTGTTCCAGGCTAATGCGTTTTGCAATTTTTTTTTGTGCTGGTGTTATTCATTATTTATGGGATCGTATATAGTAAAGTAGGCCAAAGGAACTCTTGTCTACTTTGTTACGTAGTAGTTTCAGCTGGCGCTTCGTCATACTGTACGTGCTTTGAATCTAAGTTAAACTCGAAAATATTGTAAACGGAAATCTCCCTGTTACAAGGCAGATGTCGCGCACAGCTATCTAGTTACTGTCGCAATTCAGTATGAAGCTTTGATGACATCCTCGCCAGTATTAGAAATATTTCGTAACACAATAATAAATTCATCAAGTAAAAAATGCTTTTAAATAAGCTTTTAATAAAACTTCATGATCCTGCCGTTAGTGTTGAGGAGTACCCTCGTCTGGAGCTAATCCTGGCAGCGGGGCAACAGTGGGATAGCAAAAGGCTGTTACTATTTTCTTTACTATAATTACTTATCATATCTTAAGAAGTTCTTAAGATATTGGGTAAGAAATAAGAGTGGTCTATTCCATTCAGCTGGATACCACACAGCGGGTCAACTTACCTTAGTCACCTTTTACGACACCTCGGTAAGAAATGAGGGTGGTATATTCTACTCAGACGGATACTACAAAGCGGGTAAACTTACCTTGGTCACCTTTTACGTCACTTCGGTAAGAAAAGAGGGTGGCCTATTCTACTCAGACGGATATTACACAGCGGGTCAACTTACATTAGTCACCTTTTACGACACCTCGGTAAGAAAAAGTGTGTGGCCTATTCTACTCAGACGGATAATACAAAACGGGTAAACTTACCTTGGTCACCTTTTACGACACTTCGGTAAGAAATGAGGGTGGCCTATTCTACACAGACGGATATTACACAGCGGGTCAACTTACCTTAGTCACCTTTTATGACACCTCAGTAAGAATTTAGTGTGGTATATTCTACTCAGACGGATATTACACAGCGAGTCAACTTACCTTGGTCACTTTTTACGACACCTCGGTAAGAAATTAGGGTGGTCTATTCTACTCAGACGGATACTACACAGCGGGTCAACTTACCTTAGTCACCTTTTACGACACCTCGGTAAGAAATGAGTGTGGTCTATTCTACTCAGCCGAATACCGCACAGTAGGTCTTCCACTGTTGTGGACTTTTTCCCTCTTCGAACTTTTATATTACCTAATCCCTCCCTCCTCTGACACGCTACCTTCGTCTAGCTGTTTTCCAATCTATACTAATATATAAAGCTGAAGAGTTTGTTTGATTGTTTAAAAGCGCTAATCTCAGGAACTACCAGACCGATTTAAAAAATTCTTTGAGCGTAAGATAGTCCATTTATCGAGGAAGGCTATAGACAACTAGGCTATAGATAACATCGCGCTAAGATAAATAGGAGAGGAGCAGCAATAAAAAATATTGTGAAAACGGCAAAATTGAAAGCTTTCCTTACCGCTGAGTAAACGGTAATAGTTATTCAAAAATCATGTATTACAAACTTGTTCCCCTCTAAAAGTTCTGAATAAAAGTCCGCGACGGCATATGTGTAGCTATTAAGGTTAACCCACTTTAATCATTTTTATGGTTATGAAATGAACACTTGGAGTAAATAAGGCACTAAGTACCTAAAAATTAAAATTCGAAATAAGTATGCAATTTGGTTCTAAAAGCCTTTCGCGGGGATTTTAATCTTATCACGCGGGCCGCTGGCGATTGTTAAGTAACAAATGAAATCGTAACAGGCCTTGTCTATTTTGCCCAACCTAGAATGGAAATAAAGATAGACATATTAGCCAATTTAGTGCTACAGATTTATAGCGGGCGGCCGATAACCCCTACTTTTGTAATCTTTGACTTTAATCGTAGGTCGTTTATCTTAATACATTTTAGAAGTTACAATACAATACTTTGTTATAATCCTCGTTTGTTAAGAGAATATATGTTATGTAACTTTATGATTTAATAAATAATTTTCAATAATATTCATAAAATGTATTCAAAAAAATAAAAATGAAATCTGAATAGCAACCTTAATACTATATTTATTGTCGTATTTAAATGTTTAGTACCTGAAATAAACAAGCCTTGCTCGTTAATTTTTAAAACGATGTAAAAAAAATTTAAAAGATAAATGAAAAAAAAAAAGGCAGGTGGGGCTCGATTCTAGGTATTTTCAAATCGCATTCCCCAAATGAACCACCATGGCTTTATGTTTGACAACGAAAAATTGTGATTGTAATCAACGTAAATTTCAAAAAAAATTTAGAGCCTGAAAACAAGGGTAAAACGACATTTTTGTTTAATAAAACTTATCTAGATCAATTGTTCTCCCCCAAAACCCCCTACATGCTGAATTTCAGCATAATCGTTGGAGCCGTTTCCGAGATTCCGACATACATACAAGATTAAATCATTTAAATATTAAAGATATTAAAATTTAATAAATATTTATATCATAAATAATTAATATAAAATATTAATATTGAATAAATATCGGCAAAATCGTAATTTGATAATGCGATAAATCACAATTTTGTCTTTAAGCCTATCCTCCTGATGATGCTTCGGTTTCGGGGCGAAACGATCGAAATTGTGGTAGTGCTTGTACGGACTGTTGCTGATGGCGGCATTTTGTGATACGTGTGGTGACTTGTCCTGCATGTACAAGGTATGTGTAATCACGTATTATTTTTATTTTTATAAATACGTGTCATGAAAATTGTTGAAAATTATTTATTAAATCATAAAGTTTTTGAAGTTCTTTTTATACATCAAAAGCTCATTAGTAAAAATTAACTAATTTTTTTACTTTAAAATTAGGACGAAAATAATTGATTATTTAGACTTAAATCAGTGCGTTTACAAATTAAACGATTTAGTTATAAATTATGGCTGATATTTCAGCTTTCCTCAACCATTATATAAACAATATTAAAACTTATTGAAACTATGACCTCTTTAACTCTACGACCTTACCCAGAGGGTAACGTCCACTTTGGGTATAACTGGATTATGATTTTTAAGATATCGTCAATTTATTAAACATAACGTTATAACGTGAATAATGCTTATTCATTAATGAAATAATTTAGATTGACCTACTTAGATAATAAAAAGCAATTATAAATTATTTTTAAATGGTAACATTGTTAATAATCAGTTAAGCGAAAATCATAAAGTTTTCAGTGAGTGCAAAAGTTTTCGTAATAAATGTAACGAGAAAACGTATTAAGAAAATCGTCTAATAAAACCTCCGCAAAACCTTACGTAAGCTGAATCAAAGAATTCTTATCTGTAACATACTCACATGGACACGATGAATTAAACAAATATATAAATGTCGAACCACCCTTAAATTAATTAAAAACTAGTAACACCGAATTATTGCTTCACGTTTCACTCTTGGCAGATTGACAGGTTGACGTAATTTTTGGCGCGTAAACGTTACGTTTATTGTCTGTTATATATATTTTTTTTATTAACGGGCACGAGTCGGATTGTTTCCAGCCAGGCTCGTGTTTTGTTTTGGGCTGTGATGTATTGAGGGGTAAAAAGGCGTGCAGCCTGGCTGACAACTGCCGGCGAAGTAGATACTACATGCTTGGTATTGCGCGCGCATTACTTGGCGATAAACCTGCGTCAATTTTATTACGTAGGTGTTACTTTAAGCTCTTAAGTATTGGGTGCGTTGGGACTATTAACTGGCATTTGGCAGTTGACAGTTTTGTTTCAATGTAACTTTTGTAAATGGTTAATTTGGCGTATTTCAATAACTAAATAAGATTTGAAAGAAAATTCATCAAAGGATCATTCAAAGGAAAGGATCATTTAAAAAAAAAACAAGTACTATCATACTTGGACTTATGAGAACTAGTTTAGCTGAAACTTTAAGCTCTTAAGTATTGGGTGCGTTTGGATTATTATCTGGCAGTTGGCAGTTGACAGTTTTGTTTTAATTTAACATTTATAACTGGTTAATTTGGCGTATTCAATAACGAAATAAGATTTGAAGGAAAATTTCATTAGGAGGAAAGGAAAGGATCATTCAAAGGAAAGGATCATTTGAATGAAAAAACAAGTAATATCATACTTGGACTTATTAGAACTAGTTTAGCTAAAACTTTAAGCTCTTGTGTGTTGGGTACATTGGGACTATTAACTGACAGTTGGCAGTTGACAGTTTTGTTTCAATGTTACTTTTATAAATGGCTAATTTTTCGTATTTCACTTACAAAATAATATTTGAAGGAACATTTCTTAGGAGGAAAGGAAAGCATCATTTGAAGGAAAAAACAAGTAATATTGGGGTGTAAGGGGGAAGCTAGTCCCAATCAGCTTCCTCAATTGCCAACCTCACCTGCTCGTGGTGCATCCTGCATATAAACCGACGAGGCTCTGGCGACCGGCTAATGGTGGTATAACCATTCCCTTGCTGACCCAAATGTTATAGACCGACAGCGGGCAGCAGCGTTGTCGGTGCGAAATGGTCAGCACTGCGATCACCAACCCGCATGCCAAGCGTGGTGATTACTGGCATATACCTTCATGGATATACACAATAAGCCACAGCCCCTAGTCCCCGGCAGCTCCGCTATTCCCAGCTCTGGCAGCGGTTCGGGTAACGGCGGGGCAGGGTGTGTCAAGAATCTCCGGAAGAGATTCCGCTGCCAATCCCGACGACTTGACCTGGCAACATTTAACGCACGCACTTTGAGGGAAGACGAAAAGATAATCGAGCTGGAAGAGACGTTAGGCAAGTTGCGGTGGGATGTGATAGGATTATCTGAGGTCCGAAGAGAGGGGGAGGACACGATGATCCTAAAATCCGGCAACTTGCTGTACTACCGGGAGGGCGACCAACAGTCCCAGGGTGGTGTCGGATTTCTCGTCCACAAGTCCCTCGTCAACAATATTGTTCAAATCGAAAGTGTGTCGAACAGGGTCACGTTCCTTATACTCAGAATTACCAAACGGTATTCGCTGAAGGTTATACAGGTTTACGCACCGACTTCGACACACCCCGATGAGGAGGTAGAGGTCATGTATGAGGATATATCTCGAGCCATACGTACCTCTAACACCTACTACAGTGTTGTGATGGGGGATTTCAACGCAAAGCTGGGTAAACAGAGCGGAACGGAGTCGAAAGTAGGGCCATTTGGCTATGGGCAAAGGAACCACAGGGGCCAGATGTTGGCAGATTTCTTAGAGAGGGAGAGCCTTTATGCGATGAACTCTTTCTTTGAAAAGCGACCGCATCGGAAATGGACTTGGATGAGTCCCGACGGTTCCACGAGAAATGAGATCGATTTCATCATGTCGACCAGGCGGCATATGTTCAATGATGTCTCTGTGATCAACACTGTGAAAACCGGTAGTGATCACCGTTTGGTCAGAGGCACTTTGAATATAGACGTAAAACTGGAAAGATCCAGACTGATGAAGTCTACGCTCCGACCAACTCGTGCTCATATCCAAAACCCCGAGAACTTTCAACTCGAATTGAAGAACCGCTTTGATTGCCTAGCTGACTGCGCTTCCGTGGACGAGTTAAATAACAGGCTAGTGGAAACTGTTCATACGGTGGGATCCAAGTTTTATAGGACTCACCGTAGGAAAACCAATAAATTCTCGACCCAGACTCTCAAGCTCATGGATGAGAGAAACAAAATGAAACTGCAGTCTTCAAAAGACGCGTTTGACTGCCGACTGCTCGATAGACAGATTTCTAAGGCGCAGAAACGTGACCTGCGACACTTCAACACGGAATGCATCCGAGATGCAATTGAGCGTAACAGGGGCTCCAAAGTGTTCGCGAGAGATTTGTCTATTGGACAGAGGCAGTTGGCGCGACTGAAGACCGATACCGGCAGTATCATTTCATCTCGATCTGAGATATTGAGAGAGGTTGAGAGGTTTTATGGACAGTTATACACTTCAACACAACAGTCTGTTGTCACCTTGGCAAAAGACCCTAGAGCCAAGCTGACCCGACACTATACCGAAGATATCCCGGACGTCAGCCTATACGAGATTAGTATGGCTCTGAAACAACTTTAAAACAACAAGGCACCAGGTGATGACGGAATTACAGCAGAACTTCTGAAGACCGGTGGAAAACCGATGCTCCAAGTCCTTCAGCGAATGTTCAATTCCGTCATTCACGAAGGCATTACGCCAGAAGCGTGGCACAGCAGTGTGGTGGTTCTGTTCTTCAAAAAGGGCGACAACGCTTTATTGAAGAATTACAGACCCATCTCACTGCTGAGCCAGGTTTACAAGTTGTTCTCGAGAGTCATAACGAATCGTCTCGTTCGTAGGTTTGACGACTTCCAGCCTCCCGAACAAGCTGGATTCCGAAAAGGCTACAGTACCATAGACCACATATTCACGCTGCGGCAGGTTATACAGAAGACCGAGGAGTATAACCAGCCACTTTGCTTGGCGTTTGTGGACTATGAAAAGGCGTTTGATTCGATTGAAACATGGGCTGTGTTGAGGTCACTTCAGAGATGCCGAATCGACTACCGGTACATCCAGGTGTTAAAGTGTTTGTACGAAAACGCCACTACGAGACCAATCACGCTGCGGCGAGGAGTGCGCCAGGGGGATGTTATCTCCCCTAAGCTATTTACCGCTGCACTGGAGGACATCTTTAAGCTTTTGGACTGGAGCAGATACGGCATCAACATCAACGGCGAGTACATCACTCACCTTAGGTTTGCCGACGATATAGTGATTATGGCAGAATCTTTGGAAGACCTTAACACAATGCTCGATGACCTCAGCAGAGTATCTCAACAGGTGGGCCTTAAAATGAACATGAGTAAGACGAAAATCATGTCTAACTCACATGTTCCGCTCCATCCGATCATCGTTGAGAACTCTGTACTCGAAATTGTAGACGAGTATATATATCTGGGACATACGGTCCAGTTAGGTAGGTCCAATTTCGAGAAAGAGGTCAATCGTCGAATCCAACTCGGATGGGCAGCGTTCGGGAAGTTACGTGAAATCTTTTCGTCCAATATTCCTCAGTGTCTGAAGACTAAAGTCTTCGAACAGTGCGTGTTGCCAGTGATGACCTATGGCTCTGAAACTTGGTCGCTGACTATGGGCCGTATAAGAAAGCTCAGAGTCGCTCAGCGGGCGATGGAGCGAGCTATGCTCGGAGTATCTCTACGTGATCAAATCAGAAATGAGGAGATCCGTAGAAGAACCAAAGTAACGGACATAGCTCAACGGGTCGCGAAGCTGAAGTGGCAATGGGCGGGGCACATAGTTCAAAGAACCGATGGACGTTGGGGTCTCAAGGTGCTAGAGTGGCGACCCCGCACTGGAAAACGCAGTGTAGGCAGACCCCCCACCAGATGGACAGACGACCTCAAAAAGGTCGCGGGGAGCCGCTGGATCCAGGCGGCACAAGATCGTGTGGCGTGGAAATCCATGACAGAGACCTATGTCCAACAGTGGACGGCTATTGGTTGAAGAAAGAGAGAGAGAGAGATCATACTTGGACTTGTTAGTACTAGCCAAGCTGTAGCTGTTAAAGCTCTTAAGTATTGGGTGCGTTGAGAATATTAGCTGGCAGTTTGCAGTTGACAATGTTTTGTCAACTATGTAACTTTTTTTTTCAATAACGAAATAAGATTTGAAGGAAAATTCATCAAAGGAAAGGATCATTTGAAAAAAAAAACAAGTACTATCATACTTGGACTTGTTAGAACTAGTTTAGCTGAAACTTTAAGCTCTTATATATAGGGTGCGTTTGGATTATTATCTGGCAGTTGACAGTTGACAGTTTTGTTTCAATGTAACTTTTATACGTGGTAAATTTGGCGTATTTCAATAACAAATTAAGATTTGAAGGGAAATTCCATTAGGAGAATAGAAAAAGATCATTCAAAGGAAAAGATTATTTGAATGAAAAAACAAGTTATATCATACTTGGACTTGTTAAAACAAGCCTAGCTGTAACTTTAGCCTCTTAAGTACTAGATTCGTTGGCACTCTGATAGTTGGCAGTTGACAGTTTTGTTCCACTGGAAATTTTATAATGAGTAAATTTCGAGTATCTTGTTCACAAAAGATTATTAGAAAGAAAAATACGTGATATCATACTTGGACTTGTTAGAACTAGTCTAGCTGAACTATTAGCCTAGTTGAAACTATTAACTGGCAGTTGGCAGTTGAGAGTTTTCTTTCACTTTTACTT
This sequence comes from Morpho achilles, assembly GCA_947086495.1. Taxonomy (NCBI): domain Eukaryota; kingdom Metazoa; phylum Arthropoda; class Insecta; order Lepidoptera; family Nymphalidae; genus Morpho; species Morpho achilles. The sequence goes on from CAMTZB010000015.1 coordinate 3,059,476, forward strand.
TTATAACAGGTAAATTTGGCGTTTTTCGGTAACGAAAGAAGATTATTTGGAGGCAAAAGCTAAGAGATATCGTATTTCGACTTGTTAGAACCAACCTAGTTGTAACTTTAGGATCTTGATAGCCTGTTTCACAAGTTACTGATAAAGGGTCGAATAGTTTACCTTCAAATAAACTAAGTAGCACATAAATGTCTCAAAAAAGAGACTAAAAAGTGAAAAATTAAAAAAAAAATCGCGGCAATTTCGAAATTGGTATTTGCTATCCCGCTGATAAACAAAAAACCAACCACATGATCTACCTGTTAACTTATTAGGGACTTTAAGTGCTGAATAAGCCTATCAGAAACCTGAGAAACGCAGAATTCCGAGATATGTGTCAAATATGTTCCGAATTGGCTAACTGACAGTTTATTGGTAACTTGTGAAACAGGCCCTAAGTATTGGCTGCGTTTGAAATATTTACTAGCAGTTGTCAATTTATAGTTTCGTTTGAATTTAACGGAACTAAAATTTGGCGTATTTCAACAATAAGATAAGAAGCAGTTCCCGCCGCGAAAACGCCGCGTAACGAGCTCCTGAATAATAGCCCACTATGGGCTTGAAAGTAGTTGGGCTCACCCGATAAAATAGCCGTTATTATATTAGTATACATTAATTATGCATATCACTCAAGATAGTTTAAATTCAAAAATAAGATAAAATATTATTGTAAATACAAAATATAAAAATATTTATATCTTTTCAATAATTCATTACAAGAAATACAGATTGAGACCTTCTAGTAAGTATTAGACATACTTGTGTCAGAAGGTCTGGCTCTTCCATAATAAAGATACTCGTAAGTTATATTAATATTAAAAAGGTAAGTTTTCCTTATTAAGTTATTTAATTATAGCGTATGTGTATGTGGAGTATATGGGTGTGTGTGTGTGTGTGTGTGTGTGTATGTGTGTGTGTGTGTGTGTGTGTGTGTGTGTGTGTGACTGTTGTGCGTGTGTGTGTGTATGTAGATTTATGTATTTAAGATGTATATTATATATTCTAATAGAGCTTCCGTATCTTCTTAATTTAGAAGTAAGTAAAAAGTTGGTAAAGACGGTTATACCAGCTAAGTAAAAACTCATACCCTGCCTGGGATCGGAGCCCATAATCTTGGTAAGGATTAAGCTATTTACCATTATGGCTGTAGAAGATAAATGGTTATTATATTACGTCTGAATTAATAATCTTTAAAGTTTAAGTAAAACTTAAAGGGTAAAGTGATAAAAATTTTTAATTATTCTTCTACTATCTGATTGAGAATCAAACTAACTTGAACTTAAATTACTTGTTGTTAATAAATTAACATCTGATATTGTTGGTCCTAAAAAATATTAAAGTCCATTATTTGAAAGTATAAAAAAGTTTTTTTTCTGTTTCCAAAAGAGACACGTATCATCATCATCATCATCTTCCTGTATTTATCCCACTCTAAGTGGGGTTGGCACAACATTTTATAAATATACTATCACGTGATTTGGCTGCGTTTTTACGACTGGCCGCCTGCCTGACGTCAACCTCTGTCGTATTTTATGACACCTCGGTAAGAAATGAGGGTGATACTATTCTATTCAGCCGGATACCACACGGCGACCAAAAGAAACACGTATATAGGATTTAAACTGTATCAAAATTTAGCAATATCGGATTCACTCCACCGGATAACCTTTGTGCGTAACATACAGACAGACAGACTTCACTTTATAATCTTAGTAAACATTTGGATAGAAAGTAGTTTATTTCTTTTATTTTATATCTTATATTGCAGCCTAGAAAGTGGTGGAAATTATAATGTTATTTACATACTTTACGATAAATTCTTATCAACAAAAGAGAATTTGAATAAAGAGTTTGGCGATGTGTATGATTGATAATAGAAGAAATATACAATAGAAATATAGTATAGAATACGAAACAAGCAATAGAAAATACAATTAACTGGTAATTATACATTTATATTAATGTATCTACAGTAATTTATAAAGCGGAAGACTTTGTTTGATTGATTGATTGTTTGAACGTGCTAATCTCAGGAACTACTGGACCGTTTGAAAAATTCTTTCAGTATAAGATAGTCTATTTATTGTGGAAGGCTATATAATAATATCACGCTAAGATGAATAGGAGAGGAGCAGCAATAAAAATATTACGAAATCGGCAAAATTTAAAGCTTTTTTGCGTGCGCTGAGTAAACGGTAATAGTTATTCAAAAATCATGTATTATAAAACTGTTCCCCTCTAAAAGTTCTAAATAAAAGCCCGTGACAGCATATGTCTAGCTTTTAAGGTTGACCCACATTAACCATTTTTATGGTTATCAAAAGGCTATATTACGGTTTTAATCTTTCCACGCGGGCGGAGCCCTATAAACTATAAAATTTCTTGAATTTGAAAATCCTTATAATATTTACTATTTACATTTCATGTTTTCAAAGAACATTAACAAGATATTATATATATATTAGAATTAACAAGATATTTTGCAATATTATGTTCAGTATTATTTACTTTACAAAGACGAAAGTTTACTTTTCATTTCAAGATATTGAACGCGCGTTCCAAACAATTCCGTCGTTTAAGTTAAAACGTTCTCAGTAACCCAGTTACCGTGGGGAGTAGATGGCAGTCGCTACGCTCAGGCGTGTGAGCTGAGCTACAGAGCACTGTCATAAGTCGAACCATACGCGTCCGCGCCGCACTTCCCGGGCAATGTTTGCAGTCAATGAGTTCACACATTCATTGCATACCTCAGACTGCAACAGCAAGTATGGTCTGGCGGTGCGGGGCTACGGTTTCCCACGTAACCCCGCACGTCCGCTATCCTCTTCCCACACCCCCTAATCCTTTCGACTCGATCCTTCCCTCCCCCAAACAATCCTTCTCACCTGTCATCTACCATGAACGCGGAAAAAAAAGAGAATAAACTACCCCAGGAGGGTACCAGCGCTGCTGGAGAATCCCTCCCTGAGACTGCTGCTCGGGCTTTAGTCCAAGCACCAGTCTCAGGCTGCTCCTCGTATTCTGGGGGGGGCAATTTTTCGCCTTCTGTAGCGCATCCTGGGGGCTCTACATTGAGCCTTCATGATGAATTATCTAGAACCCTCCATCTGAGGGAAGAAGAAGATCTCTTGAGGTCGCCGACGCCTACGCCCTCCAGCGTGGGCGAGGGCGACTTCAAGATGGTAAAATCTAAGAAACGTAGGGATAGAACAAAAAAATTAAAGAGGCAATCGGCTGTGTCGGACGCGCCTTTGACTCCCCAACCCGTGAAGGGGGAAACCTCATCGGGGGTTGGAGAATCGAAGACCTCCAGACCGCTGAAGATGAAAAGGCAGGGCACAGACCCTGAAGAAGGACCGAGTGAGCAGCGACCGGCAAAGCGTCGAAATCGGGGGGCTCTGGTGGGACCACGTTGCACTGCTAAGGAGCAAAGTGATCTCGCCGTTGCCATCCATCGTGCAGACGGTTTGCCGGTTGATGATAAACTAGCGACCCACATTAGGGATAGATTAGCTGACCTTATCGAGGCAGCTGTGTTGGACGAAGTCGACAGCGCCAAGCTAAACTTCGCGACCTCGGGGCTGGTGTCAGAAGGGTTCTTCCTTGTGACACCAGCGACCGAGCTATCGAGGGACTGGCTTATGGAGTGCGACTTCGGACTCTACAACGGCGTCGCGATAAGGACCATGAGAAGGGACCGAGGTAGGGTTGCGATTTGGATCCCAGGCACTAGGAGGGCAACTGATCCTCTCCTACTGCTTAGGGGTCAGAATCGTAACAGGACGGAGTTAAGGCTACCCGAGTGGAGCCTCATAGTCAGAGAACCCCTACCCCTGGGGGAGCGACTGATTGTGGGGGTCCCTCGGGAGACGAACATTCACTTCCGTGAGGGACTTGTGTGGCTCTTCTATCAAGCCACACAAGTACAAGTTAGGTATTTGAACCCCAAAAAACCTAAAGAAGACACAAAAGCACAGAGCCAAGTTGACACCGACCCAAACTCTGCACAAAACGGAACCAGCAGTGATGCTCGTGTGCTGGAACCGGCTGGCACGATGAACCCACTCATCGGAGCGTCTGGTGGGGCCCCTAGTACCCCCCCGCCACGACATCCGTGTAAGGAATAGTCGGAGCCGCTGGTACCGCCACAGCACACTAATGGTTACTGAGAACGATACATAAGTGATGCCTTGCATGCTTCTTGAGCGTCCTGCCTCACAGCGGATGCTCGAAGCTATGCGGGGCATCATTATGTATTGAAAAAGAACATAAAAACTCAACACAACATACTTAATGGGAATCACACCCAAAAAACATAAACACACACATAAACACTCAACACACTCACTAAAGATTCTTCAGTTAAACTTGCATCACTGCAGGGAAGCCACAAGCGAACTCTGCGATTATGTGAGTAGCAAGCAAATAGATGTGGCCCTGTTACAAGAACCATATGTGGTGAACAAACGTGTGGTCGGTATGGGTTGTTTAGGGGGAGACCTGACCTACTGTAAAAATGGTGAGTCTGACCCCAGAACATGCATCTATACCAGTAACAGGATCAGTAACTTAGGACTAATTGAGATAGAATGTTACAGAGACCTAGTAACGGTGGAAGCTTTGATTCCTATAGATGAAGACAAGAAACTTAGAATGGCGTTTATGTCGGCCTACATTCCTAGCGAGACCGACTTCACACCACCAACTAAAGAACTCGAAGTAACTGTCAACAAATACAGAGGTAAGCAAATTTCCTTTATAATAGGTTGTGATGCTAACTCACATAACGAGGTGTGGGGCAGTACAAACACAAACAGGAAAGGAGAAGCTTTGCTAGAATTTATCATAAGCAATAATCTCGAGATAATGAACATTGGTAATGAACCAACGTTCGTTACAAGTACAAGAAAAGAAGTGTTGGATATCACTCTAGCATCAGAAGACACTATCAAATACATCAAAGGCTGGAAGGTAGATCGCAAAGACTCGTTCTCGGATCATCGTAGAATCACCTTCCATATAGACAGCAAAATTGGGAAATTGCGCATAAGAAATGCAAAAAAGACCAATTGGGACAATTTTGCGTCCCTGATGAGCAAATGGAGACCCAGACACACTTCCTATAACACAATAGAGGAGTTAGAGGAAGGTGCAATGGAATTAAGCACAGCACTAAAAGATGCCTTTATTAGTACGTGTCCACTAAGAGAGGTTACACCAGGCAAGGGTCAACCGTGGTGGAACAACGAACTAAAAAAACTCAGGAAGAAAGTACGCAAATCTCAAAGAAATGCCCTTAAAAGAGGCGATGAATTGAGCTGGGCGGAATATAGAAACAATAAGTCGGAATTCCGAAAGAAGTGCAGGAAAGAGTCCAGAAACGGCTGGAAGGCGTACTGTAACGGAATTACAGAATACCCCGAAGCAGCCCGCCTAATGCGTATACTGGCTAAAGACAGAACATGCAGATTGGGTAGTATTAGAGAAGAGGATTCGATTATATCGGACCCCAAAATAGTACTAACCAAGATGACAGAAGCACATTTCCCAGAATGTAAAGAGATCAAGGAAGCAGAGATATCACCGAACACCAATTACTATTGGTTGGACCCGGGACACATCATATCAGAAGAGCAGATTAAGTGGAGTATTATGTCATTTGCACCATATAAAGCAGCAGGACCTGACGAAATACTCCCAAAAATGCTACAGGTAGCGTACATATACATCAAAGAGAACATGCTAGCACTGTTCAAGGCTAGCTTGGCATGGGGTTATGTGCCAACTAGCTGGAGAAAAGTAAAAGCGGTGTTTATTCCGAAACCTGGTAAGAAAACTTATCAGGAACCCAAGTCATTTCGGTGCATTAGCCTATCATCATTTATTCTAAAAACAATAGAAAAAGTGATGGACGGTTATATAAGAAGTAATATAGAACAAAGCAACCTACCACTACATGAGAATCAACATGCATATATGGGGAGCAAATCAACAGAAACAGCTCTCCATAACTTAGTGGTAAGAATAGAAAGAACCTTAAGCAATAAAGAGTTAGCATTAGGTTGCTTCTTCGACATAGAAGGTGCTTTCGACAAAGCAAACCGTAATGCTATAAGAAACTCTATTCGTAGAGAAGGAATATCTAATGTAGTGGGGCGCTGGATAATGAATATGCTAGAGCATCGTTCAATCTCGGCGGAGTTAAGTGGAGCAACACACATTATAAAATCAACCAGAGGTTTTCCTCAGGGTGGGTGTCTCTCACCTCTTTTATGGTGTCTCCTTCTAGATTCATTAGTCAGGGAAATTAATGAAATGAAGACATATATGCAAGCATACTCAGATGACGGAGTCCTCTTAATAACCGGGAAAGACCTAGGCACTATAAGGAACCTAATGAGTAATAGCATTAAAGTAACATTGAGATGGTGTCAGGAAAGGGGACTAAACCTAAATCCTACAAAAACCAAACTAGTACTCTTTACTAACAAAAAGAAAATAGTCAACTTTAATCCTCTCAGCATAAATGGAGTCGAGATACAGTTGATAAAGGAAATAAAATATCTGGGGATCACATTGGATAAAACCCTAAGATTTAGAACTCATATCAAAGAACAATGCAACAAAGCAAAAATAGCGCTTATGCAATGCAGAAGAGCAGTAGGTAGATCCTGGGGTATGAAGCCAAAAATTATGAAATGGGTATATACGGCTATCATACTACCCAGAATACTTTATGGAGCTTCGATTTGGTGGCATAGAGCCAACATCGGAGTCAACAGTAAGGACCTAACGAAAGTACAGAGGATAGCAACACTAATGATTACAGGTGCAGTGCGAACTACCCCATCCGCTGCACTAGAGGTTTTGTTAGGACTATACCCTCTGGATCTAGCGGCCAAAAGAAAAGCCATAGAACAATGGTACAAGATGAAAGTATTCCAACAGTGGAAGGGTAACTTTACAGACAAAGGGCATACCGAAATAGAGAAAATTTACGGAGACAATCTGTCAATGGTCGTCAAGAGAAGTGACTTGATCAAGAGACAGAAAATCTTCGATAAAAAATATAGGATACATATAGGGGCTAAGGAAGACTGGGAAGTTTATAAGAGTGATATGTGTCAGACCATCTGTTACACGGACGGGTCTAGACGAGAATCCACCAAGCTGGCAGGAGCTGGTATTATCTACAGCTCCCCGTCAAACTCGCACCAGATTTTATATTTGGGCAAATACACAAGCGTCTTCCAGGCCGAAGTGGTGGCTATTATGGAGTGTGCCAGGAAACTAAAAGAATCACGCACAGCACCAAAACACAATATAGTAATATACAGTGACAGTCAAGCTGCATTAAAAGCACTCGACCGTATAGAAACAACTTCAGCTATCGTGAAAGAATGTAAACGAGTACTGAATGAACTAGCTGACTTTGGAGAAGTTACGATTGCATGGGTTCCAGGACACCATGGCCATGCAGGCAATGAAAAAGCTGATGAATTGGCGAGAAAAGGAGCCAGCCAGGCATTTATAGGCCCAGAACCTTTTCTTCCAATTGCAAACACTATAATAAAGCGCGTGATAGATAAAAGAATAGAATTTGAGTCGAGTAAAAGATGGAGAAACACAACGTTCAGGCAATCAAAAGTGTTCCTCAAATCTTTCGACACAAAGAAAACAAAACAGTTAATGTCTCACAGCAGGGAAAACGTGGCAATTGTAACAGGCATTACTACTGGGCACTGCCTGTTAAACAGACACCTGTCAATAATGAGAATAAAAGAAGACGCAACGTGCCCAGAGTGTGGAGAGGAAGAAACAAGTCTTCACCTTATGGCTGAGTGCCCTATGTACTCGCTGGTAAGATGGGAGATACTAGGTAAGGATGAAATTGAAGTTGAGGACCTAACAAATATCCCCTTCAAGGATATTATCAGGTTTGTAAAAGCAACAGGTAGGTTGAAGCAGGTGACACTGTCGGGACAGCAGTGAAACCCGTGTCCCAACATGGGGAAATGGGTGGAATAGTCCAGTATAGGAGCTGACCACCCGTCCTGCACCGACAGGCGTCCCCGCAATTAGATAGATAGATAGAACCCAGTTACCGTCAATTCTAAGAGGAAATTGTGTCATTTTCCAATAAGATAACGTGGAGCCTGTGTCGCTAGGAGATCAAAATAAGATAAACGCTTTTAAGATTGGGTACAAAATTAAAAACGTGACATTATTTTTCTTTATTACAGATTAATTTTATAAAATACTAACAATAGCGGCTCCGCCCGTGTGGAAAGATTAAAACCGTAATAAAGTCTTTTGATAATCGTAAAAATTGTTAAAGTGGATTACCCTAAAAAGCTAGATATATACTGTCGCGGAATTTTATTTCGAACTTTTAGAGGGGAACAATTTGGTAAGACATGATTTTTGAATAACTATCACCGTTTACTTATCGCACGCAAGGAAAGCTTTAAATTTTGCTGTTTTTGTAATATTTTTATTGCTGTTCCTTTATTCATCTTAGCATGATTTTATACGCTATAACCTTCCTCAATAAAAGGAGTAGAATTTTAACTGATTTGTTTCCCTTTAAAAAGATAATTATCGCCTGATCATATTAATTCATTATTTACAATTTAGCATATTATTTATTTATATATTTTAGCATTTTATTATAGCCGTGTGGAATCCGGCTGAGTAGAATAGAACCACCCTCTTTCTTACCGAGCTGTCGGAAATTACGACTAAAGTAAGTTAACGTCAGGCAGGCGGCCGGTCGTAAAATACGTAACCAAATTATGTGACAACATGTTGTGCCGACCCCACTTAGAGTGGGATTAGGGCAGGAGGATTATATTACCCTGTTTTTTTACCACGTTGATCATTATCAAATTTTTAGTTAAAATCTATATAACCCTCTTCACGAACGGTAGCACTTATAGGAGATTTTCCTAATATTTTCCTGATTCATTTGTCTTTTAAGTTCGATTATAGAAAAAAAAAGCGAAAACCCTTTTATATTATATATTCGGGCTATAAGTGATAAGTGATAAGATCTTAAATCTCAGTTTTTTTTTACAGGTTGTATTAATTTTCTTTTTTATTAATCCTTTCTTTTCTTTTAACTTAACGATTACATAAAATTACCAAAATATTTTAAAATTATACCTCTCAGTTGTCGTAACTTAATTTCAAAGTTGTTATTACCATTAATTAAAATACTACTTATTTTAAGTTGTTCAATGTATAATTTTAATGTAAAGTGTGTATTTTGTTGATGATCTATAAATAAATATTCAATATTACCTATAACAAGACCGAAAAGAAATACAGGCACAATAATTATGGTAGAGGAACACTCCTTTTGATTGGTTTATTTTTGTTTGCTCTGTAAGATTTATTTTATCTATGCTAAATATGATCTATATTTAGCATATCTAAAATAAATAATCATTAAACTGACTGATTTACAAGCATCATATAAAAAATCTCTTATAGTAAATGATTTCAAAATAAAATTATTCTTAATAATTATTCACTTACTGTTTTATAAATAGCATCAAATTAACGTACCTGAAATAAAAAAAATACCGTTAAAATAAATTTATTTCATTTAAAACATGTACTTTAGAAATTTATCAATTATGCCATTATATGTATAAAGATGTGAAAAATGTGACAAAAACAGTTTTAAATGTGAATATGGATGGATATATGACAAGAGAGAGAAGGATTAAAAAAAATGAATGTGTGAAGAACCACATGAATATAAAATCACAAACGCCGTGTGGTATTAGGCTGAATAGAATAGTATCACCCTCATTTCTTACTGAGGTGTCCTAAAAGGCGACTAAGGTAAGTCGACCCGCCGTGTGGTATCCGTTTATGTAGAATAGACCACCCTCTTTCTTATCGAGGTGTCGTAAACTACGACAAAGGTAAGTTGATGTCAGGCAGGTGGCCGGTCGTAAAATACGTGGCCAAATCATGTGACAACATGTTTATAACATGTTGTGCCGACCCCACTTAGAGTGGGATAAGGGCAGGAAGATGATGAAGACATATTGTACCAACTATTTAGAGTGGGATAAGGGTAAGAAAATGATGAATGTCGAAAAGAAAACATCGTATATTGCATTTTGAATTCATTTAATATATAGCGCCACCTATGAGCTGAGATTTAATCTAATTCAGTAGTTATGTAACCAAAAGCTCGTGCTTTAGCTTGCAAATAGCGCTCGCAGCTTTCAGGACATGCCGCTAGCTGTTGTTTTGAGATATAACAACAGATGGCGTTCTACGCTTGCGATGAAAACATTAAATTATTTGTTTATTAAACTTTGCCAGCATAAATTATAATGGTGAGTTAAAAATAAATTATATGCCACTCTTAATAATTGCAAAAAAAGCAAAAACCAAATGAAAACATCATTCTTTTATCCTTATCTAACATCGAGTGAGGACGGCGCAACTTTTTTTAAACATGTTGATACATGGCCGCCTGCCTGATTTCAACTTACCTTAGTCGTCTTTTACGAAACCTCGGTAAGAAATAAGGATGGTCTATTCTAGTCAGCCGATTACCACACGGCGGGTCGACTTAGCTTGGTCGCCTTTTACGACACCTCGGTAAGAAATGCGGATGGTCTTTTCTACTCAGCCGGATAACACAGCGTATAATGTGTGTTTAAATCGAGGTAAAAGAAAATTTTAAAATGTAGCTACTTTGCAATTAATCAAATATTCGGTGAAGCAAAACACCTAAGAAAACCTGCATATCTCTAGAGAATTCTGGGGATATGTGTAACCTACCAATCCGCATTGGGGCAGCGTGGTAGGTCTTAGCTCCAATCCTTTTCTCCAAAAACGGATAGAAGAGGCCTATTCCCAGCAGTACATTTTAATTGCTAATAACAGTTATTTCCTATAGTTTATACAAAACAAAGAAAATCGTTTGAAGAAAAAAATTGATAACTAAAAAGAAAGAAAGGATCGGTGATATTCAGGACTTGAACCCAGGTATTTTTACATATTTAATCAGCCCGTTTACCATTGCGCTATTATAACTTGACAAATTATAGTGAAGTTAAGTAATTTATAGAATTAGGCGTTACTTTGCGGAGATCCATAATACAAAATTAATAATAGAATTATTTTGCTATAACCCGCGATGTAGTAAAATATATATAAGGCTAAATGTATAGTGGACAACCCACTCTACATTAAGCATATATATTTTCTATTTTACTTCATCGCGGATTATAGCAAAATAATTTTAGTATTACTTGTGTATTAGTGAAGTTAAGCTTTACAATCCATTTTTATTTAATCAGTTTTTTCAATGCCCGAAAACAGGGATAAAAATAACTTTTTTTTTAAAGATCGATGGATTTTCCCCCCCAAGTCTTTATGCTGAAATTTATGAAAAGCATTTCATGAAAGCCGTTTTGAAGTTCAACACAAGAATTAAAAATTTCAGATACAAAAGATATAAGTAAGTGGCTCTCATAATAACAATCTCGTCTATCGCGCCTTATTGTCAAAGGTTACAACGGTTCGATTCACGTTTTAATTAATAAAGCTTTCTGTAATCTCGAGAGGTTAGTTTATTTATTAACTGCATATTTTGTAATCTACGTGATTTAATCACAAATCCAATAAACGGATATAAGTGTAAGTGTGAATAGTGATTTCACAAATCATACTACATCATTGTGTAGCTATCCCTAAGCGGAAAACGAAACATTTGTAGTCCATAACGCGGACAAATGACTTCGAAAAGGTCAGAGAGTCGCTTGATTTAAGTACAAAATCGTTACTCAGGAATTGGGCATTGAAAAGAAATACTTAAATACTAATTATAAAAAAAAATATTTGAGTCCACACACAGAATTTAAGTCCACGAGATTCTCTGCGAAAGAGATTTAAGGAAATAGGTATTCTTACATTGGCTTCACAGTATATTTTTAGCAATTAAATTTTTGTGCATAATAATATTATACATAAGTATAAAGAAAATTGCGATGTATCTAATAGACAAAGTATGAATGCTTGTTTGAAACGTAAGCTTGCAGCTTGAAAAAGTACGTAAGTCGTTCGTGGCTTTAAGTGTAAGATTTTATAATAAAAATTCCGCTATCTATTGTAGCTTCATTACAAAAGTTTAAAAGCACTTTTAAAGAGAGGCTAATACAAAAAGAATGATATTTAAAAAGAGCTATCGCCGAATTTATTATTTAGCTATTTTCGGTAGGAACAGCGTTCTGAATCAGCAGTAGAGTTGACGATTCAAAAGCGCTTGTTATGTTCTTTTAAAAATATAATTGTAATCACTAGTTATATTAAAGTAATTCTATCTTGTACAGGGTCGAAGAGCTATATCCACGCAATAATTATTATCTAACAATCCTCAACAGTACAGTGGGCTTTTTGTATCAGCTTCCTTTTAACAGTGTTTTTAAACAGCTGTTAGCTAAAATTGGTTATCTTTAATATCTTAATGAGTTAATCTTGTATTTATATATTCGGCTCCAACGATTTTCCTGAAATTCAGCATGTAAGGGGGTTTTGGGGGGGAACAATCGATCTAGATAAGTTTTATTTAAAAAAAATGTCGTTTTATCCCTGTTTTCAGGCTCTTAATTTTTTTTTAAATTTACGATGAATACAATCACAATGTTTCGCTGTCAAACGTAAAGTCATGGTAGTTCATTTGGGGAACGGGCGGTCTAGAGGGGTGAAAATACCTAGGATCGAGCCCCACCTGACCTATTATTTTTTTTATTTTTCTTTTTTTTTTTATTTTTTTATATTACATCATTTTAAAAATTACCGAGCAAGGCTCGGTCATCCAGGAACTATCATATTTTTATATTAACTAAAGTAAAAACCAGATGATACTAGCTTTTATTAAGGTTGTGTTAACCGCTCTTCCGAAATATATCCGCTCAATAACATAAAAAGTAACAGTGTCTGCAATAAACGCTTTCGGATTTTTTACTCTGGGTTTGTTTTTACCGAAATTGCAGCTTTATGAAACTTTGTTTATGTACTTATCGTAGAATTTTATAGATGCTTGACGATTTTACTTTTTTAAGTAGTTTTCTGAATAAGCCGGCTAGGTAGGTCCAATTTTGATAAAGAAGTCAGTCGCCGAATCCAACTCGGATGGGCAGCGTTTGAGAAGTTACGCAAGATCTTTTTGTCCAAAATACCTCAATGTCTGAAGAGCAAGGTCTTTGAACATACCACACGGCGGGTCCACTACATTAGACGCCTTTTACGAAACCTCGGTAAGAAACGAGAGTGGTTTATTCTACTTAGCTTGATACCACACGGCGGGTCAACTTACCTTGGTCCTCTTTTACAACACCTCGATCTATATTCTATACTAATATTATATAGAGGAAAATTTGTATGTATGTTTGTAATGTTTACATCCAAAAACTACTGGACCGATTTCAAAAATCCTTTCACCATTGGAAAGCTGCATCTTTACTGAGCATAGGTTATATTACATCAGAAAAATATGGAACCGTTATAAAAATTTAATAAGGTGAAAAAAATACGCAGGTGAAACCGTAGGATATTACTAGTAAGAAATGAGGAGGGTTTGATCTCGTCCAATACTACACGGCAGTTATAAACATTATCATATAAGTAGTAATAGGCTATGGCTTAATGTCAGAAATAGAATATAGAAAAGCAAAATTTTCCATTAAAAGGAACGAGGCCGACAGCCGCCGACAAATTGGATTTCAGCTGTTATCATCTCGCTGTCAAACTAGCAGGAAATATTTCGCTCGCTATTGTCGTTATATTTGTCGCCGACGAAAAATATCAATACTAATAAAAAAAGCTGAAGTTTGTTTGTTTGAACGCGTGAATCTCAGGAACTACTGGACTGATTTGAAAAATTCTTTGAGTGTAAGTTTCTTCATTTATCGAGGAAGACTTTTTTTTTATACAGAAAAAAAGGCCTTATGGGACGGGGATAGGCGGCAGTTATGTCGTACTCGCACCTACTAAGACGACCTGTATGCTCCGCCACGCTGCTGGTGGAGGGGACGCAGCAGCAGGGTCTTCTCGCTTACTCCCTGGGTGGGGGTAAACGGGGTGCGGGCCTCCAGGAAATCCTCTCTACCCGGGCATCTCCTCGCGGGCACTTTAGCCCGGTATGTGTTCCGGCCGTGGGTCGAGATCACCTAGGTGACCTAAAGGTATTGGTATTTGGGCCGTAAGCTCAGGTCACCTAGGCGACCTAATGGATGTCTTGTTCGGTGGGGAGGTCTGAGAATAGTAGCTCCCATGGTGGAGGGGACAGTGTACCGTTCTACATATTGCCCCCGTCCCCGCCAGCAGCCGATCTCATCCCAGTGATACCTCCTCCAGGTAGAGACATGTAAAAAGAAAAGTCCCCCTCCGGTAACCGATGCATCGGGAGCACCAGATGCAGCGACCGCCTCGGGGACCTGTAAGCCAGGCGTCCGATATACCAATCGATCGATATCGAGGAAGACTATATCAAAAATATATATTTATAACATCACGCTAAGATGAATAGAAGAGAAGTAGCAATTAGATATATCACGGCAAGGCAAAATTTTAAGCTCTAAAATGTTTTTTTTTAATTTACGTTAAATAAATCACAATTTTTCGCTGTCAAATGTAAAGTCATGGTAGTTCATTTGGGGAACGGGTGGTCTAGAGATGTGAAAATACCTAGAATCTGGCCTCACCTGCCCTATTATTTTTTCCTTTTTCTTCTCAATTTTTTTTTTAAATTTTTATTTTTTTACATCATTTTAAAAATTACCGAGCAAGGCTCGACCACCCAGGTGGCCGAGCCTTGTACTTGTACTACAAGGTACTCTTCCGAAACGGCTTGACCGATTTTTATAAAATTTTATATTCAGGGTTGAGAATCGATTTTTTTTTCATATTCCTAAGTTATAAGGCTTTTTATATACGAAAATATCATAAGAATCTTTTGCCTTTCATTACGATATATAAACGATTCTTAAACATATCGCATTTAGGTTTTAAATATTTTGGAATACTGCCAGCCGAATGCGGTCTAACAAAACACATAAAATTGTCGATTTTATGGAGGGGAAGATTGTTACCATAGATAAACAACACTATAAACAAAGTATAGATTGTTTTCGTATCCCATAACATCGACAAATAAGAACAAATCTTATTTATTCTCAACTCAAGGATCATAGAGCACTGAAGTATTACTAAGTAGGAAAGCCAGCCTAAAATGTAGCGTATTATATTAAAGAGAAAGCAAATGAAGGTGTATCTGTCTCTCTTGTTTATGTGTGATTAGACAAAGATGAAATATACGATTTTCATGTTCCCTTTAATTATTTATTACATCACTCTCACTTACATATAATGGCTACCTTACTCTATTAAAATCGCAATCACAAATCAAAATTACTATGATCCTATATATAACAACATCAACGAAGTTTAAAATTAAAGACAAATGTTGTTTATTCTCGGTTGCAAAGGTACGCAAAACAAATTTATTATAAATAAAAAAAGCTTTTTAATATTTCACAGATATTTTTTTTAGATTATTAATTTCGTTCATTTTAATTGTCTTTATATTGCAATATATAGATCATAACATTTTTAGATTTTAGATTAGTCTCAATTTAAATTCCTAACATAGACCGATAGTTTCAAATTCAAATTCAAAATATTCTTTATTCAAGTGGACTGTTTACAGTACTTTTGAATCGCCAAATGTTTTAAAGAAGCTACCACTGATTCGGAAGTTTGCTCCTACCGAGAAGAATAAGCAAGAAACTCGGCGGCTAATCTTTTAAAAAATTATTACAATTTGATGGTTACAAGATAATCGTTGCAGCTGGATGCGTAGCTGACTGCAGTTAAGATATGCTATCACTCAAATAATCCTCAATAGTATAGTAAGCTTTATGTAGCAACATCGTTTTGAGATAGTTTCTAAACTTGTGTAAAGGCAAGTCTAGATAATGTTGAGGAATTTTGTTATAAAAACGTGTACCGAGACCGACAAATGATTTTCGGACCTTTTGGAGGCATAATCTAGGCGTCATTAGTTTATGTCTGTTTCTTGTATGTCTGTCATAGAACTTTGAACTTTTCCCTAAGAGAATCAAGCCTATTCCATTTTCTATTCTATTCCAATCAAGTTTTTTATCATTGGAGTAATTTTAGAGTATACTAAATAATGTCTTTAATCTTTCTTTAGTATTTAAATAAGTTAATCTTTTTCAAATTTTTAGATAAGTTAATTCTTTAGTATTGAAATAAAATGTTGTATTATCCATATTTTCGGGAACTGAAAAATGCAAACATGTACAATAGAATGGAAAATATTTTAGATGTCATTTGTAAAGTTAATAGCTCAGTGGGGAACGGGCGGACTAAATATGTGAAAATGGCCCAGATCGAGCTCTACCTACCCTATAATTTTTTTCTTATTTTTTTCCAAATTTCATATTTTTTATATCTTTCAAAAAAATTACCTAGATCCGGTCACCCAGGTACTTATTGATTGACTAATTTAGTAGAAACGCGGAGTGGGAAATATTCTATTCTCAAAAGATCTACGTTCCACACTTTATTTATGGTTTTAGCTACATCGCCCTAATGAAAATCGTCAGATTATCCTTAAAGTATTTCCTTATACAAATAAAAAAATAAAACGCGGACGAGTTTCGAGGTAACACTTTTTTACAACTTTGTGACTCGCCCAAATCCTTATGCCATGCTCAAATCGTCAGGTTATCAAAATATACACTGTTTTGTATGTACTTAACTTAGTAATCTCGTTTTGGGCGCCTCTACCATTAATTCCAAGCTTTGAAGATCCTTTAAAAAATTATATACAATCGTGAACGTCTATTGGTTGATAAGAGAGTGCAAAACAATGTAACATTGGCATTTCGTCTATATTACAGTTTTATCACTTGTTCAAACAAAGGATTTGCTCGGAAAAACGGGGTAAAGATCGGGCGGAAGTTGAAAACTTTCGTAATTTGAAATGTAAATTTCCAAGTAAATTTTCTGGGAAGCATCGACGGAGATCTGATCTCAATGTTGACGTTCATTGAGGGTTGCGAAATCAGAAATTAAAAAAACAAAGTAAAGTAACGACCTGTTACTTTCCTAGTGCTGGGCATAGGCCTCCCCTCTCTCCGTTTTTGGAGAGAAGGGTTTGAGCTATGACCTACCACGCTGCTCCAATGCGGATTTGTAGGTTACACATATCCTAAGAATTCTGTAGAGATATGCAGGTTACCTCACGAGGTTTTCCTTCACCGAAAAGCGTGTGATAATATGCAATTGTTAGACACTCTGTTTCTCTTAAAATCTTAGTACGTGTTTGACCGAGCCTTGCTTGGTAATTTTTTACAAAATAAAAAAAAAACTTTAAAAACAAATTGGGTAGGTGGGGCTCAATACTAGGTATTTTGTTATTTCTAGAGACCACCCGTTACCTGAATAAGCTACGCTGACTTGACAATTAACGGTAAAAATAGTGTTTTATATGATGAATGTAAATTTTAGTATTTTTTAATACTCAAAAACAGGGATATAACTTAACTCTTTTTAAATAAAACCTCAGTATTAAATAAAATCATTTCAATATTAAAGATGTGTCTAATTAATAATTGCACTTTATCATACGATTGTCGGTAAAGGAAAACATCGTGAGGAAACCTGCATATCTCTAGAGCATGTCTCTGCATATCTCTACATATGTGTAACCTACCAATCCGCATTAGAGCAGCTTGGTAGGTCTTAGCTCCAATCCTTTTCTCCATTAACGGAGAGAGAAGGCCTGTGTCTTTAATAGCTTTACTCGATATTTTTAGGAATTTCATAATAATCGGTCAAGCCGTTTCGGAACATGGTAACTAACATTGTTACACGAGAATTTTAAATATAAGATATAGAAGAATAGCTCATTTAAAGGTATAAGTTACTCACGAAATACAGATAGCAATGATATGAAACCACTAGTTATAAAATAAAATGTTAGTTTGGTTAAAATGTAACTATTAAAGTTTAAACCTCCATTACTTTAAAGCAGTGATCCAGTAAATGTTCATTTAGAAAGTTGTACAAGCAAACAACCGTGTTAAATATCTTGAGTGCAAATCCGCGAAACTTTAAGGTAGATAATATACATTGTGAAAAATATAACGGAAAATACACAAGTAACGTAACGCTGCTAGCATTCTTGGGACCATTCCACGTGGGCATGATCTGTATAGTCCTAGCGTGTAAGTAATTTAAGATAGATATAACTTGTACATTTTTGCTGTAAATAAATAAAAAAAAAAGTACCGTAATACCTAAAGATTACTTTTCTTTAAGTTACTCTTCATCTAGTATGGGAAGTTAAGTTTTACTGATATATTTTTAGATAAAGGTTTTTTTGTTAAAGCTACAGAGATAATTTTTTTTTCTCTCGATATAATGATACCCGCGTCAGAAAAAGTGTAAATAAATTACTTTTTTTAACATACACTTTCAAATCCTTAAAGTTTCATACACGACTGCAGTTTAATGATGTAAAATTGAAAATGTTTAAAAGATTGACCACTGAGTATCTTTCGGTTCTTCTAAGTAAGAGCAACATTCCGAACCAGTTGTAGCTTAATTAATCATATTGATCCTTGACGATTCAAAAGTGCTTGAAAGAACTTATTTGAATAAAGAATATTTTGATTTTATTAGATATATGGGACAATTACACACCCTCCCTTTGGTCATGGTTTAAATATGTTGTTATATGATTTGGCTAGTTATTCACGATCAGCCGCCTGCCAGACGTCAACGTACCTTAGTCGCCTTTTATGGAAAAGAAGAGTAAGAACTTAAGGAATGAGCGTGGTCTGTTCTACTCAGCCGGATACCACATGGCGGGTAAACTGACCTTAGTCCCTTTTACACTTCGGTCCAGCTTGTGATTTCTGTATCGCGACCTAGCATATTTAGCAACAAAAAATATATATATTATTAGTAAATAAATAATAAATATATATGGGACACTTACACACACGGTCGTGTACGGGTGACAGACAACTGGTGAATACATACTTATATATTTTTTAAATACATGCTTAAATACAAATATGCACCAAGGCTCAGAGACCAACAAATTCATTTATAATTATTCACTTCTACAATAAAATTCTGCAATCTATACTAGACCTTTCTTAAGAAAGGTTTAAATTAAGTGTAAGAAATATGCTTATACGTAAAGCATATTACAAAATTGAAGATTATCTGGATGATAAAAAGCAAGGATCTAAAAATCCTTACAGCTTCATATAAGACTGCGGTTTAATGATGTAAAATTGAAAACTATTGAAAGATCAACCACCGAGGTTCTTTCTGGTTCTTCTCGGCAAGAGCAACATTCCGAACCAGTTATAGCTTCATTAATGATAGCAATCCTTAATGATTCGAAAGTGCTTGAAAGAGCTTATTTAAATAAAGATTGTTGTTTGATTTTTGTGAGAAATGTGGGTGTTTTATTCTGCACAGCCGGATACAAAGTGGTTTGTACAAAGTATCAAATAAGTAAAGTTCATCAGACTAGACAGACTTCCATTTATATTATTAGTAAGGATTTCATTTTCATCAATAATAATATTTACGTAATCCTAATATATATTCAGATTTCATTTTCGTTTACAATTTCCAATAATTGTGAGAAACACTAAATACTGGCAACACCCACTCCAGACGATGGAAGCTAAAGGTTAAATACACAAATTACCATTTCAATCTATTGAAGTTCTCGTCGGTGCTATTTAACTTTTTTTAAATTTCGTTTTATTTTTGCAGACGCTTCGCAAATCTGTTTTCTGTCGCTGACAAAATTCAATCAAGCTCAGTTAATATAACATCTGAGATTGATGCCTTGGAAGGTTTTTTTCATTTTAACAGCCTTTCTTTTAAATTTCTTTTAGTGCAAAGTAATGAAAATATAATGTCGCTGTATCATCCTGCCAATATCCCACTCTAAGTGGGATAGGCACAACATGTTATAAACATTGTCACATGATTTGGCTACACAACACAACATGTTATAAACATGTCTGCACAACATGTTATAAACGTTGTCACATGATTTGGCTACACAACACAACATGCTATAAACATGTCAGCACAACATGTTATAAACGTTGTCACATGATTTGGCTACACAACACAACATGTTATAAACATGTCAGCACAACATGTTATAAACATTGTCACATGATTTGGCTACACAACACAACATGTTATAAACATGTCTGCACAACATGTTATAAACGTTGTCACATGATTTGGCTACACAACACAACATGTTATAAACATGTCTGCACAACATGTTATAAACGTTGTCACATGATTTGGCTACGTATTCTACAACCGGCCGCCTACCTGAGGTCAACTTATCTTACACATATTTTACAACACCTCTTTAAGAAAGAGGGTCTTCTATTCTACTCAGTAGGATACCATACGGTTGGTCAACTTGCCTTAGTCACTTTTTACGATACCTCAGTAAGAAATGAGGGTGATCTATATTACTCAAATGGATACCGCACGGTGGGTCGACTCACCTTTTACGACACCTTGGTAAGAAATGAGGGCGATCTATTCTACTTAGCGGAATACCACACGGCGGTTCGACTTACCTTAGTCGAGTTTAAAAACAACTCAATAAGAAATGAGAGTGGTCTATTATATTCAGCCGGATACCACACGGCGTATATAGTCACTATAAACCGCGATAAAAGAAAACATAAGAATGTGCCTAATTTGTAATTTACCAAATTTTCGTTAAAGGAAGACGTCGTAAGAAAACCTGCATATTTCTAAAGAATTTTGGGAAGCAGAGTGGTGGGTCAAAACTCTAGCCATTCTCTTCTTAAAAAGTAGAGAGTTGGTTTATGCCCAGCAGTTAGTTAGTTAATAATAAGATTTATTTCCTGTATGTTATACAAACAAAGAAAATCTTTTTGAAGAGGAAAGATACAGATATCGGAAATATATTTCATATTGAATTGAGATTACCATAATCAGACATTGTCACGAATTCGGCGTCACCTAAATGCATTATTCATTAATGTAACAATACGTTTTGAAATAACGTATTGGATTTGCGCTTTGCAAAAGTACGTAAGTTGTTTGTTGGTTTGTGTATAAGATTCTATTAAAGATGGGTACTATTAGGGATGGGTCAACTAAACTTAGTCGTACAAAAGTAATAATAAAATTATTTGCTATAATCCGCGATGAAGTAAAATAGAAAATATATATAATGCTAAATGTAGAGTGGACAAACGGTTATCATACCTGATACATGCAGGATTCGTATAAACACATGCACAAACCTCGACCACCGCCACCACAATACACAAGCACTATATACGTTCACTATCACAAACTCAACAATTGTTTCGCCCCGCAACCGAAGCATTATCAGGAGATAGACTCCACGACCAAAATCGCAAAGTTGCAAAATCGCAAACCGATTGTCCACTCTACATTTAGCATTATATATATTTTCTATTTTACTTCATCGCGGATTATAGCAAAATAATTTTATTATTACTTTTGTATTATGGATCTCCACAAAGTAACGCCTAATTCTATAAATTATTTAACTTAGTCGTATTTTACGACACCTCGGTAAGAAAGAGGGTGGTCTATTCTACTCTACCGTTTACTCCACGCTAGGTCAATTTATTTTAGCCACCTTTTATGACTCTCCGGTAAGATGTGAGGGTGGTCTATTCTACTCCGCTGGAAACCACACGGCGGGGTGGGTCTACTTGCTTTAGTCGCCTTTTATGACACCTCGGTAAGAAATGAGGGTGGTCTATTCTACTTAGCCGGATACCAGACTAGTTTACTATATATGAAACAATTGTAAAATGTAAATTTTTAAACTTTACTTTTAGTCGATACTTTGAGCCTTGAGACAAAGGCCTTGTATACAAATTGTTTGCCTGACGAAATGCACTCTTCAGTTTTCTATAATGATTCTAAACAACGGGCGATTTCAATAATGTTGGGCGATGTAAATATATGCTGCACCGTTGCGTGCAAGTAATGGTTCACTAATATTTCAACGGTAGCCCGTATTTCATTCTAAAATTTACCATATATAATGTTACTGCCGTACAAAAGCCATAACAAAGTTTGGATACAAACTTTTTTTAAATTTGATTGATGTTCAACAGCATATGTGAATATTAAAAAGCTTTACAGTAATTATAAGTGTATTATTATTTCTTATTTATTCAAAAACTAGTATATAAAACCGCCTTAGGTGAGATTCATTTGAAGATATGTTAATTACAATTATAAAAAAAATGGTCCAATCGTCACCAAACTTTAGAAGATTCTAATATTAGCGTTTTGGTTGCATTATTCGCTTTGATTGAAAGCTTCTGACAAGAGAGAGTGAATGATTCAAGTAAAATCATCATAATATGTCACTTTCAAAAAATAGGACTAAAGCAGATTGCAAAGTGAATGAATAAACTATACACTGTAGCACACATAGCATACATGGCGCAGTCGGTAGGATCTGAACCTTACGCTCCCAAAGGTAATATATATAATATTCCCTTCTGAGCCACTAGATTCCTTAATATGAGTACAGTTGTTTAACTATATAGTATGATGTGGTCACAGATAGGAATATATTAACTACAAAGTCACGACACAATGTTTACAACTCAAATGATATCGTGCATTAAATAATGAACAAAACATAATCGTACTCGCCTATCTCTGGAGAATAACTGCGATATGTGTTAAATGTTAAGGTTAATTACGAATATTGAAACAGTGTGGTGGTCTCAGACTCCAATTTATCTTTTACCTCTACCTAATTGGAGCAGTAATTAATAAAAACTATTTACCACTTACTCTACATGGTAAAATAATTATTCCACTTAGTAAATGATAATTCTTAGTCGGTGACTTAATAAACTTACTAATATTGCAAAACTTTACCTTCGCACCCTGTCCCTTATATAATGAGGTCTGCGAAATAGCTGACGAATTGTATACAAAATGGGCAAACGAATTTAGATCAACCAACCTACATCACGCTTACAGCACCAAAACAAGATTATAGTGCTATAGATGCAGAAGAAAAGAAGAAAAAAACAAGAGAAAAAGAAGAATAAAAGAATAAGTTCAGCAACTTATTTACGTTCTCTTTTCTTCTGGAGCACAATTTAGGGTAAGTGCACTAGTAATTGACCATGTTCTAGTAGTTGACCGTTTTGTATGAAATATTAAATAATAAGCTTTTTGTTTGTTGTAGCTAATAAAAAATATTAATTATATTAAATTTTTAATACTCCGTCGTGTGGTATCCGGTTGTATAGAATAGTACCACCCTCTTATCTGACCGACGTGTCGTAAAAGGCGACTAAGGTAAGTCGACCCGCCGTGTGGTATCCGGCTGAGTAGAATAGACCACCCTCATTTCTTACCGAGGTGTCGTAAAAGGCGACTTAGGTAAGTGACTCACCGTGTGGTATCCAGTTAATTAGAAAAGACCACCCTCTTTCATATCGAGGTGTCGTAAAATACGACTAAGATAAGTTGACGTCAGGCAGGCGGCCGGTCGTAAAATACGTAGCCAAATCATGTGACAACATGTTTATAACATGTTGTGCCGACCCTTGTTAGAATGGGATAAGGGCAGGAAGATGATGATTAAATTTTAAATACTAATCAATGGGCTACAGAAGTTAATTAGATTATTGTTGTCTCTCTTTTCAACCAATTTTCATTTTGTAATGGCTATAATTATATATATATATATATATATATATATATATATATATATATATATATATATATATATATATATATATATATATATATATATATATATATATATATATATTGTTTTTTATTATAAAAAATGTACAAGTTATATATCTATCTTAAACTACATACACGCTAGGACTAAACAAATCATGCCCACGTGGAATGGTCCCAAGAATGCTGACAGCGTTTCCGCGCTGAACCGCTAAGCTGATTCATTGTGCGAAAAAGGAGCCAGCCCTCTTGTCACCTGAAGAAGCAATCAACCGAATTTAGAATATATCTGTGATCTATTTAAAGTCTCTCTTGAATGGGTCACACATGGAGGAGTATGATATTTAGCATGTTCATGAAAAAAATTGCGGATTTTTAAAAACTCATGCCATCAAAATTTTGTATGAAATAAAATAAAATTTAACATACATCTTGAGTTGTTATAGTTATCTATATATAATTATATATATATAATTATATATATATAATTATATATATATATATATATATATATATATATATATATATATATATATATATATATATATAATTTATATACCAAAATTCATAAAATCCAATCAAATCAACTCAACAAAAATTTTATAAATTTTTGTAACTTATTATTTCAAATTATTATTTATTCAAATAAACTCTTTCAAGCAGTTTTGAATCGTCAAGTATTATTAAAAGACGAATCAGCAAAAAACATGTATGATTCCAGCATTATTTCATGTATAATAAAATAATTGTTTTCGGTTAAATATCTAAAATTATTATGGAAATTAGTAACTTCTAACGAAATTTAGCGACCCAGGTGTTATGAAACCAAAGTTTTTGAATCAAATAAATCAACTTCGGGCCCAAAAGCCCCGTGAATGGAGTTTATAACGTCAATAACAGAGTTATCTGAAGGGTAATAAACTATATTTAAGAGTTTATATAATAGCACTTAGGTGACCGACTTAGATAATTTTTTATAAGATATAAGAAAATGCAATGTCAAAAATTAAGAAAAAAGAAAGAAAGCGCGACGTGTGGAACTAGATTCCAGGTTTTAAACTTTTTTTAGTCCGCCCGTTATCCATTGGGCTATCACAGCATTACGTTTGACAGCTTAAATATCATTTGCATTCAATTCTACATTTTAACATTTTTTCAGTTCCCGAAAACAGGCATAAAACGACATTTGTTTAATGAAACTAAGCTAGATCGCTAGAAGCTAATGTAAAATTGAAAATGATTAAAAAATTATCCGCCGAGTTTTACTGGTTCTTTTCGGTAAGAGCAACATTCCGAACCAGTTGCAGCTTCATAAATCGTATTGATCCTTGACAATATAAAAATGTTTGAAAGACCTTATTTGAATAAAGATCTTTTTGTTTTTATTTGATATGATATTCTATCCAGCCGGATACCACACGCTGGATTAGTATAGATTTGGTTATTGTTTAAAATTACTGAGCGGAAAACAGAAAAACATACAAGTCTTGTATATGACATAATATAAAATGATACGGCCCGCGCGAATAAACTTGTCCTCATTTTTATATGCAGTACGTCACATGCAAACGTGTTTTGTTTTCCAATATTTCAGTACCGTAATACGCAGGCAAAATAATGCAGAAAGATTTAAATGTAAAGTAAAAATAAAATTTAATAATACATTTTATTACATCTCGTAGAATTTGTGTTGCATAATCTATCAATTGTGGTATCCGGCTGAGTAAAATAGGCAACCCCCCTTTTATTACTAAGGTTAGTCGAAGTCAGGCAGGCTGTCGGTCGGTCAGGTTAGGACGGAAACGCCCACCACGGCGTAGGAGTCCTTACTTGGGGCGCGGTCTCTCCCTGTCGTCCGTGATATAACAACACGGTGGGTAGGGAGCGATCACGGGCCCCTCTCTGCCCCCCTCCCCCCTCTACCCTGCAGAGGGGGGCGGTGTAGCGGTTCCAGGAACTTTTGTTCTAGATTCAATCTACTGCTGGCGACTCTAGGTGGTAGCTACTCGCCTAAGCCATCGTCTGCCACCCTGTAAGGGGACCTTCGGACGTTCCGAACGGGGTATAACGGACGTCTGGCTTACAGATCCACGAGGCGGTCTGTGTATCTGGTGCTCCCGATGCACCGGTTAGCGGAGGGGGACTTCTCCTTACATGGGTCCCTACCCGGAGTAGGTGTTCTCTGGGATCAGAGCTGCTGTCGGCGGACATGGGGGCAATGTGTACTACGACACCCTGTCCTTGCCATCAGCAGCTTGGTGGAGTACTCAGGTTTTAGTTGGAGAGAGAGAGAGACGTATCCCCCGCTCGTCCCCCTCGGGCGGTGACGACGCATAATGGGATTTCTTGTCATTAAAATAAAATTGAAGTGCAGGCTGTGCATATAATGTAAGTAACATGTTGTGTCGACCCCAGTCAGGGTGGGATAAGGACAAGAGAATGGTGATGATATCGTTAACT
Source organism: Morpho achilles (assembly GCA_947086495.1). Classification (NCBI taxonomy): domain Eukaryota; kingdom Metazoa; phylum Arthropoda; class Insecta; order Lepidoptera; family Nymphalidae; genus Morpho; species Morpho achilles. Next base: position 3,085,828 of record CAMTZB010000015.1, read on the forward strand.
ATTGCGCATTGCAACAACGTAGGTGTACGTTCTAAACAATCGAGTAGCTACTATTTACTTGCTTATAGTCTTGCCAAATACGTTACGAAATGACAGCTGCTTCTTGTACAGCCGTGTCTAAGTTGTCACCAAAATAATCCGCATCTTGAAGCGTATCGATGTACCGACTGAACATTTGACAGAAACATGCATTTCCACTCCGAACACGCTTCTCCTTAGCGTGACGTGTACAATCTTTAATATTTAAATGAGTTAATCTTGTATGTAAGGGCTTTTGGGGGAGTAAAATCGATCTAGCTAGGTTTTATGTAAAAAAAATAGTTTTTTGTTTTTGGGTATTAACAAAATACTAAAATTTATATTGAATATAAAACACTATTATTGCCATAACCTGTCAAGTCAGCGTAGCTTATTCGGAGAATGAGCATTGTCGAGAAATGTAATACCTAAGATCGATCCCAACTACCTAGTTATTTTTTTTAAGTTTCTTTTTTTTATTTTGTAAAAAATTACCGAACAAGGCACGGTCAACCGGGTACTATATATTTATATATTTTTTTCTCAAACTCGAAAACGGCTCCAACCATTTTCATGTGATTCTGCATTTAGGTAGATTTGGAAGGCAAAAATCGATCTAGCTAGGTTTTATTTGAAAAAATTACATTACATACTGTTTTCGGGGATTGAAAAAATGCTAACATGTAAAATTTAAAAAGCTAAAATTTCGGGCACGAAGAATAAAAACTGTAATGATTATAAGATCCAAAGAAAAGAAAAGGTAACATCTGGTCTAGAACAAACGGTAATATTACCCTTATACGATTATTTAGTTTCCTAAGCCCTTACAAACTGTTTTCCACGAGATATTCTGGGCCGTCCTTTTCCAAGGTCGTACGGAATACAAAAGAGCAGTTTTACGACAGTAATATACACTTTTCCCATCCCTTATTCCGACCATTGCGAAGTCTATAGCTATAGGAATATGACTTGGAGGGGAAAATCGATGATAATGAACATCGATATTTCACCTTTCAAAATAAATAAATTTATAAAAAATCAATCAGTCAAACAAAAACTCAAAATCATTATGTATAAGACAAAATTCGATTATTTAAAAAGTTGCTTTTTTATCTAAATATTTAAATGAGTTAATCTTGTATATATATATATTTTCCGAATCTCGGAAACGGCTCCAACGATTTCCCTGAAATTCAGCATGAAGGAGGTTTTGGGGGAGAAAAATTGATCTAGCTAGGTTTTATGTAAAAAAAATATTGTTTTATCCCTATTTTTGGGCATTAAAAAACACTAACATTTATATTGAATTGAATTTTCACCATTAAGTGTCAAGTCGACGTAGCTTATGCGGTTAGCGGGCAGCCCTGAGAAATGTGAGTGCCAAGGATCGATCCCAACTAAATAATGTTTTTTTTTTTAAGTTTTTTTTTGTAAAAAATTACCGAGCGAAGCTCGGTCACCCAGATATTTTTAATATTAATTGAATAAAGTTTAATTAAATACACAATGACAAATAACACAGCTATAACGACTTTGTTTTATATATAGTATAAATGTCAATTATAAACAAAATAAATCATAATTTTATGAATTTTGAAACTCCGGGAAGTAAACCTAATGCTATAATACTCTTATATATTTATTTTTTTTATTTAACTAATCCATGATATACTATTAAGTCAATTAAGAAAAGTCTTCAAAACTTATAACTGCCTTTCCGAGGTTTTAATCTGTAACGGTCTGTTCTTATCCCACTGCTGGGAATAGGCCTCTTGTCTTCGTTTTTGGAGAGGATTGGAGCTAAGACCTACCACGCTGCTCCAATCAGGATTGGTAGGTTACACATATCTCTAAAATTCTCTACAGACATGTAGCATTCTTTACTATGTTTTCCTTCACTGAAGAGCGTGTTATAAATTGAAATTATCAATTAGACACATAAGTTTTAACAGAAAAACTCATTGGTGCCTGCCGTTTGAACCCATGACGGGTTAGACGGTTTTAACGCTGGGCTATTACAGCTCAATGTAGATGTGGGCAGCTCTAATAATTTTTCTATTATTCTACTATAACTTGACTAGGCTTTAAAAATGTCCGAAAGTTCTGCCGAAATGTTTATTGAATATAAAATATTAAGGCCTTTTACACAAACAATTGCTAAAGTTTCATATTTTCATATCAAAACTGGCACCCGACTGTGAAATAAACAAAACTGTCGCTTGTTCGCCTTTTCCAGCTCCAAGTGGAAATGAAAAATTGCAATAAACTTTAAAATTAAATTCGTGTGGATTTTTGGAAATTGAAACCTTTCGTTGAAATTGCATAAGAGATAAATTTTAGCAATTTTATACGCGCTTTTTATTGACACATTAACAATTGTGACAGAAAATGTAATGAAAATGAATCCTGCAAGAGAAATTTAAGGAAATAGGTATTCTTGAATTTGGCCGCGTAGAATAGACCACCCTCATTTCTTACCGAGGTGTTGTAAAAGGCGACTAAGGTAAGTTGCTACCCACCGTGTGATATCCGACCGCTTAGAATAGACCACCCTCTTTCTTACCGAGGTATCGTGAAATACGACTAAGATAAGTTGATGTCAGGCAGGCGGCCGGTCGTAAAATACGTAGCCAAATCATGTGATAACATGTTTGTAACATGTTGTGCCGACCCCACTTAGAGTGGGATAAGGGTAGGAGGATGTAGGTATTCTTAAAGTTGCTTCACAGTATATTTTGGGTAATTTAATTTTTGTACATTTCAATTTAAAGAAATATAAAACGATAGGTGATGTATATATTTATTTATTTATTTATTTATTACACACAGAAAACAAATTACACACAAAATACAAATTTTTATGATTATATCTAAATACAAAAATAATAATAAAATTTAATCCACTCTAAGGTAAAACCTGTGCCGTGGATTTGAGTTACAAAAAAAAAATTATTAATAAAAGAAAAAAAAAAAAACTATATTGATTAGAAATATTGTTAGTAAGTACATGTTTAAATGAACGTACATGGTACTTAGAATGAAATATACGTGCGTCCGTGATTCCCGCACGCATGTATTATTTTCTTTTTGTGTATATGTATTATGTATGTCTGTGTGTGTGTGTGTGTGTGTATGTTAGTGTGTGTGTGTGTTAGTTTATTTGTTGTGTGAATGAGTTGTGTGTGGGTATTTGTGAGTGAGTTGTGTGTAGGTGTGTGTGAGTGCATTATGTGTGAAGAGAGTGTCCTAGAGGTGAGAAAGCGTAGAGATGTGCTGCCATAAGCTTATTTCTGAATAGTAAGTAAACTTTCAGTATCTTCGTATGATTTATTCTGTAGTAATTTTATTATGATTGTTTTACATTTAGATTTTCGTAAGTTAATAATATCAATGTATGCTGATATCCTGTTGTATAGAAAAGGACACAAAATACAGGAGAATTTTTGAGTAAATGCTGTGCCAAAAACAGGTATTTCGCATAATCTATCTTTTCTTCTCTTTCCAAAAACATTTTGCATAACTTGTTCATAATTTATTCTTTTATGTTGTATAAGAACAATCTTCAGAATATACAATTGTCTTACAGTAAGGACTTTAGTCATTTCATACAATTGATTAGTGGGAAACCGAAATTTTTTGGAATACATAGTTTTTAATACAGCTCTTTGTGCTCGTTCAATATTTAACATTAGGGTTTTGGATGTTCCACCCCACGCGGAAATGCAATAGACTATAACAGATTGACAAAGCGTATGATAGACCGTAGATACCAAAGCGTATGATATAATAGACAAGGAACCGACATAATTTTGTGGCTCCTGCTTTGAGTCTTGCAAAAGTACGTAAGTCGTTTGTGGGTTTGGGTATAAGATTCTATAATAAAATTCCGCAATCAATTTTAGCTTTGCCATTAACGCAGATTAAAGCACTATTACTAAAGGGCTAATACAGAAAGCCTACAATACTATTGAGGAATACAGGGATGATAAAAATGCGTGGACAAAACTACTCTTCGAACCTGTACAAGACAGTAATAACTAATGTAAGTTGTAATAAGAATTTATTACTTACATTAGTTATTACTGTCTTGTACTTACATTAGTTATTACTATTAATTGTATTATTAAAAGAGCAACTGCCGAGTTTCTTGCCGGCTCTTTTCGGTAGAAGCAGCTTTCCGAACCAGCAGTAGAGTTGACGATTCAAAAGCCAAGTGCTTTTGAATTTACAAATACAAAATATTCTTTTGAATAAAGAATATTTTGAATTTGAATTTCACATTCGTTGATATTTTTTTTAATGAGATGAGAATGATAAGATGTGGTGTGTCAAGATTTGATAGAACCTGACGTTAAAATAATTTTATATATGAATTTAGATGGACATATGACATTTTTATTTGTGGTCTATTCTATTCAGCCGGATATCACACGGTGAGTCATCTTACCTCGCCTTTTACGACACTTCGGTAAGAAATGAGGGTGATCTATTCCATTTAGCCGGATATATTATACAAACAATAAAGCTCACGAATGCAGCAAGAAGTTGGTAATGTATAAATGAAATTAAAATAATATTATTATAACGCAGAACTGTAGTACAAAATTGTTTTATTATAATTTCGCACATAAAGCACTTTGCGAGCGGAAATTAAAAACTAAATTTAAAAGTACAAGTAATAAGTTGGTTTTTAAATTCACGCTTACAAAAGCCCTATGGAATTCATTTCAAGCGCTGATTTCGCTGGTTTCCGCTCCAACTTCAAATGAAAATAATCGCAAACTCCTTTCGGTCTGAAAATTTCATTTTATATAAGTTTGCACTCCGTAAGACATACACAAAAATCATCATCCTCCAGCCCTTATCCCACTCTAAGTGGGGTCGGCACAACATGTTATAAACATGTTGTCATATGATTTGGCTGCGTTTTTATGACCGGCCGCCTGCCTGACATCAACTTACCTTAGTCGTATTTTACGACACCTCGATAAGAGAGGGTGGTCTATTCTACTAAACCGGATACCACACGGTGGGTCAACTTACCTTAGTCGCCTTTTACGACACCTCGGTAAGAAATGAGGTTGGTCTATTCTACTCAGCCGGATACCACACAGCGGGTCGTCTTACCTTAGTCGCCTTTTACGACACCTCGGTAAGAAAAGAGGGTGGTACTATTCTATTCAGCCGGATACCACACGGCGTAAGAGACATACACAAAAATGTACCGTAAAAATGCGATTTATTTAATTCCTACCCGTAATACCCGCTACCTTATTCATGCCATTTTAAGCGTTAAAGTACCCTCAATAATTCAATGTGTTTTCTTTCATTGAAAGAAAAACGGGAATTTTTAATTCCCTGGTCAAATTTAATTAGTATTGGTCCAGCAGATTAGGCATGAAAAAAATCTGTTAGACAGACAGACAGAAGACAATATATATGGGATAGTGGATAGGATAGTGTTATAAGAATTAACATAAGAATAATAGATTTAATATTAAGAATAGAATTAATATTTTAGTACCTTTTTAACCGAGCCTTGTTTGGTAAGTACGTAACGGCCTGTTACTATCCCACTGCTGGGCATAGGCCTCTTCTCTCCGTTTTTGGAGAGAAGGATTGGAGCTGAGACCTACCACGCTGCTCCAATGCGGATTGGTAGGTTACACATATCACCAGAATTCTCTAGAGATATGCAGGTTTCCTCACGATGTTTTCCTTCACCGAAAAGCGTGTGATAAATTGCAATTATCAATTAGACACATAAGTTTTACTAGAAAACTCATTGGTGCCTGCCCCGGGTTTGAACCCTAGACCTCCTCGAAAGAGGCGCACGGTGTTACCGCTGGGCTACCACAGCTTTACCTTGTTTGGTATTTTTTTCAAAATAAAATAAAAAATTAAGAAAAAAGTAATAATTGGGTATATGGACCATTTGTAGAGACCACCCGATCCCCGAATAAACTACGCTGACTTGATAGTTTTAACTTGGGCAAAAATAGTGTTTTATATATTCAATTTAAGTATTTTTTAAATGCCGAAAAACAGGGATAATACGATTTCTTTAAATAAAATTTAGCTATATCGATTTTCTCCCCAAAACCTCTTGCATGCTGAATTTCAGGAAAATCGTTAGAGCCGTTACATCGATTCCGAATAAATTTTAAAGATAATTTAAATATTAACGATATATCTCTGCGTTGCGTTAGACGTGAGCGACAGACAACCATAATATCGCATTTACTATATCAAATTACATTTAAATTATGATAAACATTTGCTCGTCACGCCGTGTGGTATCCGGCTGAATAGAATAGTACCACCCTCTTTTCTTACCGAGGTGTCGTAAAAGGCGACTAAGGTAAGGCGACCCGCCGTGTGGTATCCGGTTTAGTAGAATAGACCACCCTCTCTTACCGAGGTGTCGTAAAATACGACTAAGGTAAGTTGATGTCAGGCAGGCGGCCGGTCATAAAAACGCAGCCAAATCATATGACAGCATGTTTATAACATGTTGTGCCGACCCCACTTAGAGTGGGATAAGGGCAGGAGGATGATGAAACATTTACTCGTCACGACAGTTCAATTTACTAATAAACATAATTCGGAGCTTGCATGACAGTCAACTAATAACCTTGAAATTTCAAACATATGTGATAGATTATGTTAAAATAGATATAAGTACACTAATGTTGCTATTAATTTTAATGACTGAACGTTGTGTCCATCATTCTCCTGTCCTTATCCCACTCTAAGTGGAGTGACAAAACATGTTTTTATCTCTAAAATCGGAGAATGAAAGCCTATGACCAGCATTGGGATAATAAGAGGGTGTTACTTTACTTTTACTTTTATAAACTTACTTATAGAAAAATCATAGATAAAATGAAAAGTAGAGTAGCGGCCTGCTACAATCCTACTGCTGTTCTGGAGAGAAGTGTTGGAGCTAAGACCAACCACGCTCCAATGCGGATTGGTAGGTCACACATATCTCCAGAATTCTCTAGAGATATGCAGCTTTCCTCACGATGTTTTCCTTCACCGAAATGGGTGTAATAAATTGCAATTATCAATTAGACACATAAATTTTAATAGAAAAACTCATTGGTGCCTGCCGGGTTTCAACTCGTGACCCTTTTGAAAGAGTCGCACGGTCACACCGCTGGGCTATCACAGCCTTACAAAAAAGCTTGATAAAATGAACAGTTCACAAAATATTAACCCACTAAATAACATTAGTAAAATTACAAAGCTTTGTTTTGGTATGTCGTAACGAACGCGTGTAGTTAATTAATTCAGTTACACTAAGCTGAATTTCCCCGTTTAATTATTCCTTTGTCCCATTATAACTATTCGGTCACCAATTAGACAAAACAAATAGTTTATTACATATATTTGTATAATGAGGTAACCTTGTATGTGTGTGTGTGTGTGTATATATATATATATATATATATATATATATATATATATATATATATATATATATTTATTTATTTATTTATATACACACATACAAGGTTACCTCATTATACAAATATATGTAATAAACTAAAATATATATATACGAGGTGTGTTCAAAAAGTATCGCGAATTTTGTGTATTTTCAAAAATTATTTATTTATTCGTAAATATCTATTTTGTCCCCTTCAAAGTAATCCCTCTGGGATATTATACACTTGTGCCAACGTTTTTACAAATCTTCGAAGCACTTCAAAAAATCATTTTTTTGTATCTTGTTTAGCTCCTCCTTCGATGCCGTTTTTATCTCGTCAATCGTGGCGTAGTGTCGTCCTGTCATGAGCCTCTTCAGTTTCGGGAACAAGAAAAAGTCACAGGGGGCCAGATCTGGGGAATACGGTGGCTGCGGTATCATTGGTCTGTTGTTTTTGGCCAAGAAGTCGCGTACAAGCAGCGATGTGTGAACAGGGGCGTTATCGAGGTGCAAAAGCCAATTTTTGTTTTTCCACAAATGGCCTGCTATATATATATATATATATATATATATATATATATATATATATATATATATATATATATATATATATATATATATATATATATATATATATATATAGCAGGCCATTACTTTTTTTTAACGAGGCAATCATTATTCGTATCGTATATTTTCAATATTTTATATCGGGGCATAAATTAATCTATCCCACTCTAAGTGGGGTCGGCACATGTTATAAACATGATTTGGCTGCGTTTTCACGAATGGCCGCCTGCCTGACGTCAACTTACCTTAGTCGTATTTTACGATACCTTAGTAAGAAATGAGGTTGGTCTATTCTACTCTGCCGGATAGCACACGGTGGGTCAACTTACCTTAGTCGCCTTTTACGGCACCTCGATAAGAAATGAGGGTGGTACTATTCTATTCAGACGGATACTACACGGCTTGTATAATTCTTATAATTAGATACTGGTTATTGCTTTTTGTATTCATTGTATTAAGCACCACCTACCATATTTCCCTAAATTAACGTCTTTAGCCCAAAGGTTGCCTGGAAGAAATCGCTAGTTAGCGATATTGTGTCACTTAAATTATATTATTTTCTTCATATTGTATATTGGAACTTTACATGGTATAAAGAATGTTCTATTCTATTCTTTTTTATCTTGTACAGGGTCAAAGAGTAGCTACAAGCAGATACCACACGGCGTGCCCATTTTTTTTTATCCAGCATGCTTGTGTCATTTTTGTTGTCATCATTCTGATCCATACATTACTAACATATTTAGTAAATTAATATTCCGCACCACATAGCCCTACACTACCATTTGAGCTTTGAACGAGAAATTTTGCATAGTGGAACAATTTGGAGCATCGTTGCCAGTATTTAACATGTATTGTGAACATTTCTGCTTAGGATACAAAATTAGATTAAGCGCCGGACTGTAAAGGCTTTTGACTTCCTTTCAGCTATGCTACAATGGTAATGCTATTTGAAATTGATATAACAAACTGGTACAGCCTTAGTGTAGTGTACGTGTTCACTTTTATTGTGCTACTAATATTATAAATGCGAAATTTTGTGAGTATGGATATATGTTTGTTTCTTTTCCACGGCGCATTCCCTGAACCAATATTGATGAAAATTGGAAAAATTATTCCTTACACACCGGGGCAATATATAGGCTATATAAATCCTGTTAATTCTACAGGAATAGATGACATTGAAAAGCGCCATCTATTTTCAAAGTGTCATGCGGCATCAGTTGTGGGTAAAAGCTAGTCTCGACACCACCCGACTTAGGACCACCTGAAGAAGACTTTGAGGTCTGGGAGCTACCATTCCATTTTCGGAATCTCGGAAACGGCTACAACAATTTACCTGAAATTGAGCATGTAGGGGGTTTTGGGGGAGAAAAATCGATCTAGCTAAGTTTATAAAAAAAAATTGATTTATCCATGTTTTTGAGAATTTAAAAATACTAAAATTTACATTGAATATAAAACACTATTTTTGCCCAAAAAATGGTCAAGTTAGCGTAGCTTATTCGGGGAACGGGCGGTCTCAACAAATAATTTTTATTTCTTATAAAAATACCTAGGATCGAGCCCCACCTAAACAATTATTTTTTCTTTTTTTTGAAGTTTTTTTTATTTTGGTAAAATATTACCGAGTAAGGCTCGGTCAATCAGGTACTACTTTAAATCTTAAGCAAAGCTAGTCTTTTATAAACTTAAAATCCGATTAAAAAAATTGAGGATATTTTAATATAATATTAAAGTTGACGTACACGATATCGCGAGTGCAACTAATAACTTTGTAAGAATTTGTTTAATGAAGAAAAGGGTGAAATCTCCTCAAGTTATTTGTTAATTAAAGACTTTGCAAGAAATTGTGGCTGCGGAAAGTTGACGGCCTTCAACCAAAGTTTTACATTAATACCAAAGACGGTCGCCACTTGAAATTTAATTAAAAAGTTAAAATGTAATAATCAATTTATATTAAAATACAGAGTTTAAAAAAAAACTTTTTTATACTGGAAAATACCAATTGAAAGGGAATCTAAATAATAAAGTAACTTTTTTAATTTATCATATGTAACTGTTATTGGCAATGATAACAATTCTATATAGTGCCTGATGTTAAACTCGTAATACACACACGGCACCTCGGTAAGAAAGAGGGTGGTCAAATCTACTTAACCGGATACCACACCGTGGATCAACTGGCATTAGTCGACTTTTACCTCACCTCTGTAAGATATGAGGGTGGTCTAATGTAAAACGCAAAATCATTGGTTTATTTTATTTATTATTCACTCCGGCTGAGAAGAATAGGCCACCCTCATTTCTAACCGAGGTGTTTTAAAAGGTGACTAAGTTAGGTTGATGTCCGGCAGGTGGCCAGTCGTAAAATAATCCAATTTTTAATTGATCTAATTATTTTTGTAATTAACTGTATTTCCTTAGTCGCCTTTTATGGCACCTCGGTAAGAAATTAGGGTGGTCTATTCTACTCTTTGTGATATCACACATCGGGATTGGACTTAATAAAAATAGATGGCATCGAAAATTTTCTCCTGCTGACATCCAAACTCCATTTCGAGATGGCGCTCTATGATGATGATGAGGTCTGTAAAAATCAGGCGACAAGTTTACGTAATTGGATCATAAAAAAACCCCATACAAAGAGTATGATTTCCTGCGCACACCTTATAATATATGATATTGTAGAGTCGCGTGATTGGGAAGATTAATGGTTTAATAAGCCACGCCTAACGCTTTATGGTCCAATTTAAAGGCTATTTGATTTGTAAGCTATCCTTTATAAAGTGACAAATTTACCTTTGGCCAGTCTATCACCTATATTTTCAGAAGGACCGGAGCAATTCAATTCAACTATTCAAAGTAAGAGAATTGTCCTTATGGCGATGTATGTTCCATGATTTATATTGCGTAATTAACGAGGGCTTCACTGAAATTATGCTGGAATCAATGGCCTTTAAGCCATAAGTATTTTAAAAGATAAATACCAAAATAGAATTCCATTCACATGTGCGCAACAAAAATGACGAACCGAAGCGCTTCCTGCGCTTTTGTGGGGTGTAGATTTTGTAGGGATTGACTTGAGAATGGGGTTATCGGGTAATGGGTTTTCACTTCAAGTCCATAAGACTCCAACCTCCATCAATTTTTCGAACTTATTTTTAAAGAAATTTGTGTTACAGGGGTTCTGTGGGCCACAACTTACAACTTCTGAAAAAGGCAAACTTATTGCCTTTTTCATAAGTTGTAGAACGTGGTCAAATTCCAACCAGAAAGAGTCAAATACTTAAATACTATATTGTCAATATCGAAACCACGGTTTTTTCCACTTGTACCACGCCCAAAGAACACTTTCAGTAATTACTCCGGCGCTACTCTATTCATATAGCCGTTCTTAATTAATCGAGAGGCGTTTTATTCCGTAGCTCATCAGTCCGCTACATGATATTTCGTTTACCGTAATTTATAAAATAATAATTTTTTCAATCAAACTGGGCGTGAAGAGAAAAGATTATCTGCAAATCGAACTCGAGAAAGCACCGTTTGTTTCATAAAATCTACCATTGCTTGAACACCATACTTCGAATTTTATTAACTCTATACATCCGAAATTGTATTGGCCAAAGCTCATAATAAATAAGTACCTGGGTGAGTATTTTTTTTGGAGATATAAAAAAGATGAAATATGAGGAAAAAAAGAAAAGAAATTAATGTGAAAACTGGACTTGAACTGGCGTATTATAATTTTTCAGACAGGGCATTACAGATACGTGCGGATTACAACTTTACAAAAGACAGTTTAAGTAGCCTATATTTTCAAAATATATTTTACTAGCTTTGCCAGCAGCTTCGCAGAAATCAGTGTATCATAATTTTTTTGAAATTTTCAACATAAAAGTAATTATCGTGAGTTAATTATGAGAAATTTTTGAATAACTTTCACCATTTATTTAGCGCAAGCAAGCTTTAAAATTTGCCGTTTACGCAATTTTTTTTATTGCTGCTCCTCTCCTATTCATGTTAGCGTGATGTAAAGTTTAAAACCTTCCTCGATAAATGGACTACCTTACACTCAAAGATTTTTTTTAATCGATCCTGAGATTAAAGCGTTCAAACAAACAAACAAAAAATCTGACTAAAACTAAGAAATGAGGGTGGTCTATTATATTAAGCCGGCGTACACACAGCACGCAGACCAACGGAATTTATATATGCGTTTAATACAAATTTATTTAACGTAGAACTTATTAATTAAACTCAAACTGTCTACCTTCTTCGGTAATTGAAAACTTTGTCTTAAGAAAGCAATGAACTTTCCCTAGCCACGATTGTTTAAGCCTCTTTGCCTGCTTAATAAAGAATTTAAATTGAACCCCTTTAAAAAAGTTTTGTTAAACTTTTATTACAAGTAAAATAAAGTTACGGCCACTGCTGAATATAAGCCTCTCTCAACGGTATCTCCATCATCCTCCTGCCCTTATCCCACTCTAAGTGGGGTCGGTACAACATGTTATAAGTATGTTCTCACATGATTTGGCTACGTATTTTACGACCGGATCTATTCTAAGGTAAACTTACCTTAGTCTCCTTTTACGACACCTCAGTTAGAAACGAGGCTCTATTCTATTCAGCCGGATACCATACGGCGGGTCAACTTACTTTAGCCGAGGTGTGACAAAATGCGACACCTCGGTAAAAAAAGAGGGTTGTCTATTTTACTCAACTCTACGGTACTCCAATGTGTAATAAATTAGTAAACAATTTTTGGGATATGTGTAAACTCCAATACGGATTGGTTGGTTTCACGTATCCCCAGAATTCTTTAAAGATATATTCCTCACGATGTTTTCCATCAGCGAATAGTGCGTCAAAAATTTGAAGTTTTCATGAGCAAACCTGAGTACAAGTTGTAGACATAACACAAGAAGGAATATGAATAACAGTAAACTGTAAAACAAGGTACAAAACAGGTAAACAGGCCAAGCAAGTCTTACCACGTTTCAATTAATTACAACAAGTCTGGCTGCTCTATGGCAAGCTTAGCCATTTATACTAGTCACACTCGAGCCCCTACTTTTCTATTGGTCACGTGATTTCTGCGCCGCCAGTATACCCGGTATTAAAAACTAAAGAGATGATATTCGACTATTTCCGTTCCCGACATATATAATGTTTTAGGTATACCCGCTTCACAAGATGTTATAGCCCAACGGTCGACCATGGGACTCTCTCGAAAGGGACACGGGTTCAAAGCCCCGGTATCAACGTCGCGGGCGGGCACCTTTGATTGTTTTAAATAAAACGTTTATGCCTATTGGTATTTGAGATTTATCACATGGTTTTCGGTACGCCGTGTGATATCCGGCTGAATAGAATAGTACCACCCTCATTTCTTACCGAGGTGTCGTAAAAGGCGTCTAAGGTAAGTCGACCCGCCGTGTGGTATCCGGCTGAATAGAATAGACCAACTTCATTTCTTCTGAGTTGTCGTAAAATACAACAGAGGTAAGTTGACGTCAGACATGCGGCCGGTCGTAAAAACGCCAAATCATGTGACGCATGTTTATAACGTGTTGTGCCGACCCCACTTAGAGTGGGATAGGGGCAGGAAGAAGATGATGATCGCATTCTTTCCGGTGAGGGAAAACAAGTAAAGAAATCAGCATATCTCTGGAGAATTCCTGGGATATGTGTAACCTACCAATAAACATTGGAGTAGCGTGGTGGGTCTAATCTCAAACCTTTCTCTCCATATAAGGAAAAAGGAAGCCTACCCCCAGCAGTGGGATAGTAATAGACCGTTACTTTACTTTACTTTACTATACTTGCAAATGCTCCGCCCGCGTGGAAAGATTAAAACCGTAATATATTATTTTGATAACCATAAAATGATTAAAGTGGGATAACGTTAAAAGCTAGACATAGGCTAGCATAATGTCTTCCTCGATAATTGGACTATCTTACACTTAAAGAATTTTTCAAATCGGTCAAGTAGCTTCTGAGATTAGCGTGTTCAATTAATCAAACAATCAAACAATCTCTTCAGCTTCATATATTAGTACATATAGTCCCAAGTTAACCCAGTAAATACCTATAAGTTTTCCGCCAAAGGTAAGGTTCAAGATAAGATTGACCTAGTTTCTACGAGAGCCTGAAGTTCGATATCGCTAACCGAATGCACTCGAATCACCTTATTACGCTCACTTAAGAATCCCGCATGCACAAATTTTCCGGAACGGTTCCGGAATTCCTTACATTACCCGTAACTATAATATTATTTAACGTATAAAGTATATAACGTATGTAAACGTAATATAAAAAAACGTTTCCTTTTGTTTTTGGGCATTACAATTTTTGCCGTAAATCGTCAAGTCAGCGTAGCTTATTCGGGGAGCGGGTAGTCTCGAAAAATGAAAACACCTAGGATCGAGCCCCTACCTACCCCAGTTTTTTCTTTTTTTTAAGTTCCCCCGTTAAGCCCGTTCCACGAATAAGCTACCATGACTTGACAGTTAATCGCAAAAATTTAATTCAATATAAATTTTAGTATTTTTTTAATGCCCAAAAACAGGGATAAAATGATATTTTTTTAAACAAAACCTAGCTAGATCGATTTTTCTATAACCCTCTAGGATTGTAGGGGAGAAGAATCGATCTAATAATCGAAAATATTTTTTTACAAAATAAAAAAGAATCTTCACCCGTTCCACGAATAAGCTACGCTGACTTGACAGTTAATGGCAAAAATTCAATTCAATATAAATTTTAGTATTTTTTAATGCCCAAAAACAAAGATAAGATGATTTTTTTTTTAAATAAAACCTTGCTAGATCGATTTTTCGCCCCCAAAACTCCTCTACATGCTGAATTTTAGGAAAGTCGTTGGAGCCGTTTCCGAGATTTGAAAAATATTAATATGTACATACAAGATTAACTCATTTAAATATTAACGATAAACAACCATACTGGATATTCTAACCCGCGACCTGTAGAGCTGAAGGTCACTGCCACTGCGCCAACGAGTCAATTATAGAAGCTCACTTCAAACAAGTGGGATTTTATTACGTGAAGTATACAATAAAACATTAGGAAAAGGCAAAAGAAGGCTTTACGTTGATACATCGTGAAGGCTTGAAGGCTCTAATGTAAAACGAAATGTGTGGAGACAAATTGGACTCGTTCTATAACAAGAATAGCGCTTTAAGGGTGGCATGTAGAGTTTTTACGCCGTTTGCATTTGTTATATTTATGGTACGTTTCAGTAGAAGTAAAGAAATATACTTTAAAATAATTATCAATAGTATTTCCGCCATGCGGTATCCGGCTGTATAGAATAGACCACCCTCATTTCTTACTAAGATATCTTAAGGTAACCTGACCCGCTGTGTGGTATTTGGCTGAGTAGAATATACCACCCTCATTTCTTACTAAGTTGTTTTAAAAGGTGACTAAGGTAAGTTGACTCGCTGTGTGGTATCCGTGTGTATAGTATAGACCACCCTCATTTCTTACCAAGATGTCTTTAAAGGCAACTAAGGGAAGTCGACCCGCCGTGTGATAGCCGGCGGATTAGAATAGACCACCCTCAATTTTTTTAAACCTGTTTCGACGTTATAATAGTAAATAAGATAATAAAATATAAAGTTATATTTTTCATAATATAATAATTTTTTCTGTGGCCTTTATATGTAAGCTTAATTTTTTTTTGCTACAACGCTCCATAAAAATAAACATGGCATTATAGACTTAATGGCCCACGCAATAAATTCGCAAATAGAGTCATTAAATGTCAAGTTTATGTTTGAGGAAATTGCTATTACGGGTAAATTACTTTTTAGGGTCTACGCTGTTATTTAAAACAGCATATTAAGTGTTATATTGACTTCGAACCTAATATATCAAAAGAGCCCGCGATGTATTCGCGTCACATACAATATTTTGACTGGCCCGTTGGAGCAGTGGGTAGTGACCCTGCCTTCAGCTCCACGGGTCGCGGGTTCGATTCCCGCCGAGGGCCAACATTTTCTATAAATGAATTTGTTTTCCTTTGAGCCTGGGTGTATATTTGTAATTAAGTATGTATTTAAAAATATGTTCAGTGAAGTATATATTCACCAGTTGCCTGTCTACCATAACACAAGTATTAAGTTACTTACTTTAGGGACGAACGACCGTGTGTGTAAGTGTCCCATATATTTATTTATTTATAATTATTTATTTAGATCGTGTTTTTCTTGACCCGAGGGAAAAACAAGAACATTTTAATGCTATTTTATGTACTTTATCCTACTGATTATCATCATTTTCCCTCCCTTATCCCACTTTAAGTGGGCTAGTTGTTATTTGGTTAGTTATTTTACGACTCCCCGCCTGCCTGACGTTGATTTACCTTAGTCGTTTTTTACGACAGCTCGGTAAGAAATGAGAGTGGTCTATTTACTCAGCCAATAACCACACGGTGGGTCGACTTACCTTAGTGGGGACTAAGTTACCTTAGTCCCCTATTACGACACTTCGGTAAGACATGAGGGTGGTCTATTCTACTAGCCGGATACCACATGGTTTTTAAGTTATTGTATTTCATCATCTTCCTGCCCTTATCCCACTCTTACTGGGGTTGGCACAACAGGAGCGGGGCGCAGGCGACTTGGTGAAGTCCGTCGCATGCCGCCCTAACGGGGACCTCCGAGCGGTCCGAACGGGGTTTATCGGACGCTCGCTGGAATTAGGTCCCTGAGATGGTCGATGTATCTGGTGCTCCCTATGCATCGATTAGCAGAGGGAGGGGCCACTGTTTAGAGAGGCTCCGACCCGGAAGTGGCGCTCTCCGGGGTACAGAGCCGCTGCTGACGGGGAAGGGGGCAATGTGTTCAACGGTACCCTGTCCCCGCCACCAGCAGCGTGGTCCGGGCTTTTAGTCGGTGCGAGTCCAACATACCCCCCGCTCGTCCCCGTCGGGCGGTGATGACCCATAATGAGTTTTCCTGACATAACAAAAACACTCAAGTAGAATATCGCATTTAATAAAGCATTACCTCTTGGAAAAGTCTAATAACCCATATCGAACTTTATACGTCCTTTTTTCATATCTCCATCGTAAAAAGTCACATAAAACCGCCGCTAAAGTAACGGCCTTAACAAAATATGTCCAGGTTATCAGACGTAACGTTCCCTCCATTAAAACCAGTGATCCATCGTTAAAGATATACTGCAAACAGTTATGCAATATCATCATACTTCTACCCTTATCCCACTCTAAGTGGGGACGGCACAACATGTTATAAACATGTTGTCGCATGATTTGGCTACGTATTTTTCGGCCTGCCGCTTGCCTGATATTAACTTACTTTAGTCGTATTTTAAGACTCGGTTAAGAGGTCTATTCTACTCCGCCGGACTATTCTGTCCCCCGGACACCACACAGTGGGTTACGACTTACCTTAGTCGCCTTTACGACAACTCGCTAAGAAATGAGGGTGGTCTATTCTATACAGCGGGACACCACACGGCGTACTTATGCAATTGTCAACTAAAAGTTATTATAAAACAAAGTCCCCAAAAGCTGGCTGTCTGTATGTGATCGATTTTATCTAAAACAGTTTTATGCAAATTGTAATGAAGAGGTCGTGCTTTTCTGCTTGCAGCTTAACTCGCGTAAATCGCGTAAACCAACAGCGATACACTAAAGTAATGAACAACACAATTTTACAAAAATAATACAAAAAAGTCCGCAACAGTATGTCTCTATCTTTCACAATAACCCTGAGATTTAAGATATACATTGAATTTAATAATAATGTTAACTTGCTCCTTATACTTTACTGAATAAAGGGTAAATACTGAATAACAAGTGCGAGCGTTGTCCATGTATAAAACCGCCCTCTCCGGGCCTAATTCGTTGCTGATTAACGCCCGATACACAAACACACATACAACACAGCTCAGCTACACACAAACACACATACACACAAACAGCATCTTCGCTGGCGAAGACGAGGTCCCCGCTTCCTCACGTCTAGCGGCCGGGGTGTCCAGCCCCGCCCGTTATGACATTAGGACTTTTCCACAAGTCCGATACAGTCCTCCACAACGCGTCGTTTTAAGCCGAGGTCCGGCCTCAGAAGAGGCACCCTTAAGGCGACGCTCACAGGATGCTGCGAGTGTCTCTCGAGACTCGCTCTTCCAGTTTTTTCACTCTTGCGATGGTTCTGCGCTCGTCCACTCTCTCGATGACGCTTTCAAAGCGTCTAGGGCTAACAGCATTAGTTAGAGTTAGAAAAAAAAATAGAAAGAACCTAAGTCGTCACTTCGTTTGCCGGCATGATAGCGGGCGCACGCCTACACTCAAGAACAATCTGCAAGTTTTATTGCTCCCGCCGTACTCCTAAATGTGATATGAGTGATTAGTAGATTAAGTACTACTAATTTAACACTAATTTTTCAGAGTAATTTTAGTAAATAAATTATTTTACAAGGCGATCTAATTAAAAGAGAGAACCGTTTTTTGCACTCCAATTATATCCTTAGCAGACTGATAAATTACCTATGCGAATGAAAGTTAATCAAACTCAATAAAAGTTTAATTGGCTTTCCATAGTGCCTTGTTTGTCTTGCATAGTTAGTGTTTGCAAATTATCGCTCGCTTTCGCCTACATCTAGTTCTGCGAAACCACCCTAAGGTTGGCATTATTACACTGATAGCAAAAGTCATTTACTGAATATGGCGATATCGCAAATGAAAGACGACAGAGTTTAAAGGTTTTTTTTAACCATTTTTATTATGCTATACAATACATCTCATACTCACTATTAATATGACCTAATACAAAAAAGTTCTGTGGCGAATTGTAATAGAGCGAGCGATATCTGCAAAACACGTGAGTGTTAAAGAAACCCATTACTAGGAAGGGGGAAAACTGGTTTTTAATAGTTCGTTGCGTGATGTCATAGATGGCATCAAAATAATGATTACAGTCTATCTAGCTCAATTAAGACAAATTTTGAATTAGGTCACTTTAATACTAAGAGTGCGATATAAATAAATAAATACCTAAATATATGGGACACTTACACACACGGTCGTCCGTCCCCAAAGTAAGTAACTTAATACTTATGTTATGGTAGACAGGCAACTGGTGAATATATCCTTATATATTTTTGAAATACATACTCGTACTTAGATACAAATATACACCCAGGCTCAAAGACCAACGACAAAAACTGTTGGCGCTCGGCGGGAATCGAACTCGCGACCCGCGGAGCTGAAGGCAGGGTCACTACCCACTGCGCCAACGATATATACTTATTTAGATAAACACAATAATACTTTACTTTAGTACAAAATTTATGTATGTCGAAGAAGACGCGAAACGTCAGCATTAACAAGACAAATCGCTTTTCTGTCCTTAGAGAATTACCTGCTACGAAAATGTAGTGCTATCGACGTTTCTTTTTATTTATTTATTTAATAATAATTAGCACGGATAAAATCCAATTACACTAATTATGTTATACTTACATTATATTATAATACAACATTACATTATATTATATTCTATATATAAAATCATATCAAATTTTCACAAAATTTTTAGTAATTCTATTCGAATATGTTGCCATTTACCTGCAAGGATATCGTATCGTAAAGGCGTTTATATAAGAATCTCAAAAAGGCTTTTTGTACCTTTTCAAGAGCTAAAGCATAAGTACTTTGATATGGGTTCCATACACACGCACTCGACTCAATTTTACTACGGACTAAGGCATTAAAAAGAAGCTTCATAGTCTGGGGATTACGAAAATCTCGTGAGTTACGGAGGACGAATCCTAAACGTTTAAAAGACTCGGTAGCAAGTGCAGATACATGGTTGTGGAATGAAGAGTTGGTTACAAAATAATAAAATTATTTTACTACCATAAGGTTTATGAGCTTTATCGCGGATTATGGCAAAATAATTTTATTATAACTTTTGTATTATGGATCTCCGCAAAGTAACGCTATTCTATAAATTACTATTCCAGAAGCAAATTGAAGTAATGATATCTTATCAAAAAACGTTATACATACAATATATAAAAATGGTTTTATAACAGATCTTAGATCCTTAACAAAGAGGAGGAATGATTGAATAAAGCTAAATTTTTCTTCATAAGGGCTATTTCGCCATGATGGTTTTATGAATTATTATTATTATTCATCCGAAATATTTTTGCATTCACGGCTGACCGTGAATGTGGGGGTATAAAGCAAAATCGAATGCTTAAATTCAGGACACGTAGAATGTTTTTAGTTTTGCTCCCAGAAGTAGCGGTCCGATAAACTGTATCAGCATAATTTATCTCTGAATATATATTTACCGTTCATAGACAAGCTTGAGGCTGTGGTAGCCCAGCGGTAACACCATGCGACTTTTTCGAGGAGGTCACGGGGTCAAACCCGGGCAGACATCAATGAGTTTTTCTGTTAAAACTTATGTGTCTAATTGATAATTGCAATTTATCACACGCTTTTCAGTGAAGGGAAACATCGTGAGGAAACCTGCATATCTCTAGAGAATTCTGGAGATATGTGTAGCCTACCCAATCCCCATAGGAGCAGCGTGGTAGATCTTAGCTCAAATCCTTCTCTGCAAACGTAGAGAAGAGGCCTATTCCCAGCAGTGGGAGAATAACAGGCCGCTACTTACTCTTTTACTTTGTTCATAGACATATTTTAGCAACAAACTAGGTTTTATGCGATGACAACTTTATTCTGAAAAACAACTGTTACAACATGTTTTAAATGCTCCTTCAAATAGTTAAATGACCTGGTTATGTGACCAGTTGTTAAAAAGATTAAATTGGTTGACTTTTGAGAAATTTGTTCACACTATCTTGTACTTCAAAGTTATTATGTGAACAAAACATTATATCTTCGCTAAAGTTAAACAGCATCTACCTAATTAATGTTTCTTCCCATTCTAACTTACTACATTGCATTAGTTAGTTACGCTAGCAAATTCCCGGAAACAACCCTCTTTCGACTGCGAAGGCACCCTGTGCTTTGCAAACATCAAATTTATTAGGTGACCGGGTATCGGGGGTCGTGGTTTAGGGATCTGACATGGAGTAGAAAAAATCGGTTAATATATAATCGATTTCGAAATCGATTAATATATAATCGATTTTTTTCCTTTTAAAATAAATAGATTTTTAAAAATCGATTATTTTGATACGAAATAATCGTTTTTTTTTAATTTACGTTGAATGCTATCACAATTTTTCGCTGTCAAACGTAAAGTCATGGTAGTTCATTTGGAAAACGGGCAGTTTTAAGAGGTGAAAATACCTAGGAGCCCCACCTGCCCTATTATTTTTTCATTTTCATTTAAATGTTTTTTAATTTTAATTTTTTTTACAACATTTTAAAAATTCCCGAGCAAGGCTCGGTCCCCCAGATACTAATTAATAAATGTAGGCATTTCTTTGCGCATTTTCACAATACAAAAAATCATTCTTTTTCCTGTACCGAGAATTTCTTTTAATAATAGCGTTACTTACAAATATTTTGTACACGCATTACTTAATTTTGTATAGTGAACTTGATTTATGCAAACACAAAATTTAATTACGTGAATGGCAACATATAACATGTACATGTTTATGTACATGTAGCCTTTGGTGAAAGGGTTTGCCGTTGCCGATGAAAACCGTTGCGGCGTGCAGTGATTGACATGTTTGCGGTTTCCCTCGTTATAGCTCTCTATGGATTGATCTATATTGTAACGTGTAGTGGCAGTTTCATAGTTAATTACATTAATATAATATTATAATAGTAACTAGTGCCTGCGGCTTCGCCTGCGTGTAAATCAATGTACTTAATTAAAAGTACCCAGCCGGCCGAGCCTTGCTGTAATTTTTTGCAAAAAAAAACGGTTGCCTGTAAAGTCGGTTTTACGGGCAAAGATTTTACGTGACAACGTCTTTTTAAATGTGATGGATTGAAGTGGGAGAGAGACGCAAGGCATTCACCAGTCCGGCGGGCCTCTCTTTCGTTCGGTGACTCATCGTAACAGATGTGAGCGGGCGTTACACTTTTTCATGAGTGGCTCCAAGCCGCAACCTAATTTAAGACGTTGTCACGTCAAAAAAATAATATAAAAAAAACGTAATAATAATTGGATAGGTCGGGCTCGATCCTAGTTATTTTCATTTCTAGAGACCCGTTCCCCGAATAAGCTTACTTGACAGTTTACGGTAAAAATAGTGTTTTATGTATACAATTTAAATTTTTACGATTTTGTTAAATAAAGCCTGGCCAAATCAATTTTTTCCATCGACATTCCTGCTCTTCTCGAGCCTTCCGGGATATGTCGGGATGATGGCAAGAGACCAGACGGCTTGACGCTGGTTCCTTGGGAACGGGGACGGGCCCTAATGTGGGACGCAACATGCGTTGATACGTTAGCCTCGTCCCATATCAGGGAAACAGCGTCAAGACCTGGAGCTGCGGCGGAAATGGCCGAAACCGGCAAACGGCGGAAGTATGCATCTCTCATCGAGAGTTATATATTTGTGCCGTTTGCAGTCGAGACCCTAGGGCCATGGAGTCAAAGTGCAAAAAATTTTTTATCCGTTTTAACACCTCGGTTGATTGCCTCTTCAGGTGACAAGAGGGCTGGCTCCTTTTTCGCACAAAGAATCAGCTTAGCGATTCAGCGCGGAAACGCTGCCAGCATTCTTGGGACCATTCCACGTGGGCATGATCTGTATAGTCCTAACGTTTAAGTAATTTAAGATAGATATAACTTGTACATTTTTATTTTTCCCCCTCAAATCTCCTGCAATTTCAGGAAAATCGTTGAAGCGGTTTCCGAGATTCCGAATACCGCCGAGTTTCTTGCTATTTCTTCTCGGTAGGAACAGCTTTCCGAACCAGCAGTAGATTTGACGATTCAAAAGCACTTGTTTACAAGTTTATTTGAATAAAGAATATTTTGAATTTGAATTTATATTGTATCGTTTTTTATATATCGTAAAAAAAATATTGAACAAAGCTCGTTCAGGTGCTATAACATAAAAACAAGATCCTTAATTGCAAATAGCGCCGTAAATATTTCAATCATTCTCTCTTTTCTCGTTTTTCTCTTTTTACTGATTATTTACTGCAAAAAATAATCATAAACCAAAAAAATCAGTTCACGCGGAGAACCTATCGCAAAATAATGAAACCCATTTATTGACATTAGGAGCAGTGGATCGAACAACAGGTAAAAATTGGAGCTATTTATATTCTAGGAAAAACGATGTACGTGATGAGAATTGATGGCGGCGCGGGAAAACGGGAAAATTTATATCTGGGAAAAAATTCTGGCATTTGCATGTCATCACGTATATAGGTTCTTTTTTAGTGCATTTGTACTAAAAAAGGACACATGCACTATTCATATAAATCGATTATCGCTTATGAACCTAATACAAGAGTCGTGGTTGTCACCAAGCTGTGCTTGAAGTCATGATATCTCTTCTACGTTATCTTTCGTGATCAATTAATGAGGCCATCCATAGTCGAAACTTTTTTAAGTGTAAGTGTTCCAATTATTATTTCACAAACCTTTTGATATAAATTAAAGTTAGCAGTTTTTCAAGTTCTATAAAAATATATGAACACATACAGACATCTGGCAAATCACGATGCGTACAATAGTTCATAGAGGGTCATGTTTCGAAATTCGAACGTGTCAAAGTTATGCTTACCATTTCAGTGAACAATTAGGTATAACAGATGTTTTGAATTAAAATTGTTTAAAAGTATTTACAGTTTTCGTATTTTCTTTAGAGAAGGGTCAATAAATTGCATAAATAATATGATAACAAGCTTATTCTTATGTCGACGGAGAAGTCGAGACGAACAATGAGAAGTAATGGAAGGAAAAATATGGTGAGAAGCAGTCCGTGTCGTGTCCATAGTGCTTACGTAGCGATTGTCACAAAGGGCTTACTTCGTGGTTCTTCCTGCGTAGCAATTTTCGAGTAGCCCTTATCGCGTAGCGCCTATCGCGTAACGCTTATCGAGTAGCCCTTATCGCGTAGCGCTTGTAGTGTAGCGCATGTCGCGTGGTGCGTATCGGGTAGCAAATGCCGCGTAATATATGATGTATAGCGCGTATCGCGTAGCGCTTATCGAATAGCCCTTATCGCGTAGCGCTTGTAGTGTAGCGCATGTCGCTTGGTGCATATCGGGTAGCAAATGCCGCGTTATGTATGATGTATAGCGCGTATCGCGTAGAGCTTGGTTTGTAGTGCTTATCACGTAGCGATTACCGTGTAATGCATATTGCGTAGCGATTACTGCGAAACGCTAGGGCGTAGTGGTTATCGGGTAGCGCATCTCACGTAGCACTTGCTGCTTAGCCCATGTAATGTACTGTTTGTCCTATTGCACTTGTCTCTAACTCAATAATTTCATACCAGTAAGTTCCTTAATCCAGATTTCTTGAATATGTGTTACTTCAGCATAAAAAAATACAATAGCTAACTAGATTTATATACACTTCTAAAAGTGGATAATTGTTTGGTTACCAATAAAATAATTTATTTGTCTGCCGAAAATACTTCGTTATTCCAGTAGATAAGCACCAGGCCTTGACTTTGTTGAGATACTGTTTCCTAATTGGCTTGCTGCCCTCATTTTCAAATTGCCTCGATTCCAATAAACCAAATTGGAAAACTTATCTAGTTTACTATAAGTACAAATGAAAGACACTGTATATAGAGTTATGTTTATTATAAACAATACCTAATATTAGGATTATCTTATATGTTATTTGATTACTATAATATTATAATTTTTCACTTATAAAGTATTAAAAATACTGCTAATGCGGATGCGTGTATTTAAATGATTTTTATAAATAAATATATCATACAAAATCGCAAAGCATTTGTTGTGAAGTCTATCTTCTGATGATGCTTCGGTTGCGGGCGAAACGATTGTTGAGTTTGTGATAGTGAACGTGTGTAGCGCTTGTGTATCGTGGTGGAGGTTTGTGTATGTGTTTTATGAAAACTGCACGTATCATGTATGAAAATGAATTGTCCACACGACATTTGGCACTATATATATTTTCTATTTTACTTCATCGCGGATTATAGCAAACTAATTTTATTATTACTTTTGCATTATGGATTTCCGCAAAGTAACGCCTAATTCTTTAAATTACTCGATTTTTTTATTTGTATTGTAAATTAGAAAACGCCGTGTGGTATCCGGCTGAATAGAATAGTACCACCCTCTTTTCTTACCGAGGTGTCGTAAAAGGCGACAGAGGTAAGTTGACGTCAGGCAGGCGGCCTGTCGTAAAAACGCAGCCAAATCATGTAACAGCGTGTTTATAACATGTTGTGGCGACCCCACTTAGAGTGGGATAAGGCCAGGAGGATGATGTATTGTAAATTAGAAAATCGTGCTGTTCACGGCTAAAGCACGGAAAGATTATCAATAGATGATATTTGTCATAAGTGACTTTATATACCAGGTAAACATCAAGGTAAAAAACAATCCAGTCTCTTATGAAAAAACACCAAGTTCATCATCCATCATCCTCCTGCCCTTATCCCACTCTAAGTGGGACAACATGCTACAATCATGTTGTCATATGATTTGGCTACGTATTTTAGGACCGGCCGCCTGCCTGACGTCAACTTACATTAGTCGTATTTTACGACTCCTCGGTAAGAAAGTGGGTGGTCTATTCCACTCAACGGGATACCACACGTTGGGTCAACTTACCTCAGTCGTTTTACGACACCTCAGTAATAAAATGAGATTGGTCTATTCTACTCAGCCGGATACTACACGGCGGTAGGACTTACCTTAATCGCCTTTTACGACACCTTGGTAAGAAATAAGGATGGTACAGTTCTATTCAGCCGGATACCACACGGCGTAAAAAAATATCAAGTTCAAATTCAAATTATTCATTATTCAAATAAACTTGTAAACAAGTGCTTTTGAATCGTCAACTCTACTGCTGGTTCGGAAAGCTGTTCCTACCGAGAAGAGCCAGCAAGAAACTTGGCGGTTGCTCTTTTCAAAATATTGTTATAACAAGTTTTGTCATTAATATCTTGCATAAGGTCGAATAACACATTATAAGTAATTAAAGATATTTTAAAACTTAATTTGACACGGCCTATGACGAAGTCTCAAGCAGACTAGAATAAAACCTTAGACTTATTTCATTCTTTATGGGGGTCGAAAATAATGTACCTGAATATTTCACCCTCATAACTTCCGAACCATAAAAGCCAGACGTAATATTTGCCATCTTAATAAATAATATATCTCACTTTTTTATAAAAAGGGATAGGTTAGTGGAATCTAGGAATATAATATCCTTGACCAAAACCCAGTGAAAAGTCGTATATTTATAGGAACAGCTGTTCCGATTATAATTACATTTTCAAACAAGCCTTAGATATATATATATATCTAAGCAATATCGCAAGCTATATCGCGTGCGGATAATATCAGTGTGGTGTGCAACAGACTTTATATGGATTGTGCGGATCAAGTGCGGGTAGATGAACAAAATAATGACTGTAGTGCTCGGGAACGAAGACGCCGCGGCGCTCCAGTCAGTTCGTGACCACGGTGGATGCAACTCTGCCGAAACGTAGAACCTTATACAAAGGTAATCAATTATAACGCGATGTGACCCGTATGTTTATTTAATAATCAGTATGAATCGCGAAAGTTTAAAATCTACTATATATATATATATATTTTGAATACAATTTTAAATGTTTCTCGACTTTATACGATTTTTTATATTTTTGTTGAACTATGTTTAGACGATACTAAAGGAGACTATTAGACGATAAGAATGCGTGGCTATAACTACTGTCCGACCCTGTACAAGATAGTACGACAAGATGACTTAATGTAACTATTTATAAGTATTATGTTGAAAATAGCAACCGACGAGTATCTTGCTGGCTTTTCTCGGTAGGAACGGCTTTCCGAACCAGCAGTAAAATTGACGATTCAAAAACACTTCTTTACAAGTTTATTAGAATAAAAAAAATTGAAATTAAAATATGTGGCCAGGTTTAGCCAAGGTTCGGGTGGCGGCATCCGCCATTGGATACATCCACCGTTGTCCCGCGTGTTGGGAATAACTTACACTGCAGAGTGACTAACTAACTTATATCAAAACATTCGATTACTTAAATATGCTAAATGTTAACTTAATAAAAAATAAAGTAAGTAACGGCCTGTTACTATCCCACTGATGGGAATAAGCCTCTTCTCTTTGTTTTTGGAGAGAAGGATAAGAGCTAAGACCTACCACGCTGCTCCAATGCGGATTGGTAGTTACACATATCTCCAGAATTCTCTAGAGATATGCAGGTTTCCTCACGATATTATTCTTGACCGAAAAGCATGTGATAAATTGTAATTATCAATTAAACACATAAGTTTAAATTCATTGGTGGTGGTGTCTGCCCGGATTTTTTTTTGAACCCGTGACATTCTCGAAAGAGAGTGCGTCTCTTGTTATCGCTGTTACTTAAATATGCTTAATGCTAACTAAATAATAAATTTATTAACTAATGGACAGAACGTTTTATAATTTTGTAACTCTGAGTATATTTACATAATTATTGCTCCACAAGCAAATAATAATATACAGAAAGAGATAATAAAAAAGCTTTAGATTAACCTAACTTAACAGCAACAGATTAATTAACAGCTAATCCTTATAAGTATGGTGGCGATCGGAGAATTTTTAAATTGTTACTGACAGTTTTGTTTGGAGAGGAAATCGAAATCGACTGAACCACAGCAACGCGTGGTTGACCGTTAAAATAAATTAGTAACAGCCGTTGAAGCAAGGACCGCACTTTAGTTACTAATTCAGCATATAAACACTCTCGTGAAACTCATTACGCCGATCGTAATGTGATGTTTGTATTAAACACTCTGCGTCCAAATTGAAACAAATAAACCCTATTTGAATTACTTTTTTAATTAAACTAGCCTTTTTGTACAGTTAATTATGTGTAATTTGCTTTGTTAATTTTCTGTACGATAGTTTTATATACAGTTTAACTTATTTTGTTATAACTGAAGTGAGATCTGTAATGGATGAACCGTTAAATTTTCACACAGTTCGCGTGCTATAAGTAAATAAGTAATGAAGTGATAAATAAGTAATATCTGGGTGACCGAGCTTCGCTCGGTTATTTTTTACAAATAAAAAATTAAAAAAAAGAAAAAAACAATTATTTAGTTGGGATCGATCCTTGGCATCACATTTCTCGAGGCTTCCCGCTAACCGAATAAGCTACGTCGACTTGACAGTTAATGGCGAAAATTCAATTCAATATATATGTTAGTGTTTTTTAATGCACAAAAATAGAGATAAAACAATATTTTTTTTACATAAAACCTAGCTATATCAATTTTTCTCCCCCAAAACCTCCTACATGCTGAATTTCAGGAAAATCGTTGGAGCCGTTTCCGAGATTCGGAAAATATATATATATACAAGATTAACTCATTTAAATATTAAGAAAGATAAGAATTAATACAATACTCATATTTGGGACCCGCCGTGTAGTATCCGGCTGAGTAGAATAGACCACCCTCATGTCTTACCGAGGTGTCGTAAAAGGCGACTAAGGTAAGTCGACCCACCGTGTGGTATCCGGCTGAGTAGAATAGACCATCCTCCTGTCTTACCGAGGTGCCGTAAAAGGCGACTAAGGTAAGTCGACCCACCGTGTGGTATCCGGTTTAGTAGAATAGCCACCCTCTTTCTTACCGAGGTGTCGTAAAATACGACAGAGGTAAGTTGACGTCAGGCAGGCGGCCGGTCGTTAAAAAGCAGCCAAATCATGTGACAGCATGTTGTCGCCAATGACTTCCGCTTTGTATTTTATAGCAACAAAGTCATGAAACAAGAGTATCGCGCCCTTTTTGATTAGAATGGTGGCAGCATTGTGCCGTTATTGTTTCCGGTAGTCTTTCTATTGATAAAACGTTTCAGTTACATTCAGTCTTTGTTCGTCATTCAAGAGAAGAGCATCTCTGAACGGGAATGGTGGTATTCCTATTATATCGTGTTATTGTATATAGTGTGCGCTAACAAGCATGTTTATAACATGTCGTGCCGACCCCCGCTTAGAGTGAGATAAGGGCAGGAAGATGATGATGACTCATGTTTGGGACGTGACAGTCACGGTCGTCCATTCCCAAAGTAACTTAATACTTGTGTCATAGGTGACAGACTATATGTTATATATGTAAATATATAATTTTTAATACTTATACACCTAAACCCCTTGGTAAACAATTATCCACTGTTTAAAATTTATTAACAGAATCCATTTTTTAATATTTTTTGTGAAAGATGCCGTTGAACTTGTATACATGTCATCATTCATCATCCTCCTGCCCTTATCCCACTCTAAGTGGGGTCGGCACAACATGTTACAAAGATGTTGTCATATGATTTGGCTACGTATTTTACGACCGGCCGCCTGCCTGACGTCAACATACCTTAGTCGTATTTTACGACTCCTCGGTAAGAAAGAGGGTGGTCTATTCTACTAAACTGGATACCACACGGTGGGTCGACTTACCTTAGTCGCCTTTTACGACACCTCGGTAAAACATGAGGGTGGTCTATTCTACTCAGCCGGATACCACACGGCTATGTTGTACGGTAGCTTTAATTATTTTTACGAATGACGAGATAACCTTTTAAGTAATAGAACATTTACAATGAGATCTGAACTTGTATACATGTATGTACTTGTATTTATAACGATAATAAATAAATAAATAAATAAATAAATATATGGGACACTTACACACACGGTCGTCCGTCTCCAAAGTACGTAACTTAATACTTGTGTTATATATATTTTTAAATACATACTTAAATACATATATACTACCAGGCTCAAAGACCAACAAATTCATTTATAGAAAATGTTTGCCCTCGGCGGAAATCGAACCCGCGATCCACGGAGCTGAAGGCAGGGTTACTAGCCACTGCTCCAACGGGCCAGCCGATACACGATAAATAAGCAATGTTGATTGCTATCAATGATAGAAATAAAAGCTGCTTCTATTTCTGTCACCTTAGTACCGGGATTTTATAGTTTCCTTGGTCAGCAAATGTCAAGTGCTTACAGCTAATGGCATCTAGGGAACGGTTTACAGCTCCTGTACACGAATGTGTCTATTTAAGTGCTAAAAGTAAGTAGGTTTCTGTATTTATCATTATAAATGCAATAAAGGAAGCTCCCTTATTATAATGTTTTAATAAGGTTAAGTTATAAATGCTTTTAATAAAGCTTTTAATACAATTTCATATACCTAGTGTTTCTCAACGAAACCGTTGAGGTGCAGGTCATGTTTCTAAATAAACTAGTAATATCCCGCGGTTTCACCCGCATAATTTTTATTTTTTTACACCTTATTACATTTTTGTAACGGATCCCAATTTTTTTTAATGTTATATAGCCTATGTTGCTCAAAGATGCAGCTTTGCAATGGTGAAAGAATTTTTGAAATCGGTCCAGTAATTTTTGTGTGAAAATATTACAAACATACATACAAATTTTTCCTCTTTATAATATTAGTAGATACATGCATTGTCATTGGGACTGGAGTAGTATATAAAATTTCAGTTCAATACCACGAGAAGTGGGTCAAAATTAACTTGCAAGATTCCACCTTCACATACATACATTGAATAAAAGCTTTTAATAAAAAGAACCTAGATTTTGCTTGGTAATTTTTGGAAAAAAAAGGTGAGATGAAACCTAAAAAAATTAAAAAAATAATTGGGCAGGTGGGGCTCGATCCGGGGTGTTTTCATTTCTTTAGTCCGTCCGTTTCCCACAAAGCTATTGCAACTTTACAGCTAAAATATCATTTACATTCAATTCTGCATTTTAGTATTTTTTCAATAGCTATGTAGTAAGTAATATTTTGGTTCCACTTATAGGATAATATTTATTTATTTATATAGTTTTTATCTCGATTCATAATCTTACTTTTATGAATTTTAAGTTTTTTATGCAAAAAAAGACTATAAATTCTATAAATTTTCGATAAATATTAGTGTATGTATTATATATAAAGCAATTTAATTTATGTACATAAAAATATAAAGAATTATAAAACGATAGGTGATGTGTACAATAGACAAATCAGGAACCGACATAAGCTTGCGGTTCCTGCTTTGCGCCTTGCAAAAGTGCGTAACTCGTTTGTGGGTTTTGGTATATGATTCTATAATAAAATTCCGCAATCAATTTCAGCACTGCCATTACAGCAGTTTAACAACACTGTTAAAAAGAGGCTGATACAGAAAGCCTACTATACTCTTGAAGATTATTTAGAAGATAAGAATGTGTGGATATAGCTCTCTTTGAACCTGTACAAGACAGTAACGACTTAATGTAAATAATATTAAGAATTATATTTTTAAAAGAGCAACCGCCGAGTTTCTTGCTGGCTCTTCTCGGTAGGAACAGCTTTCCGAACCAGCAGTAGAGTTGACGATTCAAAAGCACTTGTTTACAAGTTTATTTGAATAAAGAATATTTTGAATTTGAATTTGAAGGTTTTTTATTTAGTATGTTTTAAAAGAAAGTCTGCAAATTAAAGAAGTAGGTTTTATATCACGATACGGGATATGTATAGGTTCTTATGAAAGAAAAATTGTGTTTAACGGAAAAATCTCTGACTGAATTAATTAATACAGGACATTTGTCGGATCAGCTAGTCTTAATATTTAAAATGAATGTTTGTCTGTGTGTCATTTATAGACTCCGAAATCGCTGCACCGATTTAAATGAAATTTTAGACAATCATTGAAATGACCGAATTTGAATGAATGAATGAACTGAATGGTGAATGAGACATTTTCTATATCGCGGATTATATATTTTAATAATTTTGTATGAAAACATATATTCTCATTCGCAAAATTCTCGCAAAAGAATATTTTTATTACTTTTGTAACGTATTGTAAATAAAACATCAAAATATACACTCACAAAGTAAACTTTGCCAGCTATGTTATGTGGCAAATGTTGAAATACTTATTTTTCTATCCAATTCACAACAGAACGAAAGTTTGGAAAGAATATCATTGTTTATTTTATTATAAAGGTAAACCTTTCACCT
Source organism: Morpho achilles (assembly GCA_947086495.1). Lineage (NCBI taxonomy): Eukaryota > Metazoa > Arthropoda > Insecta > Lepidoptera > Nymphalidae > Morpho > Morpho achilles. The sequence continues at coordinate 3,118,044 of CAMTZB010000015.1, forward strand.
ATATGCAAAATGAACAAATTATTTTCTTTCCTTTATTAGAATTTTACAGACGAATTTGTCTGGGCATGTACCAACTTTTCTCAAACTTCAATATACCTGATTAACTGAGCCCTGCTTGGCAATAAATAAAAGAAAGAAAGGACTGGTACGCGATTGAGCCGAACTTGTACATACTGATTAATGTATAGAAACCGGCTATACTTACGTGTTATTTTTTAGGATAAGTTCGACTAAACGCCGCGTAAAGAGCTCGTTAATAAGAGCCCCGTATGGGCTTGAAACTAGTCGGGCTCATCCGATAAAATAGCACGTGAGTATAGCCGGTTTCTATACATTAATTATGAATACCACTCACGATAGTTTAAATTGTGCATACTGGTCCAGTCCTGATGACATTATAAATATTTTAATGCGACAGTGTATTTCTGTATGTCTTTCTTTCACACATAAACAAACCAACGGATAAGTAATTCGATTTTTGAAGATAGTTATAGGATAAATAGTCACTTAAGCTTTAAAGCTTTGTACTAACTTCACGCAGATGAAGTCGCAAGCGGAAGCTAAACTGGAAAAATGTAAAAATCTAATACATACTATAAAACAAAGTCCCAAAAAGCTGTCGTCTTATGTGATCGATTTTAAAATCTACTCAACAGATTTTGGTACTGTTTTTGTAAAATATAGTGCATGGTTCCGGTAGAAGGTTAATAGCACATTACGGTTTAACGGAACTTCTGTTAGAAAAATCGCGCAGTTATAAAAAAACTCCCCTATTAGAGACTTTAGTCCAGTGCCCCGCGACAACCAACAGATAATAATAATCATATAATAAATCTTTATTGACCCTAAAATGTAACATTCCAACTTTAAACTATACAATTTAAATCGAAATTACAACAAAACTAAAATTACTTGAGCACTAGCGTCTAAACAGAGATACACTAAAGTAATGTTACCTACTAAAGAATTGTAGAACTACAAAAATAACTACAAAATAGTCCGCGATAGCATGTCTCTATCTCTTATAGTTAACTAACAATAACTACTTTACGTTCATTATTTAAATTCGGGATAGTCGCGAGCTCCACGTAATAAATAATGTAAAGAATTTTAGATCTAATAAAATACGACTACAAAGCATGCGATAGCATGTCTCCATCTCTTATGGTTAACTCACAACAACTACTTTACGTTCAAAATTTAAATATCGGGAAAAATGTTGATACTTCCACGCGGCACAGCTAGTATATACGTAAACTAAGTGAAGCTTTCATTGTAAGCTCTTCTCAAAGTGTTATAGCCGCCGATTACGCCTGATATAAGGTAAGAAGGAACACTAGTAATTGACCATTATAAGTTGACCGTTTTGTAGGAAATTTTAAGTAATAAGCGCTTTGTTTGATCAGTTTTTTTGTTGAATGTTTGATTCAGATCTGAGCTTTTGGGCAGTTGTTTATATTTATATTATATATACAAATATATAACATTATACAAATTTATTTTTTATAAGCTAGAACAAACATCTGCTGTGGTAGCCCAGCGGTAACACCGTGCGACTCTTTCGGGTTCAAACCCGGGCAGACACCAATAAGTTTTTCTGTTAAAACTTATGTGTTTAATTGATAATTGCAATTTATCACACGCTTTTCGGTGAAGGAAAACATCGTGAGGAAACCTGCATATCTCTAGAGAATTCTGGAGATATGTGTAACCTACCAATCCGCATTGGAGCAGCGTGGTAGGTCTTAGCTCCAAACTTTCTCTCCAAAAACGGAGACAAGAGGCCTATTCTCAGCAATTGGAGAGTAACAGGCCGCTACTTTAACAACAAACAAAACGCTTATTATATAAAATTTCATAGAAAACGGTCAACTATTAATACATGATCAATTACTAGTGCACTTACATAATGTCTGGCGCCACGAATCGAGGTCATCCTATTCACCAAAATGCATCCAAACTGCCGAACTGTTGTCGTAACTCCGATAAAACTAATCGACCAAACCGTAAACGAGAAAACCAAACACTAACCTTGTCTCCACGATAAATTCAAATTCAAAATATTCTTTATTCAAATAAACTTGTAAACAAGTGCTTTTGAATCGTCAATTCTACTGCTGGTTCGGAAAGCTGCTCCTACCGAGAAGAGCCAGAAAGAAACTCGGCGGTTGCTCTTTTAAAAATATAATTCTTATAACTTTAATACTTATTATACATTAAGTCATTACTGTCTTGTACAGGGTCAAAGAGTAGGTATATAAGAGTGTTAAAAAGAGCAACCGCCGAGTTTCTTGCTGGCTCTTCTCGGTAGGAGCAGCTTTCCGAACCAGCAGTAGAATTGACGATTCAAAAGCACTTGTTTACAAGTTTTTTGAATAAAGAAAAATGTGAATGTGAATAAAAAAAGTTACACCTCCTCATAAATATTCTGGCTTAATGACATTTGCGTCGAGGTTTATAAAAGTAATAGATAAACGCGCGTACAAATGACATCCACTAGTCATTAGTGAGCGTCGATCTAAATGATAAATGTGTTTTTAATACACTCCAAATCAATTTGACTTTAATCTGGTAGACTTTATACATTAATGAATAAGCAGTGGCTTTATATAGTGTTTGTGAGACAAAATATACATCAGTTTAATAATAAAAAAGCGATATTATTAATAGGCAAACCAGAAACCGAAATAATTGAATAATACCCATGATGCGGCTTCAGAAAGTTCGTAGATCGTTTGTGGGCTTCGGTATACATTTTTATAGTAAAATTCCACAATCTATTTTGGACTTGCCTTTAGACAAGTTTAAAAAGCAATTAAAAAAGACACTTATTCATAAAGCTTATTATACTGTTGAGGACTATGTTAATGATAAAAAAAGCTTGGATTTAGATTGACACCAGCTACGCACTAGATTATATCGTAAATTTTGTTACTTTGCGAATACATTATTACAATATTTATTTCTCAAAAGAGTGAACGCTGAGTTTCTTGGTGGTTTTTCTCGGTAAAAGCACCTTTACCAACCAGTAGAAGCTTCATTGTAATTTGACGATTCAAAGTGCTTGTAAAAGCTAATTTGTATAAAGAATTATTTGAATTTGTATTCCATGGAGAAACAAATTATAAACTAGGGTAACTAAAATAGCTCTTATTTGCAAAAAAAACCTGAAAGTCCACAGAAATACAGACGACATATAGAAAAAACACGTGATATAAAGACATCATCATCCTGCATTTATCCCACTCTAAATGGGGTCGGCACAACATGTTATAAAAATGTTGTTGCATGATTTGGCTACGTATTCGGTAAGAAACAGAGTAGTCTATTCTACTTAACCGGATACCACACGGCGGGTCAACTTGTAGTACTTCTTAGAAAAATAAATAAATATATATATTGCCTGCAAATGGGATGGTCCTCTTTGGAGGACATGGAATGAAATCCAATTAAGCAAATTTTGTAAATATATATTTTAAGTACTAACCTAGGCTAAGTAATTTTGTTACTAACACTATGGATGCGTTGTCCGAAATAAAATAAATAAAAATAAAAATATAATAAACATACATACACACACAAGATTAACTCATTTAAACATCAAAGATAAAATTATGAAAAAACAAAAAACACTCTTAATGTCATAACTATGATTTATGGTTTATATTTTAAACAGAGACAATCAAAAATTCACCCAGCTAGCCAATGACAAAACGGTATCCTCTGAAAGACCTAGATCTATTATACATAAGCGATGTGAACGTTAATGACTGAAGGATGTCTAGAGGTGTCCCGCAGTACAAAGCTACACTATTTGATGTAACCCTTTTCAAATTGAGTGTTGTTGTTGAGCTGCGATAGCCTAGCGTGGGACTTATTGAAGGGTTCACGGGTTCAAACCCTAGACAGGCACCAATAAAATTGATATTAGCAATCTATCAAACGCTTTTCTGTGTTTGAAAACATTGTGAAAGAACCTGCGTATCTCTAGAGCCGCGTTTCCCAACCTGCGGTCCGCGAACCCCTGGGGGTCGAGTATATGTATGGGGGTCCGCGGTGTCATCTCTGGACCATACATAAATCGGTCATTAAATGCAAAAGGGACGCATAACGAAATATCAGCAAACGAGTTTTATTAGCAAAACGCAAACGGAACTTTTCAGCACCGTAGGGAAATAAAATGTATAATATTATATGATAAAACTATTGTTAAGTATTACTTTGTATTGACATTGAGATTGACATTATATATGATATATTATTGACATTATTGTTGTACGGTAGCTTTAATTCATCACCTTCCTTTATCCTACTCTAAGTGGGGTCGGCACAACATGTTACAAACATACTGTCACATGATTTGGCTGCGTTTGTACGTCCGGCCGCCTGTCTGCCTTACCTCAGTCGTATTTTACGACACCTCGGTGAGAAAGAGGGTGGTCTATTCTACTAAACCGGATACCACACGGTGGGTAAACTTCCCTTAGTCGCCTTTTACGACACCACGGTAAGAAATGAGGGTGGTATAATATACTCAGCCGGATACCACACGGCGGGTCGACTTACCTTAGTCGCCTTTTACGACACTTTGGTAAGAAATGAGGGTGGTCTATTTTACTCAGCCGGATACCACACGGCTATGTTGTACGGTAGCTTTAATTATTTTTACGAATGACGAGATAACCTTTTAAGTAATAGAACATTTACAATGAGATCTAAATAATTTAATTTAAATAATTAGAATGTATCTATTGTTGGTTGTCAAATAAATTAATAAATTAGAAAAATGTGATCTAAGCACAAGATATTTAAATAAATTTAAAAAAATACCTTATTTGTTTTTTTGCTGTTTATATTAATAAGGGGGTCCGGACTAAAAAAAGGTTGAGCAACGCTGCTCTAGAGAATTCTACGGGTATGTGTAAAATGTGGAGCAGCGTAGTGGGTATAAGCTCTCCAATAAGGAAAGAGGAAGCTTATGCCCAGAAGTGGGATAGTAACAGTCTGTCACTTTTAGTAATAATACTATTGAAGTCTTTAAAAAAGTTACGCCTATGATGTAATTTTGATGACGTCCTTATTTTGTCATTTCGATATTATTTTATTAAAGTGCAAGTTAATATAAATATAATTAACATAAATAAACATAAATAAATGTTAGTTGTTAAAAAAATTTACTTTTTAATAATGAATTGGTGAAATATAAGCAATCACGAAAAAGGTATATTAGGTTATAATTTTACTATTTTAACATTTATTATTAACAAATCTGAATATCAGAATCAAATTCTGAATTTATTAAATTCTTCGGAAATAGGAAATAAAACATTAATATTAATCAGTAATTTGAAATAAAAATTCGAAATGTTTTCTAATAAATCAATTATCAGTCATCTATTTTTAATATTAATCATATATTTATTTCTTGTTTATGTCAAACGTGAATATGTTAAAACGACTATTTATCAAACAGAAATATCGTTTAATAAATCTAACAAAAAATGCTATAGGAATGGATCTTTATTTTCAAATATTAATTTACTTATTTACCCAAAACAATATAAATATAAGGGTGTGGTCGACATTGCCGAAGCGTCAATATATTTAAAAGATTTCACCGACCAACCTGTAGAGTCGCAGATGCGGGGGCGACTGCTACCTGTTACACCAATCATAACAGCTTCGAATATTCAATATTGTTAATATCCAATATTACTTATAGATTTATTCTTAATATTATTTCCTAATATTATAATATTAATACTCACCCTTCGCATAACGCGCAGTGAGAACGATGACGCCTTCATATTTATTTTTCTAACAAAACACGGACACTTAGTAAATAAAACGCCGCTCTCGGCGAATATTAAAAATATTAATGTATTTTAATATTAATATTTAATATTATATATGAATGAAGCGGACACTGATTTTAGGACGAATATATTAAATATTATAATGCAGTTCCTTAAAATAATAATATAGCGTACAAAATATATGATTTTATTTTATTTAAGTATTTATGTAAATTATTTTTATATGGAGTGATGCGAGCGGCGCTCGGGACGGTTTGTTCGCGACTGATTGCTTACCCTGTGGAAGAGGGGTGAAAAGGACACACGACAAGGGTTGAAATCTAAACAAGATATGTACATACTTTGATATTGGAAAACCGAATTTATTGCGTACAATTTAGAGTCGATTTTAGATTGGAGGGAAAATTTTATTTTTGAAGGATACGTAGTGGTGTCCCGTTTTCTCTTTCAGCTGGTTGGACGGAACATAGATACAGGATGAATTGAATTTATACGCTTACCACAAAACGCTATACAACGTCGATTGCGATATATTACTGTCCAATGACGTACATTGCTGCTTAATTGATATTTGAAAGTATAAACACACATAGTAACCCAGTAATGGATTAGTTTAGAATGTTTATTTGTTAAGAAAATTTAAAGGGAAATCACGTTTTCACAGAAATTCCATCATTAGGATCATCAAAGGGACAGGATTCCGTTTTGTATCTTGTGTCAGTGATTATATTGTTTTGTAAAAAGTTAAAGGATAAAACAAATAATCTTTATTTAAATAAGCTCTTTCAAGCTTTTGAATTGTCAAGGATCAATATGATTAATAAAGCTAAATGTTTGGAATGTTGCTCTTACCGAGAAGAACTAGAAAGAAACTCTTTTTAACATTTTCAATTTTGACATTATTAAACCGCAGTCTTGTAGTAAGCTGAAAAGATTTTCAAATCCAGGCATTTTTATCATTCATATAATATTCAATTTTTGAATATGCTTTACGTATAAGCATATTTCTTACACTTAATTTAAACTTTACTGGTCTAGTGTAGATAGTAAATTAAAATATTAATTTTTAGTCTGTTTTCTGTTGGCCTGTTTTTATCCCAACTTTGGGAAGGCCCTTCCCTGTTTCTTATAGAAGAATTGAAGCTTTGAACAACTTCGACACAATCAATTGGCGATTCATGCAATCCTAAGAATTTTCAGAAATTTGTTCACATTACGGTACATATTAATTCTTAATAACAATAAACCAATAAGACCACACTCTTTCTTACTGAGGTGTCATAAAAGGCGACTAAGGGAAGATGACCCACCGTGTGGTATCCGGTTTAGTAGAATAGACCACCCTCTTTCTTACCGAGGTGTCGTAAAATACGACTGAGGTAAGTTGACGTCAGCCAGGCGGCCGGTCGTAAAAACGCAGCCAAATCATGTGACAGCATGTTTATAACATGTTGTGCCGACCCCACTTAGAGTGGGATAAGGGCAGGAAGATGATGATGATCAATAAAGCATATAATAAAATAAAAATAAAAAATAATTTTATTCTGAACAGCCATAGTTAATCGGCCTGCCGCGATTTTCAACCCAAAAACGCTTAGTCCATACAACTATATCAAACTCTCTCCATTCAGCCATAGCAGCTTTGTATACATATTTAACTAAACTGTTAGCACTGCCTTAGGCTTCATGGGTCACGGGTTCGATTCCTGAAGGCTAATATTTTCTATAAACAATTTGTTGAGGCTTGATGTATATGTGTATTTAAGTATGTATTTAAAATTATATATGCATATCATACCAATTGTCTGTCTAGAATAACACAAGTATTAAGTTACTTACTTTGGGGACGTACGACCGTGTGTGTAAGTGTCCCATATATTTATTTATTTATATATAATCCAAGAATATCAAAAGTATACCCAAAATTATCATCATCTTCCTGCCCTTTTCCCACTCTAGTGGGGTCGGCACAACATGTAATAAACATGCTGTCCTATGATTTGGCTGCGTTTTTACGACCGGCCGACTGCCTGACGTCAACTTACCAATGTCGTACTTTACGACACCTCAGTAAGAAAGAGGGTGGTCTATTCTACTAAACCGGATACCACACGGTGGGTCAACTTACCTTAGTCGCCTTTTACGACACCTCGGTAAGAAATGAGGTTGGTCTATTCAACTCAGCCGGATACCACACGGCGGGTCGACTTACCTTAGTCGCCTCTTACGACACCTCGGTAAGAAATGAGGGTGGTACTATTCTATTCAGCCGGATACCACACGGCGTTATACCCAAAATTATCATGGGGATAATTTCGAAAAATATTGTACATATCATTCAGTTTTTGATACAAAAGGTTTCGATAAACCGGCAAGAAAGAGAGTGGTATATTCTACTCAGCCGGATACCGCACGGTGGTCAACTTACCTAAGTCGCTTTTACGACATCACAGTAAGAAATGAGGGTGGTGTATTCTACTCAGCCGGATACCACACGGCGAAAAACGTTCAAAAATTACTGTTGAATTAATAATTACTGCCAACAATAACACTTCCGGCGCTCGGGCGTCAATACATAAAGTGCGTCTGGTAATACAAATTGAATTCTTTGTTGGACATTGGGACTCTTCCAAAACTTCATATAATTTGTTATAAGCATTTCGTAGTTATAAATAACATTTTGGCCTCTTTTGTTCAACTTAATATGTAGATAACTGCTTAAGCGTTTGTATTCAACGTTAAATAATTTAAGTTGTACAGAGTATTAGTCTGCGACTTATTTAGCAGTAATTTTTTCTTTCCTATTGCTTGTAGCTACTCTTTGACCCTGTACAAGATAAAAAAGAATAGAATAGAACATTCTTTATACCATATAAAGTTCCAATATACAATATAAGCTAAGCTGTGGTAGCCCAGCGGTAACACCGTGCGCCTCTTTCGAGGAGGTCTAGGGTTCAAACCCCGGGCAGGCACCAATGAGTTTTCTAGTAAAACTTATGTGTCTAATTGATAATTGCAATTTATCGCACGCTTTTCGATGAAGGAAAACATCGTGAGGTAACCTGCGTATCTTTAGAGAATTCTGGGGATATGTGTAACCTACCAATCCGCATTGGAGCAGCGTGGTAGGTCTCAGCTCCAATCCTTCTCTCCAAAAACGGAGAGAAGAGGCCTATGCCCAGCAGTGGGATAGTAACAGGCCGTTACTACTACATACAATATAAAGAAAATAATATAATTTAAGTGATACAATATCGCTAACTTGCGATTTCTTCCAGCCAACCTTTGGGCTAAAGACATTGATTTAGGGAAATATGGTAGGTGATGCTTAATACAATGTATACAAAAACCAATAACCAGTAACTAGTCATAAGAATTATACAAGCTGTGTGGTATCCGTCTGAATAGAATAGTACCATCCTCATTTTCTTACCGAGGTGTCGTAAAAGGCGACTAAAGTAAGTCGACCAAGGTGTGGTATACGGCTGAGTAGAATAGACTACCCTCTTTCTTACCAAGGTGTCGTAAAATACGACTAAGGTATTTTGACGTCAGGCAGGCGGCCGGTCGTAACATACGTAGCCAAATCATGTGACATGTAACATGTTGTGCCGACCCCACTAAGAGTGGGGTAATTGTAGGAGGATGATGTGACATAGGTTTCTGATCGATTTTTAAAAGAAACTGAATCTCAGAATAGAAAATTGGTTTCAGGAATTCACTTTCTCCGTTACTGAAATTGCTACTTATAATGTTATCAGATAATAAGACTCCATTAAGAAATAAGTAGAGTTTATTTTGTACAAACATGTTTGTAACATGTTGTGCCGACCCCATTTAGAGTGCACTAGTTATACCTAAGTATTATATTTGAAAAGAGCTGAAGCTCTGAAGAAGATAGCTATTTTGGGTAGAAAGCAGGAGAATGATAGAACGGACTATGTAAAGCTATATTTTGTAAGCAAATACACGTTATAACTTTGTATGGATTCCTTTAAATTTATTAAGCTTATTAAAATACATGTACAATAATTTGTTTGACCTAGACACAAAGTACTTGCCGCCAATAACATTTCAGTTATAATAGTATAATAGCGTTGTTTGTCCGTTGGGATGATAAAGTAAATTGAAAACACGCCCTACTTCTGACTCATGCTTTTTATTGCAAAAAGTACGAAATATTGTGTATTATCCGCCTTGCGGTATCCGGCTGAATAGAATAGTACCATCCTCATTTCTTACAGAGGTGTTGTAAAAGGCGACTTAAGTAAGTCGACCCGCCGTGTGGTATTAAACTAAGTAAAATAGGCCATCCTCATTTCTTGCCGTGGTGTCATAAGAGGCGACTTAGTTAAGTCGACCCGCCGTGTGGCAGCCGGCTGAATAGAATAGAGCACCCTCTTCCTTACCGAGGTGTCGTAAAATACGACTAAGGTAAATTGACGTCTTCAAAATAAATAAGGAACAATTTTCTCAAAAGTCAATCAATTTATTGTTTATCAATAACTTGTCAACTACGCGCAAAAATAACGACACCGTCAAATGGCGCTACTACTCTCCTCTCCGCGCCGCACCGCACCTCGCACAATAAAAAAAAATAATTAATTTTAAAAAAATCCACACCTCACCCAGTTATCTTCGAGTCTATATGCTAAAACTTTGCTGTCCTCCTTTACCTTCGTTACAATTTATTTATTTAACATAGTAAAGGAGTATGATCGCAAGCGATACGAAAATGTTAGTCCACTGCTGGACATAACGTAGAGAGAAAAACGAAAATACGCGGCAAAAAATATAAAGCAGTAAAGAGTTAAGGTTGTGAGAATTTCTGTAAGAGATACAGACAATAGACCGTCTTTGTACAGTTAATTTAACAGTTCCTAGGTGACCGAGCCTTGCTGGCTATTTTTTTAAATGATAAAAAAAAGCAATGAAAAAAAGGAAAAATACGCCTGTGAATGTGGGACTTGATCCCGGGAACTTTGGTCCGCCTGTTACCCATTGAGCACAGCATTACATTTGACAACTAAAATATCATTTACATTCATTCCTACATTTCAGCATTTTTTCAAGGCCCAATAACAGAGTTAAACGGCATTTTTTTTAATGTATCTAGACCGATTTTTTACCCCCAAAGTCGCTTACATGCTGAATTCCATGAAAATCGTTGCAGCCGTTTCCGAGATTCAGAAAATATACATATATACAAGATTAACGCATTTTAATATTAAGTACCTGGTTGACCGAGCCTGGCTCGGTAATTTTTAAAATGATGTAAAAAAAAAAATTTAAAAACTTGAAAAGAAAAATTTAAAAATTATAGGGCGGGTGGGGCTCGATCCTAGGTATTTTCACCTCTCTAGACCACCCGTCCCCTAAATGAACCACCATGACTTTACGTGTGACAGCGAAAAATTTTGATTGTATTCAACGTAAATTACAAAAAAAAAATTAGAATTTTAATTTAACAGGGAAAAGACGACATTTTTTTAAAATAAAACTTACCTAGGTCGATTTTTCTCCCCAAAAACTCCCTGCATGCTGTATTTTAGAAAAATCGTTGGAGCAGTTTCCGAGATTCCGAATATATATATAATTATATATATATTAATATATATATATATATTATATACATACAAGATTAACTCATTTAAATATTAAAGATTATTCGTTACACCATTTATTATAAATAAAATAGATATATATATATTTAACTGTCATTTAAAATATCTTCTTCAAATAAATTTTATCTTACCACTTAAAAAAATACCCTACAAAGGTCAAGGCTAAATTCCTTAAGGATATAAGTTGGAGAGAGGAATTAACTTGCCGAACGCGCAGCGAAATTTATGGCCTATCTCATAAATAAATGTCGCATATATTATCTGTATAAGACAGCACGAATAGCGGCTATTGGGGGCCAGTTTTTGTCTTTACTAAATTTTAGCCTTGGTTCATCATCCGCCTGCCCTTATCCCACTCTAAGTAGGGTTGGGGACATGTTATTAGCCTGTTGTCACATGATTTGGCTATGTTTTTTAGGATCAACCGCCTACCTTTAACTTGCCTTAGTAGCATTTTACATCTCGGTAAGAAAAAGGGTAGTCTATTCTACTCAACCGGATATTACACGATGGGTCAACTTAACTTAGTCGCCTTTTACGAAATCGCGGTAAGAAATGAGGGTGGTCTATTCTACTTAGCCGGATATTAGACGGTGGGTCTAATGAACTTAGTCGTCTTTTATGACACTTCGGTAAAAAAAGTGGGTGGTCTATTCTACTCAGCCGGAAACCACATGATGCATCAACTTAACTTAGTCGCCTTTTACGACACCTCGGTAAGAAAGAGGGTCTATTTCACTCAACCGGAAACCACATGGTGGGTCAAATTAACTTAGTCGACTTTGACGAAACCTCGGTAAGCAAAAGGATGGTCTATTCTACTTAGCCGGATACCACACGGCATTTATTGTAAATAAAGATATTCGAGAATTATATTTCATAATATTTTTTAAATTTATCAACATAATTTTTTTTTAATTTCGTCCTGAAATTACTTTTTCATCCGTAAAGTCAAGGACGCAAAGGAACGGATCTGGAATGAGGTTGCGTTCCATTCCACTTCATCCGGATCACGTTCCGATTTATTGCGTGGAAGATTTTAATTTCAACTGCTTCAATTCTTATTAAATAATATTAATATAGTGTTAGATTTGAAAAAGAAAGAATCCATCTTCTTCTCTTTTTTTCTCCAAGAGATTGACACCCACTGCTGGTCATATATGTATCTTTATGGGATCTCCACAAATTCAAATTCAAAATATATATATCTACATACGACAAATCAACTGTAGTTTTCACTGTTATTAAAATTATGAAAATAAATAACGAATTAATTTCTAATAATTCTTAATTTAATATAGATAACATTGTTCTAGACTAAATAATTTCAGTTAACTAATAATTTCAGATTGTACGCCGTGTGGTATCCGGCTGAATAGAATAGTACCACCCTCATTTCTTACCGAGGTGTCGTAAAAGGCGACTAAGGTAAGTTGACCCACCGTTTGGTATCCGGTTTAGTAGAATAGACCAACCTCATTTCTTACCGAGGTGTCGTAAAAGGCGACTAAGGTAAGTTGACCCACCGAGTGGTATCCGGTTTAGAAGAATAGACCACCCTCTTTCTTACCGAGGCGTCGTAAAATACGACTGAGGTAAGTTGATGTCAGGCAGGCGGCCGGTCGTAAAAACGCAGCCAAATCATATGACAGCATGTTTATAACATGTTGTGCCGACCCCACTTAGAGTGGGATAAGGGCAGGAAGATGATGATGAATAATTTCAGATTGTGAGATTAAATTATTATTGCTTCAGAATGAAATGGAAGGTTAAATCTTTTTATATTTCATGAATGAATCTTCAATTCTTTAAGAGCTGGTAGCTTAAGCTCAGAATCTCACGTTTAGCGTTTAGCAGTATAAGAAACGCATATTTATTTGATGTAGAACTAAATCTGTAAATAATTTTGTTACATAAATTTTGGCAATTATATAATTAACAAGCCCTAAATACACCTACATTATTTGATGAGACAATAACTATTTGTAAATTTGTGTAAATAATAAGTCAAAGAGTAATACATTATTGCCCTTAGATTTAAGATAAATAAGGTAAATCGGTATCCTACCCATAGATGCGCAAGATGAATGTACAAATGCAAACAAAATTAAACTTTAAAATTTTTTTTGTTGACTACTAGAGAAACTAGATGGCGCTGTGTCAGAAAAATACTCAGTATCGTTGTGTTCTCTTAGAATGATATAAGCAATCTCAAATAATTAAATTTATATTCGTCCTCAACACTGGTGTTTTCTTTGTTCATGGTACTTCGAGGTCGAATATTGGTGACGATTACGATATACGTAGAAAGTGTATAAGTGTGAGTGCTCGTTTGTATGGTGCAAAACTGTAAGTACATTTAACATATTTAATACTCCTCCAAGCAATAGTGAACTTAAAGAAATAGTGACAGTCAAACTTAACAAATTTCACTACTGCATGGACTTGTAATATTTTAAGTCAAATTGTGGTTGAGACGGGGAATCCATGCCCGATTTTGGCTAAGTATCACTTGAAACACTTAGAAAAATTCTTGAACTTAGAAAAATTCATGAACTTTATTTGTTGATATATTTCACTTTATCAAGACACTAAGATTTAACACATCGTATTCAACTTAATATCTTGAAAATTTATTAACGCAATTATAAAAATGGACTCTTTCTTGAGAATTCAAGAGGATACTTATAGAAAAATAAGTAAAGGTTTTATCAACTTTAAAAAATCACCAAAGGAAAGAGTAACAGAATGTTATATAGAAACTAGGATGGAGAGTTTAGATAAGCAATGGTCATCTTTTGATACCACGCACCAGAAGATAATTTGTCAAGTCGAAAAGAAAGATTTTGAGGAATCGGAATACTACTTGAATGATTTTTACAGCCTTACTGAAGACTTATATATGGAGTACAAAACTGAATTAAAGGAACGTCTCTCAAGGCTCAAGGCTAAAAATGTGAATAGAAGGAATGATTCTGAATCGTCGAATGACAATGAATCGATTAACGTTAAATTGCCGAGAATTGCTGTACCTACTTTCTCTGGGAGCTATTCAGAGTGGACTACATTTCGGGATCTTTTTTTGTCGCTTATACATCACAATAAATCACTTCAAAATGTGCAGAAGCTTCATTATTTAAAAAGTTACCTTACTGGAGAAGCTGAACAGTTGCTGCGTCATCTACCTATTACAAATGAGAACTATTTAATTTGCTGGGAACTTTTAGAACACAGATTCAACAATAAAAAATTCATCACTAATTGCATTTTGCAGCGATTTTTTGGTCAAAAGAATATAACGAATGAATCATCTAATGCTATAAAACAACTTTTCGATACTACAAATGAATGTTTGAATGCTCTGGTAAATGTAGGAATAAATATTGCAAACTGGGATGTCATTGTAATATATATTTTGTCTTTAAAACTAGATAATGAATCCCGTAAACAATGGGAAGCAAAAATTTGTGATTTAACCGATGAATTGCCGACATTAAAACAGTTTCTACAATTTTTAGAGCATAGATTTAGGGCATTGGAATTTTTAAGTTCTAAAACTGTTAAAGTTTCTCAATCACATCATGTAATTGCTAATACTGAAAAGGAACATTTTGTTTTATGTCCTTATTGTTCCGATAGTAGTCATAGGTTAGGAAATTGTAAAAAGTTCGCTAATGAAGACTTACCAACTCGTCGTAATTTTGTTCAAAACTCGCATTTATGTTTTAATTGTTTAGGAGCAAATCATTTAGTAACGTCGTGTCGTTTACCAACTAGATGTAGAATTTGCAAAAGAAAACACCACACATTATTACATTCGTATAATTCGGAAGTATCAATCGGTAATGTAGAGGAATGTAATCAATCTAAGGATAGTAACAGCGTTGTTGCGACTGCAACCACTTCTCAAATCGATATCGAAACAGAAAATATTACCACTTGCTTCTCTAATACAAAGAATCAAGTTTTATTAGCAACAGCCTTAGTGAAGGCTGAAACTAGCGCCGGGTCCTCTATCACTCTGAGAGCATTACTAGATCAAGGGTCACAGGCTTCTTTTATAACGGAATCGGCAGTTCAGTTACTAGGCTTAAAGAAAGTTTGTAACAACAGTACCATATCGGGAGTGGGAAGTAATGATAACACATTACTTAATTCAAAGTATGTGGTTTACGTTAACTTACAATCAATGCAGCATCCTACGTATACCATTTTCGTTAAAGCTCATGTGCTAAGCAAACTTACCGCATTTCTACCTGAAAGTAAATTTGTTGTTGGACTGTGGCCAGATATGTCGAAAATGAAGTTGGCTGACCCAAAATTTAACATTCCAAATAAAATAGACATGTTGCTGGGTGCTGAAGTCTATTGTCAAGTTATATCCGAGGGCTTAATCAGAGGCCCATCAGGGACACCCGTGGCTCAGAATACCAAGCTAGGTTGGATTTTATCTGGAAATATTACTGATGGAAAGGAAACTGATCATTTTTTGAGTTACCATAGCACCATAATTAGTAACACTCAAACAAATGACGAAGAATTCAATGTTAAAAAATTTTGGCAGCTTGAATCGGACTTTTGTTCTTTTGGTAAAAAGCAGTTTACTGTAGGAGAACAAAGATGCGAAGATTTATTTCGTGAAACAACTTCACGGGATCTTTCTGGTCGATATATTGTTAAACTACCTTTCAGAGATGATGATCCGAGTTGTAAGTATGGTAACTCTAGGGAAATAGCTACAAAAAGATTTTTTATGCTAGAAAAGCGTTTACTGCGATCAAGCGAACTACAAATTCAGTATTCTGATGTTATTTCAGAATATTTAAAGCTTGGTCACATGGAAATAGTACCCCCAGAAGAAATTGATAAATCTGATGCCGTTTACTTACCTCATCACGCTGTAGTTAGAGATGATAAAACCACTAAGGTCAGGGTAGTTTTTGATGCGTCGTGTCAGGGTCGCAACGGAGCCTCTCTAAACGGGGATTTAATGGTGGGTCCTACCTTGCAACTTGAATTACGACACATCATCATGAGGTGGAGAACCCATCCTATATGTCTAGTAGCAGACATAATTAAAATGTACCGACAGGTTAAAGTAGCGGATGATGTCATTGATTACCAACGTTTAGTTTGGCGGACGACACCTGAAGAGGAACTTCAACATCTGCGTCTGATGCGTCTTACGTTTGGAACTGCTTCAGCTCCATATCTAGCAGTCAGGACACTGCATCAGGTTGAATATGACGAAGGAAAACAATTCCCAATAACTTCTGAAAAAATCTTACAAGACTTTTATATGGATGACCTTTTGACTGGGTGTCAAACAGTCTGTCAAGGTAAACAAATATATGAAGAAGCAAATAGTCTACTCGGCAAAGGGGGATTTGAGCTGCAAAAATGGTCTAGCAATAATGAAGAATTGTTGAATAAAATAAGCTCAGAAAGCAAAATGGTCGAAAGCAACCTAGAACTAAAAGAAAATGATATAATTAAAATCTTAGGCCTTACCTGGAACCGCAGGACCGATGACTTCGAATATTCCGTGCAGCTACCGCCAATAAACACACCTGTAACAAAAAGAAAAGTTTTATCAGATATTGCAAGATTATTTGACCCGTTGGGTTGGATGGCACCAGTAATTGTTAGGGCAAAAATATTCATACAGAGGTTATGGCTTACGGGAATAGGATGGGATGAGGAATTACCATCGAACTTATTAGGGGATTGGATTACTTACCGGGATGAACTTACCGAACTTACCAAATTTCGACTTCCGCGATAGATAGGTATCTAGGATAACAACATTACAAGGGAACTCCATGGATTTAGCGATGCTTCAAACGACGCATATGCTGCCGCAGTTTATATACGTGTAGTAGATGATACCGGAGTCCATCACGTACATCTTATAACGTCTAAAACAAAAGTAGCACCTATAAAACAAGTCTCCATCCCGAGACTAGAATTATGTGGAGCGGTATTATTAGCAAGATTACTACAAGTGTCAGAAGTATTGAATATACCAAAGGAAAATGTTCGTGCTTGGACGGACTCTATGGTCGTGCTGGCTTGGCTAAGTAGTCATCCAAGCCGTTGGAAAACCTTTATTGCAAATCGAGTCTCAGAAATTCTGAATATTTTGGATAGAGAAAAATGGGCACATGTGTCTTCTTCTGATAATCCAGCAGATTTTGCGTCTCGGGGTGTCAGTCCATCAAAATTTTCCTCGATCGACGTATGGAAAACGGGACCTGCTTGGTTGTGCGATGAAACAATAACTTATGATCAAACTATTTTACGAGATACAATTTTGGAAGAAAAAGGGAAAAAGGTTTATCGCATCATTGAAGAAAGTCAGTTGGATTTATGGACCCGATTTTCATCCTTAAGAAAATTAGTTCGAGTTTTAGCCTATTGTAAAAGATTTATCAATAAGTTGAAAGGATCGCATGGGAGTAAGATTCCTACTTGGTTGACTAGAGAAGAGTTAGAGGAAGCTTTGTTTATTTGTATCAAAGTGTTTCAAAGAATGAATTTCTCACAAGAAATTATAGATTTGAAAAAAACCGGTGTAGTAAATAAACAAAGTAAACTTACTTCACTAAATCCTTTTCTCGATGATGCCGATGTCTTGAGAGTTGGAGGTCGCCTTGACAGAATCAGTATTGACAATGACGTAAAACATCCACTAATTTTGCCATCAAAATCGCATCTCACCAATCTTGTTATGGCCGAAGCTCACGAAAAAACGTTACATGGTGGACCTCAAATAATGGTAAATTTTTTGCGCTCTAAATACTGGATCATCAATGCAAAAAATTTAGCAAAAATGTTCGTACGTAAATGTGTGATATGCGTACGTTATGCAGCACGCATAACGAACCAACTTATGGGTCAGTTACCCATAAGTTATAAGGGTTATATTTGTTTATTTGTGTGTATGGCTACAAGAGCTATACACTTGGAAGCTGTGAGTGACCTAACATCACAAGGATTTATAGCAGCCTTTAAGCGGTTTGTTTCGCGGCGCGGCCATTGTGCTGATCTCTTTAGCGATAATGCAACAAATTTTGTAGGGGCTTCGCGTGAACTCAAAACTTTATTTGCGCAAGAAAATCTTTGGCAGACAATGGCACGACCTGGCATTTTATCCCCCCTCACGCTGCAAATTTCGGAGGTTTGTGGGAGGCTGGGATAAAATCTACGAAACATCATCTCCGACGCTTAATCGGTACTGCTACTCTCACTTTTGAAGAAATAACCACTCTGCTATACCAAATTGAGGCGTGCTTAAACTCTAGACCTATATCTCAGATCAGTACTAATTCTCATGATCCAATGCCTCTCACTCCAGGACATTTTTTAATAGGTGAACCATTAATGCTCGTTCCTGAATCCAATTATGAAAATTCACCTATTTCAACCCTTAAACGATGGCAACTGATACAGAAAATGTTGCAGACATTTTGGCGAAAATGGTCACAGGAGTATCTGACTCAATTTTTGCAACGTTACAAGTGGGCACACAAAACTCAGGAACCAAATATTGGAGATGTGGTCTTGGTAAAGGAGGATGATTTGCCTCCAGCTCGATGGTTACTAGGAATAATTATTGAGAAACATGCTGGTTTAGACAACATTACGAGAGTTGTAAGTCTTAAATGTAAAGGGGTTACCATTAAGCGACCAGTAAATAAATTATGTGTGCTACCAGTTGCGAAATAATAAATAACATGTTATGATGTGGTTATTGTACAACTAAAGAATAAAATCTGTAATTTAAGTTATATTTAGTCCTTGTTATTTTTTTTATCTATCATAACTGTAACTAATGTTTTTTATGTTTTTTTTTGTTTTGATTTTGCACTGCTAATTTAGTATACCATTAGGTACAACAAGTTAAAAAATCGAGTTTTAGGTATAGTATATAAATGTCTGTTTTCTTGTCACCGTAGTCAAATCATTGTAATCATGTATCCATTAACTTCTAACATACAGTCCATTTTCGTGTCGAAAGGGGTAAGCCATTGGTTGGCTACAATGATGGACATTGTGTCCATGGCGGGCGGAATGTACAAATGCAAACAAAATTAAACTTTAAAATTTTTTTTGTTGACTACTAAAGAAACTAGATGGCGCTGTGTCAGAAAAATACTCAGTATCGTTGTGTTCTCTTAGAATGATATAAGCAATCTCAAATAATTAAATTTATATTCGTCCACAACACTGGTGTTTTCTTTGTTCAATGAACGAAAGAAAGAATTGGAATGAAGAATGAAACTAAGTATAAAATCGAGAATTTGTATGAAGAACTTATCGATGAAATAGACTCCGTCCTCCACATGATGGAGGTAGTATTATAAGTAAAAGTCATAAGTAGCGGCCTGTTACTATCCCACTGCTGAGAATATGTCTCTTCTCTCCGTTTTTGGAGAGAAGGTTTGGAGCTAAGACCTACCACCCTGCTCCAATGAGCATTGGTAGGTTACACATATCCCCAGAGTTCTCAGAGATAATCAGGTTTCCTCACGATGTTTTCCTTCACCGAAAAGCGTATGATAAATTGCAGTAACAGGGTCTTCTCGTTCACTCCCCGGGTGGGGGTAAACGGGGTGCGGGCCTCGAGGAATTCCTCTCTACCCGGGCATCTCCTCGCGGGCACTTAAGCCCGGTATGTGTTACGGCCGTAGGCCGAGGTCACCATAATAAATTGCAATTATTAGACATAAGTTTTAACGGAAAAACTCATTGGTTCTCAAGCCCGGGTTTGAATCGGTACCTCCTCGAAAGAGTCGCACGGTGTTACCGCTGGTTTATCACAGTTTAGAAGTATTAAATAAAAAAAAACGAATAAATATTATTAGTAATTTTAACATTCGCATAATAAGATAATAATTATTGTATTCAGGTTTGTGTATTACAAAGTATAAATATTGGCATTAGTCTCAATATTGTAATCCCAATTTAGAGGAGATTTAAAAATGAAAAAGGATTCATTTTGGAGGCATTCTGTTCTGACGAAAATAATTGTTATTTAACTAATTAAGAGTAATAAAGTGTTTAAGTATTGTTTTGATATATTTTGGAAAACTTTTCAAAGTATTTTAATAGCATACACCTACGATATCATAAGGGAACTGTCGTGTGCAAATATCATTAGATTCTAATCCCGGGGAGCTCTACGCTTCGAGCACGTAGAGCAATAAAAATTCCAGTCTCCAACCTCAGAGCAAAATATCGGGCGCTATATTAACTCTAAAGTACCTGACGTAACACCCTACTTCATTATATCGACGGGGAATTTTAAGTTGCGAAAATCTTTATGTAAAAAGATACAACTAAATTACTTTCCTGCCCTTATCCCACTCTAAGGAGGGTCGGCACAATGTTTGCCCTTATCCCACTCTACGAGTAAGTGGGGTCGGCCCAAAATTTAAAACAATTTTTGCCTAATCATTTGATCGTTCGCCTGATTGACGTCAACTTACCGTAGTCGCCTGTTACGAAACCTCGGGGAGCGATGAGGGTGGACTATTCTACTCGGCCAGATTTCACACGGCGGGTCAACTTACCTTAGACGCTTTTACGACACCTGGGTAAGACGTAAGGGTGGTTTACTCTACTCAGCCGGATACCACACGGCGGATCAACTTACCTCAGTCACTTTTTACGATTTCTCGGTTAGAAATAGTTGGTCTTCCTATTCAGCCGGATACCACACGGCGAATGTAAAAAGATGCATCATTAAAAATTATGTGTGCATATGTAAGTAAAAAGTAATCATAATGAGATTGATAAGTAATAATAGAAGAGAAAAAAAATAACTTATCATGCATTTCTACGAGTGGAGCGAAATACATCTTGTAACGAATCGTTCTGGCCCGCGTGCTTACGGTCGCCGACGCACACGACTTCCCGCGCGTCTTAAAGAATACACCCTCTCGGGGTGAAGGGGGTGGACAATAATACACCCCCGAACCGACGGGCCCGAGACAGTCCGCTGCCACCGCCACTCGACGTCGTACCAAAATCTATGTATATAAAAGAAAGTTGATCTTAGTTACACTATTTATAACTCAAGAACGGCTGAACCAATTCGGCCAAAAATTGGTGTAGAGGTTGCTTAGAACCAGGAAACGGACATAGAATATTTTTTATCCCGTTCGACCGCATTTATTTTATCCCGTCAAGTCACTATAAAACGTGGTATTACATGAACGACTATGACATTGAATAACAAAACGCAAATGTCAGTGGAATACAAAACATAGATGACAGCTAAACGTAATTTTGTCTTTGAATAAGTATATTTTTTGAATTTAGATATTCCAAAGATAGCAGGGAATCTTCATGGTATAGTGAAAGAGGGGGAGTTTTACTGCAAATTTAACGCGTGCGGGCCATGGGCAGTAATGAATAAATCAAAACTATTGGATAGATTTTAATCATTTTTTTCACTGAGTGACATAGGCTATATATTTTATACCCGTGCGAAGCCGGAGCGGGCCACTAGTGAACTATATTTATCATTTTTCTACCCTTATCCCATTCTAAGCTTTGTCGCCTTTAACGACACCTCGATTAGAAGTGAGGGTATATTTCATTCAGCCGGATACCACGTGCCATTAACTACCTAGGTACGTGAGTGGATAAATAAAAATGTTATGCGAAATTAGCATATCTATCTATATATATAATAAAATCGTTGAGATGTCAAACCTCTGTGCGTTTGTTCCCGCTAATCTCAAAAAACGCTGATCCAATTTGGACGCTGTTTCTACTTATATGTAGTAGAAAGCCTCACTTAACATAAAGGGTATGTTTTATTTCAATCGATCAGCAAACAAAAAAGATATCACAATTTCAAGTTAAATATTCGTATACTATGGTACAGGTACTTGCATTTTGGTTTTCGCCATTACTAATAGAGTATTTTGTCTAAACAAGTTATAATATCGTTCGTAAAGTAACACCTAATACATAGATACCTAATAAATAGATTAATGACAACCTACAATAGTCTATCTCAATATGACATTGTAATTTCCATGATAGTTTAATTAAATTTAAAAAAAATATTAAAACAATCTTATTTAATGAGTAATTAGATCTAGCAGGCTTCTTTTGTTTTTTGGTTTTTTTGGCAAATATTCAAAAATATTTCTATTTAATTTGTATTGTTTTTTTTTTTCTTCAAATTTGTACTTTGTTCATTTTCATTGATTTAATGTTTGATATTTTCTCCAACAACTTTTTTTGCATGCTTGGAATTAAGTTGTTATTTTTTGTTCGTTAGCTATTGTTTATGTGAAGGTTTGAGTTAAGTAACGTTTAAAATTATATTTTTACCTTGTAATAACTGTATTGATTAATCTTTTTACATGTATAGAGACCTATTTTTAATGCTGTGTATACCTATAATAAGTGATTGTAACGGTCCCTGTTCGATTGTTTATGTAAATTAGTAATTAATTGTTATGATTGCTGTTGGTATATCTTTCAAAATAAAATAAAAAAATAATAAAATAAAATAAGCACCTTGTTACTATCCCACTTCTGGTACACTTCTTCTTGATATACAGAAAAAAATTTAAGCACGGCAAAGCGGGCTGGATATACTAGTACGAAATATAATGTACGTGACAGCATAGTTCCTGTATTTTAGCCGTGTGGTATCCGGCTGAGTAACTTACATACTAGTTATTTAAAACTATACAACACTAGTAATATCCCGCGGTTTCACTCGCGTACATACCGAACTCATGGCAGTGGAAGGTCAACTAAGTCGGACTATAGATTTATATAGTAGCGGCCTGTTACTATCCCACTGCTGGGCATAGGCCTCTTCTCTCCGTTATTGGAGAGAAGGATTGGAGCTAAGACCTACCACGCTGCTCCAATGCGGATTGGTAGGTTACACATATCTCCAGAATTCTCTGTAGAAATGCAGGTTTCCTCACGATGTTTTCCTTCACCGAAAAGCGTGTGATAAATTGCAATTATCAATTAGACACATAAGTTTTGATAGAAAAACTCATTGGTGTCTGCCCGGGTTTGAACCCATGATCTCTAGAGATTCACACGGTCGCACCGCTAGGCCATCACAGCACTATATAAATTTTATTTTAAATATATCATCAATAGTTTCCGCAGCGCATGCGATGACAGATTTTTATGACTAATTTGTTACACCTTATTACATTTTTATTACGGAGCCCTATTTTTTAAATGTAATATAACCTAACTTGCTCAGTAAAGATGCAGGTTTCCAATGGTGAAAGAATTTTTGAAATCGGTCCAGAAGTTTTTGTGTGAAAACATTACAAACATACATACAAATTTTTCCTCTTTATAATATTAGTATAGATAATAATAATAATAAACTTTATTTAGCCAAAAAATTACAAAAAATATAATGTACTAGATGTGTAATATAATAGATGTGAGCTATGTTTTAGGAATTATTTACGGCACATACTTCACTTAAACTATGTCTTAAGTTGGGTCGGATTTTTTGTTAAAAAGACTTTTTGGCTCACTATACATTTTAAGTAAGTAGGTCAAATTGTAGATTTATCGCTCCCCGGCGCTCGCCCTATCGCTGCACGTACTCCGAAAATTGTTCGCTTAACACCTGATATTTTGCGTAATTTATGGCATAATAAATGACATCCGTTGTAATATTTAAAGCTTAAGTAGCGGTCTGTTACTATCCCACAGCTGAGAATAGGCCTCTTCACTCCGTTTTTGGAGAGAAGGTTTGGAGCTAAGACCTACCACGATGCTCCAATGCGGATTGGTAGGTTACACATATCTTCAGAATTCTCTAAAAATATGCAGGTTTTTTCACGATCTTTTCCTTCACCGAATTGCATTTATCAATTAGACACATAAGTTTTAATAGAAAAACTCATTGGTGCCTGACCGGGGTTTGAACTCCTGACCTTCCTCGAAATAGTGGTGGGCTATCACAGCTTTTAAAACTAAGTAATCTTTAAAATTTTCGAAGCATTTTAATTATCAGGATTTAATAAATATAGCAACACACGTTTACAAATTTAAGCTCGAACTGTAAATCATCATCTTCCTGCCCTTATCCCACCCTAAGTGGGGTCGGCTCAACATGTTATAAACATGCTGTCATATGATTTGGCTGCGTTTTTACGACCGGCCGCCTGCCTGACATCAACTTACCTCAGTCGTATTTTACGACGCCTCGGTAAGAAAGAGGGTGGTCTATTCTACTAAACCGGATACCACTCGGTGGGTCAACTTACCTTAGTCGCCTTTTACGAGACCTCGGTAAGAAATGAGGGTGGTACTATTCTATTCAGCCGGATACCACACGGCGTTAGCTCGAACTGCAAATAATTCATAGAATTAGGCGTTACTATGCGGAGATCCATAATAGAAAAGTAATATCATCCTCCTGCCCTCATCCCATTCTAAGTGAGGTCGGCACAACATGTCAAATACATGTTGCCTATAACCTTTTTCGATAAATGGGCTCTTTTGTACTAAAAGAATTTAAATCGGTCCAGTAGTTCCTGAGATTAGCGCTTTCAAACAATCAAACAAACAAATAAACTCTTAAGCTTTATATAATATTTTTGAATTTAAACTATCGTGAGTGGAATTCATAATTAATGTATAGAAACCGGCTATACTCACGTGTTATTTTATAGGATGAGCCCGACTAGTTTCAAGCCCATACGGGGCTCTTATTCATGAGCTCTTTACGCGGCGTTATCGCGGCGGGAACTGAACTAATCTGGACTACTAACTACTAGCTACTAACTAGTACTACTACTAACTGGAAACTAGTCGGGCTCATCCGATAAAATAACACGTGAATAGCCGGTATCTATACATTTATTACTTTATATATTAGTATAGATTCTTACGATCAGTAATTCGTTCTTTATTTTAGTCTCAGACCCCTTTATTTGTTCAGACATCGTCATCTGACAATCGTGTACTAGAATAGCGTCGAAACAGTCCGATTTCGTTCACTGAGCAAACAATTCAATTACGGAGGAATTGCTGATCCGCGTTTAGTTTGTCTTGTAGAACGGGAAAATATAAAATTGAATTGTATTTCTGTTCGATTGCGTAAAGCTTTACGAAATATGATAGAGAATATTTATTTGAGATTCCTAAGGGGGCGTTTCATAAAATACGTGACGATAAAATAAGTTTTTTTCGCCTCCCTCCTATTTCCACGTTGTGTCACACTTTCTATTATCCCCCCTAAAAATATTACGTCACAAAAACTAAAATGTCCTCCGTGCACATATTTTGAGAATTTAAACTATATTTGATTAGTTTTTATAATAAAATTATAATCTATACTAATATATAAAGCTGAAGAGTTTGTTTGTTTGATTGATTGATTGTTTAAACGCTGAGATTAGTATCTCAGGAACTGATTTGAAAAAATCTTTCAGTGTAAGATTGTCCATTTATTGAGAAAAGCTATGGGCTGGAACATAACGCTCCTGTCCTACTAAGTGAGTAGGAGAGGAGCGGCAATAAAAAATTGTACGAAAACGGCAAAATTTAAAGCTTTCTGTGCTAAGTAAACGGTGATAATTACTCAAAAATTATGTATTAATAAATTGTTCTCCTCTAAAGTTCTAAATAAAAGTTCGCAACAGCATATGTCTAGTTCCTAAGATTAACCCACTTTAACCATTTTTATGGTTATCAAAATACTATATTACGGTTTTTATCTATGAAGTTTCTTTATTTTGAAAAAAATTACACCCAGATATTCTCTACTTACATCTCCTAATTGGAATAAAGAATATTTTGAATTTGAATTTACCAGTTTTCAACATTGAAACTTAATTTTGCTTGTATAATTTGTTTTCGTATTTTGGTGTTTGTGTGTAGTTCTTAAAATGTCCTCACCCAGTAATAGCCGTGGCAAGAAATGGGCCAAGGTTGGGACGTGACTCGTGTACTGCGTGTTTGCACTGCTCTCTAGGGGAAGTTTATATGCGAATAATTCAACGCCATTATTACTAGGAATACAGTTATACCCGAGGTAAAATATAAGGCTAAATAATACACTATTGTTACACTTTTCATAAACGGCACCTGGTTGTTTGAATTTTTATATAAAATAAAAAAAACTTCAAAAAAAGAAAAAATAATTGGTTAGGTAGGGCTCGATCCGAGGTATTTTCATTTCTAGAGATCACCCGTTCCCCGAAAAAGCTACGCTGACTCGACAGTTTCGGTAAAAATGTGTTTTATATATTCAATGTTAATTTTTGTATTCTTTTAAAGCCTAAAAACAGGAAATAAATAATTGTTTTTTAATAAAACCTAGCCAGATCGATTTTTTCCTCCAAAACCTATTGCATTCTGAATTCGCGCGTTCTGCGTGCCTTCGATAGCTGTAGTTGGTGAGCATAGGTAGGATAGGCAGACAACCGGCAATTTCTCCATCCCGAATAATCAAGGATACTGATCTTTGACTTAAGAGGCTTCTTCTTAAGTTATAGCGTCCTCGCAGCTCCGACCGGAGTATAACCACAAAAAACTTAATCCACCTATATTCGTGATATCACAACTTTAATTGTTCTTTAATATAATTTATACACACAAACACCAAATTATCCTTTATATTTCTTATATATTAATACGATAATCAACCGAACACCGATATTTATTGCAATTCACTGAGAGGCCCGTGCACCGTGTTGCGGGGCCGACCGATCTTCCTTTTTGTGTGTGACATTAATTAGTCACCTACCCACACCTCAGGTGCAGCAAGCCCCGACTACCCTCGGTGGAAAATATTGCCCGACACTGAATTTTCAGGAAAATCGTTAGAGCCTTTTCGAGATTCCGAAAATATACATATATATACATACAAGATTAACTCATTTAAATATTAAAGATATACAACGTGGTTCGAATAATTAGGTCAACGATATAAAAAAACATTGTATCCGTCAATGTGACAAGCCGTTTGGTATCCGGCTAAGTAGAACAGACAACAGATTGCGGATTGGTAGGTTACACGTTTTCCCAAAATTCTCTAGAGATATGCAGGTTTTCTTACGATGTTTCCCTTCACCGAAAATTTTATAAGTTGCAAATTAGGCACATTCTTATATTTTCTTTTATCGCGGTTTACAGCGACATAATACGCAGTATGGTATGCGGCTGAATAGATTAGACTACCCTCATTTATTACCGGGGTGGCGTAAAGGGTGACTAAGGTAAGTCGACCCACCGTGTGGTATCTGGTTGAGTAGAACAGACCGCCCTAATTTCTTATCGAGGTGTCGTAAAAGGCGACTAAGGTAAGTCAACCCACCGTGTGGTATCCGGCTGAGTAGAACAGACCGCCCTAATTTCTTATCGAGATGTCGTAAAAGGCGACTAAGGTAAGTCGACCCACCGTTTGGTATCCGGCTGAGTAGAACAGACCGCCCTAATTTCTTATCGAGGTGTCGTAAAAGGCGACTAAGGTAAGTCGACCCACCGTGTGGTATCCGGCTGAATAGAACAGACCGCCCTAATTTCTTATCGAGGTGTCGTAAAAGGCGACTAAGGTAAGTCAACCACCGTGTGGTATCCGGCTGAGTAGAACAGACCGCCCTAATTTCTTATCGAGGTGTCGTAAAAGGCGACTAAGGTAAGTCGACCCACCGTTTGGTATCCGGCTGAGTAGAACAGACCGCCCTAATTTCTTATCGAGATGTCGTAAAAGGCGACTAAGGTAAGTCGACCCACCGTATGGTATCTGGTTGAGTAGAACAGATCACCCTAATTTCTTATCGAGGTGTCGTAAAATACGACTAAGGTAAGTCGACCCACCGTATGGTTATCTGGTTGAGTAGAATAGACCGCCCTAATTTCTTACCGAAGATTTGTAAAAGGCGACTAAGGTAGATTGGCCCAACGTGTGGGTCCGATTGAGTAGAATAGACCACCCTAATTTCTTACCGAGGTGTCGCAAAACTTTGAATTGACGTCAGTCAGGCGGCCCGCCGTAACTATCTAGTGTGACCTACTCGTGTGCAAACGCCGTTCGACGGCGACGACGAGGACGACGCGAAGGGCGAGAGGGCGACACCACGGATTATGACACCACCGGATACGACACCACCTGACGACGACTTTGAGGTCTGGGAGCTAATATTGCCAGACCTCCACATCGAACCAGACATCCCTTGGGCCACCTAGGTGACCTAGGCTCTCAGCCCAAATATTGAAACCCTTAGGTCACCTAGGTGACCTCGGCCTACACCCGAAACACAAACCGGGCTTAAGTGTCCGCGAGGAACTGCCCGGGCAAAGAGGTACGCCTCGAGGCCCGTACCCCGCCTACCCCCCACCCGGGGAGTCAGCGAGACGATTCTGCTCTCGTGTGCAAACATTTTTATAACATGTTGTGCACACCCTACTTAGAGTGGGCTAAGGGCACAAGAACCATGATGCGGAAAGAAGGAACAAGGTTAATAAAAACAAATAATTGACTCAATTTCAATTAAATAAAACAAATATTGTAAATAAATTATAAATATATCATTATATATTATTCAATATTAGTAACAATAATATATGTACCTTATTTCCATTATTATTCTCTAAATGGCTAAACCACAGCCTGTTTGGTATGAAAAATATATATTTACACTTATATACAATAAATTATTACTAATGGTTTATATTGCAAATATTGTTATTACAATATGTATTATACGTCCAATGTTAAGAAAATCTATGTATTGCTAATAGAAAGCAAAACCGTTCTCATACCTTATACATGCAGTATTAGATACCGCACATATCACAAGATACCACCACCAACCGCATACTGGACAAGCACTACACACATTCGCTACGACAATTTAAACGCTCGTTTCGTCCTCTCACCGAAGCATCATCAGGAGATTGACTCCACGACAAAATCGCATTTGCCATAGGGGTTGTGTATTGTGTTGTTGGTGATGTTTTTGTGATACTTGAGTTATCTAATCTTGCATGTATAAGGTATAAAAACGTGTTTACTTTGTTTTGTTTTGCAAGTTCCATAATAAAAAATTATATTACAGATAGTGTAACTATAATTATATCACTTTTATAATAGTTCATGAAAAACTTTTTTTTTAATTTAAACTTTCGTAAGGCGCATTCATAGTGAATGTATAGAAACCGGCTATACTCATGTACTATTGTATCGGGTGAGTCCGACTATTTCCAGACTAGTCTAGACTAGTAGAATTACGACGCGATAACGCCCTAGCCCTGGATGTGCTTGAAACAAGTCGAGCTAACCCGATAAAATAAGACGGGATTTAGCCGCTTTACACTATCTCATCGGAAAACCTTATAGTATAACTTGCAATTTACGTCTAAATAATCAATATTGATGGAAATTTGTTTAAATATTATCAGGAACTCTGTAAAAGGGAAGAAGCGAAGATCTGCTGCATTATGTGAGGCAACGAGGAAACCTCCATACACACGTGCGCGTGACCCACTGGCAATTTTCGTAGCAAACTGTAAATATCATATATAACTTGACCATTGGAAAGCTGCATCTTTACTGAGCAACAAAGGCTATAATACATTTTCAAAAAAATAGGGATCCGTAATAAAAATTAAATAATTCATGTATAGAAACCGGCTATAATCGCGTGTTATTTTATCGGATGAGCCCGACTAGTTTCAGTTCCCGCCGCGATAACGCCGCGTAAAGAGCTCATGAATAAGAGCACCGTATGGGCTTGAAACTAGTCGGGCTCATCCGATAAAATAACACGTGAGTATAGCCAGTTTCTATACATTAATTATGAATTCCACTCACGATAGTTTAAATTCAAAAATTAAATAAGTTGTCAAAAAAAAATTACGCGGGTGAAGCCGCGGGATATTACTAGTCACATATAAACAGACGGATTTTGGGGACTTTGTTTTATAATATATATGGATCTGTATATTATAATAATTAGTGACTCACGTGTTGGCTTCATCCCCGAGGCTGCCTATGAATATAACGTGGGCTTGCACTCTTGGATCCGACGTCAGTATCGCCCCAAGTCGTTCTGGTGGTATTCCATACCTGAATAGAGAAACAGGGTTTAAAAGTCTCCTACTAATAGTACGTAAGGCGAAATTAGGTTAAATTAATTAATGCAAATAAATAAATGCAAAACCGCGGCAACCCCAACAGTATTCTAAAGCCGTTATTATATTACACCCTTAGGGTATCTAGAGCTTTCTGCGAATATCTTGTCCACAGGCTCCCCGTGTACAGTGTTTGGCAATATGCTTTAAACAGATGTATTTTTACTTGAATGCTACAATGGTAAAACCTGTGGGCCAACATATTGCATCTAGCCGCTAGTGCCCTTCTCTCACCTAGATATTTAAATTGTGTTGTCCTTTTTATTCTAGTCCCGTTAAGTGTAATGATGGGATCGTACTTTCTTGCGAGGGGCCCCAAAGATCATGTTTTCAGTTTTTTTAACATTATATACTAAGCCATGTGATTGTGCATAACGTTCACATACCGACATATCCCTAATAGAGCCGGATATATAGCCTATAAAGTGGCGGCAGGTCTCAGGAAATGTAAATCCCGAAAGCTTTTAAAGTTAAGGGAAAATTTGTAAAACGGTCATAAGGTCGTATTGTATGGATCAGAATGTTGGGCAATGAAAAAGACTAAAGGATGTTAATGAAAACATTTTCAATTTTACATTATTCAACCGCAGTCTTGTATGAAGGTGAAAAGATTTTCAAATCTAGGCATTTTTATCATCCAAATAATCTACAATCCTATTTCCTACTAATATTATAAAAAAGCTTGTGAGTATGGATGTACGTTTGTTACTCTTTCACGGCGAATTAGCTTAACAAATATTGATAGTATTTGGCACAATTATTCCTTATACACCGGAATAACATATAGGCTATAGATATCCTGTTAATTCTACAGGAATGTGACACTGAACAGTGTCATCTGTTATCGTCCTATCACACGACAACAGTCCAAGCAACAAGCTACAAGTGGTTATACTCAAAAACTCCGCGGACTTAGATATGGTCTGACGTGAAGCTTCACTTGGACGTCATGGCGTCTCTCGTCAGCACTAATGCCATAGGGAATTAGGATATAACAGAACGAAGTCGCGGATCTATATGTTTTTCCGATGTATAAGTAAATATGTAAATATAGGTAAATAATAATAATAAATAGTAATAATACTAGTAATAGTAATAATAATAATAGTAATAATACTCTCTGGTTGATGAAGAGGTACCATATTACAAGTACGACCCTGCGTCAGTTCTCGAAAATAGTCGTGCTATGCTCTACTGGGATCGGTCTATTATCACTGATAGGTTTATTGCTGCCAATAAACCTTATATAGTGTTAGTAGACCGGTTAGCGCGCCGTGCAATTATTGTTGATGTCACCATTCCGCATGACGATAATCTCATAAAAGCCGAAAAAGAAAAATTAACTAAATATTTAGACCTTTCTTATGAGATAACCGCCATGTGGAATGTTGACTCAACAATAATTGTTCCTATTGTTGTGTCGGTTAACGGTCTGATTGCGAAGAGCCTCGACCAACATCTTCAGAGGCTTTCGCTTAACAGTTGGATCAAGTGTCGGATGCAGAAGGCAGTATTGCTTGAAACGGCGCGCATTGTGAGGAAGTTCCTCACTTTGAATCCCTAACCACCGGCAACTCGGGATAGTTCCCCGTTCCCGGCGGACGATAATTTTCTATATTTTTAAATGTTTTTTTAATTTTTTTTTTTTTTTTTTTAATTAGAAATATTTAAAAATGTATAAAGTTAGGTTTAAGAAAAATAAAAGATAATAATAAATAGTAATATATATGGGACACTTACACACACGGTCGTCCGTCCCCAAAGTAAGTAACTTAATACTTGTGTTATGGGTGACAGACAACTGGTGAATATATACATATATATTTTTTAAATAAATACTTAAATACAAATATACACCCAGGCTCAAAGACCAACAAATTCACTTATAGAAAATGTTGGCCCTCGGCGGGAATCGAACCCACGACCCGCGGAGCTGAAGGCAGGGTCACTACCCACTAATCTAACGGGCCAGTCGTAATAAGGAATAAATGTGCCAATTTTCATCGATATGGGTTCAGCGGATTCGTCGTGAGAGAGTGACAAACATACATCTATACTCATAAACTTTCGCATTTATAATATTAGTAGGATTAGTAGGATGGTTTCTACCTTAAGTCGTTACCTACCTTCGTAAGTTAGCATCGGAAAGTATTAGTACGATAGCCTCGTCAGTGTCCTCGCTGGCTA
The DNA here is from genome assembly GCA_947086495.1 of Morpho achilles. Classification (NCBI taxonomy): domain Eukaryota; kingdom Metazoa; phylum Arthropoda; class Insecta; order Lepidoptera; family Nymphalidae; genus Morpho; species Morpho achilles. Next base: position 3,150,826 of record CAMTZB010000015.1, read on the forward strand.
TAGTCGAGATTGCGTGCTGCGCCGCGGGCAGAGTATTATCGCCGGACCAGCAAAACTGCGCGTGCGCATGCATTGTGCGTATTATCTGAAAGAAAAAAATAGGAAATTTGACATCAAACTGACAAGTCTAAAATAATTTTTATAATTAGGCGTTACTTTGCGGAGATACATAATACAAAAGTAATAATAAAACTATTTTGTTACAATCCGCGATGAAGTGAAATAGAAAATATATATAATGCTAAATGTAGAGTGCACAATCAGTTTTCATACCTGATACATGGACAAACATATGCACAAACCTCCACCACCGCCACCACAATACACAAGCACTACATGCATTCACTATCCCAAACTCAACAATCGTTTCGCCCCGCAACCGAAGCATCATCAAGAGATAGACTCCACGACAAAATCGCAAAGGTTTGTGTTTTTACGAATCCTGAATGTATCAGTTATGATAACCGATTGTCCACTATACATTTAGCATTATATATATTTTCTATTTTACTTCATCGCGGATATAGCAAAATAATTTTATTATTACTTTTGTATTATATCCGCAAAGTAACGCCTAATTCTATAAATTATTTCAATTCACGTGGAGGCTTCTGTCACTGTTTTCGGTAATTGAAAAAAAAATAGAAACAGATTGTATTGGTTAAATTTACTATCATTTGTTAAGTTATAATAGCGCAATGGTTAACGGGCGGATGAAATATGTAAAAATACCTGGATTCAAGTCCCACCTGTCACCGATCGTTTGTTTTATTTTTTTAACCCTTACTTACTTTTACTCTATGCACGACGTTTTAGCAAGTCCGAGGTATTTTTATCATTGTATCTGGATGCTCCTTAAATATTTTATAACAACGGTATTTTTCGTATATCATCATCGTCCTGCCCTTATCCAACTCTAAGAGGTGTCAGTACATGTTTTAAACATGTCGTTACATGTTCTTACTAGTCTTACCATAGTCGCCTTTTACGACACCTCGGTAAGTAATGAGGGTGGTCTATTCTACTCAGCCGGATTCAATTCAATTCAATTCAAAATATTCTTTATTCAAATAAACTTGTAAACAAGTGCTTTTGAATCGTCAACTCTACTGCTGGTTCGGAAAGCTGTTCCTACCGAGAAGAGCCAGCAAGAAACTCGGCGGTTGCTCTTTTTAAAAAATACAATTCTTAATGCTAGTTACATTTAATGTTTCTATCTTGTACAGGGTCGAACAATATTTACATCCACGCATTTTTATCGTCTAAATAATCCTCAACAGTATAGCAGGCCTTCTGTGATACAACCAATTTTTCGTTTTTCAGTGAAAATTCATCCTTTTCACATCATTTTATCAATTTTTCTTCTGTGTAATTTAATTTTTAAAGAACACAATAAAACTCTATTGTATTGTTTACCTGCAATCTCTCCTTTTCATTTTCCGGCGGCCTGTCAACCCTGACCAGCTCTAAAGCATGCTCCTCGCCAGAGTGCGCGTACATATCGTACCTGATACGCGATTCGTACCCTTTGAGCGCCTCAGTTAGCAATACCACAGCTTCCATCGAACGTTCTAGACGGCCGTCGTACGAATTAAACCTATAAAGTTAGAGCAACGTTTCTGAATAAAATTTGCATGTCCCAAAACAATGGAGCAGATAACTCACAATTAAACTCACTTAGTAAAGCGACCTAACAATATTACGAAATAAAGACAAAGATTTTTTTTTAGGTAACATTACATACAGCTTGCCTACAGTGTATCATATAATGTTATAATACCTGGTTGACCGAGCCTTGCTCAGTATTTTATTACAAAATTGTAGTGTGATGAGAGCTTAATAATCATTATATGCATGTGTAAACTAGTATAAGATGTAGTATTTAGCCTATTATAAAAGAGTATTAAAGAAGACATCAAAGTATACGGTCGTTTGTTTTCATAACCTAATCCGCACCTTACAAAATAAAAAAAGACACATATAAAAAAGAAAAAAAATATGTAGATGGAGCTTGATCCTAGGTATTCACATTTCTCGAGACTGCCCATTCCCCCGAATAAGCTACGCTGACTTGACAGTTTATGACAAAAATTGATATCAATATAAATCTTAGTATTTTTTAATGCCCAAAAACAAGGATAAAACGAATGTCTTTTACATAAAACCTAGCTAGATCTATTTTTCTCCCCCAAAATCTCCTACATGCTGAATTTTGCATACTGCATGCAGTTTTAATAAGTAGCCATCACACGAATATAACACAGTGTTAGCTTATTTTAATGTGTTATAATACATTTTGCATCAGATTCTCTAGAACTGGCCTACATTTTTCTATTATCTATTATTTGCTATCTTTTACCATTAATTAGTGATTATTCTTTTACTACTATGACAGTAATGCAAGCTTTAGAGTTATTTTTTTAAGGCATTAGGTAAATGATTTCAGGAAAGGACGAGCCTGTGGTTCCAATAAAACAATAGAACATAACTAACCTATACATACTACCAGAAACGTCCAACACTAGTCGAAGCCGCTTAGGTTTGTCTGGGGGAGCGCCAGGAGGGGGCTCTTGTTCTGTTCGCCGTCTGTAGATAGACCTTTCCCCTGTTAAACCTACGAAACAATTTCTTTAACTCAGAACAGCGTTTATTTATTCATTATAGTTTATTTAATCATAACTTGTTCTTAAACCAGAGATATTAAATAGCTCATATTAATTATCGAACCTCTCAAACACTATATACTATTTTTGTAGATACATTGAGATTAAAAGTATTTAAAACAAATAGAAATTCAATATTGTCTAAAAATTTAAATTTAAATTCATTTATTAGGAATTTTTCGATTTTTTTTAAGCTAAACTACGCGAAGAAACTTAAGGGTTTTTGAACATCAAAGATTTCAATTCAACAGTTGATAAGCTAATGATTTTGTGATATGTGATTCGATAAAATAATAATTAAAATTAATTACATTAAATACAAGTTTCTCAAAATGAATAACTGTAAATATTTAAAGCCTACCTTCAATAATTTTGCCGTCGTCCAATTCTCCGCTTGTTTGGTGTCGACTCCAAGCCCGTTCTTTCTTCTTTGCCTGCAACTCTGCGAGGACCCCTCGAAGTGCTCCTATCTATAGATATAGGAAACAAGATGTACTCCGTTCACACAACTAAGTGTTACAAAAATCTCAAAAGACTCAATCAAACTTCATCTCAAAGATGAAACTAAGAATTTACTTTGCTCGTAAGATTTCTTTTATAAAAAAGGAGAACAAAAGCGGAAATAATACAACACCTTGAAGAACACCAATAACAAGTTAAACCAAATCCGAGCCAATTTCATCAGTGCAGATTCTTTGCTGGTGTTCATGAAGGTAAGAATAAAACTAAGCAGTTATTGTACATGAAAATTTAAGACAGGACAGAATACCGAGTAATATATCAAAGTTAACAAGGTGAAAGGCATTACTTAAGTCTAATAAAACGGGTATGCTGAGCTTTTATGCCATCTGTGATCTTGAGTAGACTAGATTTACTACGCAGGGGACAAAATATTTTCATATTACCTGAGGCTGAACAGCGCGCAGGAACTGCCCGTAAAGCTTGGCGTCAAATTCGCTCATCCTTATCTCTTTCAATCTATCCTCGAACGCCTTCCTATTCATTTCCCGTGCTGCTTTCTTCACGTGCTCTGGAATGTCATCCTTTTCTGCGTCCGATAGCTGTAAATTGTTTTATAGAAGAAAGAAAAGGTTTATTACATAGAAATTCTTTTTAAGCATTTGCAGGTTTAACAATCAGAAGCAATGATGTTTCTGTCACAGAAACTCGCAATGAATTATAAAAATGAAACTCTTTAGATTGTAAATATAACGGCTATGCGAGTCCATGGTTGGAACCGTATTTTGGCGATCCTTAATTATATCCAATCGTAATTAAGCTTCTTAGATTGTAAATATAACTGTTATGCCTGTCCATTGTTTCAACCGTACCTTGTCGATAATTAAGTATATCCAATCGTAATGTTTACAGGAGACGTGTAGTCATTAAATTTACAGAAAAAATCCATATATCCAAAAACTCAATTGCTCAATGCTCAATTATCAAGTGTTAAGTATTATATCTCTAAGAGAATAAGACTTAAAAACTCACCTGATGGACATCGTGCCCCTTGTCGAGCCGATAAGGACCCCCCTTACCGCCTAGGCCCGCTGTATCCCTACCACCCGTACCTCCAGCCCAAGTGTTACCGCCTACGTGAGGTTTGTTATCCGGATCGTCTTTACCATATTTAGGAGACGACACATCTTTTCTAGAAACAAATTACGTGACAATATTACGACTAGAGCAACAAATTTGCACCAGATAACCTTTACAGAATTGAATTAAACTTCGAACAAAAAAATAACGTGAAAAATTCAATCAAATGAAATAAATGCTCCAGTGTCTTAAATGTATGAATCAAAGAACTTAATACGAATCTATTGCGATTAATTTGCGGGTCTAGTTCCTATTTGCTTTGGGGTCAATTCTCCTAATCTTGATACCGCAATCGGAGCGTGAGTGTACAAACAGGGGTAAGTTCCATTATCATTAATGATTTATCTAACCAGATATGAAGAGAATTTTCAAAATATGAGATCGCAACCGAAGGACGCTTTTTTCTATGGACAGGATCATCAGAGAGATGATGACTCCCTTTTATTTTATCTAATGAAGACCCTAATATTATTTTGATAATAACAGCTTCAAGCCAAGACTTACCCACTAGTCCTCTCAATAGTCATTTGTATCTTTCGCAGCGCCTCTTTAGAACGGCCTTCCAAAACCCCTTCAGTCGGTAATCCACTAGCATTCAAAACCTCCAACAATGTATCTGCCATATCCTTACTATATCGATCGAAATCAAATACGTTGCCTATTGCACTTGCCAAGTCTTCTTCTGGATATTTCTATAAAACAAATAACTAAAATTGTACATGACTTTCCTTCCTCCTACATCACACTGAATACATCAAGTGTTAATGTATAGTTAAAAAAATTTGACAACAAAATGAAATAATCTATAATTGTTGGGTACCAACACTGAGTAATTGTTATGTATTTTTATTTTATACAATTGGTATTAAAATAGTGAATCATGAAAGTATCAATAGTTATCGAAAATAATTAGGTGAAGGTGAAGTTTATTCCAAGTTAAGACAAGAAGCTACGATAAGATTGTACTTACTTCTCTTTGAATTCAAAATTATAATACGACCTGGCGCATTAACGTCTAATAATCATATGTGACAATGTTTAGGATGAGACATTCACCGACATGCTTCACTATTTAAACTCACTCGCAAACCATAATTATAGTTTAATAATTTAATAATTTTGACCACTACCGAGGCCAATATTTCCATTAGAGCACTATTTAGTGTAATTACCTGCAAATGTTTCACTATATTCACTAGCTCTCTAGTGGAATACGGATACGTCAATTGGCCTTGATCAGCCATATCTCTGAGCTGTGCGAACGCTTGTACCAGTTTCTTCATTGTACTTTCTGGTACATCCGGCCCATAGGAACGGAGTAGTTCTAGCTCAGAATCAATAGATGGATTATCTACCGCATGACAGGAAAATAAGTCACCTAAAACCAATGCAGTGCAAATGAATGAATGCAGTACAATATTAAATATACTTCTCGGATATTAGGAGGCTAATTTACCTACCCAAAGATGCAAAGAAATCATTTCCCAAGAAAGGAAATCCTGGCCTATTAGCTAACACTATCATTCTGAAGTCGTCGTGAACTGGTATGAAAGTAGTTACATCTCCTCCAGAACTATCAAGCATATCTCTTGGAACAATCCGTCTTCCATCACTCAAGATCATTTCTCCATTTTCCACCAAGGTTTTCAAAATACAAGTCACATGAGTCGGCGCTTTATCCGCCTCATCCACAACTAGAACGTGGCCGTACTTAACAGCTTTCACTAATGGGGAATCTTCATAAATTACAATACCATCTCTCACTGTAGGTTGTACTGTTAGAGACTGCACTGTAGTATCTCTGTGTAACTGAATATACTCTCTGGGACGATTTAATAGTTGTAAAAGTCGGTCTGCAATTTTATTCTTGCCAACACCTTGGTTTCCAACTAGTAATAAATGATTTCCAAGGAGAAAATCTTGGAGCAACCATTCTAGTAATCTCATGTGTTGTGGAACATCGTAAAAAAGTATATCAGGAACTTTGGTTAAGGCATCAGTTCTAAATATATCAGTACTTGTGTTTCCTATAGTCAATGTGCCGTCTTTGACTGAACATTTTATATTTTTAGGTTCGCGATTAAATATGGCAAATTTTGTAGGGGATTCTATTCCGATCTTTTGACTAGCACTATCCAAAGCTCTCCTCGCTAAATTGGGAAGGAATTTCGCTAGAAACGTTCGTTGCACAGTTTCATAGGACGAATCTGTAGGATATTTAGCCATACGACTAGCTATTCTTAGAAGTTGTCTAGTAGACAAGGACGAGGAGAGATTTTTCAATGTACTATCTTCCGATTTCCTTAATTGGTCTGCTAAGTCTATTATAGAATGTAGAGGGTTAGAGATGTCTCCGTACTGAAATAAATATTAAATATATTTCGTATTTTTATTATCATTTCATCCTACGTCATAAATTTACCCTATGGACGTTTATTAAGATGAATATTTTGAAATTTACGTCAGGGTAAAGATAAAGATTTCGATAAAGCGTACCAATTATTTGCTTCCGTGTGAGGTTGATGAATTTTAGTAAGGTTTTATTCGAAGAGATTCATTTAAATTATTAATTGTATATAAAAACAAACAAATATAAAAGTAACTTTTCAAACAATATATGCATAATAAAAAGAACATTCCAAATTAAAACATATTTCAATTAAATCAAATTTTAATTTAGAGCCATGTCAGAATGTAAAGATATTTAAGTTAAAAAACTTACCAATGAATTGATAATAAATATTTCTTCGTCTTTACTCAAATTTCTCATCTCGTGGAATATGAACAAACTAAGAATCTCTGGTGATAACCACTGCTGGCCAGTACCAATTACTGGAGGTTCAGCTAATGCCACTATTCTGAAATCGAAAAATTTTTGGTTAAACAGTTTAATAGTTATAATATAATATAATTTATAGTTTCATTCATAGTTTAATGACTGGCCCGTTGGCGCACTGGGTAGTTATTCTGCCTTCAGCTCCGCGGGTCGCGGGTTCGATTCCCGCCGAGGGACAATATTTTCTATAAATGAATTTGTTGGTCTTCGAGCCTGGGTGTATATATGTATTTAAGTATGTATTTAAAAATATATAAGTATATATTCACCAGTTGTCTGTCTACCATAACACAAGTATTAAGTTACTTACTTTGGGGATGGACGACCGTGTGTGTAAGCGTCCCATTTATTTATTAGAAAAAAAAAATAAAAAAATTCATAGTTTAATGTTATTTATTAATCTCTTTATTTATTGCAACTATTCATATTTTGGTTCTTGAATTTAGTTTGCTACGTTTTTTGTTTATGTATTATTAGTTTCTTTTTGTAATTATATCTATGTTACCCGTAACTTCGTTCAGCGAATAAATCTTCATCCCCAAATTTAAGGCCAATTAAAGCATTCACACAATTATAGTATAAATATAATAATAAATACAATTATATAAATTAAATTATGTACTTAAATACACGTTTTTTATTAGAAAAACGAGGTAACTTTAATAAAAACTAAACTTACTATTAAACATAAAATTGTCACGTAGGCCTTTTAAATTTAAATTTTGGCTCTATCATTTAAAAACAGTGTTATTTTTTACTCCTTATGAATCTCAATCAGACATTCAAAAACTCACCTAAATGCTGGATGTATTCTTTTGACTCCACTATCTTCTAGCTCTTGCTGTGAAACTCCTGAGGAAACCAGCTCGTCATACCTATCAGATCTAAGGAGTCTCGTACCATCGTGTAGCTGTAGTTCTCTATCGTGCACTAACCTATAATCCAAACACTTGGGTCATGCCATTCACAAACTAACACCATTAATCATTAATAATTATGAAAGATGTATATCTTTGAAATGGATTTAAGCAATTAACTATATAAAAGTAAGATGAATATATTATTTGCCACTATTAAATCCCATTTTAATCGCGAATTTCATGTTGTATTCTGAAACTCCTAAATGAAACGCCTAATTCCATATTTTTTTTAATGTACAATATAACACTGATTCCTTTCACATCACGGAATAAAACAGGTAGACTATTTTTTATTTATTTATTTATTTATAGATCACCAACGAAATACACACTTAACATTAAAATTATACATTGAACAACCTAAAATAAATAGTATTTTAATAAAAGGTAATAACAACTTTCAAATTAAGTTACGACAACTGAGAGACATAATTTATAATTTAATCGCAAAGAAATCAAAAAGAATGTATCTAACTGCAGCAATTTTAAATGCTTTATGCCTATCAGGAAGCGCCAAATCAGTAGTAAAACTGATTCCATAAAATATATCCCTAGAGAAATGCAAAAAATATCACTTACCTATGCAACACAGCTAATGTACTAGCATGTATTCTATGCAAGCCATCAAGCACTGCTAAATGTCCTTTGAGAGCTGCTTCCACTAAAGCGGAATTTCTCCACACAGTGTCTCCGTTGTCCAGAGTCGTTCTTTGCTGAATAAGGTCTCTTGCTGTCATATCCTGGTATAGGACTATAGGCTCTATAGTATAACCAAGTACGGATGCAAGCTGGCTTACTAGAAGACTTTTGCCGCAGCCTTTAGGGCCTACAAATATATTTCAATAGATAAATAAGAAATCCTCTTAACTGGTGCACGTTAACTGTACAAAGGATATTTATGGAAGATATTACGAATAATCACAAAGACTAGCATGTTGCATGCTGCTTTATATAGACAGAGATGATCCTTTTCCATCAATGACATTCGTTTTTAATTATAAATATTTGTGTCAGCTTACACAATTCGTAGAGTACTATTGACTGGATACTTTGGGTGACATCGATGATAATAAAAAAAACATTAGAAAGGCATACTTCTAAAGGTTTATTCGCTTATTAGTATCCTGACAAAAAAAATTAAGGGGCAATAAAGAATACACTCATAATTTAGTGACCTGTAATGTTTTCGATAGGTAGATTTGCGTCTACCCATATTTACTCGTAAAGGAAATTTTCCACATGAATTCAGTATTCCTGAGAAGAGTAACTATTGAGTTTCTTTTTAGTTCCTTCAGAAGATGATGAAATATTTTGGGCAATTTTTATTTCTGATTGACAGCAGATTAACTTTGAAAATTTCTTTTTCACATTTTTAATATTTTATCTGCCCGTTTACAGCCCAAGTTGTGTTTTTGGTTTTTCACTTTAACATAAAAAACTTACCCACAATACAAAAATCACCAACACTGTGACTTAAAAGCAATTCATTCAAAAGCTGAGTCTGGTATTCCGTTTTGACAAACCCTTTCTTCTCTGTATTACTCTTCCTCTCTCCACAAGATACACCAAATTGCGACTTACTCCCGTTTATATCCATATTGACCAGTGCCTGATTGTCTATAAACTCCACTCCTTGAAGGGCTATTTGCCATTTCGGTCGTGTATCAATATTAAGATTATGCAAAATGACCTCCACATTTTTTATGTGGTCTCTTGACAGAAATGTATTGTATGGATAGAGAAGGTATAAAAGCTTGTGTACGGGTACATGTGGATTTTTTTCCTAAAACAAGCATTTTTAAGATATAAAGGCAAAGTTTGTAGAAGATATTTAATTGCTAGATAACAAGATATCGAAAGAGCGTGGTATTCGGATGAGTAGAATAGACCACCATTATTTCTTAACAAGTTGTCGCAAAAGGCGACTAAGGTAAGTTGACGTCAGGCAGGCGGCCGGGCGTAAAATACGTAGCCAAATCATGTGACAATATATTTATAACATGTTGTGCCGACCCCACTTTGAATGGGATAAGGGCAGGAGAATGATGATATAATATTTGTTAAATTATTTAATGCTGTGGGAGATCCGAATAAATAACTAAATTAATAAATATATTTGTATTTATCTTATTATAAATCTCAACAACGATAACACAAAAATACCATTCTAGGTAAATAGGTATTAGGAGTATGAGTTACGTAAATTCACTTTAGTATGACAATAGGTACTGATATTCACAATATGGAGTGCTTACACTGTCATCCATAATATGTAAGGCCCCATAAAATATACTCGAAAATATTTTATGTCCCTTACGTGCGTACTTGCCCTTGTACGTTGCGTTGCGAATCAAGCGCCTTTCACGCGATTTGCTCATCTGCTAACTTCACTACAAGGTCAAGGTACCCTAACTATACGATTAAAATACCTGTCAATTTTACTCTGAATCTCGGAGTGTCTACATGTGACAACGTCATGTTAACGCACACTATATACAATAACACGATATAATAGGAATAATAGGAACACAATTCCCGTTCCTAGATGCACTTCGCTTGAATGACGAACAAAGACTGACTGTCACTGAAACGCTTTATCAATAGGAAGACTCAACCGGAAACAACACGTCACAGTGTTGGAACCATTTTAATCAAAAAGGGTGCGATAGTCTTGTTTCATGACTGGGTTGCTATAAAATAGAAAGCGAAAGTCAATGGCGACAACAGTCATCTGTAAAATCACCGGTCATCGTCTTTCTCCTGTACTTATCCTACTCTAAGTGGCCTCGGCATACGGTTATAAGCATGTGTCACATGATTTGGCTTCGTATTTTATGACAACTCAGTAAGAAGTAAGGTTTGTCTATTCTACTCAGACGGATACCACACGACGGGTCGACTTACCCTAGCTGTCTCTTACGACACCTCGGTAAGACATGAGGGTAATCTATTCTACTCAGCCGGATACCACACGACTACTGTAAAATCACCAGTGTAACCATGATTTGCTGATTCGCAAAGCTACAACGGCAATGGGCATTTCAAGAAGTGGATAAGGAACTCCACACATCGAAAAACGCAATGTTGGTAAATGTCTTATTTAGTGAATAAAATACCTCAAACAAAATGCAGAATCCGTTGGGTTTAAGAGGCAATGGCATAAAATACCAATGATGATGCCATCGTGAAAAAGCATGCAAAAGTTATCAATATTACGGGACGATGAATATGATGGGATGATGAAACAAATCGCCTATCACGAATAAAGTCACATTTGCTATGCTTATACATGGAATATGTGACTTTATTCTTCAGATAAGGCGAAATTACTTTCCCTTTGTCTTGAGCTTAAAATTAAACTTACCAATATCAATGCAGCAGCATGAAGATTATCGATTGGGAAGTCAGGTAAACTTATCTGTTGTAATTCCGGGCTGATAAGAGCATACGCTGCAGACAGAACTTGTTCCAACTTTGCTACATCTACTTCTGGAGCATCATCTCTTAGGAAATTAAGATGTTCCTAAAAAAAGAACATTACATACTACATATAAAAATATACTTAAAATGCAAAAGGAAAGTCGTCCTAGACTCCTTAATTGTATTCGCCTTTCCACCTATCGACGAACTGCTATGACTAATAATGGTACAACTTATTGTACCACTTGACCAATAGTGGGCTTCACAAAGTCACTAAAAATAGGATTTGTAATTAGCGTTTCTAAATAATACATATCCATGGGAAACCTATTGGCCAGATTTTTTTTTTGGTTGAGACATAATGTTATTAACATATACCATAGGCGTTTTAGAAATACTCAGTGTAGCGGTTGTCATAATTGGGGAAGTTGGAAAAATTAGGTATAAGAAATGTCATTTAAATTTTGAATGTAAAAAAAGATTATATTTTCTCGAACCAAGTTTATTATTGAAATACATAATCATGAAAAAAACTAATAAAAAATCAGTGTAAAGGAAAAAATTTTTTGTATAATTCTCCTTTTATTACAAATAAACAAACACAACACTAAGTAAACTTTTATAGCACAAATGACTTGGCAAAATAATTTTAATCATGTCTGGTCACGCAACTTCGCGAAAAGTGATAATGAAAAACATCCAAGGTTTTTTTTGGCTTTAATTAGATGCCGTTACCGTACGAATTTCGATTTACGCACCGTATTTCACGCTAAATGCCAAGTAGCTTTATTTAAATTTATATTTAGTACTGGTGCACCATTCGTAAATTTTTGGAAGCGTTTAATTTCATGCAAAATGCATACAAATTTCAACTTTATTTTAGGATACAAATTTTGAATCAACAATGAACGACACGAAAAAGTAGCTTGGGTATGTTTCAAAAATTCTTCAGAAAACTTTTTAGGAAATAAAAAATTAAGGATTACAGCACTTCAGTCGACTAATTGCTGCAAAGCTCCAAAACGTTGGGTTGATTAATGAATCTCAAATTACACTTTTTGATTTCAATCTTAATGACATCCCTGACAATTATGGAGATTACAGTGAAGAACATGGATAACGAATAATGAATGAATAATGAAGAATATGGTTAATTTATGAGTACCAAGGAAAGTGGAATGCTAACATGATGATAGATTTTTGCTGTATGTTGAAAAGAGAAGTATCCAAAGAATGTCGGAAATGTAAGAGGAATTTGATGCGTAGAAATGTATCTAGCAGGCGGGGCAGCCTTTCATGGGTGGTTATCCCACTAGTTGGGCCTCTACAACCTGCGGTCGGCCAGCGGAACCACCGTGCTTCGGATCCCGCTACCCTCCATATCGAGTCACTCGACACGCTTGCACAGTCAATCGGGTCCTGTCACATCAATACAACACAACTGTACATACCTATTCCCCCAAGAACGGCTTCTACGAGCATTATTCCGGAAGCTTTGCTCGTAGGGTGGTAACTAGCCTCGACCGAAGTCTACCCCCAGAATGCTCATTTGGCACCACCCAGGGGTCACGTGTAGGGATATTATGGTTGAAAATCCTGTATGGTCAAGCCTACGGACGCGAGCAAGATTAACCCCCGAAAATTGTGGGGACAGGCTCAAACTGACGTTGAATCCGGATTCAATGGGCATGTATCCATAGGTCGATCTGGTTACACTATTAACTGTTTTATTTGCCGGTGTTACTCTTTGTCTAAGCACAAGATAGCTATGAGAGAATATAAGTTACTACTAAAGGACTCATCCAGTCAATTCAATTCGGTGAAATAATATATGAAACTGCCCGTTTTGCCGGTATCGCGTGTGTAACTTATATAATGCCGGCTAATAAATTCTCCAACTTACTAAAAACCTCGTTGTTTGTTTAACACTATAACAGCCCTCTCAGATTTATGAACGTCGTTTTTTTAGCATATTAAACGTGTATATCGATATATATCCATTTATACAATTCATATTGCATCATTTCATATTAGAAAAAGGTGTTAGAAATAGCTATTTTGCATGACTAGCTCGAACATTGGAACAAGCGTGTATACAATATTTGTTAAAAAAGGTCATAAAGTATCCAAGGACGATTGTTTCGAATTTCTACACACCTGTGATAAAAGCCTCCCACTTAACCTTTAAGAGCAACTTGAGATCATTAAAAAAACGATGGCAACCTAATTAATGATCAGATAAATGTTTAAGTTTAAGCTTGTTAAACGTGTTCGAAGGCAAAATAAATAAATGGTGGGGGTTGAACCAATTAGTATATAAGTCTGCTAGCTTGGATGATGCGTGACTTTGCCCGCGTTTGTCTCGAGGGTATAGAAAATAGAAATATAGAAAAAAACCATTTGATGTTGACTGCACCTTTATTATGGTACCTATTGGCCATTTTGATATCGATTTGTCAATAGGGTACCTCAATAGTGAATATTGCGGAACTGATGTACTAGAGGCACCGGTGCAGTTCCTCAGAGATTACGGACCCTCTCTGCAAGAGCGGAGACTGCATCATAGAGATATAATCATAGGTTTTAGTGGGTAGGAATCCTACATAAATTGATCTCACCCCTGAGAGTTCCAGTATCTATTAGAAATTTCCCTCCCGTAAAAAAGTCTTATTACAATACCAGCAGGTGATTACGGTACCGATTTGTTATTACAGTAGCTTTAAGTCATCGTTACGGCATGGTTAAGTACATCGCAGACTGCAATATAAACAGTTCCAAAGTTCCTTACTTCCAATATAATCACCACGACTTAACGCCCCACTCAATCAAACCTAGGCCGCAACACAAAACCGAAGTCAATTACTCGCGGTAACCGCAAATGCCAATTATCGTAGTAACATTTCATTTAGCATGTTAAGAACAACGGAGGTTAGTTAAAAAAAATTGAACTATATTTAATAATAACTTTCTATAACAGGCCCGTCGGTATTACATTGCAAATGAATCCATGATGAATTTGAATCCAAGACCCCTATAAGAAAACAGAATTTTACTGTTCAACCGCCACGCCAAGCAAAATATAAGTCCCATAAGTTATTTCTACGTGATCGCTATCATATGTCGGCGATAGATTTTTGTTATATATCAAATATCGTGCATATCATAGGTAGTGCCATAAATACTGTAACCTCTGTTAACCTTCTAAAAGGTATACAATATAAATATAAAAAGTAACGACCTGAATAATATTGGCATAGGCGTCTTCTCTCCGTTTTGGAAAGAAAGGTTAAAGTGACATGTATAACACGTTTAGGGTAATAATAATATATATAAGGCTCCGTAAGGGTTTATCGGACATCCATTTGAGAAGGTCTCCAAGGTCTTCATCTGGTGCTCCCGATGTATCGATTAGCGGAGGAAAGGGTCTCTCTAAACAGCGGCCTCTGCCTCCGCTTATCGATGCATCGACCGCCTCGGAGACCTAACTCCAGCGAACGTCCGATAAACCTCGTTCGGACCGCTCGGAATTCTCCGAATGGGCGGCATGCAACGGACTTCAGCGAGTCGCCTGCAGCGGATTGGATCCAAGGACTCAACTTCCCGGATCTGTTCTTAGTGCGGGTTTTTTTAAACTACTCGATCGCGTCAGAATAACGCCAATTTGTATGGCGCTAGAGAGTGCTCTAGAGGTCGCTCTTGCAGCGTCATACAAATTGGCGTCACACTAACGCGATCGAGTAGGTTAAAAACTACGCACACAGTTGTGTAATATATACGTTAGGGAGATTACTACCTGATACGAAACTCTGTTATTCATAGATGATTCCCATCTTTAAGCATACTTACAGGAATGGCACGCCGATTTCCATTCCAGCAATATGCTGAATAATAGACAAGTTTCTTGATTGCATTCTACGATAAAATACTCGGTCTAAATTCACGGCACGTTTTCCGTTACCGAATTTAATTTCTACAGATGGTATCAGTCGCTAATGCCGGGTCCCCACGCAGCGACTTTGATCGCCATCGACTCGCCAGCGACTTTTAACTTTTTTGTCCACATTACAGCGATCATTCTTTGTCCATTTGGTAGTAGATGTGAATGGACCTCTGTGACTTTTCGATCAAATTTTCCTGTACTAGCGTCATTTGTAATGTCTTAAGCAAGACAACTTTGCTTTTAATGATCCACAATGCCGGTAAATTTTGTGTAAAGTTAAATTAATTTCACTACAAACTCATAGGAATAATTACACCATTATTTACTTAATATACGGGCTTCCCTCGACAGGGATCCGGCAGAATATCAGCGTTGCTGGTACTTTTTACCTCCAACACTAAGCTGAGCCAGAACCTTTTCATTGGCACGACACACTTTAAATTCACCTTTTATATAATTTTTTTGTCGTTATGGCTTCTCTCTGTGTGTAAATTGTTTATTTTGTGTTGTGTGAATGAATAAAGCTATTCTATTCTATTCTATTCTATTCTATTCTATTCTATTCTATTTTTTTTGGTAATTGACATTAAGTAGCTGCTTGTCATATACTACGTCCACGGCAGCAATACCTCTGGCGACCGGCGACTTTATAGAATAGCACCGATCGGATCGCCGGATTGTAGCTAACTAAAGTCACTGTTAATTTGCCGACTTTTCAGTCGCCAGCGAATCGCCGGCGATCAAAGTCGCTATCATGTGGACTCTACCTAAAACGCTATCAGCGCGAACTTCGAACGTTTCCAAACTACTCATTTGTACACATAAAACTTAATGGTTCGTGCAAACTAACGGTTTGAACTCCCGAAATTATGCGAAAATCATTGAATTTATAATCTTTCCTGTCGGTCGCGTGATCCCGGTCGCATGAAACTAAATGACAGGGATCGGGTTGTGATTTGTGATCCAACTCCTTAGATTTATCACTCAAAATTACGGGACAAAGTAATAATTTGTTATACTCGCTTCTGCCAATGACACGAGACAACATACACTGTTTCTTTTCCCTCCAAAATAGTAAAGTAACAGCCTGTTACTATCTCACTACTGGACATAGGCCTCCTCTCTGTTTTTGGAGAGACGGATTGGAGCTAAGACCTACCACGCTGCTCCAATGCAGATTTTTAGGTTACACATATCCCCAGAATTCTCAAGAGATATATAGTTTTCTCACGATGTTTTCCTTCGCCGTGCGTGTGATACATTACAATTATCAATCAGACACATAAGTCTTAATGTAAATAGTATTAAGAATTACATTTTTAAAAGAGCAACCGCCGAGTTTCTTGCTGGCTCTTCTCGGTAGGAACAGCTTTCCGAACCAGCGGTAGAGTTGACGATTCAAAAGCACTTGTTTACAAGTTTATTTGAATAAAGAATATTTTGAATTTGAATTTGAATAGAAAATCACATTAGCACCTGCCTGGGGTTTGAACCGATGACTTTTGGAACGAGTCGCATGCTGTCACCGCTGGGATTTCACAGCTGTATCTCTACCTATATCAAATTATTTAATGTATTCAATATTTATTACATTTTTTTCTCATTTCATAATATCTTTTTTTCTGTCATATATGCATTACACCCGTATTATATTTTGTATAATATCAATGACAGAAAATACACTAATCGTTGCGAATTTTCGTTAGCCATGATCCTAATATTTTATTTTCGCTTGATAGGACTTATTAATTCAATTTTTTTAATCCAACTCTTTGACTTTTAGTAACATTTCGGAGTATTAGAAGTTTTTCTCCATAGAGATAAATTCAATTTCAATATTTAACAAATGACAAATGAATAATTATTGTATTAAATCTAATGATATACAAATTAATAAAAAATAAAGAGAATTCAAATATGACGCTCTTGCAGTTTCAAAACTAAAATTTACAAACTTTCCATAACGTGACTAGGTAAGTTAAATTTGAATTTGTATTTTAAACATTTATATTATTTCGCCATAATTGGCGTAGAAAATTTCACCGTGTGGTATCCGGCTTAATAGAATAGACCACCCTCTTTCTTACCGAGGTGTCGTAAAGGGCGACTAAGATAAGTCGACGACACGCAGGCCGTTCGTAAAATATCTAGCCGAGTCATGTGTCAATATGTATATAACATGTTGTGCCGACCCCACCTAGAGTGGGATAAGAGCAGGGTGATGATAATGAAGTTGTGACAATCATATAAGTATGACAATATACTAACAGCATAACTTTTGTCGTTTTGTACCATTTAACTTAGGTCGTTAATAAAATTATATTTTTTATTCACGCCACCCAAACTATTTCAAATGAAAAAGACGAAAAAGTGCTTCTAAAACTTATAATTGTGCTCTTTTTGTCACGAAAAATATTCAAATACAGGGGAATATTGCATGATATAATTCAGGCGACGATAAATGTAAAGGCGAGTTCATAAGATTTTAGTTTTTCTAACACACTTTTTTAAGGATTTTTTCTAGCATTCAGCACTTAAAAACTTATTGAAATGTCAATGTCTTTTGTAATCGTTGCCTTATCTTTAAGGCATCTACTATAAGGTTACTTATATTTCACCCTTATGGATTGTACTTAGTAGATATTTACAATTCAACACCCATAACAACGTAGGAAAACATCGTAATAAAACCTATATATCTCTAAAACTCCTGGATATGTGGATGTAAAATACATTTAAGGAAGAATCTTATTTCATAAGCTAGACATTTATTGATAAATTGAAAATTCTAATTTACATTCTTAGCAAGATATCCCTCGAAATATGTCTACATATCGCCATCGGGTCGCCAAACATAATGATACTGTTACCAAACAGTATTATACTGGTGTTTCACTTGTGCCATAATAAAGTGTCGTTTGTAGCATCAATAGTCACCATATTTTTACAATCACTATATAAGAGCATATTTTATACAAGTGTTAGCTTTCTATACAGCGCAATCACAAACAAAACACACATGAGAGTTTCAGAACAAATCTGTCAATATCAAATATTGAAGTAATAGATTTAAGTGGTGCTAGAAGCTCTCAAAAGTATGTACGTAAAATATTAATTCACAAAATACCGTTTGATACCTTCTAAGATCTAGGATATACTTTACTAGCAATGACCAGCGGGTCCGCCCGCGTGGATAGATTAAAACCGTAATATAGTATTTTGACAACTATAAAAATGGTTAAAGTGGGTTAGCCTTAAAAGCTAGACATATGCTGTCGCGGACTTTTATTTAGAACTTTAAGAGGAGAACAATTTTAATTAATAAATGCTTTTTAATAGTTATCACCGTTTACTCAGCGCACGCCGTATTTTTTAATATTTTCTGTTGTTACTCCTCTCCTATTCATCTTAGCGTGATGTTATATAGCCTTCCTCGATAAATGGACTATCTTACACTGAAAGAATTATTCAAAACGGTCCAGTATTTCCTTAGATTAGCACTTTCAAACAAACCACCTCTTTATATATTCGTATAGATTTCCTGTAAAAAAAAATTGGCAGCCCTGTCTAGACATTAATTTACATCAGTGTAAAGCGACCTTTATCCAGCAATACGAGACAATACTAGTGTCGTAGAAGCAACGAAGCCAGTCACTCGCTAACCGGTAAATCGACGGGAAGTATCCGGCAAAACTTTGGAATTGTTTTGATTTAGAAATTTGGTACGGAAAATCAAATACTTTGGGAATTTAATATAAAAAAAATTGTGTTTAAATATGGCAATACCTGGGTGAACGAACCTTGCTCGTAATTTTTTAAAAGTAATAAAAAATTAAAAAAGTTCCGGGTGTCATGTGGGAATCGATCAAAAACAGGGATACAAAGAGATTTTCTTAAAATAAACCTAGCTAGATTGTTATTTCCCCCCCAAAAACGGCTCCAACAATTTTCATGCAATTCAGCGTGTAGGGATTTGTATGTTTATGGCAGTTTTAGTTTATAAATCGATCTAGCTAAGTTTTATTTTTTTTTAAATGTCGTTTTATCTCTGTTTACGGGCACTAAAATTTTTTTTTAATTTACGTTGAATACAAAAACAATTTTTCGTTGTCAAATGTAAAGTAATGGCAGCTCATTTGGGGAACGGCCGGTGAAAATACCTAGGATCGAGCCCACCTCAGGTGCCCAATTATTATTATTTTTTATTTATAATTAATAGTTTTTTTTCCGAATCCCGGAAAAGGCTCCAACGATTTTCCTGAAATTCAGCATGTAGGGGGTTTTGGGGGAGAAAAAACGATCTAGATAAGTTTTATTTTAAAACGTTTTATCCCTGTATTCGGGCACTTAAATTTTTTTAAAATTTACCTTGAATACAAAAACAATTTTCGCTGTCAAATGTAAAGTCATGGTAGTTCATTTGGGGAACGGGCGGTCTAGAGATTTGAAAATACCTAGGATCGAGCCCACCTCAGGTGCCCAATTATTATTATTTTTTTCAATATTTTTTTCTTTTTATATCTTTAAAAAAAATTACCGAGCAAAGCTCGGTCATCCAGATACTAGACCTTTAAATTATTCCTTAATTATATATAAACACACTCAGACTCGAAGAACCAACAAATTGTTGTTAAGAAAATTTTGGCCCTCAGCGGGAATCGAACCCACGACTCGCGAAGCTGAAGGCAGGGCACTGACATCTGCGTTAGCAGGCAAGTAATTTGTAACGTGCAAGTCACAAAGAAAATTCAATTACCAATTTAGTTATAGTCATGCCAAGTAGGGTTAACCAGACATTAACCTAACGAGGTTAGATAATTGATTATTATGTCGATTTAATCTAACAATACTTTTTACTAATGGTAATTTTACAATTGACGATTAATTTTGCCCGTTTCGACGTAGGAAGTAGGATTTTCGCAAATTGAAATCGATTATAACAAAACGTACATAACTGAGGTCATTTTATCACTTCATTTAGAGGTAAAGCCGTTTAGTATCCGACTGAGAAGAATAAACCACCCTCCTATCTTACGTAAAAGGCGTCGTAAAAGGCGACTAAGGTAAGTTTACTCACTGTGTGGTATCCGGTTTAGGAGAATAGAGATATCTCTTTCTTATCGAGGTGTCGTTAAATACGACCAAGGTAAGTTGACGTTAGACAGGCGGACTGTCGTAAAAACGCAGCCAAATTGTGTGACAACCTGTTTATAACATGTTGTGCCGACCCCACTTAAAGTGCGATAAGGGCAGGAGGAAAATTACATTAGAGGTAAAGCTTGTCCTAAAATATAAGCTGTGATATCCCAGCGGTAGCACCGTGCGTCTCTTTCGAGGGGGTTACGAGTTTAATCTCCGAGCAGCCACCAATGAGTTTCTGTTAAAACTTATATGTCCAATTATGCTAATTTATCACAGGCTTTTCGATAATAGAAAACCTTGTGAGGAAACCTGCATATCTCTAGAGAATTCTATGAATATGTGTGACCTACCAGTCCGCATTGGAGCAGCGCGGTAGGTCTTAGCTCCAATCCTTCTCTCCTAAAAAAACGGAGTGAGGAGGCGTGTCCCCAGCAGTGGGATAATAACAGGTCATTACTTTACTTAAACAAACACAAAAAAGGCAAAATAAAGGACAAGGTATTGGGTATATTAGCTATATTTCGTTCGCATAGTATTTAAGTTAAATGTTAGGAAGCTAGCTTCAAATATTTTGTACGATATCGATAAACATGAAGCAACAAATATTCGTGACCAACAGATATTAATTATTCCGTTTACTTTCAGGTTGACGAGCGTTTAATCGCGAAGTGGAATAACAATCAATTATGAGGGGAAAACAAACATTTGCACACATTAACGGGTATCGCGTGCCTGGGAGGGTTAAAGTTTAGCCGTGAGCGTAATATGCCAGCGCTTTGGCAATCCTCACAGCACCCTATGTATGTTCGCACTGTATGGGTTGACGGATTCCGACACGCCATTCTCACTCAAAACGATCCACATTTCCTAAAACTCGTCGCCAAAAGGCAAAGACCACATTCCTCGGCCAGTTGCGCAAAATCCACAATAGCAAGAAGCAAAACATCTTTGAGCCATCACGACGATTTCGAAGACTGTCTAAGAAAACGTCACCTTGTAATACAAACGAGTAAGCTTTCCAAGAAATTTGAACAGGAACAGCATATAGAGAAACTAGATTTATCTGATGTTGACGATTCCGACGACGAAATCGTTGTTAAAGCATCTCCCCAGCTTTTATGCTCTTTAAATGATTCTAGATTAGATTTGGAAACTGAAAATATGAGAGCTGTCAAGAGCAATCGCACAGCTCGCAATGAAGCTAAAGAAAACACTGAGCTGTCAGATAGAGTTCTACAATGGCTCGATTTGGCTGGAAAAGTGAATCTGCTCACTGATAATGTAGAACGTTTGTCTCAACCCAGACATAGTTGGCCAGGAATCCAGAGGCGGAATTTAATGAAATCGAAAACAGCGGCTGATTTGAGGGCGAGAGAAGGAAAGCCGGCAGTCGATACTAAAACGAGTGGCCCTATCGATCGCCAGGATTATTACATGTCGACATCGGCGAACACAATCGAGAACTACGCGAGACAGTCACGAAACGTGAAATGCACGCCACGTCACGACACGAAGATTAAAGAAAACAAAAAGGTCAAAGATATGAGGGTGAATGTTATAGAAACGCGACAGAAAATGGCCTCCGAGAGGCACGCGGTAGAGAAACAGTACGCAGAAATGGTGAGCAAGAAACTTTTACCGGATGTGGGAAATATGAAAAAGCAAGTGCACATTTTCATGCCTGAATCGTTGACGAAGAAATTTGGTCCTATCACCCCCACCGAGAGTCTCTTATCACAGAAATCTATTACCTTAGATATAAAACCGCTTCCTAAATGAACTCTATTCAAATTACTTCTCATAAGTACTGCCTTTAATTATCTGCACTATGCAAAATGTAACATTATAAAATATATATATATATTAAATAAGCTGTGGTGCGATTGGGTAATAAATAATTAAAATATACCACATTCCATAAAGTCCATTTTATTTTATTTCCAAATCGTCATAAATGTTCATCTACTAAGACGCTTAAGGCTTTTATGTATGACTAGTTTTTACCTGCGAATTCGTTCGCGTGAACTGTTGTCGTGTTACAGGTTGATCATACATGTCGCTTTTTAGTGTCATTCTATTCCTGTAGAATTAACAGGATGTCTATAGCCTATATGTTATTCTGGTGTATAAGGAATACTTGTGCCAAATTTCATGCCGATATTGACTCAGCGGATTCGCCGTGAAAGGGTGACAAACATACATCCATACTCACAAACTATCGCCCAAATAATTATTTTAAATTGGTGATCTTGCTAAGAGAAATTATTACGTTCTTCAGCATTTCATATGTTCAAGATATACAAAGAACATTCTTTCAATAAAGTTTTTAAGAGTTGAGATATGTTTTATTTAAGTAAGGTTTCAGAATCTAATCAGACAGGATAGATATCTCAGAAATTATTAGGGTATATTATATTTGTTCCATCACCTTGAAGAGCATAATGAATTATTCATATTAATTTAGCATATAAATTGATAAGAACAAAAATGTAGGTGTCTTCCCAGGAATTTACTTGAGAATCTTTGGAGATGGCAACCCAGTCATCAGATTGTATTGCTACATAAAGCTCATATTGCTCACTTACCCCAAATCCTACAGTAGCGACATCTCTTGCTTGAAATCGCGAACGCAGCGGTGGATCCAGCGGTTGTCCGCTATATTTCGGCACTGGCAACCCTAAAGCTATTACACGGAAATTTTCATCTACCCGCACCAGCCGCCATTTTGCAACTTCTTCTGGTCCGTGTTCCTAAAAAAAATATTACTGTACATGTTAACTGTATTATCCCTTTTTGTAAAGGAAAATAATGTTTATTATTTTGCTCCACTGAATGTCGTTCAAGATCAAACATGTAAATTTCTAAATCATTGTTATAACATGGAAAAACAACAAAAGATAAGGCAACACCAATGTATTAGTAAACAATTTTTTTTAAGGTTTACTTACAACTATAAACATTGAAGCATTTACAATTTCTTATTAACTAGATTTCTTTATAAATGTATTAGCTTTTAAAAAGTAAACACCGCATTTATCAAAAAAAAGTTAAAGTCCAAAAACTAATAAACAATATAAATCTTATACCTAATTATAGAAAATATATAGAAACATACATATACAAATACTAGCGGCCTGCCCCTGCTTCGCACGGGTATAAAATATATATCCCATGTCAGTCAGTGTAAAAAAAAAATATTAAAATTGATCCAGTTGTTTTGATTTATTCATTACTGCCCGTGGCCGTAGCGTTAAATTTGGAGAAAAACGATTTCCTTTCCCTATACCAAGAAGATTTCCTGCTATCTTTGGAATAACTAAATTCATATAGTACATTATTACTTATTTACTTTTATATTTTCCCTATGTATTTTATTTTTACAATTAATTACAGAATGTCTTTAAACAAACTCTTGAAAGAGCGACATCGCTGCTATAGTCGAAGTGTTATAGGGCGAAGCGCGGCGTCCTAACGGCATTTTAAATCTGTAATATCTCCGAAAATGTTCACTTAAATTACATGCTGTAAATGGCCATATTGATCTATATTAAATCAACTATTTATTTAAGGTACTTAATTGGATAAGGATTAATGCTGTATTGTATAAGAATTGCTTCAAAAATAAGGCATTATTTTTCGTAAAAAGTAAACGACAAAAAATGCTTTAGTGGGTTATCCATAAGCGATAGACATATACCATCGCGGACATTTCTGTAGACCTTTTCAATGTGTACAAATACTTAGTACATTATTTTGATAAATCTCGTAGGGTTTAGCCTGCGTTTGCAATGTAAGCGGGAAAAAATGTAATTATTTACAGAAACCTCAAAAATTACAGTATTTTTCTCTACTCCGTATTGAATGTTATTATACGTACAAACATTCCTCTGGAATCACTTTATCTATTAAAAAAAACCGCATCAAAATCTGTTGCGTAGTTTTAAAGTTTTATGCATACATAGGGAAATATTGACTTTGTTTTATAATATGTAGTGATAAACCGTGTTTAAAAGCAGCGTGATGCAGCATATGGCTAACATCACGCGGCGCTGGTTTTCAGTCGAAACCTTAGTGACGCTCCGAATAAAACATTTATTTAAATAAACAACATTGCATGCAACTAAAGTTTAAATAAGATAAAACAAAAAAGAAAGTTACGAATAAAAAACAGGAAGTGTAAAGAAACTTTAATGTAAACATAAAAGATTATAGATAGCTGCTCCATCCAAACGACAAAATATTGAATTGTTTGGATATCCCTCAAAAAGACATGTCCATAAAATATAGACGTCGATTAAAACTAGGAAATATTGAATTTAAATATAAAAATTAAGAAATATTTTTACTAAAAATTAAGTATGGAATATTGTATGTGATCTAAAAATTAAATAAATAAAACAAATAATCATAACTCACTTGCAACAATTTATCATATCTAGAAGCAGGTATCAAAAATCTTCCATCTTCTAAGTGCATCTCCCTATTTTCCAGTAAGTTATTTAACACTGGTAATACATTACGTTCAGCCTTCTCTATTCCTTCTAGAATCAGAACGCGACCTTCTGTTGCTGCTCGCACTGCACTCTTAATAAAAAGAAAACTATTTTTATAAATAAATAAATAAATATATGGGACACTTACACACAAAGTAACTTAATACTTGTGTTATGGGTGACAGATAACTGGTGAATATATACTTATATATTATTTAAATACATACTTAAATACAAATATACACCCAGGCTCAAAGACCAACAAATTGATTTATAGAAAATGTTGGCCCTCGGCGGGAATCGAACCCGCGACCCGCGGAGCTGAAGGCAGGGTAACTACCCACTGCGCCAACGTGCCAGTCAATAAATAATACTACTAAGTGTAAGATTATTAAAAGGCAATACGACAAATTTATTTAAGACTAACTATGCTTGCGTATTTAATTGCACTTTTGAACGTAAAAGTAGTTACTGTGAGGGAACTATCAGAGATAGAGACATGCTGTCGTAGACTTTTTTATATTCTTTTTTTATCTACAATTCCGTAGTACATTACTTTAGTTTATCTGCGCTGGTTTACGCAGCGCAAGCGACTAAAGCTCTCAACAAGTGACTTTTTTTACTACTAGGCAACTAAGGTGAGTCGACCCGCAGTATCCGTCTGAGTAGAAAAGACCACGCTCATTTCTTACCGAGGTGTCGTAAAAGGCGACAAAGGTAATAAGGTACGGTGAGATAAGGGCAGGAGGATGACTTTACTCCCATTTTGTTACCTAAAGATACTCCTGGGCGCTCCATCCTATCCTTTAAACGACTTTAAGTCTAAAACCCATTGAAAATGCAAAAAAATCTATATACCAGCTTTTTATTACCTGGCATGGACGTAGCCAGAATTTTATACAGGGAGGGGCAGAACAACCTAGGCTTTATTGCTTTAGTAGATTTAATATATAAGATAATATAAAGATTTAATAGATAAAATAATACAAAGATTAATATATAAGATATATTATTTTAATCAGAACATTTTAACATATGTGTATGTCTTACTCATAGTAAAATTCAAAATTCAAAATTCATAAATATTCTTTATTCAAATAAACTTGTAAACAAGTGCTTTTGAATCGTCAACTCTACTGCTGGTTGGGAAAGCTGTTCCTACCGAGAAGAGCCAGCAAGAAACTCGGCGGTTGCTCTTTTAAAAATATAATTCTTAATACTATTTACATTATGTCATTACTGTGTTGTACAGGTTCAAAGAGAGCTATATCCACACATTCTTATCTTCTAAATAATCTTCAAGAGTATAGTAGGCTTTCTATATTTCTATATTTTATAGTAGTAAAAGAGAGGTAAAACTTATAAAGTGTGGCTTTATAAAGTAAATAAATAAATATATGGGACACTTACACACACGGTCGTCCGTCCCCAAAGTAAGTAACTTAATACTTGTGTTATGGGTCAGAGACAACTGGTTAATATATACATATATTTTTATAAATACATACTTAAATACAAATATACCCAGGCTCGAAGAGCCAATAAATTCTTTTTAAAGAAAATGCTGGCTCTGGGCGGGAACGAACCCGAAACCCGCGGCGATTCTTGCAAGCTGTGAGTCTCCCAGCGACCAACCGTTCATCGAAGGGGGGCAGCTGCCCCCCCCTTACCCGTACCTTGCTATGCCCATGTTACCTGGTCAAAATATTTAGCAGTCGAACTTTGTATTTCTCTCCTCTGCTTCAAGTCAGCTTCTGTTGTATCTCTTGATAAAGCAACATATTCCAACTCTCTCTGCGTCAATTCTAAATACTGCAGTGCTATTTTCCTTCTACAAACAAAATATATTTACAATTAATGAAGTCAAGTAAAAAGAAGGTTATATATATTTTTCTATAAGGTTATATATATTTTGATATGTAACTAATATAAAAGCATCTTTCTTTTTAATTCTTTCTTTTATTTTTTTTTCTTCTTAATTCATTTAATTCTACACATAAAGTTAATTAAATAAAATTTAGTGTTTTATTTGTCAAAATTGAATTATTGTACACAGTAAATGGTATTATTACACCATATATAAAAATTGTTCCAAATATTTAAGTCATCATTCATCATTCTCCTGCCCTTATCCTTCTCTAAGTGGGGTCGGCGCAACATGTTATACACATGTTGTCATATAATTTGGCTTCGTTTTTACGACTCCACTTAGTTTCGTTTTTTAGTTGACAGGCGACTGGCTTCCTAACGTCAACTAATCTTAGTCTTATTTTAAGACACATCCGTAAGAAAGAAGGTGCTCTATTCTTTTCAGTCCTATACCACACAGCAGGTCGACTTACCTTAGACACCTCTTACAACACAGCAAGAAATGAGAGTGGTCTATTCTATTTAGCCGGATACCACAGTTTCAATCTATTTAACCCCAACATAACTTCATGGAACACTATTAACACATTAATCAGCAATAACAACAAAGGTAAGACAAAAATTGAATTAAAGTAACATAAAATGAGTTAGAAGAAAAGGGCAAAACTACTTACATAAACAACTAGAAAAGTACTTATATGGGTGTAGTGTTTATAAACTGTATGAATACAGCACAGGCTCAAAGACACACTAAAGAGTAACAACATGTCACTTCATGACCACACTCACCAAGGGCTTTCGTTTTACTGTCATGGTGCATCAAGAGACAGTGTATGTACCTTTATACTAGTGTGAGTTAGTATGACTATCAGAGGCGTAGCTAGGGGGTGGCGAGAGGGGCGGTCGCCCCAGGGCACCACAGGAAAGGGGGGGCACCAAACGTGTTAAAAAAAAATTTTTTTGGATGAATGATGAAATCATTTCAGAAAAAGTTAAATAAGACTCTCATTTAACTTTTTGCACATTGATTTTGTATGATTATATTCTACATTAAACACAAAAAAGTTTCTTAGCTGTAGAGCTCGATGAAGACACAACAGACTTTGCCACTCAAAAAGCGAGGAAAGTTCGTTTTTAAATTTTCTAAATAAGTTTTATCATAATCTAATGTTATTTTATATATATTTATTATCATTTTTTGAACCAATTTAAATTTATATATTAAAGTCATTGCGTTCTGAAATATAAAATTATTTAGACTCTTTAGAAGGGCACCAGGTGACAATTGGCCCCGGGCCCAAAATATACTAGCTACGCCACTGATGACTATGTCCATGTATGTATTATATACATATGTGTCTTGTATATAAATCTAATTTTAATCTAATTTTTTAATTAAAATAAATTAAAAATATTATTATAATTACAATTTATGCTACTTGTTACCTGCACGGCCCAGGCCTGCCTAAGAGAAACATATCTTGTCCAAGGATATCTTTTTGGAGCATCCATCTTAAGTTCCTGAGAGTACTTTGTGATAATGATTTAAGTTGAGCATCTTCTATTGTCACTGCAAATATTCTCAATACTTAAGCATCAAATTATTAATTATTATTAGATACTATTTATAATTATTATATAGTAAAGTATTATTATAGAGTAAAAAAATGTTTTTAGCAAACGCTCTGCAAAATAAAAATTGTTATTACCACATTCAGCGTTAATTTTTTGTTTAAAATACAGTACATAATAGATAATATCAATAAATATAGAAAAGGAAAATAAATTCATAATGTTCATGGCCTTATCCCACTCTAAGTGGGTTTGGTACAACATGTTATAAACATGCTGTCACATGATTTGGATATGTATTTTATGACAAGCCGCCTGCCTGACATCAACTTACCTTATACGTATTTTACGACACCTCGGTAAGAAAGAGGGTGATCTATTCTACTTAACTGGATACCACACGATGGATCAATTTACCTTAGTCGCCTTTTACGGCACCTAAGTAAGAAATGAGGTTGGTCTATTCTACTCAGCCGTATACCACACGGCGGGTCGATTTACCTTAGTCGCCTTTTACGACACCTCATTAAGCAATGAGGGTGGTACTATTCTATTCAGCCAGATACCACACAGCGTTAAAGGAAACTAAATTATTTAGATCAAATATTTTTATAAAAATTTGAGATAGAATATGCGGATTCATTTTTCTTATCGTAATATAATTGGCATAGTATTTTGAAATAATTTAATCTGAATCGATTAAGGTTACAACTTTGTTTACAACAGACAACTTACAATATTTCCTAGGTACATATTCGACCTTTTTGGGTGGATTTATTTCCTTGCTCACATTTCCAATTGTTATTTTCCCTTCACTGGAATAGGCTCTTACAAGATTCGAATTAACTATAACTTTGCGTCCATTTAATATACGCATCAACACATCTATTCGTCTAACTGTTACTGTTGGATTGTACATGATTTTATATCTTCACTACTATGTACAATAAACAGTTTTAGTTATTCCATTTTAATATATTAATTTATTTTATATATAAATAATATATTTCACCTCTCCTTCTTCTTTTAATTTTATATCTTCACTACTATATACTTAATAAACAGTTTTAGTTATTCCATTTTAATATATTAATTTATTTTATATATAAATAATTTAATTAATTAATTTAATTAATTAATTTAATTAATTTTTTACCTCAAAAAGTTTATAACTTAAAGTCCAAAGTCTAGTGTCAAACATGTCAACATGAACACATGATTTTGACATATCTTTGACATATATATTTTTTTTCCTACGTCTGGTCAATGGTCATTAAAACCGGGTCATTTTATAATTATTTATAACACAGCTAGATTTACGAGTAGGTACCTATATCAAGATATATAAAAAAATATACTATATATCTTCATAAACTATTAAAATTGTTCATAAAGTGTGATTCCTTCATATAAAGTAAAATATTATTACAACAGTTACTAAGTAATATAAGTGAAATAATATTGCGATAATGTAGTTACTAATAAGTTCAAAAGGATATACTTCTTAGACTATATCTATATTAATAAATAATGCTGAAGGGTTTGTTTGTTTGATTGTTGAACGCGCTAATCTCAGGAACAATACTACATCGATTTGAAAAATTCTTTGAGTGTAGTCCATTTATTGAGAAAGGTTATTTACCATATAACATTACGCTAAGATGAATAGGAGATGAGCAGAAGTAATTTATGTGACAA
Organism: Morpho achilles; assembly: GCA_947086495.1. Classification (NCBI taxonomy): domain Eukaryota; kingdom Metazoa; phylum Arthropoda; class Insecta; order Lepidoptera; family Nymphalidae; genus Morpho; species Morpho achilles. The sequence goes on from CAMTZB010000015.1 coordinate 3,180,978, forward strand.
ACTGTTTGCCGGTTTAGCTAGTTTGATAAAATATTTAGATCATTGCATAGATGTAGTTTATTATATCAAAAATTATTTTTATATACCTAATTAATAAATTGACCTTAGAACTGTCACTGTATTAACGTTATAGGTGGCAAGCGATAACAATAAAATATAGACCTCATGTTAAACTTATAAAGACTATATTTCTTTGTATCTCAGACTGTAGATTAATTATTCCAGATATATTTTTACTCCTCATTAATATTATTCAGAATTAAACACAACTGACTCATCAGTATTGGGATTCCCAGCACGTTTTAGCATACCTGTGAATGGTTAGGACGCAAAAAGGCATCCTTATACGCATTATTAGGTAATATACCTCCTGCATTATCAGTGGTTTAATAGCAAATAATCATCCTCCAGCACTTATCCCACTCTAATGGGGTCGGCACAACATGTTACAAACATTGTCACATGATTTGGCTACGTATTATAGGACTGAAATGAGGGTGGTCTATTCTACTCAGCCGGATACCACACGGCGTAAGTAAATAATCATCATAGTTAATAATAGTCGTATATGGAAGTGACAATTTAATTTAACACCGAGATCGGGCTAACATAAATTTTAATATAATAATAATAATAATTAAGACTTAATTTCCACAATATCTTGTTTAGTGGTATAATGACAATAAAAATAAGATTCAAACTAATAGAAAGTTTGAGAAGTTTCCATGCTTGCTATGTTTAGGCTAACAACATATTGATTTTTAAAAAGGTATTACCTACTAATTTCTATATATATAAAACCTCACAAATTAATTTAATTTGCGAAACATTTACTTTAAAATGAGCTATTTAATTTCAATGCGTAACCTTGTACCTCTCTCAAGAACACACTCATTTGTCCCAAAGAAAAAAGCAAGAAACTAAACTTAACTTAACTAACTTAACATTAGGAAGGGTTAAGGAAATGAAAATGCGTTATTACTAAAACAATTTTATTTTGTCTACATCAAAAATAAAATGTTCCCTTGTTGGTGGTAATACCTGTAAAATAAAATCAACTAGGTATAAAAATACAATTTCCTTCATATTGCTAATATATTGAGGTTTGGGTACCTACCTACTTAAATAAAATCATGTAAACAAAAGTTATAATTATTTGTAGGTAAGCATTGAAATAAGTAACTAAGAAAAATATTCAAAGATAATTTATTATTTAATGTTATAATTCAACTACTATGAACAAAGCATCCATTCCAACTAGGGATGTGACTTGTAGTGGAAAAAATCGATTAATAAATAATCGATATTAAATAATCGATTTAACTGTTTCAACATATAAAGAAAAATATAAGTCACAAGCGATAAACAAAAGATATTGGTTAAAGTTTATATCTGGATTCTATTAATGAGAACGCATTTTACATTACTGAATCAGCTGGAAATTAAGCAAATTAATTATACAGATAGTAACCGAAGATTACCTAGGGTGTAGGAGCAGCCATAGCTACTGCAGTCATCTGGGATATTATGCTCCCTGCTGCCAAATTGCCGTAATATGCCTGGGCAGCAGCAGCCACACTGCCTGCAGCTATTCCAGTATTACCAATGCCTAACATTGACGCCACCCAAGGAGTAGCTAAGCCTCCAGTGCCGTATATAGCGGCAGCCCCAAGAGTATTAACTGCTAAGGCCAGAAGAAAGCCCATGACTGTGAAAAAAATTGATTTAACTTATAAGTGTTACTTTAGAGGAAATTTCCATAATCTAGAGTACATGATAAAAATATTGTTCACCTAAAATCCGCAATAAAGCAAAAATAGAATTTTCATTAGTATTAAAGACAAATACAAATTTAAAAATGGAGCAGTTCATTACCTGTTGTTATCATCTATAGTTAAGTATAAGTATATTAATAATATAATAATATTAATCTATAGTTAAGTATAAGTATATTTGTAGATACAGGAATATTTCCCAATTTAATGAAACATAGTAAATTGATCCCCCTTTTTAAGTCCGGCGATAAGAGCGACCCTCAGAACTACCCATTAGATAGACCCATTTCGGTCTTGCCAACTCTAAGCAAGATTTTTGAGAAAATCATTCTAAAGCAGCTGCTCCAGCATTTTAATTTACATAATTTACTTCATCCTGAGCAGTATGGGTTTACTAAGGGTCGGTCAACAACGGATGCGGGTGTGAGGTTGTTGAAGCATGTCTTTGATGCGTGGGAGAACTCACAAAATGCCATAGGGGTATTTTGTGACTTATCCAAAGCATTTGATTGCGTTCAACACGAAATTTTATTGTTAAAGCTTGGCTATTATGGCATTAAAGACAATGCACTTCGTCTCGTTGCATCGTACCTTCACAGCCGGATTCAAAGAGTGTGCATTAATGATGTGCAGTCATCCGGAACGGCCTTAGTTATGGGTGTGCCTCAAGGATCAATCCTTGGTCCGTTTCTGTTTTTAGTATATATAAATGATTTACCATATTTTATTCATCATATTTGCGATATTGTACTGTTTGCGGATGACACATCATTAATTTTTAAAGTAAATAGAAATGACGATAATATTGACGAAGTAAACAGGGGTTTATCGCAAGTAGCTCATTGGTTCAGGCTAAATAATTTGGTACTGAACTAGAATAAAACTAAATGTATTGAATTTGCATTACCTAATGCTGCAAAAACAGCAAATAGACTCTCTTTAAATAATGTACCACTAAAAACAGAAAATTCAACTGTATTTTTGGGAGTATCCTTGGATACAAAACTCCAATGGAGCACACACGTAACAACTCTTGCAGGGAAACTGAGTTCAGCGGCCTACGCTGTTCGAAAGATAAGACAATTCACAGACGTCGAAACAGCAAAACTTGTTTATTTTGCCTACTTCCATAGCATTATGTCTTATGGAATATTGCTATGGGGCAAATGCGCGGATAGTGAAAAAATTTTTGTTTTACAAAAAAGAGCTATACGTGGCATTTATAATATAAGACCGCGTGATTCCCTGCGAGAGAAGTTTAAGGAAACAGGTATTCTTACATTTGCTTCACAGTATATTTTAAGCAATCTTATTTATGTACGTAAAAATATAAAGAATTATAAAACGATAGGTGATGTATACAATAGACAATGCAGGAACCGACATAAGCTTGCGGCTCCTGCTTTGCGCCTTGCAAAAGTACGTAATTCGTTTGTGGGTTTTGGTATAAGATTCTATAATAAAATTCCGCAATCAATTTCAGCTTTGCCATTACATCAGTTTAAAAACACTGTTAAAAAGAGGCTGATACAGAAAGCCTACTATACTCTTGAAGATTATTTGGAAGACAAGAATGTGTGGATATAGCTCTCTTTGAACCTGTACAAGACAGTAACGACTTAATGTAAATAGTATTAAGAATTATATTTTTAAAAGAGCAACCGCCGAGTTTCTTGCTGGCTCTTCTCGGTAGGAACAGCTTTCCGAACCAGCAGTAGAGTTGACGATTCAAAAGCACTTGTTTACAAGTTTATTTGAATAAAGAATATTTTGAATTTGAATTTGAATTTGAATTTGAATTTAAAAAGTTATAAGTATATTAAAAACTCATTTCTTACTGAGGTGTCGTGGAGACTAAGGTAAGTTGACCCACCGTGCGGTATCCGGTTGAGTAGAATAGATCACCCTATTTCTTACAGAGGTGAAGAAATACTACCAAGAATTATTAGCTGATGCGCTGTTTCTGAAATTCGATTAAAATGTGTTGTTTGGCTACATTGGTTTCATCCAACAATGCGTATTTAATATTAAGAAACAATAAAAAGAATAAAAAAGAAAAATAGTATAATTAAAAATATTCTATAATAAAATATTTTAAAAAAATATAAAAAGTATAATTAAATCGAATTTTAAAAATTGATTTATAATGAAAAAATAATCGATTATTTTTTGACATCCCTATTTGTGATGTGTTTCACAATTATTGATTATATTGTCGATAATTATCTCATCGTAGTTCTTATCCTATTTATTATTTCCGTAATACTATTCCTATTCCTAGATTAGCTGTGTGGTATCCGGCTGAGAAGAATAGTACCACCCTCTTTTCTTACCGAGGTGTCGTAAAAGGCGACTAAGGTAAGTCGACCCGCCGTGTGGTATCCGGCTGAGTAGAATAGACCAACCTCATTTCTTACCGAGGTGTCGTAAAAGGCGACTAAGGTAAGATGACCCACCGTGTGGTATCCGGTTTAGTAGAATAGACCACCCTCTTTCTTACCGAGGTGTCGTGAAATACGACAGAGGTAAGTTGACGTCAGGCAGGCGGCCGGTCGTAAAAACGCAGCCAAATCATGTTACAGCATGTTTATAACATGTTGTGCCGACCCCACTTAGAGTGGGATAAGGGCAGGAAGATGATATTCCTATTCCTAGATAAATTTATAACCTAAATAAATAAATAAATAAATAAATAAATAGCCATAAATGAAAAAGTATAAATTTGTATGTTAATATAAATTTAACCGTGTGGTATCAGACTGAGTAAAATAGACCACCCTCATCACTTAAAGAGGTCTCGTAAAAGGAGACTAAGATAAAAAGGCAGGAGACTGATGAAAATCAATTTAATAATCCCATCCGAAGAATAAAGTTAGAGTTCTATTTTTACACATAAATAATGACACATCCATGGTACTTGCATCAAAATGGCGTACTGCACGATTATTGAATGCAAAATGCATTCAATAATCATCACAATTACTTAAGATTAACTGCTAAAATCGAGACTTGTGGAATCTGCTTTTAACATATAGGTAACAATAAACTAAAGTGAATAATACTTACCTACTAATTTAATTTTAACTGGTTATACAACGGTTTAGAAGCCCCAGCTGTCAGCTTGCACGCGGTGAAGAGAAAAGTACGTCTGGAATTGCAATAGTAGTCTTCCAAAGTTCCTATGGCTTTATATACAATGTGTATATATACCGTAAAATTTAATACGTCTGGAACTAGTGATGCTCTTTGTTTTCTCGCAGTATTTATTGATATATCGTTAAAACACCTTCAAGAATGCTCTTTATATTCAATAACATCTGTCTTTATTTATATCATTTTCCTGCCCTTATCCCACTCTAAGTGGGGTCGGCACAACATGTTACAAACATACCACACGGTGTGTCAACTTACCTTTCTTAACTTACCTAGTCGCCTTTTACGACACCTCGGTCAGAAAAGAGGGTGGTACTATTCTGTTCAGCCGGATACCACACGGCGTCTGTCTTTATCTATACTAATTATAAAACAAAGTTTCCTAGAGCTGTCTGTCTATATGTGATCGATTTTCTCTAAATCTACTGAATAAATTTTTGTATAATTCTTCCGGAAGGTATACGGTTTTGTGTAAATAGTGTGAAACAGGTTACGCGGTTGTAAGAAAACTCGCCTTCTGAGAAATTAAGTCGCGTGCGCCACGCAAACCAGCAGATATAGGTACACTAAAATAATGTACTAGATAATTGTATATACACAAAAATACTACAAAAAAGTCTACGACAGCATGTCTCTGACTCTTATAGTTCACTCACAATAACTAATTTTATGTTCAAATTTTCAATGTTCAAATGAAAGCCCGCAAAAGCTTTCTATATGTGATCAGTTTTCTTAAAATCTACTCAACGGATTTTAAAACGGTTTTAACTAAAAGATAGTACAATTCATAAGAAATGCTCAGGTTAATAAAAGAATATCGTTTTGTATTTTAAACTGTTCACTTTTCAATATTCGATCTTACAATTTTTGATTGAAGATAGTTGAAGTAAAGAGCCGAAATTAAGTATTTTGTTATAATCCGCAATAAATATCGCAGATTGAAGCCAAATAATTTTATTAATACTTTTGTATTAAACAACTTTAAAGCAACGCCTCATTATATAAACTATTGAAAAATTACTGAAAATTATCATCAAAACCATTTAAATTATATATTTCATAAATCGTATAGCAAAGGCTCAAAATGTTTTAAAAAAAAACAATATCTAGTTAAGCAATTTTGAGAATTATTAATGGATATTTAAATATGAAGATATATTTATAAATTTAATTTATAAATTTTATAACATATCAGAGTTGAGAAATTATATATTATTTTTGTACGTAATCGTTACACGATACGAATATTAGTTACTCGTTATTAAGGTTTGGCTACATCACTTAGGTTCTGTAAATCAATAACAATGTAAAAGTGTATGTACATCCCCATTTCAAATCTGAATGTTGCCATTTTCAGTAAAAGAAATGATGAATTACATAGACACTATTCGTAGTTTTCGGAATTGGATCGGCGAATTTTAATACGTTATAGGTTTAGATTACAACGTGAACGGAACTAAAAAAAGAAGCGCAAACAATTAATTCAGATACTTACTTAAATGCCAAAATGGTTCTCTCATGCGAACAAAAAACCGCATATATTGACTTGAAAAAAAAAGGGGATCACCCATAACGAACGAAACGAGTATTCATGATGTTTTACATGACTTTAATTAATTTAAAAACCTCATTATGGCATCTTCTTGTAAGATAATGCAAAACGATATACCTAACATAAAAAAGTCCAAGGAATATTTTCATATGTACCTAAGTTATGGATCTTTATTGTTTTTTCATTTTTTTAGTATATATTATAAACACGTACAATGTCGCTAACAATAGAATTTATTTTCCCAAAAAATTTTTTTATTTAATTTTATTGGTTTTGAATAACTGTGTTAGTTAAAAAATGGATGTCGATTTTATGGAACGTATCTACCGTGTAAAAAATTTTTCAGTTTCAATTTCAATAGGGATAAATTAGAGATGATGAACCCATCTCTAATTTTGATCCTAAATGCTTTGAGGTGTCCGTGATTTTGATTATTTACAGGATCTAATTGGTTATCAAATTTAAAATTTTTTCACTTAACACTATGCAAAGTACTTTAAGTGATCCAAAATTGAACTATTTAATATTGATATGAGCATGGAATATTTTAGCGAATATTTTCGGGGAAATATTCAGGTAAATTCGGGGAATACCCTTTTTTATCCGACAGACTTCCTTCCGTAATGTACGTGCGGGGATTCCCCGAATTTTTTGTGCTTTGATTGTTTATACCTAATAATTACCAATTGTATTAATAATAAATATTTCATTATAGTATTGTTTTAATTCACGCCGCGTGGTATCCAGCGGAATAGAATACTACCACCCTCATTTCTTACCGAGGTGTCGTAAAAGGAGACTGAGGTAAGTCGACCCGTCGTGTGGTGTCCGGCTGAGTAGAATAGACCACACTCTTTCTTACCGAGGTTTCGTAAAATACGACAGAGGTAAGTTGACCTACATGTGTTACTCGGTTAAGTAGTATAGACCACCCTCTTTCTTACCGAGGTGTCGTAAAATACGACAGAGGTAAGTTGATGCCAGGCAGGAGGCCGGTCGTAAAATACATAGCCAAATCATGTGACGTGTTATAACATGTTGTGCAGACCCAACTTAGAGTGGGATAAGGGCTGGTAGATGATGAGTATTGTTTTAATTCAAATTACAAACTTAATTGCGTTTTATGTTAAATTTAAACTTTTCTTGTCGATCTTCATGGTCAGCTAATCTTATATCTAGGTAAGTGATTTAAGTAAGTATAGAAAATTTTGTATTAATAAACGTAGGTAATTCTAACTATAACTTATAATATTTTTTTATTAAAAATTTAATCTCTATCTAATGCCGTGTGGTACCCAGCTGAGTATAATAGACCACCCTCATTCTTACCGAGATGTCCTGAAATACGAAGGTATAGTTGACGTCAAGCAGGCAGCCGGTCGTTAAATATGTAGCCTTATCAAGTGGAAACATGTTTATCTTTAATATTGAAATGAGTTAATGTTGTATGTATATATATAAAAACATTTTCTGAATCGGCTCCAACGATTTTCCTGAAATTCAGCATGTAGGGGTTTTGGGGGAGAAGAATCGATCAAGCTAGGTTTTATTAAAAAAAAAAAAAATTGCGTTTTTTCTTTTGGGCATTAGCCCAACGCAAAACGCAATTTTTTTTTAATAACATTAATTTGTTTAATAACAAATGGTAAAATGTAGAATTGAAAGAAAAGGATTTTTTAAATCAAAATCAAAATCAAATCAAAAAATGTTTATTATCAAAACAGGTAGTTACAATTTTATAGAAAAACTTAACTTAAATCGACTAAATATTATAATTAAGAATTAAGATTTACAGGTAGCCCCCAAACTAGGTGATCCTGTATTTTGGGAGGCCAGAGTTTGCCTTTATACATTGTAAATAAAATTATAATTACCCTTAGAAAAGAAGAACCAAGTGGGATAGAGAACTATTCTAAACATATAAAAGCGAGACTCAGTTTACAAGTTGTTCTATATCCAGATAACTTTGAGTGTGAAGCCATTTAATTAAAACATCTTTAGCTGGTTTAGAAGTTAGGCGCTTTATGTTACATTTTGCAACTACATTATTGTACACATGAGGGTGTAAAAAATAACCAAAACGTTTGGCAAAACTAGTTGATACATGAGGCACTGGTATACGATATACTCTTTTATTTACTAATTCTTCGAATGTTGGCAATAACGTAACTCTTATGGGTTATCATGCTGACCTTGAGTATAAGCTGTGGTAGCCCAGCGGTAACACCGTGCGACTCTTTCGAGGAGGTCACGGGTTCAAAAACCGGGCAGACACCAATGAGTTTTTCTGTTAAAACTTATGTGTCTAATTGCTAATTGCAATTTATCACACGCTTTTCGGTGAAGGAAAACATCGTGAGGAAACCTGCATATCTCTAGAGAATTCTGGAGATATGTGTAACCTACCAATCCACATTGGAGCAGCGTGGTAGGTCTTAGCTCCAAACCTTCTCTCCAAAAAAAAAAAAAACGGAGAGAAGAGGCCTATTCTCAGCAGTGGGATAGTAACAGGCCGCTACTTACTTGAGTATAAATAATTTACGCACGCTTAGCAGTTCACTGTCCTTATATAGTAAGTCCGTTGGGTACCGTCGCGGTTTTTGTAACATTACCTTTATGACAGCACGCTGCGCTCTTTCAATTAAGATAAGATTGGTTTTAGCTGTCAAACGGAATATTGCGATAGCCGATAGGTAACGGGCGGACCGAAAATGTTTAAAACCCGGGTTCGAATCCCACATGTAGTCGGCGCCTTCTTTCTTTTCTTTATTTTTCTCAAATATTTTTTTTATATCTTGTTTAAGTTGAAGAGTAGCTATATCCACATATTCTTATCTTCTAAGTGATCCTCAACAGTATAGTAGGCTTTGTGTACCAGCCTCTTTTTAACAGTGTTTTTAAACTGCTGTAATGGCAAAGCTAAAATTGATTGCGGAATGTTATTATATAATCTTATACCCAAACCCACGAACGATTTACGTAGGTACTTTTGCAAGGCGCAAAGCAGGAGCCGCAAGCTCATGTCGGTTCCTACTTTGTCTATTATATACACCACCTATCGTTTTATAATTCTTTATACTTTTATGTACATAAATTAAATTGCTTAAAATATACTGTGAAGCAAATGTAAGAATACCTATTTCCTTGAACTTCTCTCGCAGGGAATCACGCGGGCTTACTTTGTAAATACCACGTATGGCTCTTTTTTTGTAATACAAACATTTTTGAATTATCTGCCATAACAATATTCCATAGGACATAATGATATGCTAATAGGTGCATAAAATAAAACCAATACACTTATATTTATTAAGTTAATTTGCAATAGTAAAGTCAACAATTTAATAATAAGCTAATATACTCACCTTTTTATTATTAGTTTACTTATGTACCATATAAGAATGTAAGAAAAACATTATAAATAAAAATAAAGTGTACAAATGTCAACTTATCCCAAAGACTGAGATCTCTGCCAGCTAACCTACGAAGTGAGAAAATTTATAGTAAAGTAAATTTTGGTACGCAAATTACAGTGTGCAACATTTATAAATTTGAGAAAAATGCTAAGATAATAATGGTTATACTAAATTTTTTAAATGAATTACATAATCTTGTATGTATATAAATTGTTATCGCACGATTAATAGGAAACTAAGGAATGTGTCACATCTAGTGATGTATATTAAATTATAATCAATATTTATCCTCCTCCTTGCATCGTTCTCCTCATTACTGAGGGTCGTGATCCCTAGTTTCGAGTAATGATCTTGTGGACAGTTGCTCGCCATTTGTTCCTCGCCTTGGCTGAATGAAGAGCAACATGCAGATTTGTGTCCAAGGCGGTTCTAATCTGGTCTGTCCACCGAGTTGGGCTGCGTCCTCGAGGTCTTTTACCGTCTATCTTGCCGGTGACCATGAGTTGCTCGAGGTTGTTGCCTTCTTTTCGGGCGATATGGCCAAAGAATTCAAGCACTCTTCGCAGGCAGATAGATGAGAGTCGTGTCCTTACATTTAGTTCGTGTAAAATAGACACATTTGTGCGGAAGGCGGTCCATGGGATATGAAGCATCTTTCTCCAACACCACATCTCAAAAGCATCGATGCGGTCGCGATCAGCTTTTTTCAATACCCATGTCTCTGATCCGTAGCTGAATATGGAGAATACCAAGGTCTTCACTAGATCTATTTTGGTTTTACGGGAGATGTTACGATCTCTCCATATTCCTTGCAGTTGGGTCATCGCGCTTTTGGCCATCCCTATGCGTCTTCTTATTTCTTTTTCACACGAACCATTGTTGCTAATGTTAGCCCCCAGATAGATATAGTCTTCAACTATTTCCAGTTTCAGAGCTCCAGTCAATTGCAGTTTATTGGCACGGTCAACTACCATGAGCTTGGTTTTACTGTGATTTGACAATATTTATATCACGTGTTATAGTTACGACCTATTGCATCTTTTAATAAGATACTCTTTTGTCATAATTATTTAGAAATGGAAATAGTCAAATGTCATCTCTTTAGTTATTTAAATACTAAAAACGCGGTAATCACGTGACCAAGCAAAGGAGGGACTTAAGAATTGTCTATAAAATAGCCGAGCTTGCCATAGCGCGAGAGTCTTGCTGTTTAACTAGAAAGGTTATCATACTGTTACGCTGCTGGATTGTGACGTCATTGTACGATTATTAAACACCCACGTGTCCAAGTCATGTTACAACATGTCTGAGGGAGTTCTGTTCCTAAAGTTAAACCGAGCTAGTGTTTAGTATTGGACCTCGCTTTTTCTTCTTTCACAAAATATATTTTAATAATATATTTAATAATAAATGTATTTTCCAAATCACGGAATCGGCTCTAACTAATGCAATTATAAAATTTACGTTGAATTCAAAATACAATTTTCGCTATCAAATGTAAGGTCATGGTAGCTCAATTGGGAAACGGGTTGTCAATAGAGGTGATAGTACCTAGGTTCGAGCCCCACCTGCCCAATAATATTTCAATTTTTTAAATAATAATGTATTTTTTTTTTATTTTGTGGGACAAATATGGTATCCGTCAGAAAACTGTAATAAATAATTACACTTACACACACGGTCGTCCAGCCCCAAAGTAAGTAACTTAATACTTGTGTTATGGTAGAGAAAAAACTGATGAATATATACATATATAATTTTGAAATACATACATAAACACAAATATATACTTAGACTCGAAGAACAACAAATTAATTTATAAAAAATGTTGACCCTCGGCGGGAATAGAACCCGCGGTCCGCGGAGCTGAAGGCGGGATCACTGACCACTGCGCCAGCGGGCCAGTCATTTATTTTAGTCATTTAAATTTTTTCAATATCATCTTTAATATTTAAAGTTAATCTTTTATGTATACAATATATATATTTTTCAACGATTTTCCTGATATTCAGCATGCAGGAGGTTTTGGGGGAGAAAAATTGATCTTATTAGGTTTTATTAAAAAAAAAACGTTTTATCCCTGTTTTCAAGTAAATGCTAAAATTTATGTAGAATTCATAAGATAATTTTCGCTATTAAATGTCAAGTTATGACAGCTCATTTGGGGAACGGGTTGTCAAGAGAGATACCTAAGTTCGAGCCCCACCTGCCCAACTAATTTTCATTTATCATTTTTTTTATATCTTAAAAAAAATTAAGCAAGGCGGAAGTCACCCAGCTATATATTTGTACTATTCCTGATCCTCATCTAACGGCTCAATTTTAACACTAACAAAATCCGTAGGCTCCAATTCCTCATCACCACTTTCAGCTTCTTGCTTTATCTCCACCTTCTCTTTTTCATCGTCACTCTCTTTCTCACTTTCATTGGCTTCACTTTCGTTTCCATCATTTTCATCATCGGTTGCTAGATTCTGATTCAATTTATTCTTATTGGCGAAAGTAACAAAATCACTTATAAGTACATCTGGTATTATGTTCATTTTGGGAGGTCCGAATATACTGGTCATCGTTTCTTCGTCGAGGTCCAACTTGCATTCCCTTGGCTCCAAACGGTTGTAGAAATCCTTTATGTTCACTTCGTTGCCTCTAAGCCCGTGACGTTTACGTAAATGCTTCTCTATAGTTCGCTTTACAGCGTACGACTTCGAGCAACATTTGCACTGAAAAGATGAGAATAATTATTAAAAAAAAATTTTTTAGCCGTAAGCTGTGATAGCCCAGCGGTCAGAGCGTACGACTCTTTCGAGGAGTCACTGTTTCTAACTCCGGGCAGTTATCGGGATTTTACTGTAACACTTCTGTTAAAACTAGTGGGGTCGGCACAACATATTACAAACATGTTGTCACATTATTTGGCTACGTATTTTACGACCAGCCGCCTACCTGACGTCAACTTACTTTAATCGTATTTTACGGCATCTCGGTAAGAAATGAGGGTGGTACTATTCTACTCAGCCGGATACCACACGGCGGGTCGACTTACCTAAGTTGGCTTTTACGACAACTCGGTAAGAAATGAGGTTAGTACTATTCTATTCAACCGGATACCAAACGGCGTTTTTTCAGTTAAAACTTATGTGTCCAATTGATATTTATCACACGCTTTTCGGTGTAGGAAAAAATTGTGAGGATGCATATCTCGCTGCTCCAATGCGGATAGGTAGGTTACACATATCCCTATGATTCTCTAGAGACATGCAGATTCACCCTCACGATGTTTTTAACCGACTAAAACGACCTGTGTGCTCCACCACGCTGCTGGTGGCGGGGACAGGATACCTATGAAGATATTGCCTCCATCCCCACTCCATCCCATCCCGCGAGCAGTAACTCTGAACCCCAGAGTGCGCCGTCTCTGGGTCTGGGCTTTTTAAAAGTGGCCCCTCCCTCCACTGGACGATACATCGGCAGCCCCAGATGCATCGACCGCCTCGGGGACCTTAAAGGGTGGGCGTCCGATTAAACCCCGTTCGGATCACCCGGCAGGTCCCCGTTAGGGCGGCACGCGGTGGTCTTGAACGAGTCGCCTACGCCCGACTTGGATCGGATCTAAGGACTCGACTTCCTGGATCCGCTCCACCGCCTCCTTCCGTGAGATAACATCCACGTAGAAGGAGGCCATCGCTGCCCACGATCGCTCCCTGTCCAAAATGGCACGAACCACAGTGGGCAGGAAGAGATCGTGCCCCACCTGTGCCACGAGTTCCGCCCAAGCTGGACAGCGCCGTGTCAAACTCGGCGCCGCATTCGTGGCACTCATCAGTCACTTCGCACCGGGCCACCCACCACAGATACCACCCGAAGCAATCATGTCCGGAAAGCACCTGTGTCAGGCGGCTGTGTGGATGGATTATACCTGGAAGGTGTTGATGCTGCTGTGGGTGATCACATGGTGGCGGAGGCCGGCCGCGCTGGTCAGCAGCTTGTGACACAGCGGGCACGAGAACTGCGACCGGGTGTGCAACGTGCGAAGGTGGCGGAGCATGTACCGCTCGTCCTGGTAGCCCTTATCTAGAAACGTACACCGTATGCAGATAGAATCGACATGGAGGGTAGATAGACAATAGTACATTATGATACTGTTGCATAATAATAGTGTTAACACTTGTGTGATACTATTGTTTGGTTCTGTTAGATATGCGTACTTATACTCGATATAATTTTTATAATTGTTAGACATACTTATAATAATCAGATATAATTTATAAAATATAAATAGATACGTTATTAGGCATAGAATGATAATGAGGAAGTATTTTGTCTACCATAATATGTTGTGACATTCGATGGGACCGAACGAATGAATGTGAAAGATTGTGACACGAGTCTTGTTCTCTAACGACATTCAACAGTTTTAGGCATTCCAATACTGACCATCGAAGAGTTAATACGTCCCAAAAGTAAAGTATTGAGTTAATAAACTGTGTGAGGCTAACACCATACACTCGTGTTATAAGTCCAAGTTATGTACAGTGTCATACACTACTTTATCTACTCTCATACTATATCACGTAAAACAATATTAATAAAAACCAAACTTTGTTTAAATATTGATAAGTTTTTTAAATGTCAAATGTTACAGCCAAGGCGCAAACATCGATTGGACTCGTTCATTGGAACCTTTTTTTTTATGGTAGAGGTTCAACCTCCTTGCTCCAGCTGGAGGTTGTATAGATGTATCGCTATGATTAAAATACAGGTGTCCATACAAGACCTGTATCGTAATAAAACTTTTTTTTTTCAAGGGTCAGTTTTATAATAGTATATCAGAGGAGATAAAAGTAATAATAACATTATTTTGCTATAATCCGCGATGAAGTAAAATAGAAGATATATATAATGCTAAATGTAGAGTGGACAATCCGTTTTCATACCTGATATATGCAGGAGTCGTAAAAACACATGCACAAACGTCCACCACCGCCACCACAATACACTAGTACTACACACGTTCACTATCATGTGACTTGTTTATAACATGCCGACCCTACTTAGAGCGGTATAATGGCAGGAAAAGGATAAAATCTAACTCAAATCAAATTAATCTTTATTCAAATAAGCGACTTCGTGCACTTTTGAATCGTCAAGGATAAATATGATTAATGAAGCTACAACTGGTTCGGAATGTTGCTCATGCCGAGTAGAACCAGAAAGAAACTCTTCAGTCAATCTTTTAATTTTACATTATAATCCGCAGTCTTGTATGTATCTGAAAGGATTTTCTAATCCAGGCTTTTTTATCATCCAAATAATCTTCAATTTTGTAATATGCTTTACGTATAAGCATATCTGGGTGTATATTTGTATTTAAGTATGTATTTAAAAAATATATAAGTATATGTCGGCGCGTGGCCAGGCTGGCTGCATGAATCATTGAATGCCGCCTTAACGCTAGTTGCTACCCGCCCTTTTCTTAAGAATGGCGCCATTCTAGTTACAATCGATTTAGTTACCATTTTCTCGGTGCCTATATTTATTTTGAATAGTTGTAAATTACAAATATAGTCACTCTTCCAATTTAAACACCCTTTCTTTTATAACATAATTTTATCACATAGTTAATGATATTTAAACATTTTACTTAATATAAAACTTATCAATGACAGGAAATGTGTAGTCAATTGTTAAATTATTTATTCCAGAATTCAAGAAAATGTAAAGTACAGTCTTAAATAGTTTTAATATATAGAGATATTATTTTTAAATGAATTTATGTAATACAATTAATAATTTTACTTAATAAAAGATAGTTATTAATATTTAACACATCAAAACAATCATCAATCAAAACAATGTTCATTTTAAATAAAATTAGTATTTACAAATCAAATAACTGATAATTTATTTTAATTATTATTTATAGTATTTGCCTATATATAAGAATTATTGAAAACAATCTAATTTTATATATAAGAACTATTATGACCAAAATTAAAATACAAATAAGGACCTGTTAAATTAAAAAAAGCATATATAAAGATTATAATTACTTAATTAATCCTAAAATAATTAAATAATTGAAATTTAATAATTCTATACATTACAATTAGTCTTAAATATTTAAAAACTAATAAAAATCTCTAAATTCATCGGATTAGTAACTTCGATATTCAATAGATGACGCAGCTGAATTTTACAATTTGATGCTTAGAGTCGCTGCTAGATGGCGCTATTTGATAGCGCCCACATATATATTCACCAGTTGTCTGTCACCCATAACACAAGTATTAAGTTACTTACTTTGACGCCGTGTGGTATCCGGCTGAATAGAATAGTACCACCCTCTTTTCTAACCGAGGTGTCGTAAAAGGCGACTAGGTAAGTTAAGAAAGGTTAGTTGTCGGGTCGACTTACCTTAGTCACCTTTTAGGACACCTCGGTAAGGTGTCGTAAAAGGTGACTAAGGTAAGTCGACCCGCCGTTTGGTATCCGGCTGAGTAGAATAGACCAACCTCATTTCTTACAGAGGTGTCGTAAAAGGCGACTAAGGTAAGTTGACCCACCGTGTGGTATCCGGTTTAGTAGAATAGACCACCCTCATTCTTACCGAGGTGTCGTAAAATACGACAGAGGTAAGTTGACGTCAGGCAGGCGGCCGGTCGCAAAAACGCAGCCAAATCATGTAACAGCGTGTTTATAACATGTTGTGCAGACCCCACTTAGAGTGGGATAAGGGCAGGAGGATGATGATAAGTTACTTACTTTGGGGACGGACGACCGTGTGTATAAGTTTCCAATATATTTATTATAATTATTATATCTCGTATACCTAATTTAAACCTTTCTGTAGACTGATCTAGTATGGATTGCGGAATTTTATTGTAGTAGCGAATACTGAGACCATCGGATGAGTTGCTAACACTGCTGAGTCGCGACACAGGTTTTACAAGCTTTTTGTGACCTCTCGTATATCTATGATATACATCGAATTTCGTCTTATACATATGAATATTTTCCCATACGAATAGAACTCAAGATCATCAAATTTCATCGAGATAAATAACGCACTGACACACAAAAGCGCGCACACACACACTGTCTCTCTCAAACACTCGCACACACACGCACACACACACACACACACACACACACACACACACACACACACACACACACACACACACACACACACACACACACACACACACACACACACACACTCACACAAACGCACACGCACACACGCACACACGCACGTACGCGCACACACACACGCACAATATATACGTTCGCATATGAGTATTGTGGATATCTTATTTTTATTATTATCCACAATTTTTATTTCATGTTTTAACTTTTATATTTTACTTTCATATTTTATATTTTGTTCTGTAACCAGGCATATTAATATTATATTTACTCTGTTAATGTAAATAATCTATTCATAATTATTGTAATCTAGTTTTGGCCTTATTGTACTGTTTGAAATTTCCTAAATAAGAATTATCTGTAACGCTGGCTGTTGATTACAAAATAAATAAATAAATAAAAAAATACTCACCACATAGAGGACACTTGACGATTTGCCTCTTCTCGAGATGTGTTTTCATGTGCTCTCGTAAAGCACACGCGCTGGTAAACACTTTGGCGCACACCGTACATGATTCCAGATCTGAAAGATTATTATAAAATAACAAACACTTTATACAAATGTACATACAAGTGTAAAAGAGTATTTGTATTTTATTTGCAGTTACAAACATGTAAAAATGATTCGCACAGCTTAGTACATAGAGTTCAATTTCGCTTGACGCAGTAGTGACGCTTCGTTTCTTTACAAATATTGTTGTGTATCCCTACAATTATAATTACAATTCGGTATTAATCGAGAAATAGAACTTTCTAGTTCGACTAGATTACTATATAAGCGACTGCATGCGGTGTTTGAGGATCAGTTTTTGAATAGCGTTCAGTAAGGTATTCAGAAGCGAAACAAATGATAACTATATACCTAAATAATTAATAGAAATAAGGCGTTTGCGGAGATTCATAATACAAAAGTTATAATAAAATTATTGTATTTATTTTAAATTTTATTTATATATTTTAAATTTTATTATTAAATTTATTATTACTGGGGGTTATTGGAATATACATTTATATATATATATATATATATTTAGTAAACTATAGGCCAGTGATTCTCATCCACTGTGCCGCGGCACTTTTGTGTGCCGCCAAATTTTGCAAATATATAATAATGTTAATATTATTAAATTACATCATTTAAAAAGAAAAATATTTTTATTATTAGCTTGTAATTAAATCCCTTAATAAACGTTTAGTTATTATTGTAGTGTATATTAGTTTATTTCTTATATTTTAATTTTTTGTCATAAACTATTTATGCAGTGTGTTGTAGTAAGTAAATAATTTTATCGTTTTCTTTGTCGTTAATTAAATTATTATTAAATTTTGAAATCGTTAAATATTTGCCGCAACAAAAAAAGGTTGAGAATCACTGCTATAGGCTAACCGTTTAATGGTTTCCTCGCCTGCGTGGTACAAGGACGTGAAGTTTGATAAAGAACGGGAATTAAGGAAAGTGTTGACGACGAGCGCTAGTAGCGTGATAGCTCCTTCAAACCCCGTTTTCCATACCTCTGCATCCTCATACACCACAGGAAAGGACTCAACTAAACAGTTAGCCAATAGGTTACTATATATGCAATTTTCCTTCTGAAAAATGCTAAGATACAGTGCGGTATCCAATAATTTCTTATTTATTTATGACATACTAGTAATATCCCGCGGTTTCACCCGCGTACATACCGATCTCATGGCAGTGGAAAGTCTACTAAGTCGGACTATAGTTTTTTTTTTATTAAATATACTCGCATCATCAATAGTTTCCGCAGCACATGCGCATGACAGATTTTTATGACTAATTTGTTACACCTTATTACGGATCCCTATTTTTTTAAAATGTAATATAGCCTATGTTGCTCAGTAAAAATACAGCTTGCCAATGGTGAAAGAATTTTTTTAAATCGGTCCAGTAGTTTTTGTGTGAAAACATTAAAAACATACATACAAATTTTTCCTCCTTATAATATTAGTACAAATTTACCAAAGTAACCATGTTATACATACTTTCTCCTGTGTGTTTCCTTATATGATATGTGAGTTTGGATTTCTGAACGAACGTCTGCCCGCAATACAGACAAGCATACGACGTATCGCGTGAATGTGTTCTGAAATTAACAATAAATAAGTTAACATAGGTTTAGGTACTTAACTAAAGGTAAACATGTCAAACAACAAGGTTTTTTTTAATATGCACCATGACACACAGGTATTTTAAACCTTTTTTACAAAACGGTGGAAATTATTAAATATACTATAATACTGCATTATCACACATTGATTTTTATAAAAGATTGATATTATGTTTCATCAGATAATGTAATATAGTTACTATTGCCAGAATTTCATATTAAATTAGTTTATTAGTTTTAATCTGCATCTGATGAATATATTTTATTACATCAAATGTTTATGCTTTTAGTATAAAAGCATAAACATCATCCTCCTGCCCTTATCCCACTCTAAGTGGAGTCGACACAAGATGTTATAAACATGCTTTCAATAATTTATAGAATTAGGCGTTACTTTGCGGAGATCCATAATACAAAAGTAATAATAAAATTATTTTGGTATAATCCGCGATGAAGTAAAATAGAAAATATATATAATGCTAAATGTAGAGTGGACAATCGGTTATCATACCTGATACATGCAGGAGTCGTAAAAAACACATGCACAAACCTCCACCACCGCCACCACGATACACAAGCACTATATACGTTCACTATCACAA
Source organism: Morpho achilles (assembly GCA_947086495.1). Lineage (NCBI taxonomy): Eukaryota > Metazoa > Arthropoda > Insecta > Lepidoptera > Nymphalidae > Morpho > Morpho achilles. The sequence continues at coordinate 3,200,757 of CAMTZB010000015.1, forward strand.
ACTCAACAATCGTTTCGCCCCGCAACCGAAGCATCGTCAGGAGATAGACTTCACGACCAAAATCGCAAAGCCATAGCTTTATATATATAGTGCTTGTGTATCATGGTGGCGGTGGTGGAGGTTTGTGCATGTGTTTTTTACGACTCCTGCATGTATCAGGTATGATAACCGATTGTCCACTCTACATTTAGCATTATATATATTTTCTATTTCACTTCATCGCGGATTATAGCAAAATAATTTTATTATTACTTTTGTAACATGCTTTCACATGATTTGGCTGCGTTTTAACGACCGGCCGCCTGCCTGACATCAACTTACCTTAGTCGCCTTTTACGACACCTCGGTAAGAAAAGAGGGTGATACTATTATTCAGCCGGATACCACACGGCGTCCTTTATTAATAGTACAACGCAATAGTTACGTTACCTGGTGTGCGCGGTGCAGGCGCCCTTGTCGGCGAAGGCCCGCGGGCAGTGCGAGCACCGGTACGACCGCTCGCCCGTGTGCCGCCGCTCGTGGCGCAGCATGTTGGACCGCTGCACGAACCGCATGGGGCAGTACGAGCACGCGTACCGCGGCCCCTCGTGGATGTACGTACCTGGTGTGCGCGGTGCATGCGCCCTTGTCGGCGAATGCCCGCGGGCAGTGCGAGCAGCGGTACGGTCGCTCGCCCGTGTGCCGCCGCTCGTGCCGCAGCATGTTGGACCGCTGCACGAACCGCATGGGGCAGTACGAGCACGCGTACCGCGGCCCCTCGTGGATGTACGTACCTGGTGTGCGCGGTGCATGCGCCCTTGTCGGCGAATGCCCGCGGGCAGTGCGAGCAGCGGTACGGTCGCTCGCCCGTGTGCCGCCGCTCGTGCCGCAGCATGTTGGACCGCTGCACGAACCGCATGGGGCAGTACGAGCACGCGTACCGCGGCCCCTCGTGGATGTACGTACCTGGTGTGCGCGGTGCATGCGCCCTTGTCGGCGAATGCCCGCGGGCAGTGCGAGCAGCGGTACGGTCGCTCGCCCGTGTGCCGCCGCTCGTGCCGCAGCATGTTGGACCGCTGCACGAACCGCATGGGGCAGTACGAGCACGCGTACCGCGGCCCCTCGTGGATGTACGTACCTGGTGTGCGCGGTGCATGCGCCCTTGTCGGCGAATGCCCGCGGGCAGTGCGAGCAGCGGTACGGTCGCTCGCCCGTGTGCCGCCGCTCGTGCCGCAGCATGTTGGACCGCTGCACGAACCGCATGGGGCAGTACGAGCACGCGTGCCGCGGCCCCTCATGGATCTGCACGTGCTCGCGGTACGAGTCCTTCTTCTGGGGACGGAAGTGGGGGCTAAATGAAATTCATGAGCAAAACAATACCTCATATGTTGTATAGTTTGAAATAACTAGTATGTGTTAAGGCAGAAACAAAACTATATCTAGCAGGGCGGGGGTCGCAGGCGAAAGAAGACAGACGTCATCGGTCAAAATTTACTACTGTCTTATGTATTCACGAAATATTATCTTGTATAGTTGTAACAATTATATATACAGGGTGACTGGTTGAACACTTGCAATATTGATAGAGGATATTCAGTATTTTACCTAATTATCCAGAAAAAATAGTCAATTATGGATTAGTACGCGCGTACTTACACTATTTTTGCCAAGTAGCTTATTCGGGGAGCGGGTGGTCTCGAGAAACGAAAATACCTAGGATGCAACCCCCCACCTACACTATTATTTTTTTATTTTTTTTTTATTTTGTATAAAATTAGGGAGGGGGGGGGGCGATGGAGTGGTTTCGTGAACTTTTGTTTTGGATCCAATCTACTGCTAGCGAGTCCAGGTGGTAGCGACTTGCCTAAGGGGGGCTTCTCTTTCGAGGGGCCCCTACACGGAGAAGGTTTGTTCTTTGGGATCAGAGCTGTCGGCGGGTATGGGGGCAATATGTATAATGATACCCTGTCCTTGCCATCAGCAGCATGGTGGAGCACACAGGTCGTTTTAGTCAGTGCGAGTCTAACATAACCTCCGCCTGTCCCCGTCAGGCGGCGGTACCCATAAGGGGTTTTTTCCTATCATCATCTTCCTGCCCTTATCCCACTCTATGTAAGGTGGTACTATTCTAATTAGCCGGATACCACACGGCGTAAGGGGTTTTTTCCTGTATTAAAAAAAAGGGATGGTGATAATAATATTAGTAAGGATATCCTCACCGCAAACACCTTCCCGCAGTAGTTGCACGTGTAGCTCTGCTTGTTCGGCAAGTGGTCCTGCTTGTGCATGTAGAGCGAGGACTTGTATTGGAAGGACTTGCCGCACTCGGAACACTCGAAGGGGTGCCGGCCAGGGTGGCAGAGGAGGTAGTGGAGTTTCCTGATGACAATTCACAGTTAGTTGTCGCGAAATATCAGGAATTGCAGGTATGACAAAAAATATATTAAACCAGTTTTTTTCATTATTTATTTCCATTTTTAAGTGAAAATACGCCCAACTTGTGCCCAAACTCATCATAGGGCAGGGGTGACTACTTCCGCTTTTGGAGACGTCCGCCGCCACCCCGCCTATTTGTATACTGAACTCTGTACTTATTTCTACTATATTAGACCAGTGTTTACCAACGTGGGGCCCACGACCCACAGAGGGGGCAATTTGATAGTTAAGGGGGGAATTTGATAGTTTAGAGGGGGCAATTTGATAGTTAAGGGGGCAATTTGATAGTTGAGGGAGGGCAATTCGATAGTTAGGGGGCAATTAGATAGTTAAGGGGGGGGGGGGGGCAATTTAATTGTTAAGGGGGGGACAACTCGACACGAGTTTAAGCCTTTCGCTCTAAACCATTTAAGTGGAATGATCTAGCATTCCAGTGCCAAATTTAACAAAAAAAGCAATTTTTCTTCCTAAAAGCTGTCATTTATGTTCTTTAAGTGGACAATTCAGTTTTTAATATTAAAATTTATGTATGTTACTTCCCTAAGTAACATGCATAAATTTTAATGTTAATTTAATTAATTTAATAAGGGGGCCACAATGATTTTTGACGTGGAGGATGGACCAAAATATTTTTTATCGCCCCAAAAAAAAACGTTTTATCCCTGGATTTCCCTCTGGATTTCTTTTCAAATAAAACCTAGCTAGGTAGATTTTGAAGATTATTTTGTTTTGATTTGATAATACACTCACCTCTCGTCGATAGTCTGTAATACCTCCTTGCACAGTTTGCATTTGAACTTGCCCGGGCCGTGTACTTGCGCCATGTGCGTACTGCACGCACGCGCGCTCGCAAATTCACGGTTGCACACGTTGCAGTTAACGGGCCTGTCTATACGAGCTGTTGGACCGTGGATCATCTGGGAAACGGAAAACTATTTAATTTCTGATTGACTGGTCCGTTGGCGCAGTGTGTAGTGATCCTGCCTTCAGCTCCGCGGGTCGCGGGTTAATTCCCGCCGAGATAAAAATAATCTATATATTATATTAAAAAATTATACATATATATATTCACCAGTTGTCTCTCATCCATAACACAAGTATTAAGTTCCTTACTTTGGGGATGGACTATATTATTTATTTATTTCTATATTTATATTTATCTATATTTCTATATTCTATATTTATTTATTTATTTCTGACGATATACATCCATATATAGGTAGTTCTCATACAATTGAGGATATCAAAATTCAACATAATCAGTCGCTTACAATAATTGTAACCTTCTTGATGTGAACCATGCTTACAAGGGTACCATACGCATTATAATAAATTAAATTATTACAAAATATACAATACAATTATAAAAAGTGAAATTTGCAAAATTCTAGTTTTGTTACAGTTCTTTTTTAATGAATTTTACACAAATATTTAGATTAAGAATTAAGGTGTCACTATCTATCTAAACTAATATGTAAAACTGAAGAGATTGTATGTTTGATTGTTTGTAACGCGCTAATCTCAGAAACTACTGGAGCGATTAAAAATATTATTTGAGTGTTCGATAGTCCATTTATCGACAAAGTCTATAGACTATATAGCATCAAGCTTAGATAAATAGGAGAGGAGCAGCAATAAATTATTGAAATTTCATTTGAATTTATTGTAATTGGAATTGATTTTGTCAATTTATTGTCAATAATTGATAAAACGATTTTATCGCGGATTATAAAAAAATATTTTTTTATTACTTTTGTATTATGGATTTGCGAAAAATAACGCCTAAACTTTTTAAACTATTCTACCTTCACATGTAGTTTAAATGACTTCCGATGGCTCAATGGTTTGAACACACAGGCATCCAAAGAGCAATACAATTTCCTTATTTCCGGATGCTGATCATCAAAGTGGCTCCTCATCTTATCATAGGTGCCCTCGACAACACAACATAAGCAGCACTTGATCAGGTACTTTGATTGATCATCTTCACTTGAATGATTTTGTAGGTGATGATGTATATACCAGATCTGAAAGAATAATAAAACCAAAATTTAAACAAAAAAAACTCTTTTAAAAAGGGCCTTCAAGTATTACGTAAGCAGGTTTATTATAATTATTTACCCCCCCATTCCCCTTGTACAGCAAAAGTAAGCAAAGCTCTTAACCCCTCTCCCCAAAATGGGTGGAATAGTCCGGAATAGGAGCTGACCACCCGCCCTGCACCGACAGGCGTCGCCGAAAATTAGATACAATTATCCTCCCCATGCTTACGTAAACATTTGTCAATCATTGTATTGTTTTTTAAAATAATATAATTATAATTTATAACATTATAATTATAATATTTTAGTGTCCTGTGACACTCCCAAAAGCCATAAAGCCATAAGCCATATAAAATTTACATACCTTATCACTAAAAGTTTTAGAGCATTGCTCACATTTATAAAACTGGTCCTTATATTTATTAAAGTGCACTCTGATCTGGTGAAGTTCTCTCTCAGTCTCATTCCAGAATAATGTTGGACAATATTTACACTTGAACCCCAAATGCGGACTGAAACAGTTATCATAGTCCAGAGCACTCCAATGTTCCGTCAAATGTCTCCTCGTTTGTTCTCTGTTATCAAACTCTTTCTCGCAAAACTGACATATCCATAAATCTTCAAAATCTCCTAATTCTTCTGTAATATGGCTAGTTAAATCAACATAAGTATCGAATGTTGTAGCGCAAATTCTACATGAAAATAACGGCACTGTCTTAATACTATGCATTTTATTCAAATGTATTGTGAATGATTGAGCAGAATCGAATTTATTTTTGCATAGTGAACATTCAACATCAATATATGCATCACCTTTTATCTTGTCATAGTTTATATGCGAGACTTCAGTAACTATTTTTTCATTGACATCATTCAAAGATTTTTCAAGATATTCATGGTAACATTTTTCTATAAGGATAACTTCTGTGTGTGTAATATCAAAATCTTCGTCACCTTTGTAATCTATTGTTTCATCGTTATTTTGACTGTTCTCATCTTTCTCACTGAAATCGGTTTCTTTTTCCATTTTATCCTCCATGTCACTGGTATTTTCTTCTTTGACCTCAGGTAGTAAAATTGTAGTAGGTTTGATATCTTCTGTTTCTTGATTTGGTATAAAACTCTTTGGTTCCAAATCCACATACCCAAGCCTACCATATTCTTTTAGCTGTTCACGAAGAAATCTATCACTAACATCAGCTCCATTTACGGAAAAAGGTGTATCTTTCCCAGCTATTATACTTGTCAGACATTTAAGGGTGAAATGATGTATACCCATAAAATGCCCAAAAAATGTTGTCACTGTATTATCAGACTTTGAGCAAAGTAGACAGATAAATTTATCAGTATTCTCATAATCTAATTCCCAGACTAGCTCCTCATCTTTCATAGGCATATTTGTGACACTATGTTTTTGAAATAAGTGTGAATTGTAGTTTTCGTCAGCTGAGACTCTAAAGTGACATAAGCGACAATGAATCAAATTATGCACTGTTCTAAGATGGTTCCGTAATAGCCCTTCAGTGGGAAATGTTTCTACACATTGAGAGCAAGGCCATGGTGAATGAAACTGCTCGTGCAGTACCCATGCTTCCCGGTCTGGCACAAAATATCTGTAAAACAATGTGTTAACATTAAGAATATGTATATAAATATACAATTTAAATAATTTTTTTTGTTTAAAATTTAGAAATTATTTATTTGCTCAACACCGTTTCAATAAACTTATGAATATTATCTAAGCCTAACTTGTATTCTTGGTTACTAGTGCCTTCCATTGTCATATGTACTTACAACATGTATAAACAAAATGTAAAATAATGTTAACTCATATGGTGTATGCATATCGATGTGCATGAATGGTGCATGTGAAATGACAATACTTTAACACAAAGATTGCAAAGACAATATTTTCTATTATTTACAAAGATTTCTTCACACAACCTTGGATAGGAGAATTACTTATATTCATATCTTTACCAAATTATATTGTAACAAAACTTTACTTATGTCATGAAATTAATATTGTTAAAAACTTGCATCAAAAACACACATTTTAAAGTATATGTTAGCAGCTGAAAGGGGATGGATTTTTTAACTTACATACATGCTATCTTCTAGTTATATTTAAAAATGTCCAAATACTACTATAGAAATCTTCTCTAGAACTTTTAAGTTACCAAATGAGCGAAAAATACTTGAGAAACTATGATTGTATGAATAATAAAAATAATAAAAGAAATGGTTCTTACTCACCTGCAAATCCCACAAAAGTCTTTCTTGTGATTCAAAGCATAATGTAGAATCATTTTAGACCGATTTATGAACCAATCAGAGCAAAGCAAACAGCTGTACGGGCCAGTTGGATTTAAATCTTTTAAATATAACCAAACATCCATTGGCCTTGCGATCACAGGTGGAGAGACAAGAGCGCTTAATTTTCGATTAATCTTTATAGTGACACCTAGTTTTTTTATAGGAAGCTCTTTCTTTTTCTTCTTCTTCTTTTTTGACGGTATCTCATAATCACTGTCGGAGTATCGATCTGAAAATTCTTCAGGATTTGTTTTTTTTGCTGCCGCTAATACAGATAGCGGTTCATCGTCAGTTTCGTCAGATGACATTTTTAAGTAATTCTTTAATTACTCTCAACTTTAAAGTTGGATTGGCAAACAATATAACACCGCATCAGCAAACTCAAATTCAGGAATCAACTGTCAAATTATCCCCTTATCGCCCAAATAAGTAATGTCATTTTGACAATACTTAACAATTAGTAAGTCGAAAGTAAATTATGAGATTAAAATCTTAGACCCCAAACTTTATCACAAACTTTGTAGTTATTGCCGACAAATTTCATATTTTATAATTAATAAAATAACAAATGTAAATAATTTACGAATAATTCAATATTATTGAGACCTTTATCATAAACAATTTGATTTAGACGTTTCATTCTACAATATGTTCTATAAAACAATACAGGTAAATTAAATTTTTTACATGTATAACACATAGACAACATGTAAAAAAAACATTTATGACTTAGCATTTCTATTAATAATTATATTATCGATTAAGTTTCAAAAAATATTTAGTTTACTAATTAATATTTAATCTAATTCCAACCAAAAGCTGAAACGGAACGTAATAAAAATGTCCCATCGTGGCAGCCATTTTATATAAATGAATTTGTCTATGGCAAGAGCCAAAGAAAGGTGAAGCTAAACAAAAGGGTAGCATGTATATAGTATTTACTTAATTATTAGTGAAATATCAGAAAATACTTAAACTTTGCAACTATGATATGTGATATGACTGAGTGAGATCAAATGTTACATTAAAAGTGCGTCGTATATGTCAATAAATTGAAGCACAATGCATCGTGTAATGGTGGCCATTAAGAGCAATAATTATGTATATTGGCATACTTACAGTTTTACGAACTATCAATGATACGTCTGAAATCGGACTTAGGTGTGTGTTTGCAGTAAATATTCAACTGAACACTATGTATACGAGACTGTTTATATTATGTGAGTAAAAAATTATAACCCAGTGTAAATAGAATATAACATTGCCATGGCCCAAAACCAAGGGGAGGTTCATGTAAACTCGAACCAACCCGTAAAAGATAAGGATATTTATGCGTGCTTGCCCGATATACGAACGAATGGTCCTCTTGGGCCTGATGAGCCGTGTCCTGGTGGCGAAGAGTTGCGATGGTTGCCCGCTCAGGCCACCGACAGGGATCTGGTAATGTACTTGAGAGCTGCTCGTTCAATGGCAGCGTTCGCCGGCATGTGTGACGGTGGGTCACCTGATGATGGTTGTGTAGCAGCGAGTCGGGATGACACTACAATCAATGCTCTAGATGTTCTTCATGATTCAGGTTACGATCCTGGAAGAGCCCTCCAGGCTCTAGTTAAATGTCCCGTCCCAAAAGGAATTGAAAAAAAGTGGTCAGAAGAGGAAACAAAACGTTTTGTGAAGGGTATTCGACAATTTGGTAAGAATTTTTTTAAAATTAAAAAAGACTTATTACCTCATAAAGATACTGCTGAGTTAGTTGAGTTTTATTATTTGTGGAAAAAGACTCCAGGTGCTAGTAGTAATAGGCCACACAGGAGACGACGTCAGGCCTCTTTAAGAAGAGTGAGGAATACAAGAAATTCCCGGGCAGGAACACCTAAAGAACAAACCCCTGAAGCTACACCAACAGTGCCTGATACTAATGGTTCTAGGCCTTCACCAAACCCTAAAGAGGCAGGCGAAATGAGTTCTGTTACTGAAGATGAAAATTCTGAAGATGACAGTGACTCAAGAGATGCAGGAGATCTAACAAAAGTGGATAATGGTAGAATTGAAAATCCTGAGGATTCACCAAGCAGAATGAGAACCAGAAATAAATCTAAAGAACAAACTACTCCAAATGGAAAGAAAGGTCAAGATGATAGTGATAATGATTCAAAGTGTAAAAAACCTAATAAACCCCCTCAATGTAATGTAAATAATAATGTTACAGAAAAAGTTTTATCATCACCTGTCAATAAGGAAAATAAAAAGAAAGTTGTAAATGGTAAAGTAGATGCTGCAAAAGTTAAGAAGCGTCTCCCTGACGATACAAAACCTGAAGGCATAATGGATGGTGATGTTCAAATGAAGAAGAAAAGAGCAGATGATTCTCCTGAGAGTCCATCAGAAAGCTTAACTAATGATAGCTTTTCTGCAATGGATGATACTGAAAACCATGAGCCAGAGCCTGAAGCTTGTGACTTCAGTTTTAATAAAACTGATAAAGAAAATACAGAACATAATAAGGAAACAGAATCTGATCAGGCCAAACCTCTTGAACCACTAATTAAAACTGAAATTAATTCTGAAGCTACAATTAAAATTGAAAAAGATATTTTGCCTCCATTATTTAAAGTGATGCAAGACAAAGATGACAGAAATGCTCTAGATTTAAAAACAGATTCTAATCAATGTACACCTAAGATACTGGATAACATGGAAGGTAGACCTCTTTCTTTATTCTCCAAAACAGAACTCATCATACCCAAAATTACACCTATGTCTACTGATGTTATAGAAAAGATTAAAATAAAGGAAGAAATAGATACTGAGGAACAAACATTAAATTTGCAAAAGGATGACTTCCCAAAAGATCCACTTGCACACAATTTTTCAGGACATGTGTTAAGTCAGTCAAGTAAGCCTTTGAATCTAGAAAATACAAACTTTTTTGTTAAAGACAGCCACATTTATAATCCCAAACTTAATCACAATATAAAAATTGAGGGTGTTCCAAATAATATTTTTAACCCAGCCAATATGTCAAAAGAAAATTCAATTATAAGAAGTGCAAAGGATTTCACAGGTGGTATGCCACAATTTTCATATCCATCCAGTATTAATTTTTCAAATGATCCTAATAAGCATAATCCTCATTTAAATCCTTTAAAAACTGTTATTAAACTGGAGCCTAGAGATGAAACCACTGAAATGAAAAATCAAAATGCTCCGGAAATCTTCACAGCTACAATATCAGCAAATAATAAAGTAGATACCCCAAGTGCACCACGTTTAGACTCACTACAAAGAATAAGTCCTTCACCAACAAATCCCCGTGCTTCTTCCCCTCCACACATGGAACACCCAATAACTTCAAATATAGAACCTATTTCACCTGCAAATGCACAAGAAATGAAGTCGCAAGAATCAGATATAGAAGAAAAGCAGCCTACTGATTTAAAAACTCAACATATGCCAAAAATGGATAGTCAAACTTCACATTTGCGAACTCCATTATTTCAGCCACCAATACGACCAGAAAATCTTGGTGTTAGATCAAATGAAGCTTCAAATATTCCTGTGTCTGTTCAAAGTATGCCTCCTCCAACTCTTAGTCAATCATCAATTACTGGATTATTGCCTCCAGGTCCACTGATATCAGTTGGTAATCCATCTAATGTTGGACCATATGGATTTATGCCAACACCACTATATAGCCACCCTGGCCATCCAGGCTTAGATAAACCTGGATCTATACCATCATTAATGCAACAAGTACCTCCATCGCATACACTCACAGGAACCAGTTTGATTTCCCAGCAATCAAACCAAAATGATCCTTCGATGCCACAAGATCTTAAAATTAAACAAGAAGTTCCGGATAATATGCCAGCTAACTTATCAACACAAAATGTATCGGACCCCTTGCAATCCCTCAAGGAAGTAAAAGTTCCAGGATATCCAATTGGGAGTGCTATAGCTCAACATCTAAGCACTGAAAGAGACAGAGAATCAATATCAAGTGTAGAAAATAGCAGCCGGCCACCAAGCCAACCTCCAAATGAAACACCAAATATGCCTAGTGCATTCTTAGGTCCCAGAATAGAAAGTATAAAGAAAGAACCTGATTTTCTACATCAACCTCATATAACACCAGTATCTACAAGTCAGGGAAATGGATCTGATTCTGCAAGTACTGCCCCACCTGTGAAGAGTCCTCATACACCTACACCTATCAAGAGTCAGCCATCCCATAATGGAACTCCAGGACATCCCCATCCTGCAGCAACAACATCACCATTTTCTAGACATTTAACGAGTCCATCCCAGCATAGGCAAATCTCTGCTTCACCTATTCAACACAGTACACCAGTGTCACATTCAGCTCTTAATTTAATGAATCCTTCACCAATTTCAATACCAGCTACCATGGCTGGGCCAATAATGCATTCTGGCCAGCAACCTGGTCCCCACCCCCATCCCTTTGCTTCTCCCTTACACCACCACCACCCATTGCTGCATCCATCATCTATTTTCCAACTATCTGCAGCCGCAGCTGCACATGCGATGCATCCTTACTATCCTCATCCACATCCAGGATATTCTATGCCATATCCATACCCTTATGGTCCATTGCCGCAGCCTCATCCTATACCACCAATGCATCCAGCATCAAGTACGCCAGGCAGGCACGATCCAGTGAAACCATCAACTATCGAATCAACTACCATGCTTAGTGCTCACCACAGTACCAGTTCATCTGTAACAACAAGATCACTACGAGAAATTTCTGAAAGTTCAGACGATCCTAGAAATCCCAACGCAACTACAGAAAGACACCAGCTTCATGAAACTACTATGACTCACCATCATTCTACCAGCCATCACAGTGCTGTACATACCAGTACTGAAAAACAACCTAGTCATGTTGGAGGTGGAACAAATCATACTCTGTCCATTTCACATTCAACTTCAAGTAGTTCATCGCAATCTATTCAGCACAAAATTAACACGCAACAAAAAACCAGCTCCCATTCAAGTTCACCTCTTCACTTGTCAGCAAGTCTATCCCAGACCACAAGTACATCGTCTAGTGTCAATGTAACTAATAATCATACTCATCATCATTCACATCATCTCGCACACCACCCAGAGAGACTTTCGCCAGCAGATTCTATGCTTCTTCGTCATCATCCAAAAATGCTTCCAGGAAATCCAAATCATCTTATGATCCAACCGCCAACTATGGGACATTCAGGGTTGAGTTTAGGTTTACCTCCTGGACCTGGCCCGAGTTCTATCGAAAGTTTACGATTACATGCTCAAGCGGCGGCTGGCTTGCAAGCTTCGCATGCTAGATCGAATTCTCCTCATCAACTACAACATAGTCATCCACATTTAAGAGGTCCACCGCGACCAATACCAGATGAAAATCCCGAATTAAAACTTGAAACACAGTCTCAACCAGAAGAAGAAGAGATTCCAAGTCCCGCTCACATACCACACGGACCCAGCCCCGAACCAAAAATTGAAGATACTGAATGTCATAGATCACAATCAGCAATATTTTTGAGACATTGGAACCGTGGAGATTATAACTCATGCACACGTACTGATTTAATATTTAAACCAGTTCCAGAATCAAAGCTTGCTCGAAAACGAGAAGAAAGACTTAGAAAACAAGCAGAAAGAGATAGGGAGGAGAGAGAAAAGATAGCTCAACAAGCTCATCGAAAAATAGCAACACCAGAAAAACCTGAGACGAAACCGCCGTCTAGAGGGGCTATTGAAACGATAAGCTCTCCTTATGACAGATTTCCAAGACCTCCTGGATACCCAGATACACCAGCATTACGGCAACTATCAGAATATGCTCGACCACATGCTGGTTTTAGTCCAGGAAATATACCACGACATTGCATAGATCCAATGCTTCAATATCAGTTAAGTTCTATGTATGGGGCCGCTGGAGCGCGAGAACGACTGGAACTGGAGCATTTGGAGAGAGAAAAGAGAGATAGAGAAATCAGAGAACTGCGGGAACGAGAACTTAATGATAGGTTAAAAGAAGAACTACTTAAAAATAACGTCGGGCCACGTGCACTTGATCCGCATTGGCTGGAAATGCATAGAAGGTACGGCATGCCACCCCCTCCTCCCCAAGGTGCCATTCCAGTACAGTTTGGATTGTATCCGCCTGGTCATGGTCCCGCAGCTCTTTCACAGTTAGAACGGGAACGACTAGAACGCCTAGGTATTCCCCCAGCGGGTGCAGGGGGCCCACCGCAATCAGTACCTGTATCGGGTGCACCACCTCATCATCCGCATCACCCGCATCCCGGAGTAGCGGCAGCTCAACTAGAGGCTGCGGAGAGATTAGCCCTCGCTGCAGATCCTATGGTCAGATTACAAATGGCAGGAATTAATCCAGAATATCATGCGCACACACATGCTCACACTCATGCACACTCTCACACCCATTTGCACTTACATCCAGGGCAACAGGCCGCGCAGGCGCAACAGGATGCCCTCGGATTAGGACTTGGAGCTGGCACACCTTACAGACCTCTTCCGCATCCAGATCTGCTTAGTAGACCTTACGCCGAGCAACTAGCACAACAAGCAGCTGCACACGAGCAGCTGCAGCGGCAGTTGCTACTGGAACGCGAGCGTGGCTTCCTACACCCGGCACATCACGAGGACTTTCTTCGGCAGCAACGGGAGAGGGAACTTAAGGTTAGGGCGCTAGAGGAAGCAGCGCGTGCTTCGCGACCGTAGTGTCCCGCACGCCTCCCGCCCGACGACGCCGTTGTTGTGATCGAGTGAAGTGAGGCTTGTTCAGCCGCTGTGACTGTTAAAATACTTCGAAGTGTTCACGCGCTAGTGTTATAAGTTATAGAATGGGACTGTTTTATTTTTATGTGTGACGATACCTGTAATTTATATTTATAACTTAAGTATTTAAGTTTTTACAATATTTTTATAGTCGCATGGTCGTGTAGTACGCTTGTTTCCATGCTCAAATTTATTTTGTAACGACTAGTCATAATTAAATTTTATTTTTTAACAAAAGGTGAGGAGTCACCCATTACACAGAGTGCTGTTAGTATAAATTATTGTTTTATATTTTAATAAATATACAGTTTAAGGGTGCTGGTTAACATTCATTAGAATGGGCCACGTGACGTTATATCGTATGAGGTAACCGTGCTGTTCATGACATAATAACATGTAAAAGTTTGGATTGTGACTTGCCTTCTTATCGACTTGCCTTTTCATGTACTTGAATTGTAGTGACGAGACTCAGTTTTAAATATTAAAAGAGGGTAAAACTTAAAATATTTTTACTGGTAACTTAAGAAATAAGTTTGTCATATTTCCTACTCAAAATTGTTTAATTTACCTTTTTCAGTGTAAAAAAATTAAAACCACATATCATCGTTTCGAGTAGTCCTATATTGTAACTTTTTATTGGATACCAGATTTTAGTAAA